>CM054137.1:19009373-19016873 GCA_028751875.1 Rapana venosa | reverse complement strand
AAACGCATCACACACAAAAACGGCCTTAGATAATGCCACAGAAAAGGCACCACCATTCTAACACCCCTTATACACACACCCCCATCATCAAAACCACAAAACAGAATCCCCCTCCCCCTCCCTCTCACACACACATTTTTCGTAAGAGTAGGCCATTGTGTGCCGGTGGGAACAGATGACAGATTGTACAAAAACGCATACACACGGGGACTGGATGTAAAAAAGCACATAAGTGCTTATTCCATTATCCTCGATATAAAAGAATTTTTTTTAACCCAAAAAACACACACACAAAGCAGACTCTCTCTCTGTCTCTCTCTCTCTCTCTCACACACACACACACACAAAATAGACTATCTCTCTTTCCTCCACTCTCTCTCTCCCTCTCCCTCACTCTCTCTCCTTCCTTTCCCCCCTCCACACCCCCCCCCCCCCTCCTCTCTCTCTCTCTCTCTCTCCATCCCCCTCTCTCTCTCCCTCCTCCGAAATATAGAGCAGAGACGATCACTACTACTACTACTACTACTAAAAAAAACCCCCAAAAAACAAAAAATAATAATGAATTAAAAAAAGAGCCTTCAAGAGACAGTATGAGAAAAGAAGTGCCGATGAGCCGAGCGACCCATTAAATGAGGGCTTCCAAGCCTCCAGGTAGCCTAATTGTCACTTACAGAAACAACTGCTATGTCATTAGGGCGCGGCGGCCACACGTGAGAGAGGCCTGGCCTCCCAGCCTCTCTCTCTCCCCCACCCTCTCCCTCTCCCCTTACTCTCCCCCTCCTCTCCCTCACGATGTGCACGTGCTCGGCTCTTTCCACAAGGCTTTTTGCAGTGGCTGTCAGTTATGTCTCCTCTGCCTTCTCCCTCTGCAAGTGCTGCACGTGTGGGGCTTATGTTATGGCAAGCCACCAACATAAAACTTCGGGATAAGGAAAAGAAAAGAGAGAGAGAGGGGGAGAGAGAAAAGGCCAGCAGTTTAATGATAGTGGGTGGTGAAGAAGTGATTTCTCCTACTACTGCTACTACTACTACTACTTTGCTTAATAGATTTCAGAGGGGAGGGGGGGGGGGGGGGTTTGGGAGATGACAAAGAAGAAGAAGACGAAGAAGATGATGAAGATGATGAAGAAGAAGAAGAAGAAGAAGAAGAAGAAGAAGAAGAAGAAGAAGACGACAAAGAAGATGAAGAAGAAGAAAAGGGGGTGGAAGTGTATACAAGAAGAAATCAAGTGATTAGGGGACTTAGCTGTTATTTATTTTTGAAGGTTTGAAATCAAAAGTATGACACAACCATACTGAAAAAAGCAAATTTAAACAAAACGAAAAGAAACAGATAAAGAACATAGATAATGAGAAATGATCAGGACAATACAAAGCCACCCTGGTACGCTTTACCACTGTTTTTTCTAAATTTATCCTCGCCACACCCTTTTTACCGCTATTTGCCAATTAAGGACTCCACAGGCTAATTAGACTGGGTTTGAACACAATTTTACTTGTTCAGAATATGGCATTACCAATACTTGCCATTATTTACCGTAAAAGAAGTGAAGAAAAAAATATACTGATACTCACGTTTAAAAAAAGACAACTCACGTTAATCGGGTTTTTCTTCTTGTATATGCAAAGAACACGAACACTGGGGTAAACACAAACACGATTTCTAGTCTCATCCTAAGGACTTTCGGATGAGTGAAGTGTACTGATGTTAACTCCAGGGAGAAATATCCACTCGAAAGGATGCCTCAGTGGAGGATCGAACCCAGGCCGTCAAGAGTGCCCAACTCAACGCTCTAGCCACTAGGCTAACCCGCTCCTTACTACAAACCACAATTATGAGCAGTGTTATTCTTTTAAACACGGGTGATTTCAAACTACATGATGTGCTCCATTAGTCTGGCATCTTTCACCAGCGCATTGGAATATGACAACAACTTTTAACTAAGGTGATGACTCTAAAAATCACAGTACATAAGTCTGTGCACTATATGTATATAGAAGCATCTGTGCTTTGTAGGATACAAAAGGGACACAATCCCACCCCGCCTAACACCTCTCTCTTCAATGGCAGTTTGTTTAAGATCTTGCCATCAGTAGGTAATGCCAAATGTTTTCCCTACCGCGTTATCTTAAAGAACTCCAATATCACACACAAAAATCGCTTGTCGGTAGTATATTGCAAATAAACTAAACCATGACCAAAATGATGCATTTACTTTTCTAACCATCCCACAGCGGACAGTCAAATTCCTCTTCCTTTTGACGCCACCAATACGCCATAGACAATTTGTATTCTTTCAGACTGGTATTGGTGATTTGTCTTCCTACATCTCAAAAGAGAATTTCACCTTCCACACCCATTCATTGTCGTGAATCACCGACATTGAAGCAGCAGAAGAAGAAGAAGGAGGTGATGATGATGATGATGATGATGATGATGATGAAAGAGTAGGTTTACTGAAAGCACTTTGATTTGGTTTTGCAAGATATGGCGCAATATAAATTCAACTTATTGTTATTATTTATGATGATGACGATGATGATGATGATTGATTGATTGGTGAAGAAGAAGAAGAAGAAGAAGAAGAAGAAGGAAGTTAACAGCAATCAACACAAATATTACTAGTTTCAATACTGCTCTAAAATACATTAACCACCACCCAAAAAATGAAAATATTTCTTTAAAGCAAACCCCACCCCCCACACAAATCACAAAAAAACACCAAAAAAACCCCAAGCACAAAAACAACACACACACACAACACAAACCACCACACACACACACACACAACTTTTAGCTTTTAACACGCGAAGGACACCATACCATAAGACCCCCCCACCCAAAGTCTTTTTTTGTCTTGCAGCTCTGGGGTTAATTTCATCTGGCCACATCCGTGAGACTGTTTCTCTGTCGCCTTTCACCCAGATGAGACAAGATGGGTGAGACAAGGCCAGTAACGCAGTGATTGCTGATTTACTGGCCCTTTTTTTTTTTTAAAAAAAATCTTTTTTTTCTTTTTTTTTCCTTTCTTCTTCTCCTCTCTTTTCTTTTTTTTCGTCTTCTTTTTCTCCTTTCCTTCCTCCCCCCATCTCATTGTCATCCCTCAAGCTAATGAAAAAGACGCGGGAAGAATAGAGAGTCTGGGATGGACCAGAGAGAGAGAGAGAGAGAGAGAGAGAGAGAGAGAGAGAGAGAGAGAGAGAGAGAGAGAGAGACGAGACAGAGACAGACAGACGAAGAAGCAGAGAAAAGCCAGAGAGAGAGAGAGAGAGAGAGAGAGAGAGAGAGAGAGAGAGAGAGAGAGAGAGAGAGAGAGAGAGAGAGAGAGAGAGAGAGAGAGAGAGAGAGAGAGAGAGAGAGAAAAGGCTATCGATTGTTAAAGGCTCTGGTAGTTTTTCGTAGCTAGAAAGAATGTTTCGAATGATAAAGGTAGGAGTGTGTGAAGTGTGTGTGTATGTGTGCATGTGTGTGTGTGTGTGTGTGTAGTGTGTGTGTGTGTGTGTATAGGTGTGTGTGAGTCCCACGGTGTCTGTCTGTGTCTTCCACCCTCCCCCCTCCGCTCCCCACCCGCTAACTCTCTCTCAATTTG
Organism: Rapana venosa; assembly: GCA_028751875.1. Classification (NCBI taxonomy): domain Eukaryota; kingdom Metazoa; phylum Mollusca; class Gastropoda; order Neogastropoda; family Muricidae; genus Rapana; species Rapana venosa. The sequence goes on along the minus strand of CM054137.1, from coordinate 19,013,283 downwards.
TTATGCCATTGTTAATCGGTATCTACACATTCTTTTTCGGGTTGTTTTCTTTTTTCCTTTCTGGCAAAAAAAAAAAGGTGGAACGAGAGAGTGTGGTAAGGTTGAGAGCGTGTTAAACTTTCTCCATTTACCATGAATAAACTAACTTCTCTCTCTCTCCTCTCTCTCTCTCTCTCTCTCTCTCTCTCTCTCTCTCTCTCTCTTCTCTCTCTCTCTCTCTCCTCTCTCTCTAAGAATAAAAGACAAAAATAAATAAATAAATACGATCTCTCTCTCAAGAATAAAATAAAACAAATAAAACAAATCAGATAAATCTCTCTCTCTCTCTCTCCTCTCTCTCTCTCCTCCCCTCTCTCTCTCTCTCTCCTCTCTCTGTCTCTCTGAAAGAATAAAATACAAAAATAAATAGATAGATAAATACGATAGATAAGATTTATCACTCTCTTTTCCCATCCTCCCTTCCCCCCTCCCCCGCCTTCCCCTCTCCCTCCCTCTCTTTTCTCTACCTCTTTTTTTTTTGGGGGGGGGGTACGGTACCGCAGTTCATCATCTACATCACTGCTTGCCTCTCTGAGATGGGGTCTGCAGGACACAAAGCCACATTGCCTGTGCAGACCTAGCTCATTCAGTCAGTCAGTCAGTCATGTAAGGATTTACAAATCCGCATACACACAGGGACTGGATGTTTAAAAAAACAACCCAACATCATCAGTGCTTATTCCATTATCCTCGATATAAAAGAATAAATACATAAATACAATCATTTATCTACTGTGCAGTAAGTGTGTCAAGTCAAGTCAAGTCAAGTGGGCGGGGGGGATGAATGAATGAATGAATGACCTTGTTGTCCATGGGATCGTATGATCATTTCTACCTAAGAGCCACAGGATTTGTATTCAATCAGATGTATTACTTCCCTTTTTTCAAGGCCAGTAATCATTTTCCATTTTAACACCAACAAAAATGAAGTATATTCGAATAGCTTCATACATTCACTTTTAAAAACTGTTACCAGATTAAACACACACAAAAAGAAAAAGAAAAGGAAACTATATACTTAGATAAGGCACAAATCATTATCAACAGGTCAGGGTTGTGTTGGGTAAAAACGAAACAAAAACAAAGAAAATTAATATGATTTAGGGCAATTGGCTGGCCATTTTGCTTCCACTGAGGAAAACAAAGGAAAGAAAATAAACAAAACACAAAGAGTTATCTCTACAGAAAGAAAAACAAACCCACCCACGACCGCAACCATTGGTCACAATCTTTTCTTTTTTTCCACAGAAAGAGCTTGATCTGACTGATCCTTTCAAAAGAGATGAATCTGCATAAGCTTTCATGATATAAAGAGACTAGATATTTTGCTATCGGCCTGTGTGTGTGATAAATGTGTGTGTGAGAGAGAGAGAAAGAAAGAATTGTCTGAAGAAAGCATATGTTGATGGGCCTACACTGTTAAACTACAGTTTTGTCAACTCAAAAGAAATGTGAATATAGACACTTAACCGGTTTCCATGTCATGGAAAAGAATTTGTTGGGTTTTTTCCACAAAAATTTAAAACACTTAAATTTAGTCAATGAAAATAAAATGATGTGTTCAACCTTTACCCAGAAATAAAAAGAAACCACAACAAACTTATATTGATGTATGGCTACCCCCTCCCCACCCCCAATGATACTCAATTTATATTTGTCTAAATACTACCATTAAAATGTTCTGAGGCAAAGCAACTAATCCCATCATTTTTATGGGTGTGTAATAGACAAAATAAACAGAAAAGTTAAAAAAAACAACCCCACCACACATCCAAAAAAACCAGAGAGATCAATCAAGCAAAGACTCCAAGCTCAGACAATGCAAAACACAACCAAACAGAAACTATAGTCATACCTCGCCAACACACACAACATCGACTTACTACCCCCCACCCCCCCCCCCCCCCCCCCACCCCCCACCCCCTTGCCCCCCCCCATCCCACTTCCAACTAGGTTTTAGGATTTATCAGCAAGTATATCATCCCTTCCTCCTCCATCCACGATGTGTGTGTGTGTGTGCGTGTGTGTGTGTGTTTGGCTGGCAAATATATACACCGACCATTTGCTACGCCCGGAGGGACCCTACTCGCGCCAGTCAACTTTCAGCGCTAACTGGACACATGCGTGAAATGTAGCCAACAACATCCTCGATATCGTATCGGCTTATGTGTGTGTCAGTGTGTGTGTGTGGAGGGGGGGGGGGGGGGGGATGGAGGAGAGGGGGGGGGGAGATGGAGGAGAGGGGGGACTATATGTGGGTCGCTTCACTGGCTACCCAGTTGCTATCACGCCAACGTATCAGCTTTCCTTTCCCCTTTGGAATTAATTTATCAGTCACTTGGTCATCCTCACATCAGTTCGATTCAGGGATTCGTTTACTTAGACCACTGAGTTATTTGAGAGCACTGAGTTAGTTGTGTGTGTGTGTGTGTGTGTGTGCGTGTGTGTGTGTTGGGGGTGGGTGGGGTAGGGGGGTGGGTCATTGATATTCCACATAACTTTTTCTCGTTGTTGTAAAAGGTGTGTGTGTGTGTGTGGAATTAACTTGATGATGATGATGATGATGATGATGATGATGATGATAATGATGATGATGATGATGCTGATTCTAATTTCAGAAATGACTTTCGCGGTCAATGGACTGACTATATGCATGAGCTGAGGTCATCATGATGATGGTGGTGATGACGATGATGGTGATGATGGCGAAGATGATGATGACGATGACGAAGATGGTGATGGTGATGATGATGACGAAGATGATGACAATGATGATGCTCATGGTGATGATGGTGATTTTTGCTATACCAACGATACGCTATGGTAGAATGAACAGCAGCTCTGTGTGTGTGTGTTTGAGTTTGAGTTTGCGCGCGTGCGTGCGAGCATGTGTGTGTGTGTGTGTGTGTGTGTGCGCGCGCGCGCGCGTGCGCGTGCATGCGCGGAAAAGCACGCATGTGTGTGAGAATGAAGGTGACATTTCCGGGCTCGTATCTCCGATGGTACATCATCGTGGAGACAATATCTACTCTCTTTTTTTAAGGTACCCCCCCAAAAAAAAACAACAACAAAAAACCCACAAAAAAACCAACAAAAACAAAAAAACCCCAACAAAACACACACACAAACACCAAAAATCCAACAACAAAACAGCAACCAAACAACAAAACAAAACTAAACTAAACAAAAAACAACAACAACAAAAGCCTAAAGAAAAGCCTCTGTTTTGTTCTATTTTGTCTTGTCTTGTTTTGTTTTGTTAAAGCAACGTTGCTTCAGTCTGTCACATCTATTTTAAACAGTCAAGTTATCCAGAAGTGTTTTTTCAGTCGGTCCAACGTTGCTTCTTCGTGACAATGGACTTCATTCCAGATACAGTTGATTGAGTAGCTGCAAATTCGGAACAGTTATTGCGGGGTTGTGGTGGGGTTTTTTTCTCCGGGAGGTGGGGGTAGGGGTGGGAGGTGGGGTAGGGGTGGGAGATGGGGGTGGGGTGGGGAGGTGTTTGGGGTTAGGGGTTTTAGTTGTTGGGGTTTGTTGGGTTTTTTTGTTTTTTGTTGTTTGTTTGATTTGTTTGTTGTTGGTTGTTGTTTGGATGTTTTTGGTTTTGTTTTTTTTGTTTTTTTGTGTGTTTTTGTTGTTTGTGTTTTTTTTTTTTTGGGGGGGGGTGAGGTTTTTTTTGCTCTTGGTTGGGTGTTTTTTTCAAAGATGTGATTAAACTAAATAGAAACACGTAATTCATAATAATAATAAGAAGAAGAAGAAGAAGAATAACAACAACAACAATAAAACCATCGGTTGTAGTAGATTTCTTTTTTTGGAAGTAGGTTACAAACTAAAACCCAGAAACGGCATCGTGTAGCCTATTGGT
>CM054137.1:18994373-18999373 GCA_028751875.1 Rapana venosa | reverse complement strand
TCTACCACAATCAGCTTGCAACAACAAGAACGGGGTTTTGTTTGTTTGTTTGTTTGTTTATAGCTTAGAAAACAGAATCAGCTCGCATCAAGCAATTTTACACACTTTCAGATCCACAGAATGATGATGATGATGATAATCATGATGATGATGGTGATAACATTATTATTATTATTATTGTTGTTGTTGTTATCATCATTATTGTTATTATTATTATTATTATTATTAACATCATCGTCGTTGTTGTTCTTATTATTAAATTTCCGGTGGTTTGGGTTTTTTTCTCTGATTTCTTATACACATTTTTGAATCATAAATTTCGCTCATGTGTGTGTGTGTGTGTGTGTGTTGCAATCTCTCTCTCAACCTCTCTCTCCTCTCTCTCTCTCTCTCTCTCTCCTCTCTCTCTCTCTCTCTCTCTCTCCTCTCTTCCTTTCTCTCTCTCTCACTCACACACACACACACACACACACACACGGTCTAATGCAAACAAACATTATATAGGCGTATGTATGTATACTCTGCGTTCTGGTTCTAAAACAGTTTACACAAAATTAAAAACTTGAAATAAGACACATCACTTTTCTTTCTTTCTTTTCTGTTTTAGTTTCAAAAGAACCTGCGTCATATTCAGTACTTTGGCTTCATTTCTTTTCTAAAATTGGGGGGGGGGTGGGGGGGGGGGGGGGGGGAGAAGATTTTCTTTTAATAAGACTATTTCTTTAAATAAAAAATATGTATCAAGAACAACAGCGCAACAACGACGACGACGACGATGATGATGATGATGATGACAACAACAACAACAACAACAATAACAATAACAATAATAATAATAATAGTAATAGTAATAATGATGATGACGATAAGAAGAACAACAACGATAACAAAACTGTAACTAATGATGATGACGATAAGAAGAACAACAACGATAACAAAACTGTAACTTAACTTTAACATTGTTTGATATGGCTGACAACTTGGAACAAGTTTAAAAGTGAAACAAGAATAGAGAAAGAAACACAGAAAGAAACAAGAAAGAAAGAAATAATGAAAAAAAGAAGAAAATACAGAACAGAACAGAAAAGAAAAAAGGAAAATGAAAGAAAGGGGAAAAAAAAAAAAAGAAAGTATAGAGAAAATAGCATACGTACAACCTTTATGACCGAATAAAAAAACACTTGTCATTACGCACATCTCACAAGTGAACAACAATAATCACAATAATAGCACAATAAACAGAAAGGTAGAAAGAACAATAACAAAGGAGAATATTGTTAAAACAATAGCACACACCACAACACACACAGACAAAACAACACACAGACACACACACACACACACACAACACAAGGAGGAAACCGTTAACCAATAACTAACACGCATACATACACACACAAGGAAACCGTCAACCAATCACACTCTCTCTCTCTCTCTCTCTCTCTCTCTCTCTCTCTCTCTCTCTCTCTCTCTCTCTCTCTTCTCTCTGAAAGAAAGAAAGAAAGAAAGAAAGAAAGAAAGAAAATAAAAATAAACCAAAAAAAAAAAGATTTACATAGGAAGAAAAGCAGAGAATGGAAAATGAGAAACGGAGGATTCAAATAAGTACCATAAACACACACACACTCACACACACTCTCTCTCTCTCGTACTCTCTCTGTCTGTCTGTCTGTCTCTCTCTCTCACGCTCTCTCTCTCTGTCTATCTGTCTGTCTGTCTGTCTCTCTATCTATCTATCTATCTCTCGGAAACGGGCAGAAAAGAACAGGCAACCATAAAAATGAAAGGAAAGAAAAGAAAAGAAAAGAAAAAAAGCAGAAGAAGTGGAGAGAAAAAAAGAGAACATTTCGCGCATGCTCTTCCAAAGTTATTTCCTACACCGTGTTCGCGGTCACTGTCACACACACACATACATACACACACATACACACACACACACACACACACACACACACACACACACACACACACACACGAGGAGAGGTTGCGAGAAAAAAAGATGTGGAGAGAGACAGACAGACAGACAGATATAGAGACAGAAAGAGACAGAGAGCCAGCCAGCCAGACAGACATGCACATAAACATTAACAGAGACAGACAGCCAGAGAGAAGAAGAAAAAAAACCCAGTGAGATACGCACGCACATCAGAATCGTGCGCGCGCGCGCGCACCACACACACACACACACACACACACACACACCACACCCCCCACAAACCAACACCACACACACACATACACACACACACGCATGCACGCACGCACGCCCACCAAACCAACACACCACCCTACAACAGCATCACACCTTAACCCACCCCACAAAACAACACACACACACACACACACCTTTGACATTAACAACCAAAAAAACCAACAACAACAAAACCAACAACAACAACACATAAAACCAACACCACCTCCCCCCTCCCCACACCAAACTCCACCATCACCTTACCCCTCCCCCCCCTTCCAACCACCACCACCACCACCAACCCACCCTACATAACGTAACAACAAGTATAACAAGGTATACAAACATAAACAAAACAGATTTCAAACTTTCAGAACTGAACTACAACACTAGCCTACTACTGCTACACTCCCTTCCTCCCTCCCTTCCTTCCTTCCTTCCTTCCTTCCTCTCTCTCTCTCTCTCTCTCTCTCTCTCTCTCTCTCTCTCTCTCTCTCTCTCTCTCTCTCTCTCTGGGAAACGGCCAATAAGAAGAGGCCAGAATATAAAATCCCTTCCTTCCTTCCTTCCAACCTTCCTTCCTTCCAACCTTTCCTCCCATCCATCCCATCCATCTCTCTTACCTTTCTTTGGCCTCGGCTGCCCGGTCTCTCTGGCGCCGGTTCTTGAACCAGTTGGACACCTGCGTGGTGGTCAACCCTGTGGCTTCGGCCAGCTCCCGCTTCTCCCTGGGCGAGGGGTAAGGGTTGTGCGAGTACCACTCCCTCAGCACCGTCCGCGACTTCTCCTTGAAGCAGTAGCTGGTCTCCTCGCCGTCCCAGATGGTCCTGGGCAGAGGGAACTTGCGCCGAACGCGGTACTTCCCCACAGCCCCTAGAGGCCTCCCGCGGAGCTTCTCCGCTTCCACGTAGTGAGCCTTCAGCCACAGCGCCTGCAGCTTGGGGTGGTTGTGGGGCGAGAACTGGTTGTTCTCCAGGATCTTGTACAGCTCCTTGAAGTTGCCCCGGTGGAAGGCCACCACGGCCTTGGCCTTGAGCACCGACTCGTTCTTGTGCAGGTGCTCGCAAGCCGGCAGGGACCACAGGAAGCGCGCCAGACGGTCGATGTTGCCTCCTTGCTGCAGCACCTCGCACACGCAGGCCACCTGCTCCTGGGTGAAGCCGAAGGACGGCAGCATGGTGGGGCCACCTCCGGTGGGCGACCCCACGCTGGTGGTGGCCTGGTCGTGCAGCATGGAGACGTTGGGGAACTGACGGGCGGCGGCAGCGGCGGCTGTGGCGGCTGCCAGACCGTTGTCCGTGCGGAACACTGAAACAGGGGAGGAGGAGGAGGAGGAGGGAGGAGGAGGGTGAGGGGTGATGATGGTGGAGGAGGTGGAGGTGGAGGAGGAGGAGGAGGTGGTGGTGAGTGCCTGAGGTTGAACCGAGGGTAGGGGAGGGTGGTGTGCTTGTTGTGACTGTTGTTGTTGTTGTTGTGAGGGATGTGCTTGTGCTGCTTGAGTAGTGTTGTGGTGGTGGTGGGGGTGGTGGTGGTGGTGGTGCGGCGAGGCTACTACGGAACTAAGGGCGTTGTTGTTGTTGTGTTGCTGCTGTTGCTGCTGTTCTGTTGTTGTTGTTGCTGAAGGTCGGGGTGATGATGATGGTGATGGTGAGGTTGGTGACCGTACTGAGCGTTGTTGTCGAGGTGCTGCTGCTGCTGCTGTTGGTGGTGGTGGTGTTGCTGTTGCTGTTGCTGTTGTTGGTGGTGTTGGTGCTGTTGGTGGTGTTGGTTGTGGTGGTGGTGGTGGTGGTGGGGGTGTGGAGGGACGAGGGGGTGGTGGTGGTAGTAATCGGCGTAGTCCGCCTCTCCCACACCCCCGCAGCCTATCAGCCCTCCACCCCCACCCTGCCCCTCCAGCTGCTCCTCCACCCGCCGAGCCACCGCCGCCGCCACTGTCGCCGCTGTGTGGGAACCAGGACCCCCACCAGCGCCCAGCCCTACAACCTTGCTGTCACCGCTGCAGGAAGGGGGCCAAACCCAGGGACGGAGGAGACACACACGCCCTGCCCTGCCCTGCCCTGCCCTGCCCTGCCTTACCCTCCCCTAGTGAGGTGGTGACCACCGCAAGGCCCGCATCAACACGCTGTCAGTGACCCCACTTTCACTCTTGGGCAATGTACGAACAACATCCACCGCTTCTTCTTCTTCTTCTTCCACCAACACCAACGACGACGACGACGACGACACGATGACTCTGTGCAGGAAACGGGTCACTACCACCACCAACCACCACCACTACCTCCTCGTGCAATAGCTCGGAGGACACTGAATGCACTCTTTTGGGGGTTTTGTTTCTCTCTCTCTATATATATATATACGCCCTGAAAGTGTCTCCTCTCCTTTATATATAAAGAAACACCCTTCTTCCGTGTTCTCTAGAAGGTCAGAGTAAATAAAGATTGCTTTGCTCTAGTCTTATGACAACAGTATGTCAGTGTAAAGTGTTATCTGATCGTTTCCACCATCACAGCTGGTCTTTGCTTACAGAGATGGGTGTTTTTTTCCACTTGCTGATAAATCGTAACCGTTTAACAAAAGTTGTTGAAATTCTTTTTTGCAGAGACAACAACTACTCCTTGTACAAATATCACAGTTCGAAATCTGGTTGAACTATTTTGACATGAAAGTCTTTTTTCTCCGCCTCAAAACATGTGGAAAGAGAGAGAGAGAAAAACAAAGTTTGGGTTAATCTGTCTTTTTAAACAATTCCACGCAAAAACGACGACTGAATGTATACTAGTTTCGTTTCAGTGTTAATCATGGATTCCTA
>CM054137.1:18979373-18981873 GCA_028751875.1 Rapana venosa | reverse complement strand
TTTTTTCCCCTCATAGTTATGGACTTCCTCTTCCTTCTGTCCTCCCCCCTCTAGTTTCTTGATTTCTTACCACACACCACATTTCAAAGAGGTAGTTCACAATCCTGACTACTCTCTCTCACTCAGTCATCTTCACTCGACTTGTTTTCTGATAACTCAGTCCGCCTCTCTGTCTCTCTGATCATTGTCATTTTTCATTAAAATCCTAGATTGTTGACTGACATCATCATCATCAGCAGCAGCAGCAGAAGCAGCAGCAGCAGCAGCAGCAGCAGCAGCATCACCATCATCATTACCATCGTCGTCGTCATCTTTGTCATCACCATCACCGTCGTCGTCCTCCTCCTCCTCCTCATCGTCGTCATCGTCATCACCATTATCGTCATCATCAGCATCGTCCTCATCATGATCGTCGTCATCGTCATCATCATCGTCGTCGTCGTCATCATCGTCGTGGTCATCACCATCAGTATCATAATCGTCGTCATCATCATCGTCGTCATCATCATCGTCGTCATCAGCATCGTCATCATCATCATCGTCGTCATCAGCAGCAGCAGCAGCAGCATTGTCCTCTCTGCTATCCTGACAAGATGGGGACAGGCCTTCAACTATTATCATTGATGAAGGTCTCTTAATCTCTTACCCCCTGTCCATTTCATTATCTCCCCTTCCTTCCCCATCTCCCTACCCCCAATCCCTCTCTCTCTCTCTCTCTCTCTCTCTCTCTGCCATCTCTCTCTTCTCCCATCCCTCTCTCTCTCTCTCTCTGTCCCCCCTAGCGTTTCTCTGAGTGCCTCTGTCTCTCTGTGTCGTCCTGTCTCTGTCTCCCTCTCTCTCTGTCTTTCTCTGTGTCCATCTCTGTCTCTGTCTCTGTCTCTCTCTCTGTCTCATGTTTGTGTCTCTCTTCTCCTCCTCTCTCTCCCTCCCCTCTCCTCACTCCCTCTCTCATCTCTTCTCTGTGTCCATCTCTCTGTCTCTCTGTGTCTCTCTCTCCTCTGTTTCCTCTTCTCGTATGTGTGTGTCTCTCTTTCTCCTCCCTCTCTCTCTCCCTCCTCTCTCCCCCATCCCTCTCTCTCCCCATCCCTCTCCCTCTCTCCCTCCTCTCCCTCTCTCTCTCTCTCTCTCCCTCTCTCCCCCTCACTCCCTTCTCCTCTCCCCCTCTCTCTCCCTCTCTCTCTCTCTCATTCCCAGGACTATAGTGACCTGACCCTCCTTGACCTGCTGGGGATCAGGTTTCTCCCTGCTGGTCTGGCAAAGTTCGGTCAGTGTGCGGAAAGCGGTCAGTTCAGAGCTGTCATGTTTTGTCGTAACGTTTGCAGCAGCAGCAGCAGCAGCAGCAGCAGCAGCAGCAGGAGTGCCTCTGATAGCCTAGGCTATGACTCCGCAACGTCTATAGCTAGAACTATTTAACTATTTATTTATTTATTCTTTTATATCAAGGATAATGGAATAAGCACTCATGTGCTTTTTTTTTTACATCCAGTCCCCAGTGTGTATGCGGTTTTGTAAATGTTGTCATCTGCTTCCACCGGCACACAATGGCCTACTCTTCCGAATAGCGAAACAGGATTTTAACGCGTGCGCACGATGTTCTGCATGCGTTCGAACACGGGGCCTCGGTTTATAGAAGTCTCACCCGAAGGAAGGCCTACTAGTAGGCCTTAGGCCTAGGCTAATAATAATATAGCCTAGCGGTCGGCTGGCTGGCCATTTGTTCGTTCGTTCGTTCGATGTAGGGTTTCTATTTTGGCTTGCATCGTGGTGGTGGCCCTTGTCTGTCTGTTTGTCTGTTTGTCTACAGTCTTGTCGGTCTGTCCTTCATGCTTTATTAATTAATTTAATCAGGGTTCTGGCCTTGCCTTGCCTGGCTTTGCTTTGCCTTGCCTTGTTTTGCGTTGTCTGTCAAATCTTGTGTCTTGTTTTGTTTGTTTTCTGTCTAACCCCCCCCTCCCCTACCCCAACCCCCCCCCCCCCCCCCCCCACCCCCTTTTATTTTTCTATCCTCTCTTTTGTAAAAATTGTGAATAATAAAAACAACAACTGTATTCTTTTGTTTTCTTTTTTTTTCGAGGTGGGGTGGGGGGGGGGGGGGGGTGTTGTTCATTTGCATGTGTGGCTTTTGTCTTCACAATTAATGTTGGAGAGAGAAAGAACTCGAATGTTATGTTGAGGATAAATGGAGAGGAGGGGGAGGGAGGGAGAGGAGGAAGAGAGAGGAAGAGAGAGAAAGAATATAAGTGTGTAGTGGTTGTGTGTGAGTGTGCGTGGAGGGAGCTGGGGAGGGGGGGTACATTTTTCTTTTTTAAAAGCACAATTCATAGAAAAAAATGAACCAGGAAACAAACTTAAAAAAAAAAATATATATTTCAGCGAAGGTCGCCATGCCACATTAAACAAGCACCCCCCTCCCCCACCCCCCATTATCGATCCACACACACACACACATACACACACGCAAGACACGTGACTGATCATGATACCGGAAGTGTGGAAACAT
>CM054137.1:18964373-18974373 GCA_028751875.1 Rapana venosa | reverse complement strand
GAGAGAGAGGCAGAGAGAGAGAGAGAGACAGAGATACAGAGAGTGGTCAGAGTTGCTTCCGAAATTCCCCCAATTCCTTCTTCCCCTCCCCCCTAACCTGCACCTTCTCCTTCCCTCTCCTCTCACTACCCACTCCCACCTCACCCCTTCCACCACCCACCCCAACACTCACCCTCCCTCAACCCCCCACCCCCACCCATCCCCTTTTAGTCTTTTTTTTAACACACACACACACAGAGGAAGCAGTCAGTTACTTAACTCCTGGTGTGACATGGATTACGTTGTTTTCTGCGGAACTTCTCCTCATTGTGCCTTCAAGCCTGAGCTCAAACACTCTGCTTGCTGCCTGCCACTTTTCCGCCGCCGCTGTCGCCGCCGCCACGCCACACCACACCATGCCACACCATGCCACGCCACACCACACCACGCCTATTCCTTCCTTGACTGTATATGCTGCCTTTGACTGACCCAGGCTGTCCCTGTCCCTACCCCCCTCCTCCCCACCCCGCAGAGAGAGCGAGAGCGCGGCGCTACAATGACCTCCCACTGACCACCACACTCACCACACACTGTCCCAAAGGCCCCACCACCACCACAACAACAATGGGCCCTGGCAAAGCAGAGACTACTACTGGACAGTGGACACTGGACACTTGACTCACAGACACCCGACACCCTGGCGACACTGAAACCTCTGAGAAAGCCTGGGTGACCAAACATGATGAGTGAGTGAGTGAGTGAGTGAGTGAATGAGGAGACCTAGAGGGAGGGAGAAGAAGGAAGAGAGAGGATGGGTGGGTGGGGGGTGGGGGTGTGGGGGGGGGGGAGGAGGGGTATGTAGGGGGGGTGGGGGGGGGGGGGGTGGAGGGGTGTTAGAGATCTTGAGGGTCTTCTGGGTTTTGGGGTTTTGGGGTTTTGTTTGGGGTGTGGTGGGTTGTTTTTTGAGGAAACCAAATTTTTGGAAGGGACAAAAGAAGAATGAATGTCTGTTTATGTTTTATGGAGGAAGGGTGGAGACATGGGAGAGGGTGAGAGGTGGAGAGACAGAGAGAGAGAGAGAGGGTTGGGGGTTGGGGGGGGGGGGGGAGGGAGAAGGGAGGAAGAGGGGGTGACAAATATATGTACAAGAATGCTTGCTGAGTCCACATGTCCACATGGGGAGAGAGGCAGAGAGGTTTGGGTGGCAAAAGAGGGGTATAGGTTTTTTTAGATTTTTTTTAAAGATGTAGACAAAGACGAAGACACACACATCCTACTTCCCTCCCTCCTTCCCCCCTGTCACGTATTTTGACCTTGAGTAGTCTGTAGTGGCGGTGTACCTATAGTATACAAAGTGAGTCATTGTCATTGACAAAGCCGTCTGGCGTCGAGTGGCCGAAAATTGGTTGAAGCACTTATTACGAAAGAGCCTACTTCACGTGAGAGCATGATAATAATTCAAAATTTGAAGAAGTAGACGAAAAGATTTTTTTTTTTTAAAGAAGAAGGGGGTAAAGCCATGAAAATATTTATGAAATAGCCTACTTCACGTGACAGCATGATAATAATTCAAATTTTGAAGAAGTAGACAAAAAGATTAAAAGAGAAGAGAGTAAAACATGAAAACATTCACGAAATAGCATGATGATAGTTCAAAATTGAAGAAGTAGAGAAGATTTTTTTTTTAAAGAAGAAGGGGGCAAAACCATGAACATATTCATGAAATAACCTACTTCACGTGAGAGCATGATATTAGGATTTGAAGTAAACCAGAAGATTAAAAAGAGAGAGAGAGAGGGGAGAGAGAGAGAGAAGAGAGAAGAGAGAGCGGGTGGGGGGGGGGGGGGGGGAGAAGGGAGAAAAAAACCCACATGAAAATATCCATGTACAAAAAGAAACAGGGAGGAGAAGTAAAGGAGATGAATGATAAAAAGAGAAACAACACAAAACATGAAGCCCCCCCCCCTCCCCCCCCCCCCCCCCCCCCCCTCCAAAAGCCAACCAAAAAAACCAACAACAAAACAACCAAATAAAACCCATGAATATGAGAAAGAAGAAAGGAAAACAGATTGGGAAACCAACTAACCAACCAACCCACCACAACCACCAACCAACTCACCAACCACCAACCCACCACCACAACCACCAACCAACCCACCAACCCACCACCAACCAACCAACCCACCAACCACCACCACCACCAACCAACCAACCCACCAACCAACCAACCCACCAACCATCCAACCCACCAACCATCCAACCCACCAACCTACCACCATCACCATCATCTCCTGACACATGCCTAGGCATCTCGAAGAAGCGACACGCCAAGACCTTAGTAGAAAAAGAGGGAGGGGGAAGAGGTGGAGGGGGGGGGGGGGGGGGGGGGGGTGACAGGGGGAGCAGACAACCCCACTCAATCTTACACGCTACACCCACGCTCCGCTCCTCCGTCTTCTTCAAGCAGACAAAGGTGTCTTCAAGGAAGAAGACCCCGAACTGTCTTGTCTGGCAAAGAGACCTGCATGCATGGCATCTTTTTCATCCTAGGGGGGGTGGACGACCACGTCAGAGGCTGGGGTGGATGGGGGCAAACAGAGGCGTGTTTAAAGTGTCAAGTCAAGAAGAAGAAGAAGGTTGGGGGTGTTGGGGTGGTGGGGTGTTGGGGTGGTGGGGGATGGGGTCGGGGTGGGGTAGGGTTGGGGGTGGTGGTGGGGTTGGGGGTGAGGTAGGGTGGGGTGGGGGTGGGGTTTAAAGAGACAACGAAAGGAAAAGAAAAAGAAGGAGAAAAAAAAAGGACAATAGTGGTGTGTGGTGGTGGTGGTGGTGGTGGTGGTGGTATAGTAGTAGTAGTAGTAGCAGCAGCAAGCAGCAGCAGCACAGCAGTAGTAGTAGTAGTAGTAGTAGTAGTAGTAGTAGTAGTAGTAGTGGTGGTGGTGGTGGTGGTGGTGGGGGTGGTAGTAGTAGTAGTTGTTGGTGGTGGTGGTGAAGGTAGTAGTAGTTGTAGTAGTAGTAGTAGTAGTAGTAGAAGGAGGAGGAGGAGGAGTAGCAGCAGTAGCAGTAGTAGTAGCAGCAGTAGCAGCAAAGCAAGCGTTTGGTCCAACTAACTAACAAAAGGAAAGAAGGAAGGAAGCAATATGACAGTAGAGCACCATCACCACTATCACCGCCACTAACCAACACGTACAAAACAAAACAGTGTCTGTCCCCCCCCCCCCTCACCTCCCCCCCCCCCCACACACACACACACCACCACCACCACCACCGCCACCACCACCACCACCACCACCACCACCAAACACTGCTTGCTAGTAGACTTTGGGACACTGGGACACTGGGACATGGGACACTGGGACATGGGACATGGGACACTGGGACATGGGACATGGGACACTGGGACACGGGACACTGGGACCTGGGACACTGGGACATTGGGACATGGGACACTGGGACATGGGACATGGGACATGGGACACTGGGACACTGGACATGGGACACTGGGACATGGGACACTGGGACACTGGGACATGGGACACTGGGACATGGGACACTGGGACACTGGGACATGGGACACTGGGACATGGGACATGGGACACCCACTGCCAAAGTCGTCCTTCTTCTCTGTCTGTCTGTCTGAATCTTATTTATTTATTCTTTTATATCGAGGATAATGGAATAAGCACTCATGTGCTTTTTTACATCCAGTCCCCGTGTGTATGCGGTTTTGTAAATTGTGTCATCTGTTCCCACCGGCACACAATGGCCTACTCTTTCAAAAAGCGGAACAGGATTTCACGTGTGCGCAAGATGTTCTGCATGCGTTCGCACACAGGGCCTCGGTTTTATAGTCTCATCCGAAGGATGTGTGAGTGTCTGTGTGTCTGTCTTTCTGTATGTCTGTCTCTCTGTCTGTGTCTCTCTGTCTCTCTGTGTCTCTCTGCCTCTCTCAATTCCACGGTTTGTTTGCTGTCCAAGTCATGGTATTGTTCATTGCACTCTATGAAAATTATGTGTTGATGATCGATTTTTCTGTTAATTCCCTTCCTTCCCTCTCTTTGTGTATGGACTAAAAAGGGCTTCTTAACCACAACAACCTTCGTCATTATCTATCTATCTATCTATCTATCTATCTATCTATCTATCTATCTACCTACATATCTATCTACCTATCTATCTATCTATCTATCACTCTCTCTATATATATCTCTCTCAATTCCATGATTTGATTGCTATCCATGTCGCGATGTTCACCGTGCTCTACGACATATATCACGTGTTAATAATCGATGTTCATGTCAATGACATAGTGCACTTACCCACTCCCTCTATATCATCCCCTTTTTGTGTGTATACATGGGCTTAAAAGTGCTTAACTAACCTGAAACCACAATAAACCTCTACCTCTCTCTCTCTCTCATGAATTGCTTTCCAAGTTATTATGTTCACCGCCCCATTGTCTAAAGGGCTTTATTGTAATGCTATAATTATTGGTAATTAGAAACTTGTGAGTGTGTGTGTGTGTGTTTGTGTGTACGATTTGTATGATTATTACTTTCAGAATAAGGTTTGTGTAACTTTCCTCTCGTTTTCTCTTGTGTTTTTTTCTTCTCCTTTGTTATGGACTTTTTTGTTGTTATTTTGTTGTTATTGCTATAGAAGGCTGGATGTAAAAAAAACCGCAATTGTCATGTTTATTCTATCACCTTCTGAAAATAAAATTAATTCAGTTCAATTCAATTCTCTCTCTGTCTTTCTGTCTGTGCCTCTCAGTCCGTCTCTCTGTCTCTCTGTGTGTCTGTTTGTCTTTCACTCTCTTTATTTAAACTACATACACACGAGGACTGGATTTTTTAAAAAGCACATGAGTGCTTATTCCATTATCCTAAAAATAAAAAACATAAATCAAATCTCTCTCTCATGCTCTGTCTCTCATGCTCTGTCTCTCTCTCTCTCTCTCTCTCATCTCCTCTCTCTCTCTCTCTCTCTCCTCCTCTCTCTCTCTCTCTCTCCCTCTCTCTCTCTCTCTCTCTCTCTCCTCTCTCCCTCCTCCCAGTAGTAGTAGAATCTCAGGCCCCCAAAAGCCAACCCCCAAAGAACCAGGGGTCAGAGAAGGGTAGCTATGCTATGCTATGCTATGCTATGCTATGCTATGCTGTGGCTAGATAGGGGGTGGAGATGAGGGGTGGAGCAACACCCCCCCCCCCCCCTTCCCCCCACGGAGTCGGCATCGGGTCTTCCTCTGGCAAATATTGACTGGGGGATAGCCTAGACAACAGGGGTGGCCCGGACAATAATTACTGGGCCATACTTATAGTAGCCTAGCCTAGTCTCCCTGCTCTGTAGACCAGGCTTAGGGCCTACTGTGTTTGGACCACTTGGTCAGTCGGTCAGTCAGTGGGTGAGTGGGTGAGGTGAGGTGAGGTGAGGTGAGGTAGGCAGGCATGGGAAGGAAGTGTAAGTTGGTAGCCCTAACTGGGTAGGTGGTGTGGGAGTTAGGCTAGTATAGTAGAGTTTAGGTAGGGGGTTTTAGCCCTAAAAGTGGGCGCTACTGCTGTGATACTAGACTATATTATGCTGTGCTATGCTATGCTATGCTAGACTAGACTATGCTACGCTATGCTAGACTAGACCATGCTATGCTATGCTATGCTATGTTATGCTATGCTATGCTATGCTATGTTATGCTAGACTAGACTATGCTATGCTATGTTATGCTAGACTAGACTAGACTATGCTATGGTATGCTATGCTATGCTATGCTATGTTATGCTAGACTAGACTATGCTATGCTATGCTGTGCAATGCTATGCTAGACTAGACTATGCTATGTTATGTTATGCTATGCTATGCTATGCTATGTTATGCTAGACTAGACTATGCTATGCTATGCTATGCTATGTTATGCTAGACTAGACTATGCTATGCTATGCTGTGCAATGCTATGCTAGACTAGACTATGCTATGCTATGCTATGCTATGCTGTGCTATGCTATGCTATGCTATCCCATCATACCATACCATACTATACTATACTATACTATTCTATACTATGCTATGCTATGCTATGCTATGCTGTACTACACTATATATAATATTCTCTGTGAATGAAAAAAATAATTGTACTTAATCTACTACCCTCGGTAATTAAAATATCTCTCTGTCTCTATCTCTCTTCTGTCTCTCTGTCTCTCTCTGTCTCTCTTCTCTCTTCTCTCTCCTCTCTCTCTCCTCTCCTCTCTCTCTCTCTCTCTCCTTCACCCCACCCCACCCTCCCTAAAACCTTTCCACAAAAATCAACGGTCGGTCGTGTGTATAGGTGCACAGATCAGGATGTCGTTTGATAATAATAATAACAATAACAATAGCATTGTCTGTAGCTTGCTTTTGTTCTGTCACCTTCCAGTTGCATCTCCTCATCATTAGCATCATCATAAGCATCAGCAGCAGCAGCATCACCATCATCACCAGCATCCTCATCACAAGCGGAAGCAATCTTCTTCATCAATACCACTAACTACCAGCAAGTAGAGGAGGAGAGACTGGGAGGAGGGAGAGAGGAATAAGGAGGGGAAGCCCAAGAAAGACAGAATGGTGTGGGGGGGGGGGGGGGGGTGGAGTAGAGAGCGAGGGGTGGGGGTAGGGTAGGGTGGGGGCCCGATGGAGAGACAAGAAAATAAACATGCTTTGGGCTCTGAAAGAATTAGCCGCGCAATACGCCAACGATTGTGTGTACAACGTGCGAGGATGACAAAGTGCAAGACTACAGACAAAATATACCACGACTAGGGGAGAGAGAGGAGGAAAGACGCCTGCCTCCTTACATCCATCCCTCCCTGCCCTTTGCCTGCTGCAAGCAGTCTGCAGGAATGGAAGGAAGGAAGGAAGGATGGAAGGAAGGATGGATGGATGGATGGATGGAACAAGAAGAAGGAGGAAACCACTATTTATAAATATAAAAAGAAAGAGGTCATCAAGGCAGGAAACAAGCCATGTTGTGTTGAACAGTGCATGCGGCATTGCACTGGTTTACGCGCGCGCGTGGTGTGTGTGTGTTGTGTGTGTGTGTGTGTGGTGTGTGTGTTGTGTGTGGTGTGTGCTGTGTGTGTTGTGTGTGTGTGTGTGTGTGTGTATTGTGTGTGTATGTGAGTGTGTGTGTCTGTGTGTGTGTATGTGTGTGTGATGAGTGGGTGTGTGTGTGGTGTCTGTATGTGTGTGTGTCTGTGTGTGTGCGTGCGGTGTGTGTGTGTTGTGTGTGTGTGTGTGTGAGTGTATGTGTGTATTATGAAGAGTTTTTTTTAGTTGATCTGTCTACTGGGAAAGGAAGGCACTTAGTTGCTTCTTTTTTTTTTTTTTCTTTTCTTCCTGAAACAGGAAGACGGAAGTTTAACAATGTTTTTCTTTTGGGGAGTGTTTTTCTTTCTTTTTTGTGTAGTCGTTAGGGGATGGGATATTTTGGGGTTTTTGGGGGGGAGGGGGATGTTCTTTTTGGAATGTTCTTCTTTTGGGAATAATCTTTTGGGGAATGTTTTGTTTTGGGGAATGCTTTTATTTGGGAAATAATCTTTTCGAGAAATGTTCTTGTGGGGAACGTTTTGTTTTGGGGAATGCTTTTCCTTTGGGCAATAATTTCTTGAGAAATGTTCTTTTGGGGAATGTTCTTCTTTGGGGAATGTTCTTCTTTAGGGGGATGTTCTTCTTTTGGGAATGGGTTTTTTTTTTCTATTTTGGGAATGACATTCATTGGGAATATGTTTTTCTACCCATGGTAAAGGCAGAACAAAAAAGAGAAAAGGATCAGTCCGGTTCTTTCGGTCAGAATCTTTTGCAGAGAATGGTCTCGGAGATCTCGCCGAAAGGCAAGGATGCTAGCTTTTTTATGCCAAGTGCTCTCTGTCTCTGTCTCTCTCTCTCTGTGCCTGCCTCTGTCTGTCTGTCTGTCTGTCTGTCTGTCTGTCTCTCTCTCTCTCTCTCTCTCTCTCTCCTGTGCCTGCCCTGTCTGTTGTCTGTCTGTCTGTCTGTCTGTCTGTCTGTCCTCCTCTCTCTCTCTCTCTCTCTCTCTCTGGAACTAACATCAGTGCCGACAAACTTTCCCTGAGAGTCCTTCGGATGAGACTATCAACCGAGATCCCGCATGCGAACGCACGCACGCAGAACATCTTGCGCACACGTTCAAACCCGTTCCGCTTTTCGGAAGAGTCGGCCATTGTGTGCCGGTGAAAACGGATGACAAAATTTATAAAACTGTATACATACGGGGACTGGATATTAAAAAAAACACACTAGAAAAGTGTGCACAGGAACTTACCCGGTCAAGGGAAGAAATGTTATCTGTACAATTATATCCTATGACTCGAAATAAAAGAATAAAAAATAAATAAATCTCTCTCGTCCTGCCGCGAAAGCTAGGATGCTTTTAGAAAATGCTAAGTATTACAACTTCATCCCAAACATTAGACGATTGCAACATGCAAAGACTAGGCTATAGAGGAAAAAAAAAGACATAGAATAAACATTTGAAAGGTAGGAAAGAGATGAACAAGACAAATCCCAAAGTCGTACGCTCAAGTTAATTAAAATCCCACGCGCGCTTCCACTCCAAAAAAACGCTGTGGAAGACAAGACAAGACAAGACAAGACAGACAGACAGACACCTTCAGACCACCCCCCCCCCCCCCTCCCCACCCCCCCCCCTCCCCCCCCCCCCCCCCCCCCCCCCCCCCCCCCCCCCCCTCCCCCCCCCCACTCCCTCACAGAGACTGGTCACGCTGCCGCACTCCACGCCCTCACCTCCAGTTAATGCCATTATCTCAGCCTCTAACTTAACCTCCTCCCACGCCACGGCCACTTCATTAGTGCCCTCCCTCCCCCCCCCCCCCCCCCCCCCCCCCCCCCCCCCCCCCCCCCTCCCCCCCCTTCCAGTACAAGCCTGCTTACTTCCTCCTTGCAGTCCTCCTCCTCCTCTGTCACTTCATTTAGGTGGACGTCAAGGCGTGACACCCCCCCTTGGGACACACTCCCCCCCCCCCCCCCCCCCCCCCCCCCCCCCCCGCGCCGCGCCCTTTTCACGTTCTTCCATCCTCCCCTCCCCTCCCCTTCCCCCCTCATAAACTAGTCCCTGTGTGGTCAAAGTCTCTGCCCTTGACCACTGGCTTGCTTGGCTGTAATCCCCTCTTGTTCCCCCTCCCCTCCCCAGGGGTGCCTTAGGGATGGATGCCACGACTTTGCACAATGGCCAGCCTGTGTTGACCCTTCCTAAAGCTAACGGGTTTACGAGGAGCGTGTGTGTGTGTGTGTGTGTGTGTTGGTTGTTGACTGTTTGAAGCCCGTGGTGTGATGGGACAAAAGAGGCGTGTGTGCAATAAATGCTGTGGTCTTTTGTAAAGGTGCCTGTTCGGTGGATCCGTGGGCAGAGCGACATCGTGGTGGTCATGGTCGTGGATTTGTGGTCTGATGGTTCTTTCCTAGTAGGCTGCTTGCTGTTCAGTGTGGCTTGAAATCCAGGGAACTGTCACACGCGCGTGTATTTGACTAGGATTCTTAACCCCAGTGGTCTTAGTGGTATTACGACATCGCTTAATGTTTTTATCTGGGTCTTCTGAGATAACTGACCAGATTTTTAAAGCGCATACTTTGATATTGTGTAACCTTTATTGTTGCACATTCTTCTTCACCTTTCTTCACCTATCCCGTAGTCCCGTGGACCAATGAAGATTTTGCAACCAGCTTCCTCCACTCCCCCCCCCACCCCCCCCCCCCCCCCCCCCCATCCCCCCCGCGGTCCACTGCTTTCCGTAGCAAATCGTTCCACTCCAGGCCAGTCCACTCTCTGATGTTGTCTTCCCATTGTTTTCTCGGTCAGCCTCTTCGTCTCCCTCCTTGTACTGTTCCCTGTAGGACAGTCTTGGCCAGTTCAGATATTCGTGTGACATGCCTGTACCACTTTAGTTTGCTTTTTTTTTTAAACTGATATGTCAGAAGCTCTTCATTACTGTCATAAGACATTAAGCATTTAATGGGGTGG
>CM054137.1:18954373-18956873 GCA_028751875.1 Rapana venosa | reverse complement strand
AAGCCTAATGATATTATCGTGTACACTATATGAAAAGCAGCAAGCATGTTGTTATTATCTGTATGTTTACTAGTTTAATGTAAGAGCATGCACATACACACATACATACATACATACACTCACACCCAACTCCACCCCACACCCACATACATACACATACTGCCAAACCTTATACACACACACACACACACTCACACACTGCCAAACCTTACATACACACACATACTCACACACTCACACACAATGCATATCCTGCACAACGCACTTGAATTGATTTGACCACACACACACACACACACTGTCACACTCACTCACACACAATGCATAGCCTACACAACACACTGGGTGAATGAGTGAGTGAGTGAAAGTGTGTGTGAGTGAGTGAGAGTGTATGTGTGTGTGCTTAACTTAATTTTGTAACCTAACAGTATCTAACAAACCAAGTTTATAAACAAACTAGAAAACACATAGCTGATAGTAACACAAAATATTGAATAAACATCACCATCCACTTATCGGGTTTAATGCTTGATAACCTATCCTCTTAACAAATAAATCACCCATTCACACTTTTTAAAATCAGAGTTATGAAAATATAAACACCATCTACTGATTAGTACTCTTTCCCACAACTCACATAAAATGGTAGCTTTCTGTATTACACTCAACACACACACACTCAGAGTTATGAAAATATTAACACCATCTACTGATTAGTACCCTTTCACACAACTCACACAAAATGGTAGCTCTGTTTTACACTAGAAAACACACACACACATACACTCACACACACTCAGAGTTATGAAAATATCAACACCCTGTGATGATTATTGCTCCTTCCACACAGCTTAAAACATGGTAGCTCTCTGTTTTACACTAGAAAGAAACACACACACACACACACACACACACACACACTCACACACGTGCACACACACAATCACACACACACACACACACAAGAGTTATGAACCTATGAACACCCTGTAACGATTATTGCTCCTTCCACACAGCTCAAAACATGGTAGCTCTCTGTTTTACACCAGAAAGAAAACACACACACATACACACTCACCCTATCAAAATAGAATTACCCGTCAACAAGAATGGTGAAACAGAAGCAATCTATTCATGGACTCAGACTCAGAGTGGGAAGTTTGTGAGGCAGAGAACAAGTCTGCTGTTGTAAGTGGTTTGAATTCTATCTGATTACAGCAGCCCTCTATATATATATATATCCCCCCAAAACAGGGGGGAGTACATGTACATAGGTAACAAGTGCCCTCTTAGAACAGAACCAACAACAAACAAGAGAATCATTGTTTGGACTGTCAACATGAAAACTTTCACAAGTCAGTTTTAACAGTCCAGCACTTGCCGAAGTGAGAGAGTAAGTATAATGTGTACATTGAAAAGAATAACAAGACTTATACCCCCCCCCCCCCCTCCCCCCCCCCCCCAAAAAAAAAAAACACCAAAAAAACCCAGACACAATTTTAAAAAAAAATAAACAAGACTTATAACAAGGCTTCAAGACATATAAAAATACAAATTTATGAAAAAAAAGTAATGCAGAAATAGTAGTGGAGGAAAACCAGTGTAGGTGGTAGCCACTTACAACTTCTCAAACTTATCAAAGTTGTCAAACTTATGTAATAATGAAGTAGAAAAACAAACTAAAATAAACCTGGAAATTATCATCATCATCATCATCATCATCATCATCATCAACAACAAACAACAACAACAACAACAACAACAACACAAAAGAACACCAACAACAAAACCACCCTCATAAGAAAGAAGGTCAAACACATAATTCAAACGAATGGGTTATACCCGAAACCTTCATGATGGGCACAAAAACCCAAACGGGTGGCATAGGCAAAATGTCACTTTTTGTGTACCTCAGCTCAGAGCTCTAGCCAATAAACAAGGAAAATCAGCCCTGAATGTTTGTTTAGAAAACACCTGTTCGCAACGTTAATTCGTTAACTCCTTCACTTATTCTACAGGACAGTCACACACTTAGTGACGGAAAAACAAATGACGTCATTGACACCGAGAACGGAAAACAAATGACAACAAATGACGTCTTTACTGATACCGAGAAAGACAGGATCAGACAGCTTCAAAAAACAAACAAATAAACAACAAAAAAAGAGAAAGTAAAGGAGATTCCTCATCAATCATCAAACACACACAAATACACAGGCACGCATGCACGCACGCACGTACAACACGCACGCACGCATGCACACACACACACACAACACACACAAGCACAGCACGCATGCACACACACACACACACATACACACACAAGCACGCACCACACACACACACACACACACACACACACACACACACCATTGGGGTAAAAAAAAAACAATGAACAGAACCGTTACTAACAAGAGACGAATTATTGCAAGGACACTTCACGAAACAGACGACAACAACAACAGCAACAACAACAACAACAATCCTGCCACTACAA
>CM054137.1:18929373-18949373 GCA_028751875.1 Rapana venosa | reverse complement strand
TCTTTCTGTCTGTCTGTCTGTCTGTCTGTATGTCTGTCTGTCTGTCTGTCGCTCTTTTCCCCGCGAGGGGTGGTGGATGTCGGTTGGTTGTCGTTCGTGCAAAGGATTGTACGCTCCCTCCTCCGCCCCCCCCCCCCCCCCCCCCCCCTCCCCTCACCCCACCCCCCTCCCTGTCTGTCTGTCTGTCGCTCATTCCCGCGGGCGGATGTCGGTTAGTCGTTCGTGCAAAGGATTGTACGCCGCTCCCCCTACCCTTCCCTCCCACCCCTCCCACCCCTCTGCCCCTCCCCCCCCCCCCCCCCCCCCCCCCCCCCCCCCCCCCCCCCCCACGTCAGATTCCGTCTTGTGTGTGTGTGTGTGTGTAAGTGTGTGTGTGTTTGTCTGTGTGTGTCTGTCTGTCTGTGTGGTGTCTGTCTGTCTCTGTCTGTCTGTGTCTATCTCTGTTTCTCCGTCTCTGTTTCTCTCTCCCTCCCCCCTCCCTCCTTCTACCTCCCCCCCCCCCCCCCTTCCTCTCTCTCTCTCTCTCTCTCTCTCCCCCTCCTCTCTCTCTCTCCTCTCTCTCTCTCTGTGTATAATCTCCTCTCATCCCCCCTCCCCCCACCCCCTATTGTGATCCGGAATCTCTCCTTATCTGCCCCTGCCTTCCCTTTCGTGAAAAAAACAATATGGTGTTTAATTAAACTCATTTCTTGCGTGCGTATGTGAGAGTGTATACGTGAGCAAAAAAGTGTGTGTGCAGACGCGTAAACACATGGATTCAGTCTCTCTCATCTCTCTCTCTCTCTCTCTCTCTCTCTCTCTCTCTCTCTCTCTCTCTCTCTCTCTCTCTCAAATTTGCGGAGCTACCGAGGTGATCTCCCTTGGATATAGGCAGGGCGAAATTTTGCTGCGTAAATTTTGTGTTTAAATTGCCAAATAAACCAGCACCATGCCAGTTGTCGGGTTACCAACAACGCTGGAAGTGACGCTAGGTGCCCTGCTGCAACAACACTGCATCACCTCATGGAAGGTCTGTGGAGAAGGAGAGCAAACGACTGTTGTGCTTCGACTGAAGGCTGGCTCAAGTGATGGGAACATGGCGGGTCAACAAACACCTGTGTACTTCCGCAGAAAGCCGCCCAGTCAGACCAACAGGGACCGACGAAGGACAGGGGAGAGGAGACAGGCAGAGGAGAGGAGGCGGGCAGAGGAGAGGAGACAGACAGAGGAAAGGCAAGAAGACAAGGCAAGTGCATTGTTCCCATTCGAAACTTCCCCAAGTTTGTTTATGCCAACACCCCCCATCACCCAGTCTGTCTGGCACACCAACACCCCAGCCTCTCCAAACCACATGCCTTCGCAATTGCTGCTTCCCACACATGATTATCGCAGTGCGTCAGGTGCTGTCACAGTGTTGGAAGCTGACACAGTCGCTGAACAACAAGGTGGAATTGACCTGGTTGAGGTGCCTGTACCTGACATTACGATGGAGGGGGAGGACTGTGACGAAGAATATCTAGATCAGATTCGGGATGCAGGCTACAGTGGAGATACTATAAAGAACTATGTGGGTGGGCTGAGAAACAGATCCCTGCAGAGAAATCTCAGGGACGTTTCTAGAAACAAGGATTTTCTTAATGTGTATACCTCTGATGAAATACCTGATACTATCATTTGTGAAAGTGAAGATATGATTTTTCAGTTTATCTGGACAGATGACACTCACAACCCTGCTGATTACTTTTGGTTTGCAAAAAAGAACACCAGGCAACTGACTCAGGAGGAAAAAGACATTTATTCCAAGCTGCAGCTGTGGACACCTGCCGATCGTGACAGTATCAAAGACAGAATTAGTGCTGGACTGGATGTTTTACATGTTATGATGGATGCTATCAGATTTTTTCTGGGTTAGAAGTGACTGTGGTTGCCTGTATATGTGCGTGTGTGAGTGTGTGTGTGTGTGTGCATGCGCACCCTCTTGTTCGTGCGTGCGCGCGTGTGTGTATGTGTGTGTTGTGTATGTTCGTGCGTGTGTGTGTGCGTGCGTGTGTTTGTGCGTGCGTGTGTGCGTGTTCGTGCATGTGTGTGTTCGTGCGTGTGTGTGTGCGTGTGTGCGTGTGTGCATGCATATGTGTGTGCATATGTGTGTGTGTGTGTGTGGAGAGAGAGAGAGAGAGAGAGAGAGAAGAGAGAGAGAGAGAGAGAGAGAGAGAGAAAAGAGAGAGAGAGAGAGCAAACAGGAGGTTAGGCATATTGTGAGTTAGGTTTTTCACGTGTTGGAAATAGCATGAGTTACCGGATCAGACGGAATATAGGGACAGAAAGTCCTGTCACAGACTCGGTGTTTAAATGATGTTTGTGGTTGTTGTTACCCTCCCCCCTCCCTTTCCCCATTAGCAATGGGCGAAAGTGTTAGGCACCAATTCATCTGAATCGTAATGTAAAACACTTCACCATGTCGTGGAATCCATGCCATGTCGACCATTTGGGCTGTAGAAATGATACATCTGTATTTCTGAAAATACGTGTTTTGTGCCCAGTCCCTTTCCCACTGTCCCCTTGTAAATGGGCTTTAACAGCTTATTACAATAAAATATTGTCATTGTCATTGTCATTGTCATTGTCTCTCAAATTTGCTCTGCACTAAACCACTTAATATTTGGTAGCACCGATCAGAATATCGATCTGTACAAGCGAAAGAGAGACAGAGATATATAGACAAACAGACAAAGACAGACGGACAGACGGACAGGCAGACAGGGGAAAAAACACAGAACCAGCCCGAATTTTTGGCGGAAAAGTTTGCCCTGATTGAAAGTAATAATACAATACAATACAACACAATGCAATATAATACGACACAATACAACACAATATCATATAATACAATGCAATGCAATAGAGCACAACACAACACAACACTACACTACACAATACAATGATATGGAAGTGGGGAAGAAATCTTCAGCTGACTAAGCTAGTTTTTACAATAATTGTACAGTGAGATCACAACCCACATGCCTCTGTACAGACCGAAAAGAAAAACAAAGAAGGAGAAGAAGACTGTGAAGAAGAAGAAGACTGTGAAGAAGAAGAAGAAGAAGAAGAAGAAGAAGAGAAGAAGAAGAAGAAGAAGAAGAACAACAACAACAACAACAACAACAACAACAACAACAAGAAGACTGTGAAGAAGAAGACTGTGAAGAAGAAGAAGAAGACTGTGAAGAAGACTGAAGAAGAAGAAGAAGAAGAAGAAGAAGAAGAAGAAGAAGAAGAAGAAGAAGAAGAAGAAGAAGAAGAAGAAGAGAAAGAAAGAAGAAAAACAAGAAGAACAAGAACAACAAGAACAAGAACAAGAACAAGAAAGAAAAAAACCCAGGAAAGACGAACAAAAAAGATAAATAAAAATCAAAGCGAAGGGAACAAAAAAAAACCAAAAATCGAGACAACCATCTCTCCCCCATCCTCTTGCTGCCAGATTTACGATCTGATCCGGTAGTGGTGGTGGTGTTGATGTTAGCGAAACAGAGAGAGAGAGAGAGAGAGAGAGAGAGAGAGAGAGAGAGAGAGAGAGAGAGAGAGAGAGAGAGAGAGAGAGAGAGAGAGAGAGAGGGGGTAGGAGGGGGAGAGAGAGCAGGGGTGGAGAGAGGCGAGAGAGAGGGTGAGAGGGGAGAGAGAGACAGAGAGAGAGACAGGAGAGTGACAGAAGAGACAACATACGTAGAAACATAGTAAAAAAAAATTTTTTTTAACCGACAGAGAGGGCGAGTAAAAGCACAAAAAGACGCAGAGAGAAGAGAGGAAAAAAGACGACAAACCGTGACAAACCCCGGAGCAGAGACAGAGAGACCCGAAAAAACAAGGACAGACAGGGCAGACAAGACAGACAGTACCCAACAAAGGGAAAAGAGGGCAGGGGGGAAAGGGGGAGAAAGAGACAGACCCGACAGACAGACATTTAGAGAGGGAAAAAGAGAAAAGCGAGAGGAGAGAGAAGAGGGGAAAAAGAGAGAGATGACAGGGATAAGGACACAGAGAAGACACAGAGGGGAAGAGAAAGGGGAGAGAGAGAGAGAGAGAGAGAGAGAAGAGAGAGAGGGGGAGAGAGAGAAGGGGGGAGAGAGAGAGAGAAAAGAGAGAGAGAAAGGAAAAAGAAAGGAGAGAAAAAAGGCAAAAGGAGATTGTGGGGGGGAACGGGAAATTTTCTGTGAGGGTTTGGTTTGGGGGTTGCTTTGTTTGTTCTTTTCTTTTTTGCTTTTGGTAGTGTAGTGTAGTTTAGTGTATGGAGTGTAGTTTTGGGGTGGTGTGGGGTGGTGTGGTTGTGGGTTTGTATGTAGTTAGGGGTGGTGTGGTTTTAGTGTGGTTTTTGGGGATGTGGGGTATGTAGTGTGGTGGGATGTAGTGTGGTGTAGTGGGGTGTAGTGGAATTATGGTTGTAGTGTGGTGTGGTTTTGGGGTTTTAGTGTAGTTGGGGGGTGGTTGGAGTGTGGTGTGGGGTAGTGTGGGGTAGGGAGTTTGGGGGTTAAATGGAGTTGGGTAGTGGGGTGTTGGGTTTGGGTTTTGGTGTAAATGAATTGGGTAGGTTTGTGTGGTGTAGTTTTGTGTAGTGTAGTGTGGGGGGGGTTTTGGGGGTGTGTTGTGTTGGTTTGGGGGTTATGTGTTTTGGGGGTAGGGGGGTTTTAGTGGGTATTTGGGGTGGGGGTTTGGGGGGTGTGGGGGGGTGTAGTGTGGTGTAGTGTGGTGTTTGGGGAGTGTAATGTAGTGTGGTTTTTGTTTGTGTTTTGTAGTTTTGGTGTAAGTGTGTGTATTGGTGGGGTGTGGTTTTAGTGTAGTATAGGTAGTGTGGGGTGGTGTGGTGGGGTGTGGTGGTTTTAGTGGGGTGTAGTTTTAGTGTAAGGGAAAAGTATGTTTGGGGTAGTTTTGGTGTGGGGCAGTGTGGTGTGTGTATGTGGGGTATGTGGTTTTGTGTATTTTTAGTGGGTGTATTTTGTTTTGGGGTAGTGTGGGGTAGTGTTTGGGATAGTGTGGTGTGGTGTAGTGTGGTTTTTGGTGTAGTGTGGGTTTGTGTAGTGAAATGGTGTAAGTAGTGTAAATGGAGTGGGCGTAGGGGAGTGGAGAGTAGTGGGGATAGGCCCCATATGGGGATTTTCCCCTTTTTTCTTTTTTTTTTCTTCTTTTCTTCTTCTTCTTCTTCTTCTTCTTCTTCTTTTTTCTTCTTCTTTTTTCCTTTTTTTTCTTCTTCTTTTTCCACGTCGTCGCCCCAACGCTCAGACCCGAACTAAGGGTGTTTGGCATAGACCGAAATGCCTTGCCTGGGCCGTTAAACGCCTGACAAGTAAAGGCCCGGGGCAAACCGACTTTGGGAAAGGGGAGAAAATGTTTATCGTTTAAGCTTTCTGGGTTTTTTTAAAAAAAAGGGTGGAGAATGGGCCAAGAAGTAAAAAAAGACGAGAAAGGGGGTTGGGAAAAAAAAAAAAAAAAAAAAGAACAAACAAAACAACGAGGGGATTAAAAAGAAGGGGAAATTTCCCAGCACAGAATTTCCAAAGGTGTGAATTTCTATTTTTTACTGGGCAGGCCCCCCCCCCCCCCCCCCCCCCCCCCCCCCCCCCCCCCCCCCCCCCCCCTTTCCCCCCCCACCCCTCTCCGGGATCCCCAAAAGGGAAGCCTTCTTTCTATTTCCCCCTATATTTTTTCTCTTCTTTTTCTTCTCTTTTCCTCTCTTGCAAAGCAAAAGGGTTCTAGAATTAAACTGACAAAAAAAACTTTGTTGGGCAGTTTTATTGCTGGCTGCAAGGAAGAGAAAAGAAGTTCGAGGACTTTGGGGCGTACAATGCTTTTAATTTATTTTTCCTTTCCCCCGGGGCTCCC
Source organism: Rapana venosa (assembly GCA_028751875.1). Taxonomy (NCBI): domain Eukaryota; kingdom Metazoa; phylum Mollusca; class Gastropoda; order Neogastropoda; family Muricidae; genus Rapana; species Rapana venosa. Next base: position 18,943,523 of record CM054137.1, on the reverse strand, counting down.
GTCTCTGTCTTTTCCCTTTCGTCTGTTTTTATGGCCTTTTCTGTTTGGCTTTCCGTCGGGCCCGTCTTTGGGATTTTATCGTCTGTCCTTTTGATTGCTGGCCCGTTTTGTGGTCTGTCCCGAACTGTGTGGCCTGCCCTTTTTTTGCCTGTCAGTCTGTCTGTTTGTCTTATCTCTGATTTTTTCGTCGTCTATCCGTCCCGTATGCCTGCCTGCCTGTCTGTCTTCCCGTCTCCTGCCGCCTGCCTGCCTGACTGTCTGCCCCGGCCCGGGCTGTCGTCTTCTGTTTTCGTTTCTTGCTTCTCTCTCTCTCTCTCTCTTTTCTCTCTCTCTTCTCCTCTCTCTCTCTCTCCCCTCCCTCCCTCCCTCCTTTCCTCCCCCCTCCCTCTGTTTTTGTGTGGCCTGCTTTTGTGCATTTTACTATGTTGTAAGTACTACTACCTGTGACTGGCCCATGCCGATTTGGGGGTTAAAATCTTTATGTTTTTTGTGCATTGTGTCGCAATTTCCCGGGTCTTTATGGTCAGGGACACTTTTAAAAACCCCACACAAAAAAAAAAAATCGGACCCACATTTTAAAACCCCAAATCGCACGCTCCCCCGACTCTGCTCGTCAACCCTTTAAAAACACACACACAAATGCTTTAACGGTTTCCTACGTACACCTTTGATTATGACGATGTTAGTCAGATACTTTTAAAAGGGCCCAAGCGCAAAGTGAGGGGGCCCTTTAAAATGCGTGGCCTAAATGGACGGTTTTTTCCCGCGGGGATAGCAAACCCCTCCCTCCGTAAAAGGGGGAAAGGGAAAGGAGTCCCATAACCTATAAGGTCGTAGGGGAGTGAGGTATCAGAGACCTCAGCTTCTCAAAGGGCCAGCATATTGAGGGCAGCGGCGCCCATCTCCTCTCCCTCGCTGCTTTACCTTCCCTGACCCTAAAGAGGGCAGGTACCCATTTACAGCTGGGTGAACTGGGGGACACTGTATTGAAGCCAAGGCGCGCAAAACGGTCACCCATCCAAGTGGTAACCACGCTCGACGCTGCTTAACTTGGCTGGAGGAAACGCAAAAGCACGCTCCCTACGTATAGAAACTTAAATCGGAAATCTCTGCTGGAATGTAAATACTATCACAACAACAACAACAACAACAACAACAACATTTAGAAACTTTCTGTGGAAACGTACATTCTCATTTCCTTCACCAGGGGGTCTGTTGCTAATGCACAGACCACAAATTGCGAGACAAACGATTCCAAATCTGACTATAATTATTCCTATTGTCTTTGTGAGCGTGCCAATCGGGTAAACCAGCAGGATTATTTCCCCGAGGAAACGTTAGGGAGTACTGGTTAAAAGTTCGCAGTCTTGACTGACTTTTTATTTATGCTATATCTTTTTTTTATTGTTGTTATATTAGGTTGTGTTTTCCAGTGTGTTGATGATAACACGATACGCTTAGCAGTTTAAAATGTATTTCCAGTGACACCCCGACCAGGTTTTTGTAGTTGAAAGCCTTACTCGAATTAAGTAAAAAGGTAAAGGTGTCCCATAACCTATGTGGTCGTAGGGGAGTGAGGCATCAGAGACCTCAGCTTCTCAAAGGGCCAGCATATTGAGGGCAGCGGCGCCCATCTCCTCTCCCTCGCTGCTTTACCTTCCCTGACCCTAATGAGGGCAGGTACCCATTTAATCCAATTAACGACAGGAAAACCAGTTCACGACACCACATACAGGCCTATCTTCAGGGGGGGGGGGGGGAGGGGGGAAGCGGGAGAGAGAAAGAACTATTATTATATATGTGTTAAGATGACAGCACAAAACCAGTAACCTACCGAGCAAGTCCCAGAATGAATACCTTGGGTGCCAAACAGAGTGCTAATGAGAAATGCCAAACCTTGAAGTACATTATCGGAACAGGATTATACAACCTTGGCAAGGACACGAGTATTATTAATCTGAGTGTCAACTCAGTGTATGAGAGTAAGGGAATGAAAGCAACAATAAAAAAAAAAGGGTCATGTTCAATTTGCATTGTTCTGGAGTGTTCTTCTTCTTCTTCTTTTAAAGAACAACGAATTACTACTACTACTACTACTACTACTTCAACCACCACCCCAACTACCACCACCCTCCCCACCACCACCCTCCCCACCACCACCACTACTACTCCAACTGCTAAACTAGTCTCACAACTATATACTAAGTTCTATACAACTATTTCTATTCGCTCTACTGTGGTAATTTTGTTTTGCTTACCATATTTTGTGTGTGTTTGGTTTTGTTTTTGGTTTGGTTTCGGCTTTGGTTTTGTTCGGTTTTGTTTAGGTTTTGTTTGGTTTTGTTGGGCTTTGGTTTTGTTCTGTTTTGTTTAGGTTTTGTTTGGTTTCGTTATGTTTTGTGGCAAGGACAGTAAAGTAAAGTCTCTGGTCACAGAAACATATGATACGTGTGGTGGCCCCTTTTTGTACAGCACAGCAGTGTGCAGCCATGGCTGACTGCGAGGACTGGTGAGAAAACAAACAGCTCACAGCTGGCCTTCGTTAGGCTATGTCTGTGAGAACCAGAGAGAGAGAGAGAGAGATGGGGAGAGAGAGAGAGAGGAGATGGGGAGAGGGAGAGAGAGGAGATGGGGAGAGGGAGATAGAGGAGAGAGAGAGGGGAGAGAGAGATGGGGAGAGGGGGGGGAGAGGGAGGGAGAGAGGAGATGGGGTAGGGAGGGAGAGATGGGGAGAGGGAGAGAGAGAGAGGGAGGGAGAGAGAGGGGGGGAGAGAGAGGGGGGAGAGAGGCAGGGAGAGAGAGGGAGAGAGGGAGAGAGAGAGGGAGAGAGAGGGGAGAGGGGAGAGAGGGAGGGATAGGGAGGGAGAGAGAGAGAGAGGGAGAGAGAGATGGAGGGAGAGAGAGGGAGAGAGGGAGAGGGAGGGAGGGGAGGGAGGGGAGAGAGAGAGAGGAGAGGGAGGGGAGAGAGAGAAGGAGACAAGGAGAGAGATAGAGAAAGAGACAGACAAGACACGCGCGCGCGCGCGCACACACACACACACACACACACACACACACACACACACACATAAGACAGAGACAGACACACAGAGACACAGACACACAGTGACAAAGACAGAGAAAAAGACAGATGAACTGACAAAAAACAGACTGACAAAGCATACAGTTCAAGAAACATTTTATCAAGAAATGAAAACCAAGGCTTTAAAACTAACACACAAACCAGATGAAAACAAAAACAACCTCTAAACAACAGTGACAAGAAAAACAAACGAGAAAAAATAAACTAAAACATACAAACAAACAAACAGACAGACAGGCCTTGTTGTAGCATATCCAAAGCAAGCGACTTGTCAACACTGACTGATTCCATCTGAACTGTTGAGGGCTTTACTTCGTTTATAATTATGATGAAACGATCATCTCTGGTCTTTAGGGCAAACTAAAAGACATGCTGAGATAGTGAGATTCATGCGTGGTCTCCAGACACTGCCATAGATAGTTTGTTTCCAGAGCCATGGATCATTAAGTAATTAATGAAGTCTGTGACATTCGAGGTGACATTCCAGTACTAACTAAATTAATCCGGAATAGACAAGCTAAAAAAAAAAAAATTAAAAAAAAGACACACAGGCAGAATTGCTAGAAACTAACTCTCTCTCTCTCTCTCTCTCTCTCTCTCTCTCTCTCTCTCTCTCTCTCTCTCTCTCTCTCTCTCTCTCTCTGTGCGTGCGTGTGTGCGTGCGTGCGCGCGTATATGTGTATGTGTGTTTATGTGTAAGTATATGTGCATGCATGCGTGTGTGTGCGTGTGTGCGTGCGTGTGTGTGTGTATATGTGTCTATCTGTCTGTCTGTCTCTGTCTTTGTCTGTGCGTCTGTGTGTTATATGATTATTTATTTACTGGTCTCTCACTATAGTTGTCCATGGAAACAGAAACTAGGATCCAAAACTAGAAACACAGGCCGACAGACCCAGAGAGACAAACCAGGATTTCGAAGGAGGAAAAAGCAGCAGCAGCAACAACAACAACAACAACAACAACACACCACACACAAAACGAAACAAAAAATCGTAAAAAACAACGAAGGAAACAGATGGCAGGAAGAAAGAAATGAGTTACTAAAAAAAAAAAAAAGGCGCTTTTTTAGGTCGTCGAAGTGAGGAAAGAGGAAAAGGAAAGAAAGAAAAGAAAAGAAAAGAAAGGACAGATGAGTGAGAAGGAGGAAGAGGAAAAAGAAGTAAAAAATAAGGAAAGATGGTGTGGGGAGGGGAGGAAGAGGAGGGGAAGGGGGTGGGGGATGGGGGTGGGGGATGGAGGAGGGTGAAAAGGTCTAGACAATCAGTCAATTTCTCACGTGACATAAACAGCCTTCGTGCGAAAAGAAAACACCAAATCCGTCCTGTGCTGCATGGTTGATCGCAATTAGCCGTCCCCCGAGTACGTAGGAAAATGACTGGGGCCGTTGGTCGCATCAAGGTGCAGGGGAAAATCCCCGTGTGCTCTGACTACCTTATCATTGTGCCTAAACTTGGGAGATGTGACAGAGAACAAAATCAGTTGCTGTCTGAGCGTTCGACGACGACGACGACGACGAAAAAGAAGAAGAAGAAGAAGAAGAAGGAGGAGGAGGAGGAGGAATAGGAGGAGGAGGAGGAGAATCTTTCTTCGCTGTACAGTCACAAGACGTCCTATGAAAAACTGAAATGTGATATGATATCAACACAATACTGTTTGCTGTGTAAACATAGTATTACTAAAATTAATACTGAGATAGTAATGCTTGTCAGTTTTTCTTCTTCTCCTTTGACTGTATCATCGTTTGGTTCCAATCTAGTAGGCATCCTTCAGCCTTGGAAGACAATGCAGATGCGCTCTAGGTGTTCATTCTGGTACAGCGTCGGTTGTGACTGGTCAGTCCGACACAGGAATGACAGAAGTCCCTATGGCAGAGAGCACAGATGAAATATGACGTTGTCCCATGTACTTTCCATGTACTTTATCCATAAATTCTTCTTTCAGATCCGTTGTCAAATCACTTGCAGCATCATATTTTTTGTGTTCCTTACATACATGAACAACTTTTGTTTTTGTCTTTTATTTACGCGGCATGTATGTACTCTGCGTGTATTTTTTGGGCCTGTTTTACAAGGTAATATTGTTGGTATTGAGAGGTGTACTCGTTTGGCCGTGTGGTAATGAATACAGTATATCTTGGCGCTCATCAACACTACTTACTTCCATGAGAATAAACTTGGAATATTTCACTATGACTGCTCAATATTTTTCTCTCTAGCTTCTCTGTTCAGACTTGGTTAATTAATGAGAGATACTTTTATCTTTGACTGAAGACACCTTGTTGGTGTGAGTGTTGATGGTCGTTGGTAGGATACTTCTCTCTGTTCTAAAAGAGGGCAGGTACCTAAGAGGGCAGGTACCCATTTACAGCTAGGGTGGCTTTGGGTGGGTACCACTAAGTAAACCAACATAGTCTAGGCCCTTAAGTTCTATTTTGTCTACTTCTCAACAAAAAAAAGGGGGCAGGTACCCATTTACAGTTGGGTGGGTGAACTGGGAGGGGGGGTGGGGGGGTACCACTAAATAAATCAACATAGTCTATATAATTGCCCTTCATGGGATGATTACAATGTTGTTGTTTTTTAACTTGACTTGACTAGATCTTTTCTGTTTCTCTTGGAAAGTTAGTTAGTTAGGTGGTGGTGGTTGGTGGTTGGTTGGTGGTGGTTGGTGGTGGTGAAGAGGTAGTCCAAAGAGACAGTGAAAAGGAGCGGGGCTTGCAGCAATCAAGAGAAGGCGGTGTCGAATGTCGGGCACATGTGGCCGACCGCTTGCTTGGAAACTGGAGCCGGCTGGAAGGTGATACCAGCCCTTCCCATATTTCACCCCACTGATACGCCCAGATTCCAGCCCCGATAACCTCCAAGCTAGCTAGGGCTAGCCCTTTCGACTGTGCTTTGCTTTGCTTTGCCTTTTGCCTTGTCTTGCCTTGCTTTGTTTTGCTTTTGTCTTGCCTTTTTGCCTTGCCTTGTCTTTCAGTTTGTTTTATTTCCTCTCTTGTCTGTCTCACAGTATGCTAGTGTGTATTTCTCTGTGTGTGGGTGTGTGTGTGTGTGTGTGTGTGGGGGGGGGGGGGGGGGGGGGGAATTAGTGTGTATGTGTGTAGAGAGAGTGGAAAGTCAACTTTAATTTCAAGATGGTCTATGCACATTTAATAAAAAGTGCAATGTGTGTGTGTGGTGTGTTTGTGTGTGATGTTTTAGTCCAATTTCGGGTTTTCACTTTGATGTTGTAATACACGACGCTCCAGCTACAACCAAAATGTAAACTTCAAAGTGTGTGTGTGTGTGTGTGTGTGTGTGTGTGTCTGTGTCTCTGTATGTGTGTGTGTGTGTGTGTGTGTGTCTGTGTGTGTGTGTGTCTGTGTGAGTCAATTTCTGGTTTGGTGGTTTTTACTTTGATGTTGTAATACCCTATGCCCCAAGAACATTGAAAATATAAACTTCACTCCGCTCGCGCGCGCACATACACCACCACGTCTGTGTGTGTGTGTGTGTGTGTGTGTGTGTTGCACGAAAATACTTTTACACACAATACATTACAACAGTTGAGTTTGGGTGGGGTGCCTTCTACTTTACATTAGCAAATCAATCAGTCAATCAATCCATCCATCCATCTATCCATCCATCCATCTATCCATCCACATTTGTATTTATTTCTGCTGCAATTTTTGTGTGAAGTACTGCAATAATAAATAATAAAGGCCTGTAACTGTTTTGATATATGCATTGCTGGTGGATTACTTCATGACCTAATGGGTTCCTTTTTTTGTTGTTGTTTTTTTTGTGTGTTTGTTTGTTCCTGGGCTACAGTTCCGAAGTTCACCAATAGTGAGATTTTTTTTTTGCGATTGTGACCCGTTTTAGCATACCATTAAGGTAACTGCATTTCAACTTCGGGAATATGATTGTAATGTGTTATATCATTGACATAAATTATTCTCTATACAAGATTAACCAAGAACAGTAGTTTTAACCGAATGCTGGTTTTTATGTATATATATATATATATATTGTCCCGTTTCGACTTAAATGAATAAGCAGATAAACAAGCAAACAAACACACAAGCAAACAAACATGACAGAGATAGGAACTAAACGGGCGATACTGAGCATCATAAACCATTTTCTTATCGCTGTTCTAAATGCTAATTCTCTCTCTCTCTCTCTCTCTCTCTCTCTCTCTCTCTCTCTCTCTCTCTCTCTCTCTCTCTCTCTCTCTCTCTCTCTTCACTCTCTCTTCTCTTCTCTCTCTCTCTCTCTCTCTCTCTCTCTCTCTCTCTGAACCCAACCAGAAAATGCTCTTGATAAAAATGGCAGTCTGGGCTCAACCTCGGACAGATTTATGTCCCTTACCCCGGGCAATTTAATGTTTTAAATTATTCTCGCCCTTTGCGACTCAGACAGCGTAACAACACACACACACACACACACACACACACAACACAACACAACCAGCACAACACACACACACACACACTCGCGCACGCCCGCACACACACGCATACACACCATACATACCAAACTCACACAGAGATAAGGGATGGAGTCTCCCGGCTATCTTATATCAGCATTTGTTACATTTTCATATATTATTTCTGTCTTTTTGTTTAAACATATGTTATAAAAGACCTATTTTTAATGTTAGGCTAGAAACTGTAACCTTAAAGAATAAAACACAGAAATAGCTATAACTGTAAGCTTAATGAATATATATAAGTGTGTGTGTAGATAAATAAAAGCAAACACTACACGCCAAAACTACATTCCCCACCCCTCTCTGTGAACTGTAACAATGTTGTTGTTTTTGTTGTTGTTTTATCGCTGCTGGGCCCTACAGATATCATTGCCTAGTATATAAAAGCAAAGGATTAGATCTTAGCGGGAAAATATGGAATGATCCTCCAAAGCATTCTGTACGATTCCCAGTCCTTCGTTCTAGCATCAGTTGCAAAAAAGTATCTGTCAGTCACACCATTAGGAGAGCTACTGTAAATGTAATCTTACAGACTTATCAACATCCATTGCATTCTTCCTTTTTCCTTCCACCCTTCCACCCTCATCCCCTTTTCTCTGTCCATTCTTAACGTGACTGTATCATTGTTTGAATCACCTTGTAGTGAATAGACATTATAGACTAATGAGAAGAAGAAGAAGGAGTAAGGTCTATAATTATTTATGTGGGTACACAAATAGTTTGCTTGCGGTACAAAAATAGTTTGCTTGCTAGTCTAATTAATACACCAACCTACAAAAAAATCGGAAATCTGCGCTAGAATGTAACTATAATTACAACAACAAATCTTATACCGGGTCCGTGCTGTTTTCTGTAATAAATGAATGTGTACTTGACATAATTATTATCTGTGCTTGCAGAATACATAAATTCCTCTTGTATCTTGGGATGATTGGCTGTTCTCAGTGAAGTTGTGTACAATCATGAAAGCAGTACTGAGGAAGATGGAATTGCCCTGCTGCTGCTGCTGCTGTGGTGGTGGTGGTGGTGGTGAAGGTGGTGGTGGTGATGGTGGTGGTGAAGGTGGTACCAGAGGAAATACTATAAATTCTAGGGCGTGTGAAAGAGTTATCAGACATTGTAGTTCCGGCTGCTAATTAAGATTGTTCCTGATACCAATCAGTCATACACAGAGAGAGAAGGGGGGTGGGAGTGGGGAGGGGGGGGGGGGGGGGGGGGAGGGGGGGGGGTGGACGGAGAGAGACTGACAGAATGATATCTACTGTGGTTTTAATATGCTGATCATTTTGTTTCGCCTGTGTGTCATTTATGACGATTTTATTGACACTAGTTTTACCGCTGACGTGTCTGTGCCAAAACAAGACTAGACAAGACAAGACTAGACTGGATGGAGTTGTGTGTCACTTGAGAGACTGTTTCCTGTCATCCTGTCCATCTATCTGTCTGTCTCTGTCTCTTGTCCTCTCTTCACCCCCCCTCCTCCCCCCCCCCCCCCCCCCCCCCCCCCCCCCCCTTCCCTTCTTCTCTCTCATTTATTTATTTATTTCTACCACTTTAAGTCACGATATTTCTCTGCGTGAAATTCGGGCTGCTCTCCCCGGGGAGAGCGCATCGCCACAAGAGCAGCGCCATCCATTTTTGGGGAGGGGGTGGGGGTGTGAGGGTTCTGTGTTTGTTTCCCTATCGGAGTCTCCCTTTCTATCTGACTCTGTCTCTGTCTGCCTGTCTCTCTATCTCTCTATCTGTCTGTCTGTCTTTGTCGCTCTCTTTCTCTCTTCTCTCAAAAGGTCGTTGCTAAATCATACACATCGCACAAACGCTAACCAACACCCCCATACCCAGCCTTAAGTCCTAACCTTAAAAAACAAACAAACAAAGAGACAAGCCAAAGAAAGCAACACACACACACGCACACACACACACACACGCATACACACACCCTAAAACCAACAACTCGGAACATCGCATGGCCTCCTGATCCGATTGTCTCAACCACTTGTCTATGCATGTTGAAGCCACACAATAGTTTCTCGGGCGTGTGTGTGCATACGACACGTTCATTAGTGAGGGAGGAGGGTGGTGGTGGTGGAGGAGGAGGGGGGAAGGTGGAGGTGTGGGTGGAGGGAGGGTGCGCGGGGTGGGGTGGGGGTGGGGGGTCGTTGTGCCTGTTTCACGTAGTGTTCAGTTGTTATTTTTTGTTATGTTGTTCATTGTCTTGTATAAGTTGGTTTGAAGGAGGGGGGGGGGGGGGGGGGGGGGGGGGGTGTTGGTTCTGAGGCGTGAAGTTTTTGTGTGTGTGTTTTTTTAAGTGTGAGAGAGAGAGCGAGATTCTGAGTGTGTGTGCGCGTGTGTGTACGCGCGTGCGTGTTTGTGTGTGCGTGCGTGCGTGCGTGCGAGCACTCGCGCGTGTGTATACGTGGAACACGCATGCATATCTGTGTTCATGCATGCGCATGCGTGTGTGTGTGTGTGCATGTCCATGCATGTGCTCACTTGCTCGCCTGTAATTCAAAATACTTAAGTCCCTAAAAGAAACCGAACAACAAACAAACAACATGTACAATCTTGTAATCCACCCCATACAGCTACACACACATATACACGATCACACACACACACACACACACACACACACACTGTGATTGTGAGGGTGGGTTTTTTGTGTTTGTTTTGGTCGCGAGTGAGTGTGCGCGCGCGCGTGTGAGAGTGTGTGTGCGCGCGCGTGTGTGTGTGTGTGTGTATTTTCTTTCTTTTTTCTCTGTTTCTATTTTTCTTATGAAGTTAGTCTTATTATGATTGGTTATGGTAATAATGTAGTTAGATAATATTGATGAAGTTTTTTGTTCCTAGATAGATGGTTTGATGAAAAAAAGCAAACGTATTACTCATTCAATGTACCATCTGGAAAAAAAATGACTTGACTTGACTTGACTTGATGTTTTAAGTGGAATGACGATAAAATCGAACACACACACAGGGAGGGGGAGAGAGGGGGAGAGAGAGGGAGAGGGAGAGAGAGGAGTCCCTAAAAAACCCCAATCTTCACAATGTTGTCTTCAATCCCATAGTATTTACAGCTACACACACACACACACACTCACACACACACACACACACACACTCCTCTCTCTCTTCTCTCTCACTTACACACACACACTCTCTCTCTCACTCACTCTCTCTCTCTCACACACACATCTCTCTCATTCTCCTCTCTCTCTCTCCTCTTCTCTCTCACACACACACATTTTCACACACACATACAGAGGACAGAGAGAGGACTTCGCTATCCTATTATCCCCAGTGAAGCGAGAGTCAGACATGGAGGTTAATCAGTTGTGTGAGGGCAGGGGCAGATAATGTCCTGTCACGACCGATAATTTGCCGGCCCGCCCGCCCTCCCTCAACTGTCCTGCATTCGTAGAATAGCTCACATAATTTTGTATTAGTTAGTTTTGTTGACACATCTCCCTTGAGAGAGGGAGAGAGAGAGAGAGAGCGAGAGAGAGAGAGAGAGAAAAGAAAGCACTGTCTTCTAAGTTTCCAACCGCTGTAATAGGGCATGGTTGTGTACTGTACAAAAATGGGTGGATTTTAAGTAAGTCATAATAATAGTGTCAATACTGGGGACGGGATAGCTCAGTGGTCAGAGCACTCGCTTTCCCCCAGCCAATGTTAAGCAGCATCCAGTGTGGTTACCACTTGGATGGGTGACCGTTTGCGCGACTTGGCTTTTTAGTACAGTCCCCCATTTCACTAGCTGTAAATGGGTACCTGCCCTCTTCTAGGTACAGAGAAAGGTAAAGCAGCGAGGGAGAGGAGATGGGCGCCACCCTCAATATGCTGGCCCCTGGAGAAGCTGAGGTTTCTGACATCTCGCTTCCCTACCACCACATAGGTCATGGGACCCCTTTACTTTTACTAGTGTCAAAAATCGATGAGTTCTTTTACTGTTATAGTGATTTATGGTCTTTGTGCTTTTTGTTGTTGTATTTGTTTCTCGTTCCTCCGCTAGAGGAAAATAAACAAATACAGTTGCAGACATGGAAAAAAAAAAAAAAAGGGTGGCGCAGCGCTTGTGGCGACGCGCTCTCCCGCTCTCCCCGGGGAGAGCAGCCCGAATTTAACGGAGAGAAATCTGCCGTGACTTAAAGTGGTATTGGTATGAAATGAAATCTGAGCGCTTTGATTTGTTGCTTTACAAGATTCATCGCTATATAAATTCCATACATTATTATTATTATTATTAGAGCTATGTGGTTCACCAATAGTGAGGTTTTGCGTATGCGACCTTTTTATTTTATTTAACCCACCATGAAGGCATCCGCACTTTGACTTTAGAGATGTATGCTGAGTATGTTCATGTTTCCGTAACCCACGACCCAAGGCTGACATGAATTATATAGCATGAAGTACAGGATCTTTAACATGCATACTTGATCTTTCGTATGTGTATATAGGCGAAGGGAATTAAAGCAGTGGCAGGTCTGCATTTGAAGTTGACCTGGGAGATTTGCAGGAAAAAAATCCCAACCCATAATTCATTCACCAGACGCCACCGAGATTCGAACCCACGACTTCATGGACTCATGGTATTGAAGTCGAGCGGTCTTAACCACTCGGCTATAGCGTCCCTCGCTGCATGCTAAGTTTCCAGTAGCAGGCAGTAATGTGTCATTGTGTACATACTACATGAGTGCATTATAGGTAAAAGGTAAAGGTAAAGGAGTCCCATAACCTATAAGGTCGTAGGGGAGCGAGGCGTCAGAGACCTCAGTTCTCTAGGGCCAGCATATTGAGGGCGGCGCCCATCTCCTCTCCCTCGCTGCTTTACCTTCCCTGACCCTAAAGAGGGCAGGTACCCATTTACAGCTGGGTGAACTGGTGGGGGACTGTACTGAAGCCAAGGCGCGCAAACGGTCACCCATCCACTTGGTAACCACGCTGGATGCTGCTTAACATTGGCTGGGGGAAAGCGAGTGCTCCGACGACTGAGCTATCCTGTCCCATTATAAGTCATATATAAATTGTCAAAAATCGATCAGCTCTACTTCATTGTGATAGTGTGTTAGGTTTGACAGCATGACTCCAATATTTATTTATTTATTTATTTATTTATTCTTTTATATCGAGGATAATGGAATAAGCACTCATGTGCTTTTTTTTTACATCCAGTCCCCGTGTGTATGCAGTTTTGTCAATTTTGTCATCTGTTTCCACCGGCACACAATGGCCTACTCTTCCGAAAAGCGGAACAGGATTTAACGTGTGCGCAAGATGATCTGCATGCGTTCGAACACGGGGCCTCGGTTTATAGTCTCATCCGAATGTTGTATGCTTAAGGTATTGGATATCTATTCTGTGATAGTGAGTTAGGTTTGACAGCATGACTCCAATAACCGAATGTCGTATCCCTTAATGTATTGGATATCTATTAGTTTTACTGCTACTCATTACTTTTGATTTCCCGATGATTGGACTGTGTTCTTGTGTTTGATTTTTGTTGTTGCTCGAGTTTTCTTTTTTTTTCTTTTTTTAAAGTTTTCATAATCTTTTGTTATATAATCATTCTTTGAGTATAAAGCATTACAATCTAAGCTGTCATCAAAGAAAAGGGTTAACGTATACAATATTATTTGAATAGAAAGCTCTATATTCTTAAGTTTTCATTAGGAATAGAGTAACTATACTTATATCGATGTTTACAGTCACTGGTAATTAAATCACTGCTACAGTTTTCTTGTGAAATCTTTTTATTTATATTATTAAAAATCAGCATTTGCGAAGGTCACTCCAAACAATGGAGATTGTTTTGGTTTGTATTTAAGTAAAGAAAACCAACTCCGAGGATTGAGACATGACGGAGACCAAAATGTCACGAACAAACTTCTGTTCAAATCTCACGTAAGCTGATCTATGAGTCAGAAACTGCGTAGACATAATACGAAATTATACCCCTTCACTCACGCAGAAACTCGGACAGGAACGTACGCACGCACGTGCGCGCGCGCGCACACACACACACAGAGATAGACACACATACACACACACTCTCCCTCTCTCTCTCACACACATACACACACATTATCACACACACACACGCGCGCGCGCGCGTGCACGCACACATACACTGTCACACTTACACACGCAGACACACACAGACACACACACACACGCGCACGCACAAACAAACACAAACACAAACAAACACAAACACGCGCACACACACCCACTCTCTCCTCCCCCCCCCCCTCTCTCTCTCTCTCTCCCCTCTCTCTCACACATATACACATTATCTCTCTCACACACATACACACTGTCACACTCACATACTATTTCTTTCACGCACACAAACATACACACACACACACACACACACACACACACACACACACACACACACACATACATTACACTATGAATGATGAACAGATGTTAAATACAAGAATGAACAAACACACACACACAATACACACACACACACTCTCTCTCTCTCTCTCTCTCTCTCTCTCTCTCTCTCTCTCTCTCTCTCTCTCTCTCTTCTAAGCTACATAACAGGGGCATAGGCTTGAAGGAAGAGGCGTAGGCGTGCATGGAT
>CM054137.1:18916873-18919373 GCA_028751875.1 Rapana venosa | reverse complement strand
TTGTCTGTCATTCGATCTCTGTCTCTGTCTCTCTCTCTGGTTCCATTTAAAAAAAAATTTTCTGTCTTAGTTTATGTCCCATTCTGTCTGTCTGTCTGTCTCTCTGTCTCTCTCTCTCTCTCTCTCTCTCTCTCTCTCTCTCTCTCTCCCCGAGTCTATAATAATAATAATTATACTGTCAAGAGATAATATAATACAATCTATATATATATATATAATACACACATGTTTGGCTTCTGGCGACTAGTCTAGTCTAAGCTTGATCCGGAAACAGCAAGCGGACTGTGACCACTGACTAACTACTGGTAGGGGAGGGGAGCGAGGGGTGTGGAGAAAGAGACGGTGGAGAGAGAGAGAGGGAGAGAGGGAGAGGGGGAGGGAGAGAGAGGGGGGAGAGAGAGAGAAAGGAGGGAGAGAGAGAGAGGGAGAGAGAGAGGAGGGAAGAGAGGAGAGAGAGGAGAGAGAGAGAGAGGGGAGAGAGAGAGGGAGGAGAGAAGAGAAAGAGAGGGAGAGAGAGGGGGAGAGAGAGAAAGAGAGAGAGGGGGAGAGGAGGGAGGGAGGAGAAGAAGAGAGAGAGAAAGAGGGAGAGAAGGAGAGAGAGAGAGGGAGAGAATAAAGAGGGAGAGAGAGAGAGAGAAGAGAGAGAGAGAGAGAGGGAGAGAGAGAAAGAGGGTGGGGTGACAAAGCTACCCTATAATTTTGCCAGAGCCATTTTTTTCTTCTCTTTCCTTTTTTTTCCCTCTGTGTGGTGTGTGTGTTTTTTGGGAGCTTTTTGTGTGTGGGTTTTTTTTGGGGGGTGCTTTTTCTGTCTTTTTGTGTGTTTTGTCTCCTAACATGTCGACGAGCAGTGGCAGGAAGGGGTAGATTACCTGCAGAGGTGACACTGACGCCTCTCTTTCTCATTGTTGTCGTCAGTGTGTGATATGTGTGTGTGGTGTAGCGTGTGTGTGTGTGTGGTGGCGTGGGTAGCGTGTGCTTTTGCTTGTACATGTGTGTGTGTGTGAGAGAGGAGGAGAGGGCGACAGACTAGACTAGAGAGACAGACAGAAGGAGATCAGAACGAGAGCCCAAATGCAGTCTCTCTATCTCCTCTCTCTCATCTCTCTCTCTCTCTCTCTCACACTCATAGAGGAGACTGGAAGAAAGAAAGGCTAGAGAGAGACGAAGAGAGAGACAGAAGACAGAGAGAGAGACAGGACAGCGAGAGGAGGAGATAGACTAGACAGACTAAGAGACAAATGCCAGTTTCTCTCTCTCTCCTCTTATACACCACGGAGGTAGAGTGAGACAGAAAGAAAGGCTAAGAGAGAGAGACAGACAGAGACAGAAGAGAGACAGACAGCGAGAGAGAGTAGACTAGACAGACTAAGAGACAAATGCCAGTTTCTCTCTCTCTCTCTCTCTCTCTCTCTCTCTCTCTCTCTCTCTCTCTCTCTCTCTCTCTCTCTCGCAAACACACAGAGGTAGAGTGAGACGGAAAGAAAGGCTAAGAGAGAGACAGAGACAGAGAGAGAAACAGACAGACAGAGACAGAGAGAGAAACAGACAGACAGAGAGAGAGACAGACAGAGAAGAAGAATACGTCGGAGACGGGGAAAAAAGGGAAGAGAATGATCTATATTATGTGTATTTCAGGAGAAGGAGAAGAGAGAGATGAGAGAGAGAGAGAGAGAGAGAGAGAGAGAGAGAGTGTGTGTGAGGGGGGAGGCTGGGGCGATGTAGTAGGGTGGGTAGGAGGGAATATTCATAAGTTGGTGGCGGAGGCTGGGTCTTTACTTGATGACTGATTATAGGTTAGGGTTTCCTCCCTAGACATTCTCAGACAAGTGTTTGATCAGAGACAAGTTGACTGGTCGCAAGTTTTGAGACTTGGTCTAAGTCGATTTTCTTTCTTTCTTTCTTTAGTTTTTTTCTTTTTTTGTGTGTGTGGAATACTTGGATAACGTCACGGTGTAGAACTAGATGTACTTTTCATGTGGTATAAAGATGGTGGTTAATCGTTATGATTATTATAGTTTAAGTGAAGTCTTTGCTCTATGTGTGTGTGTGTGTGTGTATAGTATTGTAGTAGTATTATCTGTTTACGTTTTTGACAACTAAATTTAATATTAAACCAATTGTGTGTGTGTGTGTGTGTGCAAGCTAATATATAATTATACACAGAGAGAGACATAGATATACTCGATGAGAACACAAGTGCATGTTACCAATTTGAACCTTTTCATCATAATATATAATCGATTTTAATCATAGAATCGAAATTTAAAAAAACTCCAAAAAGCCACCATGTGGTGAAATATTTCCAAGACAGCCTTCATAATAGGAGAAGAAGAAAGAAAGAAAGAGAGAGAGACTAAGATATTTGCTTTTGACATGACCTAACTCAAGTTTCGGCTCCTGGTTGAGCACTCTTCATTAAGTCCCACCGGTGATTGAAACATCACCCTCTGTGACATAATTCCCAAGAATAAAATCAGATATTATTGTGGCCTACCACAGC
>CM054137.1:18901873-18909373 GCA_028751875.1 Rapana venosa | reverse complement strand
TTTTTTAAACAAAGTAGATAGCTAACTTGCTCCATTGTCACCAAAAGGTGGAACACAACTTGAGAGAGGGAAGAGGGGGGGGGGGGGGGGGGGGGGGGGAAGGGGTCGAGATACATAGAGAGAGTCAGAGACAGAGAGACAAACAGACAGATAGACGGACAGAGACAGCCGTAGATTAAAAAAAAACCCAACCCACCCAACTAGACTAGCCTAACTTGCTCTCCATTGTCCACCAAAAATGGTGGTAGCACATCTCGTGACCAGGCTCTCATTATGATGATGATTATTATTAATTAAGTAAGGCCCCCAACCACCAACCCATTTTCAATATTCACTATAATTATTAGATCTAAAAAAAGAAAAAAAAAGAAGAAAGGCTGCCCCAAACAAAACACCCCAAAAAGGAAAGAAAAGCAAAGAAAAAAAAAGAAGAAAACGAAAGCATTCATGTAAAAAAAAAAAAAGTTGTCCACTAGTGTGTACACACACACACACACACACAAGAGTCTCCTTCTGCCCTTTGGCCCTTTCAATTGAGGGTGCGTATGTAAAGTGTGTATGACACTGTGTACTCTGACCTGTCTGATCTCTCTCTCTCTCTCTTGTCTCTCTCTGTCTGCTCTGTCTCTCTCCTCTCTTATCTCTCGCTCTCTCTCGCTCTCTCTTTCTCTCTCTTTCTCTCGCTCTGTCCCTTTCTCTCTCTCCCTCCTCTCTATCTTCTCTCTCTCTCTCTTCTCTCTCTCGCTTATATATGCTTATTCTTAACCCTCTATTCATAAAACTTTTGTTCATTGTTCATTGTTTCATTGTTCGCTCTCTCTCTCTTTCTCTCGCTCTCTCTTTCTTCTCTCTTATCTTCTCTCTTCTCTCCCCCCCCCCCCCCCCCCCCCCTCTCTCTCTCCCGCTCTCTTGCTCTCTCTCTTTCCCCTCTCTCGCTCTCTCTCTCTCGCTCTCTTCTCTCTCGCTCTCTCTCTCTGTCTCTCTCTCTCTCTCTCTCTGTCTCTATCTCTCTCTCTCTTACTCTGTCGTCTTGTCGTCAAAAGCGCAGTTCTTTCCCTTTTCTCTTTTTTTTAACGCTTGTGTGTGTGTGTGTGTGGAGTGTCGCGTCATCATCGTGGGTTGCGGTTCTTTACTTCTTCTCCGATCATCTCCCCTTTTCTTAAAAAAGCTGTTTTCTCTTTTCTTTTTACTTTTCAATTTTTAAAAACTTTTTCTTTTCTTTTCTTTATTTTTTGAATAGAAAACTTTTCCTCTTTTTTGGTTTATTTACCTAACTTTTTTGTTGTCAGTTTCGTTTAAAAAAAAATTCTAATCGACACAACAATTTTTTTTAAAAAGCGCTATGTTCCCTTTCCTCTCTCTTCATTTTGATTGTTTTTCTTCTTTTCTTTTCTCTCGATATAAAACCTTCCTTTCCTCCTCCCTCCTTCTCTCTCTCTTCTCTCTCTTCTCTCTCACTCCTCCTCCCTCCTTCTCTCTCTCTCTCTCTCTCTCTCTTCCTCCCCCCCTTCCTTCTCTCCTCTTCTTCTCTCTCTCTTTTCTCTCTCTCTCTCTTCTTCTCTCCTCTCTCTCCCTCCTCCTCCCCCTCTCTCTATCTCTCTCTCCTCTTCCTCCTCCCCCCCTCTTCTCTCTTTTCCTCTCTCTTCTCTCTCCTCTCTCTCTCCTCTCTCTCTCTCTTCCCCTCTCTCTCTCTCTCCCTTTCCCCCTCTCTCTCTTTCCTCCACTCTCTCTCTCCTCTCTCCCTCTTCCTCCACTCCCTCTCTTCTATCCTCTCTCTCTCTCTCTCTCTCCTCTCTCTCCTCTCTCCCCTCCCCCTCTCTCTATATCTCTCTCTCTCCTTCACCCCCCCCTTCTCTCTCTCTCTCTCTCTCCCCCCCCCCCTCTCTCTCTCCTCCTCTCCTCCTCCTCCTTCCTCCTCCTCCTCCTTCCTTCCGCCAATTAGCCCAGTGTGAGCTCGGCATGCAAACTGTTGGGCTGACTGTTTGAAGAAGGCAACGGAAAGAGGCGCACGATGGCGCAGCGGTTGTCGCGCTTGCAGAAGTGAGTGTCGGCGGCGACAGGGTTTGTGTGTGTGTGTGTGAGTGTGTGTGGGAGGGGGGGGGGGGGGGGGGGGTTGGTTTTTTGAGGGTTTTTTTGGTTGGTTTTTTCTCCCAGTGTCAGGACCATCTTGCTTTTTTTTTTTTTTTTTTTTTTTTTCCAACTGGGGAAAAAGGGTGTAAGATGAGGCGGAATCAAAGAGGTTTTTGGAGAGAGAGGGAAGGAGGTGGTGGTTTAGGGATGGGTGGGTGGGGGGGGGGGGGGGTGGTTGGAAAGGGGGGGTGGGGGATGAGGGGGGGGTTTGGTGGTGGTATAAAGTTTTTAGTTGGTGGTTGCTATCCCCGTGTGATGTGAGGAAAGTGAAAAGTGGTGGGAGAGAGTGGGAGGGAGAATGAGGGGGGGAAAAAAAAGGAAGTAGGTTGTTATAGTTTGGGGGTTGATTTTGTTGTTGTTGTTGTTTGTTGTTTGTTGTCTTTGTCTTGGTCAATTTTGTGTGTGTGTGTGTGTGGATTTTTATTTTTCGTTCTTTGGTTGGTAGCTGTGAAATGAGCAGCAGCAGCAGCAGCAGTTAGCAGCAGCAGTAGCAGCCGTAGTAATAGGAGTAGTACTAGTGGTTGGTATCAGAAGAGAAGCAAGTGATAGCAGAAATACTAGCTGTGGTATCAGTAGCAGTAGAAGCAGTAAACGTGTGTGTGTGTATGTGTGGTAGGGGGGGGGGGGGGGGGGGAGGGATGGGGGGTGTTATTTTTCTCTTTGGCATCATCCTCAATGACAAGTAGCATTATCACTACATGGATTATTCATTAAGATTTTTTTTTTTTAAACCATGTAGGTGCGATTTGCAAATAACGATTACTTATTGTTCTGTCACAATAGTATTACGAAATGTATACCATCGGCCAAAAGCAACACAATTCTACATAAAACAACAAGCTAAAAAAAACAAAAAAAGAAAGAAAGAAGAAAAATGGTTCAGATGTCAGGGCCAGTCATGTTTCGCCCTCTTTTTTTCATAATTATACATGTAGTTGCAACAGCAATATATGCCTTGCTGTTTTCCATCCATATATATGTCAGTCAGGTCAGTCAGAGAAGTTCTCTGTTACTGCTACTGGTATCCATGTAACAACCCAGTACCAGTACAACCTGTCGCATGTGGGGGAGGAAACCCCCAATAGAAAAAAAAACATATGGAGACTTGGAGAGGAGATTAGCGCCACCAAGGAATATCCTAAGCCCACAGAAAATACATGAGAGACAAACACAAAGCCTATATTATATATATATATATATATATATATATATATATATATATATATATTATGTGTGTGTGTGTGTGTGTGTGTGTGTGTGTGTGTGTGTGTGTGTGTGTATCAAATAACGAAAAATCTTAATTTTGTCCTAAGCCAAGACGCAAGACTCAAAAATCAATAATAATAATAATAATAATAATAATAATAATAATAATAATGATGATGATGATGATGATGATGATGGTAATAATGATGATGATTGATGTTTGTTCATCTAGCAGAAAATAATCTGTTTTTTTTTATTTATTTTAAATTTGTGTCTTGTTGTTTTATTTTATTTTGTTTCTTGACAAGACTGAATGAAAAAAAACACATTCACAACGCTAAACACTAAAACATAAGTCAAAATAAACAATACGCAATATAACTAACATTCGTTAAATTCAATTTTTAAGATAACCACAAAAAAAAGATTTAATCCATTTTGGGGGCTTAATTAAGTTTCTATATCGGCTATTGAAGGTCACTTCTGGGCTGTAAATAAAAAAAAACCAAAAAACAATATTAAACGAAAACACAACGAATGAATAAATAACTGAACGAACGAACGAATAAATAAATAAATGAATAAGGCCATCTCCGGGCTGTAATTAAATCAACAAATCCCGACAACATTTCAAACAAAAACACGACGAATAAATAGATACATGAATGGAGAGATAAATAAATAAATAAATGCATGAATGAATAAATAATAATAAATAAATAAATGAATAAATAAATAAAATAACAAAAAGCTAGACTCATCACTACGCTTTAAAAACGAAAAACCGAGACACAAAAACATAGACTCACTATACTACCTTTCAAAACTATCTACAAAAACCAAACTACCACCACACACCCACCCAACACCACCTCCTCCCCCCCTCCACTTCCCCCCCCATCCCCCCTCCCCCCCCCCCCCCCCCCCCCCCCCCCCCCCCACACACACACACCCCTCTCTCTCTCTCCACCCTCCCCCACCCACACACATACACACCTCAACACAAGATAGACAAGTGCCTCCATCTCTCTAGCTCTCAGAATAGACTAAGGACTAGCCTAGCCTAGTCCTATAGGTTAAAACTGACCGATAACTATCAAGCCGACTGACGGAATGAGAGAGCGGTAGCCAGCTAACGAGTGGTAGGCCTAGGCCTAAGGTAGGTAGGCCTACAGGAGAGAGAGAGAGAGAGAGAGAGAGAGAGAGAGAGGAGAGGGGGGGGGGGGGGGGGGAGGAGCAGGAAAGGGGAGGAAAGGGGCTATTTTTCGGACTTAGTAGTCTCTCTCTCTCTCTCTCTCTCTCTCTCTCTCTCTTGGGGGACACTAGCTTTCAGTATTGGACTAACTAATAATTATTTAGAGAGAGATCTATGGACAAGTAAGTGGATGGGTGAATGGGTGGATTTTATTTATTACTGGTGGAGAGTGTGTGGGGTGTGTGTGTGTAGTGTGTGTGTTTTGTGTGTGTGTGCACGCTAGGTCGTTGTGAGTAGAGGGGTCAAGTAGTTTTTAGAGAATACGCGTTGGAATGAATATTCGATCAAGCTGGGGGGAGAGAGGAGAGAGGAGAGGAGAGGAGAGAGAGAGAGAGAGAGAGAGAGAGAGAGAGAGAGAGAGAGATAGTATTTTACCTCTCAAAAAAACCTTACTAGGTAAAAAAAAGAAAGAAGAGGTTTTCTTTTCCCCTTTAAATCATCATAAAAAGCATCTAGAAATCAACTAACATAAACGTAATAAAATAACCGAAAATGATAAATGAAAATACATTGCTAGTGTAAATGAAAATATTTGGAAAAGAAAAGGAAACAAATAAAGATAGATACATTAAAAAAAACCAACACCAACAACCAACCAGTGCCTACGCGCGCACACGCACACACACAGAGCACAGATGACTGGGCTGAAATATAATTCAGAAATGATATTCTTGCTAACACTGAATATTGATTTTACAAAGCAACAGAAAAGAACAGAAATAAAGTAAACAACTACATCTAAACTTCTGACAGTAATCTTACTTTTAATCACCATCAAATAAAAATTTTAAAAAGTTAGTCCGCTAAACACAGAAGAGGTCAGGTCAGGTCAGGTCAGGTCAGGTAAGGTCAGCATACTGCCTGTAATGAGGATACTGGATTCTGAAGCTTAGCTACTTCAGTGTCACTTGTACAGCCACGTCACTGTCATTACGACAGAGATCGGATAACTAGCAATAAGCCTGTAGACGTTATGTACAGACTCTCTCTATATATAGAGACTGTAACATATATGTATGTATGTATGTGTATATATATATATATATATATATATATATATATATCCACAACACGAGAGAGAGAGAGAGAGAGAGAGAGAGAGAGAGAGAGAGAATGAGAGAGAGAGAGAGAGAGAGAGAGAGAGAGAGAGAGAGAGAGAGAGAGAGAGAGAGAGAGAACGCGAGAGAGAGCGATGATAGCTTTGTATTATTGTGAAGTAGCTCATCATCACTGCAAACGTTTTATACATACATACAATTCCGTTGACAGAATACGTCACATTAAAGTTGCCACATGGATGATGATAATGATGATGATTATCGAGTTTTAAAAATCAAGAAAAAGGCTGTATTTATTACTGTTATCGTTGCCGTAATAATTATCATTTTCATTATTATTTTTATTATTTTAAATCATTATCGTCATCTTTATTTAGCTAAAGAAGAGCATAAATAAACATACAATAAATTCAAGGAGAAGAAACACACAGAGTAACTAGATTTAAATAAAGTTATATCAAGAGAGAGAGAGAGAAGAGGAGAGAGAGAGAGAGAGAGAGAGAGAGAGAGGAGAGAGAGAGAGAGAGAGGAGAGGTGCTGAAGAAAGAACCCAATCCAAACAACAAAACAAAACAACAAAAACATTTTAAAACAAAACGATACAGAAAAACAGAAAAAACAACAACAACACACAACAACAACAACACAGTCAGACCAGACCGGTCGCTCGCAGACACAACACACAACTGCTGAACAAAAACACCTAAGTAAAATTAATAACAACCCACCAAAAATCAACCAGCCTCAAACAACAATAGAAATAAAATAAAACAAAACAGAATAGAACAATACATCCACTCACAAAGAAACAAATCGATTCTTCTCTTCATCACCACTTACTCCCACCACCTAACTAACAGTGTGTGTGTGTGAGAGAGAGAGAGAGGAGAGAGAGGAGAGAGAGAGAGAGAGAGAGAGAGGAGAGGAGAGAGAGAGAGAGAGAGAGAGAGAGAGAGAGAGAGAGAGAGAGAAAGATAATGTCATTTTTCACAGACATTTTCCCCCCCAGAAGAGAGAAGGAAATAAACGACAACAATTTTTCAGTCGACATCGTTTTTCTTTCCATTTCTGGTTTGGTGTTGTTTTTTTTTACACCTTTTTTTTTTTTCTAAGTCGCAATGGGTCACCTACATATCACGCCATACTAAATTCAGACATTGCTGTCATGAGACAACAAGAGAGAGAGAAAACAAAAACGAGACTTTGCGAACAAATAAAACCCAAATCGAACGCACACGCGATAGTAAACCCCCCTTATCAATAAGGCAGCCACAGAAACAACTAACCTCCGGAGAAAATCGCTGGAATGACGCATCGGCAAAAAGGCAGCCCCCGCCACGCGCGCGTCAATCAAACTCAAACCACGCCTCCTGCCACGCCGCGAGCGGGGTAGGCGGGGCTTAGGCTGTGAGTGACGTTGGCAATCATCGCGCGTCGCATATTAGTCCGCGGAAGCGAGAACTCCCATAAATCTTTCGGCAATGCGCGTGCGGCTGGGCGCTCGCGGACAGTTGTGTTGCTTATCGTGTTGATTTTCATTCATTCTCAAGGGCTGCTGCTCTAGGCTATGGGACTGTAGGCTATATGGGCTTGTTCTCTCATCTCCTTCACAAAGTCCTAAGTTGCTTTTGCTTGCTTGAGTGTTTGTGTATGTGGTAGGCCCACCAAGTAATAGACTTCAGCGGACTGACTATATAGATAGATAGGTTTTAAAAGTAACATCACTACTGCACTTTAATGTAACGTGTAGATCTATTATTGGTTTTTTTGTTTTCTTTGTTTTGGGGGGCTTTTTATGTTGGGTTTTTTTTTGTGCTTGATTTTTTTAAGAAGGAAAGAAAAGTATTTTAA
>CM054137.1:18889373-18894373 GCA_028751875.1 Rapana venosa | reverse complement strand
CCCAGACAAGCTGTAACAGCTAAGGATTTTTATGGGTGTGTGGATTTTTAGAGACGCTCGTTTACCGAATGTAGACAGTTTTGAATTGTAGGAACCGCATGCTTTTCTCTTTTGTTTAAAGACTCTGACTTTTGAGGTTTATAGCAGACGAGGCGCAGAGGAAAGGGAGAGGAGCAACGACGCAAAGGAGAGAAGTGACAGAGAGAGAGAAGAAGAGCGAGAGCAGACGAAAGAGAAGACAGAAGAGAAATATCAGAAACAGTTGTCGAAGAACATAAAAATGGATTGTCTCGACTGCCTTTGTTTTGTTCTAAACAACCCAACCGCAAACTATGATTCAAACGGAACCACGTTCTCTATGCCAAGTGTTAATAATTATGTTCTTGTCTTTGATGTTGACTGACTCCAAAAGATGCATCTTTAACGACAAAGATTGATGTTTGTTTATGTCGGTGTGTCACTATAAGTAGTCTCATTAGTCGTGCTTTTTGTGTGTGGTTAAATTGCTACCGCTTTGGCCGTAAAGTCTACTGCGGTTCTAATAATAATAATAATTATGCGCTACAAACTAGCCTTGGTGTGCAAATAGTAACGCAAGAATAGCATACCTAGCCTGATTATCAACCGACTGCAAAATAATGAATGCCATTTGTACAAAATAACCCCCACAAGTTCTCGACCTGTAAGATACTAATGAACAAGGAAATAAAAGACGTATGCACATGCTCATGCCTGTGCTAACACGCACGCACGCACGCCTGCACGCACACAACACAATACATCCCCCCCACCCCCACCACACCCCCACACCCCACACACACACCCACAACACAACACAACACAACATAACACAACACAACACACGACACTACAACACCCCCCCCCCCCCCCCCTCCAGCCACCACCCCTTCCCCCTCACACACACACACACACCCCACCCCACCCAATCAATACCTCGTAACTTATAATTAACAAGAGTGCGCTGTATTGACTGACTTGCTCAAGCTTTGCCGTCACCGCTTATGATGATAAACAGAGGCTGAAGACTAGGGATCACCTCCTTCCAAAAAATTTAAAAAACCTAACAACAACAACAAAAACTGACAGTAACCTCTTACCTTGTGTGCTCTAATAAAGCTGTCATTGCCAGCTCTGTGAACCTCAGCTGATCGATACAGGCAAAGGTGTGGCTGTCTGTCTTATCAACCTGCCTGCCTGCCTGCCTGCCTGCCTGCCTGCCTGCCTTACCTGACAACCTGCATCAGGATGGCAAATCTTCTATATTTTAAATGAAAAGCTAACTTTCAGTGCTTAGTGCAGTTGGGTTTTAATTAAACAGAATGCTTGTCCCCGTAATCGGAATGCGGCTACCTTCATCGTGGGCAAACTCGGTCGCATACGCAAAAATCTTACCGTTTGGTGAACTTCAGAGCTTGTAGTTGAGGAACGGTGAAAAAAACCCACAACCCAACACACAAAAATCCCCAAACAAAGAAAACCCAGATTTTTTTTTTTTCAAAAAAGGAATCGCATCGTACACAAAATCTATTAGGAGTAACAAGAAGTTAAAAACCAACAGTGTGTGATCGATCCCAACAGTGCACAAATTGAAAGCGTATCGTCATTCTAATACAGCACTGTTTGAGGCAAGTGACATTAATAAATTATTAAAAACATTGTTTTAAAAAGAAAGGAAAAAAATATCCGTTTTTGTAGCAAAGTTGGGCACGTAACTCTTTGCTGGTTTAAACACAAAATTAATGTTGTCTTCAAGAAAGGTGTCACAAAAAAAACCCACAAAGCATATCCTTGACAGGACAACGAATACAGCAAACTTATAATAGTTATGTCATGATAATTTGCATTGTATATTGTATTGCATTGTATACCACTTTGTCACAGCAGATTTCTCTGCGTGAAATTTGGGCTGCTCTCCTCGGGGAGAGCGTGTCGCCACAAGAGCAGCGCCACCCATTATTTTATGACTACTCCCTAAATGCAGCGTCAGACATACCCATAATATTGTGACTGACCTTTCTTCTCTTGGGCACATACCCCGTCAGTAAGGAACCCATACCAGTTCTTGGGAGGTATAAATGCATCGCTTTTCAGGGAACCCTGGTTCTTGGTATGTATAGACAGGAGGTGTAAATGCATCGCTTTTCAGGGAACCCTGGTTCTTGGTATGTATAGACAGGAGGTATAAATGCATCGCTTTTCAGGGAACCCTGGTTCTTGGTATGTATAGACAGGAGGTATAAATGCATCGCTTTTCAGGGAACCCTGGTTCTTGGTATGTATAGACAGGAGGTGTAAATGCATCGCTTTTCAGGGAACCCTGGTTCTTGGTATGTATAGACAGGAGGTATAAATGCATCGCTTTTCAGGGAACCCTGGTTCTTGGTATGTACAGACAGGAGGTATAAATGCATCGCTTTTCAGGGAACCCTGGTTCTTGGTATGCACAGACAGGAGGTATAAATGCATCGCTTTTCAGGGAACCCTGGTTCTTGGTATGCACAGACAGGAGGTATAAATGCATCGCTTTTCAGGGAACCCTGGTTCTTGGTATGTACAGATAGGAGGTATAAATGCATCACTTTTCAAGCATGGGTCTGATTGTAAGAACCCAATTCAGACAGAATAATGGTTGTACAGATGGCATTGTATTAAGCATAGTCACATGTCTTGGAAACAAGATTCAAAGACAGCTAGCATTTACATGAACTAATAAAGAAAAGCTGGTCTCGCAGCTCTTAATACTGATTCCATTCTTTACGATCCCGCTAATGGCATTATGGTAAAACCATTGTAATACAGTTTATTGAAGAAAACAACCAGGCCTAAGTCTTATCCTCGATATAACCCCCCCCCCCCCCCCCCCCCCCCAAAAAAAAAAAAAAAAGTCATCTGAGGCTTTGATTTGTTGCTTTACAAGATTCAGCGCTATATAAATGCCATACATTATTATTATTATTGTACGTTAAAGCATAAACAGTTCATGCCTTAGAATTTCATAACCTGCATAATTACGTGACAAATTTTACACCATTCTCAACGTAACGAACACCAAAAACCATAACTGCACAATAATGACGTAAAAACAAAGAAGAAAGAACCTTCTTTCGAAGCTCCCGGCGTATGGGTTAACGTAACGAACAACAAAAACCAAAACTGCACACACATGACGTAAAGAAAGAAAAAGAGAAAGAACTAAAGCTGTTGACGCATGGGTTTACGGATGCATAGCCGACGAAATCCAGCCCGAAAATCGGACCTGTTTGTTGGTAAAGCTCAAGTTGGAATGCGAAATGTCAGGTTTGAAAAGTAATACTAGTTCACTGTTGCGGCTCGTGAATGATCAAAGGCAAGCCCAAAGCCATCAATCATGTTTGACATTTGGTTACTTCAGAGTATAGGCATAGTGGACCTTTTTTGGGGACAAGCAGATAAGAATCTTTGAGGCTATACAGCTGCCATCTAGGCTACTAACTAATGGGCAGCTTGACTCGTGCTGAATTCTGCTCTCTCCCTCTCTTTCTTTCTCTGTTGTTTTGTTTTTTTGTCCTTCACAACTTTCCATCTACGTTGTGTGTGTGTGTGTGTGTGTGTGTGTGTGTAGGTGTGTGAAGGAAATATGACAAGTCTCTTTTGGTAAAGAATTCCAAAGTGCTGACTTACAATCACTCTGGAGAGAGAGAGGGAGGGGAGGGAGAGAGAGGGGGGGGAGAGAGAGAGAGGGGGGGGGGGGGGGGGAGAGGGAGAGAGACCTATGGTAAAGCATTAAGTACAGGAGACTGAAATTCTGACATGGGAGAAAGCAACTCTCGGTAGTAATAGCAGCAGCAGCAGCAGCAGTAGTAGTGGCAGCAGCAGCAGCAATAGTAGTAGTAACAGCAGCAGCAGCAGCAGCAGCAGCTAGCAGTAGTAGTAGTAGTAGTAGTAGTAGCAGCAGCAGCAGCAGCAGCAGCAGCAGCAGCAGCAGTAGTAGTAGAGTAGCAGCAGTAGTAGTAGTAGTAGTAGTAGTAGTAGTAGTTGTAGCTGTTGTTGTTGTTGTAGTTATTGTTGTTCTGGTAGCAGCTTCATTATTGCTTTTGCCCCAAACACGTACTGCAGCACATATGCAAGATCACACGAGCGCGTACGCACACACACACGCGCGCGCGTACACATACATACATACACACACACACACACGCACGCACGCACGCACGCACGCACATACACATAGTTACTCCCTCCTGCTGCTCTCTGTTTCTGTCTGCTCTCTGTCTCTGTCTGTCTGTCTGTCTGCTTCTATCTCTCTCCCCTTCCTATGTCTATCTATCTATCTATCTATCTATCTATCTATCTATCTATCTGTCCCCGCCTTTCTCCCTTCCCTCTCTCCCTTTCTCTCTCTCCCATTCTCTCTTTCTCTCCCCCTCTCTCCTCCCTCCACCCCCTCTCTCTCTCTCTCCCTCTCTCTCTCTCCCCTCTCTCCCCACCCTTCCGTCCCCTCTCCCTCCCTCCTTCCCTCCTTCTACTTCCGTCCTTCCTCTCTCTGCCTCCAACAGTTCTTCATTCACCATCTGTCTTCAGTGACCAGTGTCGAAGGTGTTTACATTCCGCTCCGCTGCCATCCATTTGTTTTTCCTAAGGGGGGGGGGGGGGGGGGGGGGCTCTCCCCCGACCCCACCACAGAAGAAGTGGCCATAGGCTAGCTAGCCTAGCACGACATAGAAAGGGTTAAGAGAGCCGCTTGTACAGTGCCACTTCTGCTGCTAGTGGCCCCTAGTAGTGCCAAGAGTCCACCGCCACAATTTGATAGTTAGTCTAGGGTCCAGACTGCACACAACCGCCACCACCACCACCATCACCATCACCATCCAGCTTCTAGCTTCTAACGCAAACTCCCTACCCCCCCCCCCCACCCCCCCCCCCCCCGTCCTTCCGGTCCCCCCTCAACCCCCCTCCCCTGCCTCCCTCAAGTCCGTTCTTTTACTTCTTTGTTGATCCAA
>CM054137.1:18881873-18884373 GCA_028751875.1 Rapana venosa | reverse complement strand
AAAAAAAAAAAGCAGATTCAATATAACTTAATACTGCGGCATGCATGCATCACATCATTTATGGAGAAGTGCCTAGCTTTCTCTGTCTGTTTGTTTGTCTGTCTATCTGACTGTCTCTCTGTCTGTCTCTGTCTCTTTTTTTTCTCTGTCTGTCTGTCTGTCTGTCTGTCTGTCTGTCTGTCTGTCTGTCTGTCTGTCTGTCTGTTCTCTCTCTCTCTCTCTCTCTCTCTCTCTCTCTCTCTCTCTCTCTCTCTCTCCTCTGAAAGCAATAAGTACATGCGAACTAATTGTATGCATTGTTGTGATATTGAGTACTTACGACTTGCTTTTAACTTAATGTCTATGTATCATGTACCTTTTGTAAACTATGTATTTAAAGACACATCACACTTTGTCTGTCTCTCTGTCTCTGTAGTGTAGGTCGGACGGTCTGTCTGTTGATATGTCTGCATGTCTGTCTGTCTCTGTCTGTCTTTGTCTCTCTCTCTCTCATGTGTTGCTTACTCACTTACTATCCTCGGAATGGAAGATGTGATTCTTACTTTGTATTGTAGTGTATTGATTGTATTGTGTTGTATTGTATTGTATTGTATTGCAAGTACTGCATTGTATTGCATTGTATTGCATTTTATTATACTGTAGTGTATCGTATCGTATGGTATTCTATTGCTCCCCTCACGTCACCTCACATCACCTCACTACTCACCTCACCTCCTCACCTCACCTCACCTCACCGTCACCTCACGTCACCTCACTCCCTCACTCTCACCTCTCACCTCACCTCACTTCACCTCACCGTCACCTCACCATTCCTCACTCTTCATCACCCACCTCACCTCATCTCACCTTCACTCACCTCCACTCACGTCACCTCACCCATATTCACTCATCACTCTCACCTCACCTCACCTCACCTCATCTCACCTCATCTCACCTCACCTCACCTCACCTCACCTCACCTCACCTAGTCGGTAGTCCCTTGGACCATGGACGTTTACGTCACAGCAGAGTTCTCAAAGTCGGAATGCGGCTACCTTCATGGTGGGTAGAAACGGTCCCGCATGCGCAAAGATCTCACCATTGGTGAACCTCGGAGTTCTAGTCGAAGAATCGAAAAGATGAATGAAACAAATCCAACCACAAACCAAACTAAACTGATAGGCCAGGCCATAACTCAAATCTTCTTCTTCTTCATGTGCCAGGTCTGTTGCAGACATCGGCGATCATGGCCTTCCATTCCTCTCTGTTGTCAGTTCTCCTGAGGAGTTCATTGTTGGGGGATTAATAATAATAATAATAATAATAATAATAATAATAAAAATATATGGAACTTATATAGCGCTGAATCTTGTAAAAAACAAACAAATCGAAGCGCTTGCACTCAATCATTTACAGGCATGCAACTCTCCTTAAACATAATGAGCAACAGATTTCAAATCCATGCGTGCGCACTACGCACGCACACGCACACACACACACACACACACACACACACACACACACACACACACACACACACGGAACAACACTTAGAAGGTGAAAGATGCTGTTGAAAATTAGGGACAGATATGTGGGGGGAAAGTCTCAGGTAGGAAATAAGTGTGTTTTGAGGCTGGATTTGAAGGAATCAAGTGAAGGCTTTTGACGAAGTGAAAGAGGGAGGTCAGGTCATTCCAGGTGGATGGACCAGAAACAGAGAAGGAGCGACGGCCAACAGTGGTTTGTTTGAATCTGGGTGTTCGAATGCACAAAGGATTCTTTCCTCGTTGCGTAGCTATTCGGACTGTCTGTGTATTTTGTGCGTTGTCTTCCTCTGTCTATAACTCAAATAAATAATTTTTAAAAAGTGGTAGTAGTAGTAGTGGGGTTTCTTTACGGTCCCTTGGCTAGAGCTCCAAGGTTGACCCTATGGTGATACTTTTTTGCTTATGCGACTGTTGGTTTTTTTTTGCCCACCATTGAAGGTATCCACATTCCGACTTCAGAGATAAGTAGTAGTGTCGTAACCCAGCAGCAGGAGCCAGTAGGGGGTCATTGTGGTGATGATAATAGCAAGTATTAGCACTTACAACATTAGCAGCAGGTTTCCCCCCCCCCCCTCCCCTTCCTTCCTCCCCCCACCCTCCCTCCCCCTTCAACATATTTTCATGAATTTATACATGAAGATAAAACGAAAGATACGAGATATTGCCGAGTCAATGACAGCGACAAAAATGCAACAACAAGGATTACGATAGTGTTAACCTAACAAGAAGTGGTTTTGGTTTTTTTTTAATCAGAAAATATTCCAATCAGAAATGCTCAATTCCTGAAACTACGTTAGCGGACGTAGCAAGGCGAGAGAGAGAGAGAGAGAGAGAGAGAGAGAGAGAGAGAGAGAGAGAGAGAGAGAGAGAGAGGACAGACAGACAGACAGACAGACAGTCAGACAGGCAGAGATATAAAAGAGACAGAAGGAGACAAAGCGATAGAGAGACAGAGAATTACGGAGAGATAGAGA
>CM054137.1:18854373-18876873 GCA_028751875.1 Rapana venosa | reverse complement strand
CACACAGCAGCAGAGACACTGAGAGAGAGAGGCAGACAGACAGAGAGACAGAGAAGGTTATGTATGTGCGTATCGAGAGAGGAGAGAGAGAGAGAGAGGGGGGGGGGGGGGGGGGGGGGGGGGGGGGGGGGGGGGGGGGGGGGAAGGGGGAAATGAGAAGGGGGGAGGGAGGAGGAACTCTTATCAAGCTCATCCTCTGAAATATGTTTTTTCAACGTGGGCACGGAAACTGAAAACGGCCCCCCTGTGGCCAACTTGATATGAAAAACGTCAACAAAAACTTCCACAGTAAATGAGAGGAAAATAACCGGCCTCTTCATCAGAGAGAGAGCGAGAGACAGAGACAGAGAGAGAGAAAGAGAGAGTGAGAGAGAGAGAGAGAAGAGAGACAGAAATAGAGAGGGGGGGGAGGGAGAGAGAGAGAGAGAGAGAGAGAGAGAGAGAGAGAGAGAGAGAGAGAGAGAGTCAAAGTCAAAATTTTATTTACGATGGTACATTGAATAAACAAAACACTACTTTTTTTTCGAGAGAGAGAGAGGGAGCGACAGAAGAGAAGAGAGAGAGAGAGAGACGAGGAAAGAGAAGAGAGAGAGAGAGAGAGAGAGAGAGAGAGAGAGAGAGAGAGAATCAAAGTCAAATTTTTATTACAGATGGTACATTGAATAAGCAAAACACTAGGGAGGGAGGGAGGGAAGAGAGAGAGAGAGAGAGAGAGAGAGAGAGAGAGAGAGAGAGAGAGAGAGAGAGAGAGAGAAGAGAGAGAGAGAGAGAGAGAGAGAAAGAGTGAGAGAAGAGAGAGGAGGAGAGGAAGAGAGAGGAAAGAGAGAGAGAGAGGAGAGAGAGAGTGAGAGAGAGAGGGAGGGAGCGAGCGAGCGAGCGAGAGAGAGAGAGAGAGAGCCCCAACGAGCTACAATGCAACAACAACAATAACAGTCTGTAGTAAACAAATTACATGAGGAATTTGTTCGCATTCTTGGATAAAAGGGGGAGGGAATTATTATTGCGGAAGAATGAAAGGTTATCGAACTTGTTGTTTGTTTGGGGTTTTTTAAACACAAGAATTAAGACACTCCTATTGTGATTAGTTTTGGTTGTCATTGTTTTGTTTTATCAGTAGTAGTACAAATGGTAGTACAAGTAGTAGTAGTAGTAGTAGTAGAAGTAGTAGTAGTAGTAGTAGTAGTAGTAGTAGCAGTAGAAAAAGAAGAAAAGAAGAAGAAGAAGTAGAGTAGTAAAGTAAGTAGTAGTAGTAGTAGTAGTAGTAGTAGTAGTAGTAGAAGCAGCAGAGTAGTAGAAGAAGAAGAAGAAGAAGTAGTAGTAGTAGTAGTAGTAGCTGAAGAAGAAGAAGAAGAAGAAGAATTAGAGGAATAGTAAGTGAGTAGTGAGTAGAGAGTCTAGTATAGCACAGGTAGGGAGGCCATAGTAGTAGTAGTAGTAGTAGTAGTTAGTAGTAGTAGTAGTAGTAGTAGTAGTAGTAGCAGCGCAGCACAGCAGCAGCAGCAGCAGTAGTACAAGACTGAGGGATGCTTGTAAGTAGTAGTATAGTAAATAGTAGTAGTAATAGACGTCACACATACTACCCCCTACTCCCTCCACCACCCCCCCCCCCCCCAAACAACCCCTGCTCACCCCCATCCCCCCCCACCCCCCTCAATGTCCCTGCTGCCCCCTCCTCACCCACCCACCCCACTCCCCCTCATACACATGGAGAGGAGGTGGGTATGTGATAGGAGTGAGGAGAGGGGGAGTGGAGGAGTGAGAGGAATGAGAGGAGGGGGGGAGGGAGGGGGGGAGGGGGGAGGGGGGTGTAAGGAAGTTAGCAAGGGGAGCAATGATGTAGTATTATTCGTGTCAGCCGGCCTGCCTGTAAGGGTAGACGATAATTATTGCACAGTTCGTAGTTACGCTAGTGATGAATGGCTGCCTGCCACCTCCACCACCACCACCACCACCACTACCACCACTCCACCACCACCTCCACCACCACCACCACCACTACCACCACCACCACTACCACCACCTCCACCACCACCTCCAC
Source organism: Rapana venosa (assembly GCA_028751875.1). Lineage (NCBI taxonomy): Eukaryota > Metazoa > Mollusca > Gastropoda > Neogastropoda > Muricidae > Rapana > Rapana venosa. The sequence continues at coordinate 18,874,835 of CM054137.1, read as the reverse complement.
CACCACCACCACCTCCACCACCACCACCACTACACCACCACCACACCACCTCCACCACCACCACCACCACTACCACCACCACTACCACCATCTTCTTCTTCTTCTTTCTTCCTTCGGGTTCGCGTTCAAAAAGGGGTTTTGTGGGCCTCACTCATGCCCGGTAAGAAGATAGTGAGAGACAGAGAGAGAGGGAGGAGACGAGGGAGAGGAGAGAGAGAGAGTTGGGGGGGGGGGGGGGAGGAGAGAGAGAGGAGAGAGAGAGAGAGAGGGGGAGGGAGGGTAGGGGGGGAAGAGTGATGGGGGGGGGGAGGAGAGCAAGAGAGAGGGAGGAGGGGGGGAGGAGGGGAGAGAGAGAGAGAGAGAAGGGAGGGGAAGGTGAGAGAAGAGGAGGAAGGAGGAGGAGAAGAGAAAGAGAGAGGGGAGGGGGGAGGGAGGGAGAGAAGAAAGAAGAGGGAGGGAGGGAGGGAGAGAGGGGTGGGGAGGGAGGGGAGTGGAGGATGAGAGTTAGATAGCGATTTGAGGAGAGAGAGAGGGTTTGAAGAGAGAGAGAAGGGGTTGAGGAGAGATTTGGGGCGAGAGAAAAGGAGAGAGAGAGATGTTGGAAGGAGAGAAAAGTTGAGAGAGAGGTTATTTTCCACACTCCTCTTCTCCCCCCCCCTTCCCCCCCCCCCCTTTTTTTTTGTTTTGTTTTTGTTGTTGTTTCCTTTTTTACAAGGTTCGTTTTCCCAGTGTGTCATCAATATGCCTTTTTTTTTTCTCCTGGTTGAGGTTTTTGGGGGGGGGTGGGTGGAGGGGATTTGGGGGGGTGGTGGGCGGTGTGGAATTTTTGGGTCTTTTTTGTTGGGGAGGAGGGGGGGGGATCTTCTCTCCTCTCTCTCTCTCTCTTCTTTCTCTCTTCTCTCCTCTCTTTTTTTTTTTTTTGCTCGCTTGTTAGCGTGGTTGGTGTCAAAGATTGGAAGGTGGTAGGAGGCCGGGGGGGTAGGGGTAGGGGTTAGGGGTGTGGATCAGGGCCGGGGGGAAAAGTTATCTGCCCGTGATGGGGTGGTAGGCCTTACCACCCGTGTAGGAGGTGGTGGTGGGTTGTAGGAGGTGTGGGGGTGGGTGGGTGGGTTGGGTTCTCTTGTCTTCTTCAGTTCTTTTTTGGTTTAGTTGGTTTGGTTGGTTCTTTTTTTTTTTTGGTCTGCTTTTCGTTGGATTTTTTTGTGTGGTTTCGTTTTTCCTTGTGTGGTTTGATCTGTTTGTATTTTTTGTGTGTCTGTTCATCTGTCCTCTGTTGTCTGTTCTCTCTGTCTCAGAACCCCTCCTCCCCCCCCCCTTCCGCCCCCCCCCCCCCCCCCCCCCCCCCCTCCTCAAACAAAAATCTAACAGGAAACCAAAAATATTTCTTGTTGCCCGTACACCTTTAACCCTTTAAATTAAAAATAGACAACCCACCACCTGCCCCACTACTAAGGAACACTTTTTGATCTTAGCCACACACACACAAAAGCCAAGAAGCTAACATAAAAAGAAACCAGTAGCAGCAGCAACCAGCAACAGCAGCAGAAGTAGCAGCAACAACAGCAGCAGCAGCAGTAGCAGTAGCAGCAACAACAGTAACTGTATCTGCTGCAGCTGTAGCAGTAGCAGCAACAACAGCAGCAGCAGCAGCAGCAGCAGCAGCAGTAGCAACAACAGTAACTGTATCTGCTGCAGCTGTAGCAGTAGCTGCAACAGTAGCAGAAGCAGCAGTAGCAGCAACAACAGCAGCAGCAGTAGCAGCAGTAGCAACAACAGTAGCTGTATCTGCTGCAGCTGTAGCAGTAGCTGCAACAGCAGCAGAAGCAGCAGTAGTAACAGTAGCAACAACAGTAGCAGTATCTGCTGCAACTGTAGCAGTAGCTGCAACAGTAGCAGAAGCAGGAGAAGCAATAGCACCAACAGAACTCTCAAACCATAACCGCTAAAAGAGCATCTTCCTTCCCTTCCTTCCCTCCCTCCTTCTCCCTCTTCCTCCTCTGCTACAAGGTAGCTAGCTAAGCTAGGCTAAGCTCGCCTCGCCCCATCACTCATCCTGTTATCATTCTTTCCTGAAAAATAGACTCTCGCCGGATTACCCTCCCTAAATTTCATGGGAACAAGAAGGGAAGATTGTCTGCCCATAAATCATCGCGGGCGCAGGGCAGGGGTGCTCTCCCTTCCTTTTTTTCCCCTCTATTCCTTCTCTCTCTCTCTCTCTCTCTCTCTCTTCTCTCTTCTCTCTCTCTCTCTCTCTCTCTCTCTCTCTCCTCTCTCTCTCTCTTCTCTCTCTCTCTCTCTCACTTCCCAGACCACACAGTAAGTAGGTGTACCGACTGTTCCCTTCCTCCTCCTCCTCCTCCTCTTTCCTCTTCCTCCTCATTTCTTCTTATTCAGTGATCGACTCTTTGAGCCTATAGCCAAGTGAAGTAGTTGTTCTATTTTGATCTCTGAAGTAGAGAGAGAGAGGGGAGAGAGAGGAGAGAGAGAGAGAGAGAGAGAGAGAGGAAGAGAGAGAGGAGAGAGAGAGAGAGAGAGAAGAGGAAGGAGAGGAAAGAGAGAGAAAGAGAAAGAGAGGGAGAGAAAGAGAGAGAGAGAGAAAGAGAAAGATAGGGAGAGAAAGAGAGAGAGAGAGAGAGAGAGGGGGGAGGGGGGCAAGAGAGAGATATTGAAATTAATTCCTTTTGGGGTATGGAGGATTACAATGGAATTCAACAGGAGAATAATAAACCTAACAGCAATACACCCTAAATAACGTCAATACTGACAGGAACTGAAAAGCAAGAGTTAATCGCTAAATGATAAGCGACACACACACACACACACACACAACACGCACGCACGCACACACCACACACACACACACACAGAGCATCCACACTCCTTCCCAACCCCAACCCCCACCACTCCCACCCTCCCTTAATTCTCCACATTCCCTCTCTTCCACCCAATACCCTCACCCCACCCATCCTCCCAAAAAGCAAAACAAACAAACAAACAAAAACCCAAAAAAAACCACCCCAACAAAACAAAACAAAGCCAAAACACATTTTACGAGTAGGCAAGCATTCCATCCATCGCGATCTAAACCAAAACCTTTAACAGGTCTTCCATCTATCCCCCCACAAAAACCAACAATTTCTTCCCTTTGCCTAGTGGCTTGCAAACAGTAAAATGTAAAGGTGTCCCATAACCTATACGGTCGTAGGGGAGCGAGGCATCAGAGACTTCAACTTCTCTTGGGGCCAGCATCTTGAGGGCGGCGCCCATCTCCTCTCCCTCGCTGCTTTTACTTTCCCTAACCCTAAAGAGGGCAGGCAGGCTACCCATTTACAGCTGGATGAACTGGGGGACTGTATTGAAGCCAAGGCGCGCAAGGTCACCCATCCAATGCTGCTTAACTTGGCTGTGGGGAAAGCTCCGACCACTGAGCTATCTCGTTCCCTATAACAGTAGAAAGGGGAAAAGCCTCCACTGTCTATCTCTACCCACCCTGTTATTACAAAATTATGGCTGTCCTTTTTCTTTGGACAAGGCGACTTGACCATAGGGGTGTTATGACCAGCCAGAGAAAGGAGGAGGAGGGGGTGGGGGTGGGTGGGGGGGGTTTGGGCACTTGACACCCCTAATTAAAGCACCGGTCAGTGTGTTTAATACCCAGGTTAGCTAACCCCACTTGACCTGGACTATGTGCCGTTAAAAAGTGTTGCTTCTGACTGTGGACTGACCACTCAGTGTGTGTGTGTGTTTGTGTGTGTGTGTGTGTGTTTGTGTGTGTGGGGTCCGAGAAGGGGAAGTTGATAGTATCAGGCGTATTTCGCACATGGTATTATATAGCGGGTTAAAAGAATGTGACACTTGGAAGTTTAGGATGAGAGGGAGGAGTGGGTGGGGGTGGGGGTTGGGGAGGGGGGAAGACTGTCATGTGTGTGTGTGGGTGTGTGTGTGTGTGTGGAAAGAGAGAGAGAGAGAGAGAGAGAGAGTCAGAGACAGACAGACACACAGAGGCAGACAGAGAGACTGACAGACAGAGAGAGAGAGAGAGTGTGTATGTAGTTGCTGTGCTCACGCGAAAACAAATCCAAAACCATTATTTGACGTATATCAGTTTTCTATTTAACAGTGCAAAAGCGGGCGCGCGTGTGTGTGTATGTGTTGTGTTGTGTGTGTGAGAAAGAGAGAGAGAGAGAGAGAGAGAGAGAGAGAGAGGACAGACAGACAGAGACAGACAGACAGACAGACAGACAAACAGAGAGCATGTTACTGGTTGATTGAAATGACATTATAGTCATCTATTTCTCTTTAACCATTTATGCTTCTTAATCTACTGTACTCCTTTACCTTTGCTACGCGACAATGGAGTTATCATCAAGATCAATGCCACACAATTCTAACCAACATGTTGTTAAAAAATTAATAGCAATTTAAAAAAAAACAAAAAAACAACCCACTTTTGGAGTGCATTAATTGACGGATTTCATTTCTTTATTTTTTTTTAAGTAGATTTTTTTTTTTTTAAATCAGAAACTAGGTATCATCCTTCCGGGATTTCTGACTAAATCTAAAATACTGCAACGTAACAACAAAAACAACAAATCTTTTTCTTTTTTTTTTTTTTTTTAACTAACGAGGTTCACTGGTAAAGTAGGTCTGAGTTTCTACATTAAACTTAAAGGAAGACAATGCACAAGGGAAATAATCACCTGAAGACAAATAACGTCATGCAAGGACAGAACTCTCAAACTCTGCATTGTACCCCAAAGTAGGGCTTCAGCACACGACAGATTAGATTAATTTCATCAAACGACATTTTAAAAGAGAATTGCTGGCTTTTTTTTTAATCCGAAGACAAAACGAGTTCTCAAAAAAAAAAGGATATATGTCTTCAGTCTGTGCATTTTTTTTACAGGCATAAAATAACTAGAATTCATCCAAGGACACACGCACACACACACACACATACACACACTAAAACACACACACCACAAACACACACCACACACACTAAAAACACAACACATAGTAAAACACACACACATACACACACACTCACAACCACCAACCAGACACAGACACACACACCACACACAAAAAACACGACACCACACATAACACAACAACCACACACACACACACACACCATATATATACACACACATATACACACACACTACAAAACACACACACCTTGAGAGAGACAAAAAACGACTGCCCTTATTAGTCTCCACACCCCAGTGGTATAAAAAAAACAACCAAAAAAACACCAGCCCCCAACCCCCACCCAAACCCCACACAAACAGGACCCATAACTCTACCCTTTTTTGCGCAACCACCATTTGTCTCCCCGTGACGATATTTGCTTGATGGCAGTCGGTGTGAGCATCATCTGGGTTATTAGCCACCATGTTCTGCCCAGAAATATACGAGCTTCCGTTATGTCCTCCTGAGGGAATATAGAACAAAAGGCAGGGAGGGGAACCAAGGAGAGTATGCGGGGAAAACACGTTGAAGAGAAAGAAGCAAGAGGGTTGTTGACTTAGAATGTTTCCAATGCGCTCTCTCTCTCTGTCTGTCTGTCTGTCTCTCTCTTTGTCTGGGTCTCTCTCTCTCTGGGTCTTCTCTCGTCTCTCTCTCCGCTCTCTTTCTCTCTCTCTCTCTCTTTTTCTCTTCTCTCTCTCTCCTCTCCCTCTCCTGTCTCTCTATGTTTGTCTGTGTCTGTGTGTGTGTCTCTCTCGGTCTCTCGGTCTTTGTCTGTGTCTGGGTTCTCTCTCTCTCTATCTCTCTCTCTCTCTCTTCTCTCTCTGTCTTTGTGTCTTTGTCTCTCTCTCTCTTGGTCTCTGTCTTTGTCTGTGTCTGTCTCTGTCTCTCGGTCTCTGTCTCTCTCTCTGACTCTGTCTGTCTCTGTCTCTCGGTCTCGGTCTCTGTCTCTGTGTCTGTCTGTCTGTCTGTCTGTGCTGTCTGTCTCTCTCTCTCTCTCTCTCTTCTCTCTCTTCTCTCTCTTTCTCTCTCACCTCTTGGCCTATGTTCAATTCCTGCTGGAAATCAGGGTCAGTTCTGACGTCATCGGTAATACTCAGTTTTGTTTTTTCTTTGTTTTTGTTTTTTAACGGGAAGAGTGCATTGTTCTTGTTTTTTTTGGTCTTCTGTGATAACGTGTTATTTTGTATACGTGGTCTACATTTGTACCTGAATAATAGCTTTTGTGTGTTTTTGTCTGTGGTCGGGAAGAAAAAAAACTACGTGGATTAATGTATGCAGTTGAAATTAATTTATCTGTGTTGAGATAATAACAGTATTTGGAATTGGAATTAGAATTGGACGTTAGTGCTAACTCCACCTCATGAGTGTTGAACATACGCCTTCTTGCTTTATTTCTCTCTTTGTCTGATTTATTGGTAGGACTCACTGTGATTGGCTATGTATGCTAAATGTACAGCATAGTGATTATAGTATTGATATTTTGGGGTAATATAGTTATATAATAGAAGATCCATTGAAAAAATTATTAGGAAAAAAATGATTTGTTTGTGTCCTACTACAGATTTAGTACGCTTCTGCAAAAAAAAAAGAAAGCCTCCTGTTATGTTCTGAATAAATGTTGATGTTGCTATTGCAGTGTTATGATGATGATGATGATGATGAGGAGGAGGAGGAGGAGGAGGAGGACTACTATGATGGCGACGACAAAATTGAGGATGATTGTTGCAGTTGATGTCACAGAAGGGATAGTAGTGGTAAAAAGTAGTAGAGTAGTATAGTAAGTATAGTAGTATAGTAGTAGTAGTTGTAGTAGTATAGAAAAAGAAGAAGAAGCAGCAGCAGTATAGAAGAAGAGAAGGAGTAGAAGTAGTAGTAGCTGCAGCAGCAGTAGCAGCAGCAGCTGCAGCACAGTAACAGCAGCAGCAGCATCAGCAGCAGCAGCAGTAAGTAGTAAGTAGGTATATCATGTATGTAACAGTAACCCTACCCAACCAAATAAATAAATAAACAACTAAGTGCACACACAGACAACCAAACCAACCAACGAAAAAAAAACAAAAACAAACCGAATAAACGGGTAGAAATAGAAGGTAGAGACAAGACAGAAGTGCACGGACGAACAGAACCAAAAAGACAGACAGACACACAACAACACACACACACACACACACAACTATCAACACACACACCACACACACAGACCGACTAACTGACAGAAAGAATCGATAATCCTGGATAGAAATGCTGCAAGATCATGCAGGGCCTAGGGAGGGTGGGCAGGGTAGTGGGAGGGCTAGAGAAGGTACGAAAGAGAAGAAGACGGAAGTAAAGGACGAAGAAGGTGGAGGGGATGCAGGGTAATTAGAGGGAACAAAATTGACGAGGCTGGTATAGTGGCGAGGCGAACAGGTTGCTGTGGTCAAGGCCATGGCTGCTGCGACTTTCACTGCCGCTTTTATGTCTTGGGGGAGCTCTCCCCCCCGCGTTTCTGCCGTCTGCCAAGCAAAAGCTACTAGCCAGCCCACCACCACCACTAGCCTAGCTGCTGCACTTTACCTCCAAACCCCACCACCCCACCCAACCCCACCCAACCCACAGACACCACCCCACCCTGCCGACTCAAACACCCCTACACTCTTTCCTCATCCCTACCCAAACCATGGCCCAAAAGTGTGTGCACTAACTTGTCTGCAAGTTTAATAACGCAAGAGTCTACTATATGAGATTGCATTGATGGATCGATCGGTGGTTCTAGAGGTAGGTAACACGAATCCTGCCCTAAAAGCCAAAAACGTTTCAGGCCCGAGTGCGCAGGGTGGTTTGATTCCCCCTTTGGGTCCAAACCCCCCCCCCCACCCCTCACCCCCTCATTCCATTTACACCGGACAGTGGTCTGGTGCTAGTCTTTCGTTGGGACGATAAACCGAGTCCCGTGTGTTACACACACTTTTTAGCGCACGTAAAAGAACCCACGGAAACAAGAGAGTTGTCACTTTCAAATTCTGTAACCGCCCCCCCCCCCCCCCCCCACCCAAACAGCACACACAACTCTACTAGGGAAATACAATATGTTGGCAGACAGGAAAAGAACAAAAAAATAATTGGTGGTGCGTTGCTCTTGTGGCGACGCGCTCTATCTTCCCGGAGGAAGTGAGCCACCCGAATTCACGCAGAAGAAATCTGCCGTGACTGAATAAAAAGGTAAAGGTATTCGCATAACCTATAAGGTCCGTAGGGGAGCGAGGCTCTAGAGAGAACCGCACTTTCTCTAGGCCAGCATAGAGGCGGCGCTCATCTCCCGCTCCCTCAGCTGCTTTACCTTCCCTGACCCTAAAGATGGCAGGTACCCATTTACAGCTGGTGAAACTAGTGAACTGTACTGAAGCCAAGGCGGGCAAACGGTCCATTCCACCCACTGGTAACCACGCACGACGCTGCTCTTAACTTTGGCTGGGGGGAAAGCGGAGTTGCTCCCCGACCCACTGAACTACCCCGTCCCCCTGTCTTACAGTGGAATAAAATTAAAATAAAATAAAATAAAATAAAATAAATAATGAGAATGACATTCCTTTTATTGGCAAGTAGTTTCTAACAGGGATGGCAAACGGCATCAGAACTGGTCCACAACGTGTATGTTGATGTTTGCTGAGCAGCATCCAGCATGTGTCAAGATGGTTAACTATGGAAGTTGTGAGAAGCTTGATGGCCTGGACTACAAATGATCGTTTTAAGACTTTTAGTTCTTTATAGAAGGAGGAGGAAGAAGAGGAAGGAGGGATGGAGGAGAGGAGGAAGTGGAGAAGAGGGGGAGAAGGAGGAGAAACAAAAGAAAGAGGAAATGAGTTGAAGGAAGAGAGAAGCAAAAAGCAGAGATAAGGAGAAAGGGAAGAAAGGATATTTGCTTGTTTTTATTTCTTTCATTTATTTATTATACCTACTTTAAGTCCACGACAAGATTTCTCTGCTGAATTTCGGGCTGCTTCGTCTCGAGAGAGCGCATCGCGAACAAGAGCAGCGCCACCCATTAGCTGCTCTTTACATTTATTTGTCTGTAACGTGTGTAGTTTTGTTTTGTTTTTGGGTTTTTTTTTGCTCTTCTCATTGAACATTTTGAACCAAGAATATGGAGGAGATGGTGGAGAAATAAAGACAAAGGAGAAGGAGAACAGAGCAGGAGGAGAGGGGGATAAAAGAGAATGACTATGAGCATCTCTGCCTTCCATCACTTCAATATTTGGAACAAAATTAAACCTTGGTATTTTTTGTTTACGAGAATAACCGTGTTTGGGATTTAACATGGCACAGCATGCAGTTTCTCCTCCTCCTCTCTTCTTCTTCCTCCTCCTCCTCCCTCCCTCCTCCTTCTCTTCTTCTTCTTCTCGTTCTTCTTCTTCCTCCGCCTCTTTGTTCCCTGGTCATCTATTTTTTTGGGGGGGTGGTCTGGATTGATCATCAACTATCGTCGTCATCGTCACTATCACCATCACTACCAACCACCATCATCATCAACATCAGCAGCAATCCATTTATCATCAACCAGCCACCATTACAAAATACCGACCACCATCACCATCATCAACAACCACCACCCTCCCTGCATCCTCCCTCCTCTTCATCACCGTCCAACCGTCCGTCAGCATCATTATCATCATCATCATCAATCATCCTCATCATCATCATCATCATCATCATCATCAAACCACCCGCTAACTGATATCCTCCCTCATAATAATCCATCAAATTTTATCATCGTGGATCTTCGGAAACAATTTAACTTAGGGGTGCGTGCAGAAATTCGGTCACGAGAGCCTGCAATTCATCATGTGCTGAATGTGAAGAACAGACAGGAGAGACACCAGGCAGACAACAGGATAGACAGACAGACAGACAAAAGGAAAGGAACAGATAGACAATAACAAGACAGGACAGGACAGATAGACGAGAGATAGACAGACAGAAGTACATGGAGACAGAGAGAATAGACAGACAGGACAGGACAGGGACGAAGACAGACAGACAACGCAGACTGACTACACAGACAGACAGTTCAAGACAGATAGATAACAAACAGGACGATAGGACAGGACAAGACAATACAGACAGACAGACAGCAAGCCAGACATACAGGACGGACAAGACAGATAGACAGACAGACGTGTGTGCATCTTGTGGGGACTGGATGTAAGAAAAAACCGCACATGAGTACTTATTATTCCATTATCCTCGAAATAAAATAATACGATAAATAAAAAAATAAATGGGATAGGGCACATAGACACACAACAGACAACAATCAAACAGAAAGGACAGGATAGACAGACACACAGGCATATAGGAGGGAAAGATGGAGCGTTGACATAACGAACGACGGACGGAACGACGGTAGGAACGGAATGAAGGCTGAAGATGAAGATGGATGGCTGTGGTGTCATGTTTCTTGTTAGCTGCTGTCCCTTCTTCTCACCTATCAAGTGCAAGCCTCTTCATACACTGCTGATTGACAACAAGTCTCCAGGGTCCTCCTATCTCTCACTAAACCAATAATTATTATCACTTGCTGCTTGTGGTGTGTAGGAGGTGTGGAGGGTGGATGGGGGTGGGGGTGGGTGGGTTTGAGGGTGGGGGTGGAGGGGGGGGGTGAGGGTTGGTGGTAGTGGAGTTGTGTGTGGTTAGTGTGTGGGGGAGGGGGGGGAGGGGGGGGGGGGGGGGGCGGGGGGGGGGGGGGGGGAGGGGGGGGGGGGGGGGGGGGGGGGGGGGGGGGGGGGGGGGGGGGGGAGGGGGGTGGGGGGGGGGGGGGGGGAGGAGGGGGGGAGGGGGGGGGGGGGGGGGGGGGGGGCGGGGCGGGGGGGGGGGGGGGGGGGGGGGGGGGGGTGGGGGGGGAGGGGGGGGGGGGGGGGGGGGGGGGGGGGGGGGGGGGGGGGGGGGGGGGGGGGTGGGGGGGGGGGGGGGGGGGGGGGGGGGGGGGGGGGGGGGGGGGGGGGGGGGGGAGGGGGGGGGGAGGGGGGGGGGGGGGGGGGGGGGGGGGGTGGGGGGGGGGGGGGGGGGGGGGGGGGGGGGGGGGGGGGGGGGGTGGGGGGGGGGGGGGGGGGGAGGGGGGGGGGGGGGGGGGGGGGGTCTTGTGTTTGAGTGTTTTGGGTGTGGTGGTGGTGGTGGTGTGGTGTAAGTTGTTGTTTTGTTGACTGTGTCGCGCAGCGTGCGTTCGTTCGCGTGCGTGCGTGTGTGTGTGTGTGTGGTTTGTGTGTGTGTGAGTGTGGTGTGTGTGGGGGTGGGTGTGTGTGTGTGTGTGTGTGTGTGTGTGTGTGTGTGGGTAACGCGCGCGTGTGTAAGTGCACTGTTTTCTCTGTCTCACTGTCTCTCCTATGTCTGCTGTCGGTCTGTCCTCCTCTGCTTTGTCTGGCTCTCTGTCTGTCTTCTGTATGTCTGTCCCCTCTCTCTCTCTATCCTCTACTCTCTCTCTCTCTCTCACACACACACACATACACACACGCACAAAACACTACGCACACACACAACACAAACACTATAATATTGCAAGTGCATGAGAGATGATGTCTGAGATCATGTTGATGGCTTTAAATGACTTCAGTTCCTAATTGATTTGTTTGTTGAAAAGGAATCTTGAGGCCCTAAAATAAAAATGAATATTGACAGCTTTAGTTGGTTTTTTGTGGTGTTTTATTTTTAATATTTATATTTTTCTTGATTGATTGATTGCAGCCTGCGTGTATTCCGATGAATTAATACTCATTTTCTACACGTTTTGTTTGCTGTCTGTTTATCATCTTTATTATTTTTGTCGTTGATGGAATTGTACATTTGTTCATTTCTGTTGTTTTGCTGTTGTTGCATAGCATGAAGGTTTCAGCGTGCAGTGCATGATGAATTTGGAATTGAGAGAGAAGAGAGTGTGTGTGTGTGGCGTGTGTGTGTGGTGTGCCATGAGAGAGAACAATTTTGCCACAATGCATAACTCGTAAAAGAAAGTGTAGTTTCAAGATATAAAGTTTACACCTTTTGCATGCACATTTCGTCTGTCCAAATGTTGAGGTCCTTTTTTTTGGTTAATATTTGCATTATTTGCGATCGAATATTGCATAACAAATTTTTGTTCTCCTTATCTTATTTTTTCACCACAACTGTCTCTCTTCTTTCCCTCCTTTCCTATCTCTGTCTGTCACTCCTGTTTTTGTCTGTCGCTCTCAACCTTTCTTCCTCTCTCTCTAATCTCTCTTCTCTCTCAGCTCCTCCTCCCGCTTCCCCTCTCTCTCTCTCTCTCTCCGTCTCTCTCTTCTCACATCTTCTCCTCTCTCTTTCTCCATCCGTCTCTCTCTCTCTCTCTCTCTCTCTCATTTCTCATCCTCTCTCTCTCTTACAACTCTTCTCTCAACTGTCTCTACCCTCTCTGCTCACACACAAGTCTCGTTCTCTCCCCCCCCCCCTCTCCTCCTCTCTCTCTCCATCCCCCCCCCACACTCTCCTCTCTCTCATCCCTCCTCCTCTCTCATCTCATTTTTTACACACAAGTTCTCCTCTCCCTCTTACCACCCCTTCCCCCAATCCCTCTCTCCTCTCTCTCCTCCTCTCTCTCTCTCATCGTCTTTATTTACACCACACAACTCTGGAGACAAAAAAAACAAAACATTACAGTAAGCTGATGAAATTCCCTATGGCCTTCTCCCATCCTCAGACGCTGTTATGACGGCCCCTGATTTTGCAGGGCTTGGGACGTGCTCCAACACAGCTCAAAATGAAACCTAACCCTAGAGGGAAATATAGTGTAGGCCTTTATGTTAATGCGCCCCCATCCTTAAAGAACAGAGTTGAGTTAATCACGACTAAACACAAAACAAAACCAAACAAACTAAACTAAAATAAAAACAAAAAACCCCAAAAAAAAAAAAAAAACAACAACGCTATGGCGTATAGTTTTGGTTGGCAGTTGGACAAAATGTGTCTTTCCCCTCACCCATTTTTTTCTCTTTTTCCCCTACAATTTAAGCAATAGGACGTTACTTAAACAATTAAATAAATGCCAGCGGCGCACGCAACGCACATACCATCACGCAACGCACACACGCTCACTAGAACTACTACTTCATCACGTACAAACAACACAACACACAACACATATAACCAGTTGGCAAAGCACACCGTGGAAAACGTCCCAGGACAATATTATTTTGCAACAGCATATCCTTGTCACGTAAAAATCACTAGATAAATATAGGACCTATATTGCTTCTAAACGTAGAAATGACACGGCATATAGTTGGTCCTCAATTAAACATGACGATGTAGAAAATGCAGCAACAGTTGAAGCACATGCGGCAGTAGCAGCAGCAATGGCAGTAGCAATGGCAGAAGTAGCAGTGATGGATAGACATACCAAGGAATCGATTACTTGATCAAGCCAATAAGTTAACTAATGGTTACAGTTGAACAGACTCAATAAACAAAGCTGAACAGTGCTCGCATACAGAAGGGACATAATTCATAGATACAGAATACACCCAAATTCAAATTCTCTCTCATTCTCTCATACCTTCAAGCAAACGTGGTCATTTTCCATAAAATGCCCAAGGTTATTGAGCCAGATGTTACTTATTTTTTAAACAGAAATTTATTGAAATATACACCGTCACCATCACCAGATCCCTCAGATTCCGAATCACTTGGGGGTGCGCTTTGGACTTGGGGCGGCCTTCGACGCTTTGTCAACACCCCCCTTATTCTCCAGCTCCCTCTCGCGTCTCTCATGCTATTCTGCCCTCAAAAGGGTGTCCCTCTCAGCTTCCATGTCTGTTCCACTCAAACTTCTCGAATGTGTCCCTCTGACCATCTCTTTCCTCGTCTGTGCCTCTTCTACTTTTCCTCCCCTCACTGTGGCTTAGGATTTTTTTTTTACAAGACCAAGAAGCGGCGTTACATGAATGACCAAACCACTCGGGAATCAACTGAAGTTGAAACACTGTGACTTCTCTGTAAACCATGTATTATATGTCGTTCTTCTTTTCTCTTTGTGTGTTGTTGAATAACCTTGATAAAACCGTTAACACAACCCAGACGAACGTTTGTTTTGGCGAACATCAGATTCTTATCCCCTTCCTCATCCATTTGAAAATGTCCCACAGGCCGGTTCATTTTTGTTGTTGTTACCATTGTACAAACTTCAATTCGTAACTAATCCCCAAAAGACATAAAATTAAAATAAAATGTAAAATTAAACCAATGAAGATGCTCGCATTACTTTTTTGCTAATCTAAATTAAGTAAGTTGTAGCAAAAAAACCCATCCACTACCAAACAACAAAAAAGACAAATCAAAAACCACATACACAAACACACACTACTATGAATGCTATACCAACAAATTTCAGAAGATGAAGAAAAAAACCTTGGACCAGGTAGAAATCTGACTGCTAACTAGAGTTTATTTTTTGAAAAAAATCCAAACCCTTTTCTTTTTCTTCTTTTTCTTTCATCTTTTCTTTTTTTCTTCCTCACTAATGTCTCAATTATTGCAAAACCGAACCCACACCAGATTTTATAGCCGCCAGGATTTGATGGTAAGCAACAATCTATCCACATAAACGGAACAATCAATCTTGTAAGACATATCTACACCCAAAACAGAAGGTGTCCAGCAATAAGTTTTTAAAAAAAAAAGAAAAAAAAAAAAAAATAGAAGAAAATGCAAACCACCACCAACCATTCGACCAAAAAAAAAAAACCGACCAACACAAACAACAAGAAAAACAATGATACTCACTATCACATACTACTACTACCACTGACCAATCCCCACTACTACTCTCCAAGTAAGTAATCGTGTACCACACAATAGTAGAAGGAAAAAACAAAATTGTAGGTGTGGAAAAAGAGAGCGGGGAGAGAAAAAAGAAAGAGAGAGAGAGACAGAGAAGGAGAGAGAGAGAGAGAGAGGAGAGAGAGGGAGAGAGAGAGAGAGAGAGAAGAGAGAGAAGGGAGAGAAAGAAGAGAGAGAGAAAGAGTTGAGAGAGAGAGTGAGCGAGAAGAGAGAGAGAGGAGAAGAGAGAGAAGAGAGAGAGGAGAGAGAGAAGAGCGAGAAATGTCTTGCTAATGTTGAATTAGCACGAGAACCCAAAACCAAGTCTCTTCTCTCATATACGCCATTCACCCTATCAATCTCTCAACACCTTCCCCCTCCCCCACTCACACCCCTGGCCACAGCCCCTCCCCCCACCCCCCCTCCCCTCCCCCCTCCCCCCCCCCCCCCTGATCCCCCCCCGCCCCATGCCAACCCTTCCCAGCGCCCCCCTCCCCCCTCCCCCAAGAGCCAGACTCCCCCTTTTCACCCCCTTCCCTTCCCTCCCCTCCTTTTTCCCTTCCTCCCATTATTTCCCCCTTTCCCCCCATCCCCTCCCCTCCCCCCCCCATGCCCCCCTTTCCCCTTTTCCCCCCCCCCCCACTACCCCCCCCCCCCCCCCCCCCCCCCTCCCTCAATTTCCCCCCCCCCCCCCCCCCCCCTCCCCTCCCCCCCCCCCCCCCCCCACCCACCCCCTGCCCCCCCCCCCCCCCCCCCCCTTCCCCCCCTTCCCCCACCCCCCCGACCCCCCCCCCCCCCCCCTCCCCCATCTACCCCCCACCCCCCCCCCCCCCCCTCCCCCACCTAACGCTCTAGCAAAACTTCGTTAGTGGTCAGCGGGAGGAAGGGACTCCCCCCACACCGGGTGTCCTGTTTCACCTGGCGGCATCTGATTTTTTTTTTTTTTCCACAACCGCGACTTATTATGCCAACCTTGTTCCTCTCTCTCTCTCTCCTCTCCCTAATTCAGCCCTCCATCCTCTCTCATCTCCCTCACCCCCCCAACCTCCTCACCTCCCCCCCACCTCATCCTCTCTCTCATACTCTCACCTCTCTCTCCCTCCCCTCTCCTCGCGTACCAACTCTCCTCAACCCTCTCCCATCATCTCTCTCTTCTCTCTCCAATCCGTCTCATCTCTCTCTCTCTCTCTTCTCTCTCATTCTTCTTCTTCTCTTCTCTATCTCTTTCCACCACACACCCACCAAACCCTCCAAACCACGAAGTCATTTCTGTCTGTCTGCCCCTGTCTGTCTGTCTGTCTGTCTTCCTCTCCTCTCTCATCTCTCATCTGCTCGTCTCTCACTCTCTCTCCCGTCCCTCGTTTCTCTCTTCTCTCCCCGACTCCTTTCCACCACCACCACCCATCCCACCCACCACCAACCACGAAGTCCATATCTTTGTCTTTCTGTCTCTGCTGTTTTGTCTTCCCGTGTCTGTCTGTCTGTGTGGCTGTCTGTCGGTCTGTCTGTCCCCTCAATCACTCTCCTCACTGTTGTCCCTCTCTTCCCACACCTCTTCTGTCTCTCTCACCTCCCTCTCTCTCTCTGTCCTCTCACCTCCCTCTCTCATCTTCTTTCCCTCTCTCTCACTCATACTCTCCCACTTCTTTCCACCAACCCACCCAACCCTCCACCAAACCCACGAGTCATATCTCTATCGTCTGGCTGTCTGGCTGTCTGTCTGTCTGTAAGTCTCTCTCCGTCCTCAGTTCTCTCTCTCCTCTCTCCTCTCCTCCTCTTCTCTCTCCACATCATCTCTTCATCTCTCTCCGTCTCGTCTCTCATCTCTCTCATTCTCTCTCTCTCCCTCTCTCCTCTCCCTCTCTCTCACTCTGTCTCTCTCTCTTATTCTCTCTTATCTCTCCCCTTTCTCCTCCCGTCCCCCCGTCACAGTGACATAGTCCCAACTTCTTTTCCGTTTCCGGTCTATATCACGTGGCCGACAACACTTTCTGAAATAATAAATATATTTGGGTGGACTTTTTTGCTGTTGTTTATTTATTATTTTTATTATTATTATTTTATTTTTCAGAAGTGACTGCTGTGGTCAAG
This sequence comes from Rapana venosa, assembly GCA_028751875.1. Taxonomy (NCBI): domain Eukaryota; kingdom Metazoa; phylum Mollusca; class Gastropoda; order Neogastropoda; family Muricidae; genus Rapana; species Rapana venosa. The sequence continues at coordinate 18,857,963 of CM054137.1, read as the reverse complement.
GACTTCGAGAGAAATGTGCTGCAAACTGTCGATAAAATGTCTATCATCACATCCTCAACTGATTAGTTGTTGTTTTTTTCTTCTTCTTCTATTCATCTGCTCTACTTGCAAGCATACTGCACCCTTAAAACCCTACCATTACCCCCACCCCCCACCACCACCCCCAGTACCAACACCCACCACCACCCCACCCCCACCAACCTCCCCCCTACCTTTAACACCCACCCCCCTACCTACCACCCCACCCCCTCACCACCCCCTCCGCCCCCACTCCGCCACCCCCCTCCTCCTTAACACACACTACGACAAACCCCTATCTCTCACCTTAATTTTTATGTAGTATATAAATAAATCCATATAACACTTAACAAGAAGAAAATAAACACTGATCCTTTTAATACTTTCTCAACAGAAGACCCCTTCAAACACCCCCCACGACCCCCCACACCCCTACCCGGGCACCCCCACCCACGTCCCCAACTCTAACTTACCCCGACACCGGCCCTTCTAAAATAACCATAAAACTAATTTTTTCTTTGCCCCCTAATTTTTTTTTTATTTTTTTTTTCGTATTTTCCCATATTCTTTAGATTTTCAATTCTTTTTTAGATTTTCAACGAGAAATAATCTAATTCAATATCTACTTGTGCCATAGTAACTGTCCGCAGGAAGGATGGACAGACACAAAAAGCAAAAAGCAGGGCCATCACAAACCCCGCAGCACCCTAATTTACCTGCGTCTATAGTGCCACGCCTAGCGACTTGCCATGCACGGAGAGAAGCCGCTCCAGAGTTGTTTCCAAACAAATTGAAGTGACGAAAAGTAAGAAAAGCCACCACATGTCTCCCAAGACTGAAGGACCGACAGAGCTCTACTATACCTGTACAATACGTCGTTTATTATTTAAGTTAAAAAAACCCATCTCACCGCTGAAAACTAGCCCGTGTACAAATTATATGCCCCCCCTGAGTTAAGGGCCCCCCCCACCACTTTTTGCCATTAATTGTTCATCATTTTTCATTCAAAGTTATGCTTGAATGCGTCCGTTATGTTACAGAAGTGGCTGCAATATGCTTCATGTTTATATTGAAGGAGATCAATCAGAAAGATCTTATAAGTAGAAATTTTTAACAGTCGGGTTTTTGTTTTTTTTAAATTGAAATTGGTGTACTTGAATTGTTCATAAGTGGCTGTAGTTTCGATGATTTTTTTGTTCGAACAAATCATTGCAATGCGCGCGTGTTGTGTGTGTGTGTGTGTGTGTGTGGGGTGTGTGTGTGTGTGTGTGTGTGTATGTTTGTGTGTGTGTTTGTGTGCGCACGCGCGCGCGCAAACACACACACACACACAAACACTGGCAATGTCATGAGAAAGGTCACTTGAATGGAATCTTTCTTTAGAGGTTTTTCTTTTACATGTATGACTTGTTCAGTCCAAAATAAACTTGTTTGCAATCCTTTGCATTGTTTACAGTGCTGAACCATCCACTGTTACAAAGAAACGAAGTAAAATTCCCGAACCCAAACCTGAATCTTTTGTTCTTCTCACCTCTGACTTTACGACTATTTCCGATCCCCATTTCTCAAATGGTTTCCTGACAGTTCTTGAGCTACATCCTCTGTCTGTCTGTCTGTCTGTCTGTCCGACTCTCTCACAACACACATACACTTCACCACACACGCACACACACACACACGCACACACACACACACACACACACACACACACACACACACACACACACACACACACACACACACACACCAACACTACATCAAACGGGAAGAAATGTATCCTTTTGATCATCATGAGTTATGGCGAATCGATAGATTTTATGTGTGACATCTTTTGCATTATGGAAGCGAAAGAAAGGAATGCAGTTCTGTTAAAAAAAATACCCCCCCCCCCCCCACCCTCCCCATGCCCTTTCTCTGGCTGGCTGTCTGTCTGTCTGTCTCTCTCTCTGTCTGTCTGTCTGTGTGACATGAAAATATTTAAGGTTGATCTGACTCTGTCTCACTGAGTACAATGTCATTCTAGCCTATAAAAGATTGTTTTCGGATGTTTTACGAAGAAATATTATTTTGAATTTATTTTCTTTGAGATATTTAAGGTAAGCCTACCTGTCTCCTTGAGAACACAATTAATACAATGTTATTAACACTGTTTGGGGATATCAAAACACACACAAAAAACAACAACAAAACTTGTTATCTTTTAAAAAAGAATCTTCGGGTTATCTAAAGTAAGCCTGCGTTTCTGTCACACACTGAGAGCAATGTTATTCTACAAAAGATTATGAATTTTAAAGAATGTGTTTGAAAATAAGGATCACTTCCATTAAGAAAAATTAGAATTCTCATTCCTAATAGTTCAGGTAAACAAATAAATCTCCCTGAGTGACTCAGTACAATGTCATTCTCCAACATCCCCCTTGATGATGCGGGAGAGGGGGGGGGGAGGGAGGGGGGAGGGGGGGGGGGGGGGGAGAGGGGCGCTGTGAGTATAAATAGCATCCCCACCTTCTGAAAATTCTGTGTCAGGATTTCCTTCTTTTCTACCCCCTCTCTTTGTTTCTGCCTTGTTCCTGATGTTGATGATGATGATATGATGATGATGATGAAGAAGAAGAAGAAGAAGAAGAACAAGAAGAAGAAGAAGAACAAGAACAAGAACAAGAACAAGAAGAAGAATTCTCCAGCGGAAAATGTCGGCGATAGTTTTCAAGCCGTTCCTCAGGCAAGTAGACAGACATCAACCACACAGACCACACAGACACAAGCGAGAGAGACAGAGAGAACGGAAATCCCGAATTAAGCCAACAAACACACACATTGAACTCCCCCTCTCCCCCCTCCCCCTATCCCCCCCAACCCTCAACCTCCTCTAACCCCTGCTCCCCCACCCCCCAAAGAAAAAGAAGAAGAAGAAAGAGAGAAAAAAAACTCTCAGAAAAGTGCTTCCCATTAACAGAAGGCGTGATTCTTCTTCTTCCTTCTTCCTTCTTCTTCTTCCTCTTTCCTCTGTCTCTCCCTCTCTCCCTCCTTCTCTCCCTCCTCTACATACACACACTCTCTCTCCCTCCCTCTATCCCTGCCCCTCTCTCCCTCCTCTCCCCCCCCCCACCCTCTCTCTCTCTCTCTCTTTCTTCCTCCCTCCCCCACCTATATCTCCACTACAAACTCCCTCTCTCTCTCTCATCTATTCCCTAAGACAAGGTACCCACTGATTACTCCTTCAAGAAGGCAGAACCCCTTCATACATACTTCTTGTGTAGTAACGACCACACACGCACATACACACACACACACACACACACACACACACACACACACACACACACACACACACACACACGCACACACACACACGCACACACACACACACACACGCACACACAGCACTCACACACACACACACATACACACATACACACAACAAACCTTCTTCACACCCACTAAGTGTCTCCCCTTGAGTTACTTAACACTTGCAACGGCTGGTTTCTGTAGTGTGTTTAGCAACCTATTATACAGGCTACAGGCTGGTCCGGTTGTTTGGGTGTTTTTTGGAAAATTGTGGCGTGTGAAAC
>CM054137.1:18841873-18844373 GCA_028751875.1 Rapana venosa | reverse complement strand
CAATCGCATACCACCAGAACGAGGGGATATTTTTCCCCCTGAGGTAAATCAGTGCAAACTCACGCCCCAAAAGTCCTTCAGTTAGACTTGTAAACCGATGCCCCGTGTGCCAAGCACGCAGAACATCTGTGCGCACACTTAAAGCCAGTTCGTAAGTGAGGCCATTGTGTGCGTGGAACAGATGACAGAATTTACAAGCTTACACACACGGGACTGGATGTTAAAAAAAAGCTCATGATGCTTATTCCATTATCCTCGAGATAAAAGAATAAATAAATAAATTGTACAACCTTTCAAAAAGTATAACTGGTCTCTATAACACGTTAAAATGTTGAGTTTTTTTCCCCCTATAACGATAAAAGCCTTACTTTTCCGCTTCAAATCTTTTAATAAAGCCCAAACAGAACTAGCTGATCAAACGTCTATTGTTGGAAAAACTACAACAACCCTACCAACAAAAAACTGGGGCCGGGCGGTGGGTTGGGTGGGGGAAGGGGGAGAAGTTCCATGAACTTCAGAATTTTGTTTCCTTTATGAGAGAGGATTTCAGACAGCTCTTAGAGGTGGAAGGTGGTGTGGGAGGGAGAGAAGAGAGAGAGAGAGAGAGAGAGAAGAGAGAAGAGAGAGAGTGAGAAAGAAGAGAGAGAGAAGAAGAAGAAGTAGATGAGAAGAGCATAGTGAGAGAGCGAGAGAGAGAGCGAGAACGAGAGAGAGAACGATGTAGAAAGAGAGAGAGAGAGAAGAGAGAGAAAGCGTTAGAAGAACAGAGAGAGAAGCTAGAGAGAGAGAGAGCGAGAAGAGAGCGAGAGAGAGAGAGAGATAGAGCGTGAAGAGAGCGAGAAGAGAGTAGAGAGAGAGAGAGAGCGAGAGAGAAGAGAGCGAGAGAGAGAGAGAGAAAAGAGAGAGAGAGAGAGAGAGAGAAGAGAAGAGAGAGAGAGAAGAGAAGAGAGAAGCGAGAGAGCGAGAGAGTGAGGAGAGAAGACACGAGAAGAGAGAGAGATTAGCGAGAGAGAGAGCCGAGAAAGAGAGCGAGAGAGAAGAGAAGAGAGAGAGAGAGAGTGAGAGAGAGAGGGAGATTCTCTCCCTTCACGCCCTTTTGCTTCCCTCCCCCACACTTCTCGCCCCCTTTGGCCTCGGTTTTTTGTTTTTTTGGTTGGTTGGGTTTTTTGATTGTCGTATCGTTTGTTTGGGCTTTGTTTTTGGTTCTCTTCTGATTTACTTTTGCTTTTGCTTCTTTTTTTTTGTTACTTTTTTTGGGGTTTTTTTGTGTTTTTGTTATTGGGGATTTGGGGTTGGTGTTGTTGTTCGGGTTGTTGGTGTTGTTGGAGTTGGGTGTTTTTGGGTGTTTTTTTTTTTTTTGGGCGGGGGATGGGGGGTGAATTTTGTTCATGTTTTTGTTTTGAGTTTGTTGTTGTTTTTTGGGGGGGTGGGTAGGGTGGAGGGGAGTTTCTCTTTGTTTTCTTCCTCGTCTTCTTCGCTCTTGTTTCTTTTTTCTTTTCTTTTTCCACAGAAAAACAAGGAAGGCAGGAGAAAACATCACCAAAAAAAAAAAACAAAAAAGAAAAAGAAAAGAAAGAAAAGAAAACAAAAACCCATACCGCCCCCCCCCACCCCCCGGCACAACACCAACCAAATCCCCCCCCCCCCCCACCACCCCCCACCACCCCCCTCACCCCTCCCGAAAAAAAAACCCAACGAAGAGAAAAGAAGTAACGGTAGTAAGGGCTGGCAAATCAATTTGGTTGACCGCTGTCACTCCTTCTCTCTCTCTCGTAAGACCTGGGCCCTCTCCTGCTGCCCTGCCTGCCTGCCTGCCTGTCGTCGTCTGGCTTCACAGGCTTAAAGGCGTTAATTGTCTGGAACAGACTGCCACATACTTTTGCTCTTTACTCGCCCTCCTACCCCCCCCTACCCCTTTCTCACTCCCCCCCTCCTCACCGTCCCCGTCACTCCCACCCCCTAGCCTCCCACATTCCCCACTCCCTCCCTCCCTCCCAAAAATTCTGAGGAAGATGAGAGAAGAGAGAGAGAAGAATAGAGAGAGAGAGAGAGAGAGAGAGAGAGAGAGAGAAGAGAGAGAGAGAAGAGACAGAGAGAGAACACGAACATATAGGGAAAACATCAACTACGCGACCACTCCAAAAACAACCATTAAACATCTACAATTAGGAAGATGAAGAAGAATAGAAGAAGAAGAAGATAAGAAGAAGAATAAGATGAACAGCAACAACAACAACAACAACAACAAGAAGAATATTACGTGCGCTCCAAAGCTGAAACAATAATCAATAGTATTTGATGATGATTATTATTATTCTCGGTCGCTGTGGAACGCCACATAGCAACTCCAGAGGCCCACATAATGATGCCGCGGTTGCTAACAACAGATGGGCCCAGGGTCATTGAAAGCATTCATTTTGTTCTCAAGAAGTTTGTTCAGTTTTGGACGTATCAACTTGTAACATCTGAAAATTCATCAACAAACTGTAAACAAAGAAGG
>CM054137.1:18802299-18834799 GCA_028751875.1 Rapana venosa | reverse complement strand
ACAACACACACACCACACACACACACACACACACACACCACACACACACACACACACACACACACACACACACAGAAGAGATACGATTTTGTTTGGCAGTGCAATGATTGATTTTAGGTTCTGTTTTCCACGAGTGTTGATAGATAGAAAACAATGTGCTAAACAGTTTTAAAAATTGATTTCAAGTGAAATTTTGACCAGGTTTACACAGTTGAACGTCTAGTTCCAGTTAAGGACAAGAAATCCTTTTAACTACACGACACCACAGGTGTGCATTTAAAGGAAAAGGGAGGGGGGGGGGAGGATGCAGGTTGGGGGGGGGGGGGGGGGGGGTTGAGGTTTGGGAGGGGGGGGGGGGAGGCAGGTTAGTGGAAGTTGAGGTGAAAAGAAAAGAGTTGGAAAGTAAGGGTAGAGTGGTGGGGTTCAATGTGTGTGTGTGTTGTGTCCTTAAATGTATTGTTTGTCGTTAACTGAATTTAAAGACGTTTCACTGTGCGAACGCGGTAAAAAATAAAAAAAAAATAAAAAAAAAAAAGAAGAAAAGCTGGAAATTATTTTCAGACTTCCTGAAACATTTATGAAACATATTCAACGTTTTGTTTTTGTAGGAAAATGAAGGAAAACACACACACACACACACTCACTCACACGCATGCACACATGTACGCACCCACACTTTTCAAGTTATATATATAAACTTGGATGGGTGGCCGTTCGCGCCTTGGCTTCAGTACAGTCCCGCTGTTCACCCAGCTGTAAATGGGTACCTGCTTCTTTAGGGTCAGGGAAAGAAAGCAGCGAGGGAGAGGAGATGGGCACCGCCCTCAATATGCTGGCCCCTAGAGAAGTGAGGTCTCTGATGCCTCTCTCTCTCTCTTTATATTATATTATAATATATATATATATATATAATAAAATAATATATAATGAACCAAAGGCAGGGTCCTTCAAAAAATTATACCTGCCGTAGGTAACATGCTTTTCTGTTTCTCTCTCTCTCTCTCTCTCTCGCATCTCTCTTCTCTCTCTCTCTCTCTCTCTCTCTCAACTCTCTCTCTCTCTTTCTCTCTCTCTCTCTTAAATGCCAAAACAACGACATGAGGAGAGAGAGAGAGAGAGAGAGGGAGAGGAGAGAGAGGAGAGAGAGGTAGAGAGAGAGATTGAGATAGAGAGAGAGAGAGAGAGAGAGAGAGAGCGAGCGAGCGAGCAAGCAAGCGTTTTCTGTGCTTAAAAACCACTCCCTTTCAAAAGTCTACGTATAATGATGTATGATTATGATTTAGTTTTGGGGGGGAAAACCAACTTAGGGAAAAACCAATTTTCTTCTTTTTCTTCTCGTCCACGCCCTCCTAATCCTTCTTCTTCTTCTTCTTCTTCTTCTTTCTTCTTCTTCTTCTTCTTCTGCTTCCTTCTTCTTCTTCTTCTTCTTCTTCTTCTTCTTCTTCTTCTTCTTCTTCTTCTTTTTTTCTCTCTTCTTCCTCTTCTACTGCTCCTTCTTCTTCTTCTGCTATTGCTGCTTCTTCTTTACCCATTAAAAGATTCAATCAATCAATCTGTGTTCTTCTTGTTCTTGTTCTTGTTCTTGTTCTTCTTCCTCCTCCTCCTTCTCCACATCCTCCTCCTCCTCCTCTCCTCCTCTGCATCCTCCTTCTTCACTCTTTGCTCCTAAGTTTTTATTTTTTTTAAATTTTTGTTTAAAGATGTCCCTCTTCGCGCTCCATCTTTTTTTCCCTGTGGAGAGAGAGAGAGAGAGAGAGAGAGAGAGAGACAGACAGAGAGACACAGAGACAGACAGAGACAGAGACACACAGAGACACAGAGAGACAGACACACAGAGAGAGACAGACAGACACAGAGGCAGACAGACACAGAGACAGACAGAGAGAGAGAGGACAAAGATAGAGAAAGAGACAGACAGAGAGACAGACAGAGCAGAGAGAGAACAGAGACAAAAAGTGGATGATGGAGGTTAGAAGAAAAAAAGTCAGCAACAGGGATAGAAAGAAAAAAAAAGAAAGAAAGAAACAGAAAAAAAAGAAACAGATCTGGCTTGTGTGCCGTATATAATTAGTAACTCAATCCTAGTGGGGTCTATAGCTAGCTTAGACTGTGGTGTCAGTTTAAAGTGTATAGCAGAACAGGCCAGGCTAGGACAGGCTAGTCCAGGCTAGGCTTTTCCAGTCACTGTGTTAGTTTATTGTCCTCCGCATTGGTGACATTCTTTTCTCAACTTCTTCTGTTGTCTTTTGGTTGATGTTGTTGTTGTTGTTGTTGGTGTTGTTGGTGGTGATGGTGGTTTTTTTTCTTTTCTTTTTCTTTTTTTTTATTGTCTCTCTTCTCTGGTTTTAAAAAATAAAAAAGTTCGTTGAGTTATTTCCCCCCCTCCCACCTCCACCCTGAAAACATCAGGTGTCTTTTTTTTCTCCCTTTGAATGGGAGGAGTGGGGGGGGGGGGGGGGGGGGGGTTAGAAGTTTTTAAAAAAAAAAAGTTTGTTGTTTGGTTGGTTGTGTGTGGGTGTTATTGTTAGTGGTGGTGGTGGTGGTACTTTTCTTTCCTTTTTTGGGGTTATTTTTTGTTCCTTAAAATAAAGATATGGCATAATATACATAAAGAAAGAAAGCCCCTCTCTCTTTGTCTCTCTCTGTCTCTGTCTGTCTCTCTCTCTCTCTCTCTCTCTCTCTCGCTATCTCTCTCGCTCTCTCTCAATCTCTCTCTGTCTCTCTGTCTCTATCTATCTCTCTCTCGCTCTCTTTCTCTCTGTCTCTCTCTCTCTGTCTATCTCTCTCTCGCTCTCTCTCTCTCTCTGTCTGTCTGTCTGTCTGTCTCTCTATCTCTCTCTCTCTCTTCTCTCTCTCTCTCTCTCTCTCTCGCTCTCTGGTCCTGTGTGTGTGTGTGCGAACGCAGCGAAACATCTTGCCTACAAGTTGAAAATCCGCTCTACCTTTCGGAAGAGCAGGCTTTAGGTCTGCCGGGTACAGTACGGGTTAGGAATGGATGACACAATCTTCAGCATCCTCCTCAAAGTCGGCATGTGGGCTACAACCTTCATTGATAGGGCAACAACGGTTTGCATACACAAAATCTCACCATTGGTGAACCTCTAAGAACGAAAAAAAAACCACACCCAAAAAACAAACAACCCAACAACCCCCAAACCAAACAAAACCAAGCAAAACATGATAAAACAAACACCAAAAGCAAACAAACAAACAAAACCAACAAAAAAAATCAACTGCTGATTGATACGGTTTAGACGTTTACAAGCCGGCTGTTGAATCTGGCTTACAACGATCGATTCTCTCTCTCTCTCTCTCTCCTCCTCTCTCCTTCGGGCTGAACATATCTTCGCGATCGTGTTTCGATAACAATCGCAAAAATAATTCATCATACAACAACCTTAAAAATTGGGTGTGTTTTTTTTTTTCTTTTTCTTTTTTTTTTTTTCGGTTTTGGGGAATGAAAAAGGGTTTCTAAATTTCTCAATTTTACTACTCAGGGGGCTTTTGAGGGAAGAATGGGGGGGGGGGAAGTTGGGTTGTAGTCATAAAAAAGTGTTTTGTTTGGTTGGGGGTTTGTATTGGGTTTTAGGTGGGTATTTCTTTAATTTCTTTCGAATAAATTGTATGACATTATTGATATGCCTTGTAAAAGTGTAAATGTTCCTCTTTGTTTCTGTGCTGTTTTCCCCTTTTCTTGGACTCGTTTTTCCTTTTTTGCCCCAAACCCTTCATTTTTTTCCTTTTTTTTCCTATCGTTTTCCCCCCTCCTTTTCCTTCTCTCCCTTGCTTTCCCCTCTCCCTTCTTTCCTTTTTGCAAAAGCAAAATTTGCAAAGAAAATCGTTCTTTTGGGGGGTTCTTGGTTGCGGTATTTTGGGTTAATGGTCAAAAATTTCTTTCTTCATTAAAAGGGGGCTCAACCTTCTTTTGGGGACTTTATAAAATCTAATTGTGAACCTTAAAACCCCCCCCACACCCCCCCAAAAAAACCAATAAAATTAAACAAACCAACCAAAAAAAACCAAACAAAACCCTTTTTCCATAACCCCAACAGCGCACTGGCACAAACGTTGCCCCCACCCTCCCCCCCCCCCCCCTCCCCCCCCCCCCCCTCACCACTCCCCACAACCACGCACCACCACACACACACACACACGCCACACACGACACACACACACACACAACCCAACGCCACACCACCCAACCACCACCAACACCCCCAAACCCCAAAGGCAAAAGTTTTAACCAATCCCTGCACGCAACACGTAATAAGTTATAGCGTCACATGGATTTTTGACAACATCGCTTTCATGCCCTCGCTACACTGTACTCGCCAGCGTGGCATTTATTTGCTTATAACGATACAGAAATACGGTATCTCGGAAGTCAGAATGCAGCTACCTACCTACATGGTGGGTGAAAACATTAGGCACAATCTTACCTAGTAGTGAACCTCGAAGCCCTAACCGAGGAGGAGGAGGAGGTAAGGTAAAGGTAAAGGAGTCCCATAACCTATAAGGTCGTAGGGGAGCGAGGCGTCAGAGACCTCACTTCTCAAGGAGGCCAGCGTATTGAGGGCGGCGCCCATCTCCTCTCCCTCGCTGCTTTACCTTCCCTGACCCTAAAGAGGACAGGTACCCATTTACAGCTGGGTGAACTGGGGGAACTGTACTGAAGCCAAGGCGTGGCGCAAACGGTCACCCATCCAACGGGTAACCACGCTCGACGCTGCTTAACTTGGCTGGGGGAAAGCGAGTGCTCCGACCACTGAGCTATCCCGTCCCCGGAGGAGGAGGAGGAGGGAGGAAATCAAATGAAGGAGAAGGCTTCTAATGGTTTTGATTGAGTCCACAAGAACACTGATGGTTTTATTCGAACGTTGGTGGTCTGTTTGGGGTGTTGTGGTTTTCACTTTAACTAAATCTCTTTCTTTTTTTGGGGCCCAATTTAAGTGATATTAGACGATAGGGTGGGTGGGGGGGGGGGGGGGAGAGGGAAGAATATGTATGAAATTAGCATGTGATTAATTTGAGTGTTGTATCTGAGAGAGAGAGAGAGAGAGAGATGAGAGAGAGAGAGAGAGGAGAGACACGCTTTGGCCAATTAATTGTCCTTGCCCAATGTGGCTTATTGACAAAGGGAGGTTACACCCGACTTTCTTTTGTAAATACAAAATAAATTGAACGTAATGAACGAAACAAGAGCTCTCTATAAATGGATACGACTTTAAGCGAGCGAGCGAGCGAGAGAGCGAGAGAGCATGTCAAGTGTTGTAGTTGTTTTAAAGTACAGGGGCTGTTTGTGTTTCATTTTAAGAGATGAAGATGGAGGTGGGGGGGGGGGGGGGGGGGGGGGAGGCCTTAATATGTATTTCGCAGCTGCTGCTACCACTTTGTGTGCACATGCACTCTTGTGTGTGTGTGTAGATGCACATATGCATTACCTCGTGCGCATAGTCAGTTTCTATGATCGAGCATTAAGTCCATTTTGTCAAAACACACACACACACTCACAAAGCTAGCATGTATTGATTAATGGATCATTATTATTTTTTTGTTAACGTGAAACAAAATTAGTTCTTGTTTTTGCTGTGTCTGTGTCTCTGTGTGTTTTGTTCTTTTCTTTAAACGTTCTGTACTCCATAATAGTTATTTCTGCCAAGTGTGGGATATTATATATATATATATATATATATATTATTATATATATATATAGAGAGAGAGAGAGAGATGAGATGAGAGAGAGAGAGAGAGCAGGGGAAAAACAAGTGCAGATAACCAGTTGCAACTTCATTCTCATCATAAAAATGATTTTTGTCAAAAGATTTGAACCCTACCCCCCCGCATACTACAAAACAATACTTTGAAGGCAGCATTTGGGGAACAATTGAGTAAAGACCATGCCTTAGCTGACCTAACTCGAGTTTCTGCTCCTGGTTGATAATGTATGCTAATTGCATATGTTTACGGCAAACTGTGGTGTGTGAGGGTGGGGGTGTGCATGAAAGTTACCGTAAGTATTGGCTTAATATTTTTATAGCAAATTCTATTTTGGGGTAGGAAACATTAAAGTCTATCTGGTTTTTTCCCTCCCCTGAAATAAAAATCAGTCTCTTTTCTGTTCTGGAAGAAAGTTATTTCCCCTGTGATATTGCATGATGATGATGAGGATTTTTTAAATATATTCAATGCCACATCCCAGGTACCAATTTTTTTAAAGTCGAAATCGGTGGAGGGTTTTCCCCTTTCGTTTTGAATTAATTTCTTCTTTGCTTTCGTATTTAAAATTTTTTTATATTCATCTGTAGAGTTTTGAAGACAAGTTGACCTATATTTCTTCCAAAATCGATAGCTAGCTAATTAATCTTTTTGTCTTGGTCTTTGTTGTTTTCTGGTCGCGTGCTTTTGTCATTTATAATTAATTTTCTGTCTGTTCCTAGCTGCTCTATTCAGGAGTTTATCAGCATTCATTTTTTGAAAAAATCCTTTTGTTATGGTTGATAATATTTCATGCTATTATTCAGTGGTGTTTGTGAAGTGTTGATTGAATAATTATCGATGATAATGTCTTTGTACGATCATTCTATATCAGCTGAATTCGTGTTCAAGCGCGTGCACGTTTCCGCATATGTGTGCGCAGGCACAAATACGCACGCGCGCGTAGGCACAAGCAGGTCCATAATTATGCATGCTGGCACGCACACACACTTACACACACTTTTTGTACTATACACACTTACACACACACACTTTGTACTATGTAAACTTTTAATGGATAAGGTTTTCTTTACTTTTATCGTTTCTTAATGGCTACTGCTGGAAAATAATTATAAGTTTGACATTGACTTCATTACTTCACCACACTACACTACATCAACACTGCACACACACACACGCGCGCGCGCGCGCACGCCTGTAGGCACGCATACACATGCCGAACAACACACACACACATGTAAACACACTCCGCTCTCCCACCTCTCCACCCCAACCCATTCCTTCCCTCCCACCCCACACAACACTACACCACCACGTCACCCCCCCCCCCCCCCCCCCCCCTCTTCCCCCAGCCCCGCCCCCACCACCACCACCACACAACCACATGCATAAAAGCCCCTTAGTTTGGTTTTTGGTGGTGGTGGAGTCTTGGACGGGGGGGGAGGGTTCTTCTGGGACTGTTAAGGTTTTTTTGTTTTTGATTTTTGTGGGTTGGTTTATTTTTGGGGGGGAGGGGGGGGGGGGGGGGGGGGGTTGTCTGCGCTAAATCACCTGAAGTCTTTGGCGTCTGATCTGGCCTCAGCCTTGTGGGTCAAGCAGGGATTTAGGATAATGAGATAATGACTTCGCCGGTCTTGGTCAATCGCTTTCCCGGCCAATCAGGCCTCTTGAAGGCAAGAGGAGAGAGAGGGAGGGGGGAGGAGATGAGAGAGAGAGGGGGGGGGGAAGAGAGGAAGAGGAGAGAGAGAGAGGAGACAGGAGAGAGAGAGAGAAGGAGAGTGAGAGAGAGAGAGAGAGGAGAGAGTGAGAGAGATGAGGAGAGAGAGAGAGAGAGAGAGAGAAGAGGGATGAGAGAGAGGGGTGGGGGAGAGAAAGAGAGAGAGAGAGAGAGAGAGGGGGGGAGAGAGCCTTGTTGTTGAAAACGGCCCCACAAGACAACGTAATTCTGACTTGGAGATTACGTCATTGCCTTCAAAGTGGGGGGCCCTTTCCTTTTCGTTTTTTTTTCTTTCTTGTTTTTTTTTTAAACGTTGACAAGCGGAGGAGGAGGAGGTCTGGAAAGGGGGGGGGGGGGGGGGGAGGATGAGGTGGGGGGTTGATGTGGGGATGGATGGGATGGGGTGTGGTGAGGGGATTTGGGGAGGGGGAAGCGGGTGGTGGGAGGAGTGTGCGTGAAGAAAAATGGAGTAGAGGGTGGCTAGTTGTTGGGTAGGGGGGTTAAGTGAGGAAAATCGCGCGCTTTTGTGTGTGTGTGTGTGTGTGTGTGTGTGTGTGTGTGTGTGTGTGTGTGTGTGTGTGTGTGCGCGCGCTCTTGTGTGCGTGCGCACGCGCGTTTTTTAGGGAGTTAGATTATAATAGATGTATGATGAAGATAATGTTACAAACACCCAACAACAACAAACAACAACAACAAGCAACATCAACAAACAACACTAACGCGAACACTAACAACAACAACAACAAAACGAAGTTGAAAATCTCTCTCCATGAAAGGAATTTAAGTGATAAGGTTAGGTAGGCTAGTAGGCATCAGTCGTCGTCGTCACTCACATCAGTCGTCGTCACTCCTGAAGTCAAAAAGTGCACAGGTGCTTGTTGAAGATGATGAGAACAGGGAGGAGGAAGAAGGATGGGGAGGTGTATAGGGGGGCGGGGGGTGGGGGGGGGGGGGGGGGGGGGGGAGTGTGTGTGTGGGGTGGTGGTGTGGGGGGTGGTAGGGTGTTGGGGGGGAGGATTTTAAACTGTCACAGGGCATGAGGGTGAGAGAGAGAGTGTTGGGAACATCTGCCCGATTCATTATAAAGGATGCAGGAAACAAGCTACTAACTAATACGGGAGGAGGACAGCGAGAGGAGAGAGAGAAAAGAGAGAGGAGAGGAGAGAGACAGACAGACAGACAGACAGACAGACAGACAGACAGACTCTGCAGCAAACAAGCAAGCAAGGAAGAAAAGGAAGGAAGGAAGGAAGGAGTCAAGGTTGCTGTTGTTGGTGGTGGTGGTAGTGGTTGTAGTGGTGGCGGTAATGTTGCTGTTGCTGGGTTTTCTTGGTTTCTTTTGCTGCTGCTGCTGTTGTTGTTTCTGTTGCTGCTGCTGTTGTTGTTTCTGTTGCTGCTGCTGCTGTTGTTGTTTCTGTTGTTGTTGCTGCTGCTGTTGTTTCTGTTGTTTTTGCTGCTTTTGTTGTTGTTTTGTTGCCACTGTTGTTGTTGCTCCTGCTGGTGCTGTTGTTGTTGTTGTTGTTAATGTTGTTGTGGGGTGTTCCCCAAATTAAAGCACCGGGGGTCAAGGTTTCAGGCCATATAAGAGTGTTGAGATTTTGATTACAGAAGGTCAGTTAGCCTTGACTGCATGTCGACGATTGTCTTTTACCACCAGAACTCTAAAATAATAAAACCTAAGTAGTACGCGCGCGCTGCTCTCAACCGTCGACAAGCATTCCTTACAATAAACATGGAATATCTGCGATCTTCCGATTCTGCAAGCAAGAATAATTTCTAATTAAAAACAAACAAACAAGCAAGCAAAAAACAAAATACTACAAAACAACAACTACAACAGCAGCAACACAGCAGCAGCAACTCAAGTAATCAGCCCCTTGCTGTTCTTTACCTCAACAATTATAATAGAGTGGACAAGTTGAGGGTACGCAGATAGCGAGCAAGTATACAGATATAAGTGAGTTATTATTCCAATCCCACGTCTTCTTTTTCTTTCTTTCTTTCTTTCTTTCTGTTCTTCTTCTTCTTCTTCTCTTTTTCTTCTTCTTCGCAATTCTTCGCATTTTCGCAATTCTTCTTGTTCTTCTTTTGTTCTTGTTCTTGTTCTTCTTCTTCTTTTTCCTTCTTCTTCTTCTTCTTCGTCTTTTTTCTTCTTCTTCTTCTTCTTCTTCTTCTTCTTCTTGTTAGATATCTACTCAGCCCCCTTCTCATAGTCCCCCTCAAAATTAATCGGAAATCTTCACTGGGACGTTAATATAACCACCACAACAATATGCATGCTCTAACCATCTTTAATTAAAGTAATCAAAGATTAGGGAAAAGAAAACACGACGGACAGACAGAAAACGGTTGAGTAGAGCGAAAGATGCTTTTTTTTATGAGTCTGAGACCACGAACATAATTATTACCTATAGCTGTGACCATGAACATAATTATTACCTGTAGCTGTGACCATGAACATAATTCTTACCTGTAGCTGTGACCATGAACATAATTATTACCTGTAACTGTGACCATGAACATAATTATTACCTGTAGTTGTGACCATGAACATAACTATTACCTATAGCTGTGACAATGAACATAATTATTACCTGTAGATGTGACCATGAACCTAATTATTACCTGTAGCTGTTAGAGATATTTTTGTTGTTTATTTTTTTAAACCCGGAGACCTCAAAAGATAATGAAACAAAACACACACAAAATACAAATAAAAAGTAAAACAAAAAATGTATGGAGAGACAAGAGAGAAATACGAGGTCCCTGTATCGCATTTCAAGGCGTCTGGATTTCATGTCTATAAGCTAAGCTGGCTTGTTGTGACGCTATAGACGCTATTTGTGTGTGTGTCTGTGTGTGGTGTGTGTGTTGTGTTGTGTGTGTGTGAATGAGTGTGTGTGTTGTGTGTGTGCTTGTGCTGCTGCTGCTTTCTGGCACCTTAATGGCTTTGATTGAAATTTTCGCAGACGTAATTCGAAACGCTATGATCTCTGAGTTGCCAGTCAGCGTATATTGAAGAAGTTATTGCTTTTCAAAATAAAAAAAAAACAATGCCAAAGATAATTGTGAACTGTGCACACTTTTTGGTGTGTGTGTGTGTGTGTGTGTGTGTGTTGTGTTGTTGTTGTGTTGTGTTGTGTGGTGGTGTGTGGTGTGGTGTGTTGTTGTGTGGTTGTGTTGTGTGAATGTGTGTTGTGTGTGTTGTGTTGTGTTGTGTGTGTGAGTGTGTGTGTTGTGTTGTGTGAATGTGTGTGTTGTGTTGTGTGTGTGTGTGTGTAAGTATCGAAACTTTGGGATGGTGAGAGGTGGGGGATGGTTTGTTGTTGTTGTTGTTGTTGTTGTTGTGTGTATGTTAAGTATCGAAACTTTAAGGTGGTGGGGGAGGGGAATGGTTTAGTTGTGTTGTGTGTGTTTGTATGTGTCTGTGTTGTTTTGACTTCTCTTTCTTTTCTAAAGGTGACTGGTTTTCTTTTTATATCCAGAAAAGAGAACAGAGCCACGTGGTTCTTGTTTTGTTTGGTTTTGTTTTGTTTGGGGTTGTTTGTTCTTTCTCAGCATAGTCAGTCAAACTTTTTCTCAGACGTCATTCCAAACTTTTATTTTTTTCCCTGTCTCTGTACCTCTGCCTGTCTTTGTCTGTGAATTTTTCTGTCTGTCTGTCTATCTCTCTCGGCCTCGTTCTATCTTTCTATCTCTCTCCCCTCCCCGCCCTCTCCCTTCTTCTCTTTTCTATCTCTTTGCTGTCCCTTTTTGTCTGTCTGTCTGTCTGGCTGTCTGTCTGTCTCTTCTCTCTTTTCTCTCTCAAAACACCACACACACCATACACACATACACACACACGCACACACACACACACACACAGCGCGCACACACCACGCCGCACGCACGCACACAAAAAGATTTAACTCTTGCTGCAATTTCAATCTTTAATACGTCGGTTTTGGGAGGAGAGAAAGGGGAGAGAGAAAGAGAGAGAAAGAGAGAGAGAGAGAGAGAGAGAGGAGAGAGGAGAGAGAGAGAAAGAGAGAGAGAGAGAGAGAGAGAGACGGAGAGAGAGAGAGAGAGAGAGAAGAGAGAGAGAAAAAGAGAGAGAAAAAAGAGAGAGAGAGAGAGAGAGGGGAGAGAAACAGAGAGAGAGAGAAAGAACCATATAGATAAAACATGAATAATATTCGATCTAGAAACGTTGCTGTACTTATTAATCTCATTACGTTTACCTTGCAACATTATATAAACACTTTTTTTTTTTTTTGGTTTGGCATTGAGATAGTTTTCTTTACTAGTCTTATTATTTTGCTCTTTTATTTTTATTCTTCTAGCTTATTATCATCATACTTTTAAACCAGTCTTTCTTTGTTTTTGTTGTTGTCGTTGTTGTTGTTAAAAATGGATTTTTTTCCATTGATTAAATCAGAATTATCCGAACGCAGTTTCATCGCCCACCACCCCCCACCCTCCCCCACCTAGAAATTGTTATTCTTTCCTCTTTTGACGCTAAGGTGTGACCATCGTCTTTTCTACTGTGACAGAGACAGATGGGGAATGGCCTGACCGTGGTTGCACGTGCAGAACTGTGGGGGGAAAGAGGGAAAAATGGGGAAAGAGAGGCAGAGAGAGACAGAGAGGGGAGGGGGGGAAAGGGGTGAGTGAGGGTGGGTGGGTGTGGGTGGGGAGGGGGGTGGGGGGGGTTGGAGAGAGAGAGGGGGAGAGAGAGGGGGGATGTGACGGGCTTTTGTGTTAGTTTGGTTCTGTCTTTATAATATGTCTGTCTAGCTGGCTGTTTGTGGTCTCTTTGTGTGGTCTGTCTCTGTTGTCTCTGTTTCTCTCTCTATCTTCTATCTATCCCCCCCCTCCCCCCCCCCCCCTCTCGCTCTCTCTCTCTCTGTTTCTTGTTATCTTTGTTCTCTTGTCTGTCATTCTGTCTGTCTCTCCCTGTATCTCTCTCTCTCTCTCTCTCTCTCTCTCTCGCCTCTCTCTTTCGTCTCGCTCCTTTCTTCGCCCCATGCCTTGTTTTTCTGTCCTCTCTGTCTCTGTCTGTCTGTCTGTCTCTCTCTCTCTCACCCCCCCCCCCATTTGCTGTTCTCTGTCTGTCTCTGTCTCTCTCTCCCCCCCCCATGTTTGTCTCTCTGTTTCTGTCTTCCCTGTCTCTTTTCCCCCATGTCTGTCTCTCTGTTTCTGTCTCTGCCTGTCTCTCTTCTCCCTCTCTGTCCCCTCTCTCTCTCTCTGTCTCTGTCTCTCTCTTCTCTTTTTCTCTCTCTTTCTCTCTCTCTCTCTCTCTTCTCTCTCTCTCTCTTTCTTCCTCTTTCTCTCTCTCTCTCTCTCTGTCTGTCTGTCTGTACTTTTCGTGTCTGCTGTGTTTTGTTGTGTTCTGACCTTTGCAGAAGCATACAGGGGTAGATGTAAGCATCGAGAGAAAAACAGACAGCAGACAGAGACACGAGACACGGGAGAGAGAGGCAGACAAAAGACAGAGACACAGAGAGAGAACACACCACCAAAAACCCAGAGGGGAGAAAACAGAGAGAGAGGGAGAGGAGAGAGAAGAGAGAGGAGAGAGAGGGGAGAGAGAGAGAGAGAGAGAGGGGAGGGGAGAGGAGGACAGGAAGACGAGAGAGAAGAGAGAGAGAGAGAAGAGGAGAGAGACAGAGACAGACAGAAGCAGACAGACAGACGAGAGGAGATGAGGAGACGAGAGAAGAGAGGACGGCCCCCAGATGTTTATTGCATCGTGAGACACCAGACAGCGCTAGTGTATGCCTTTTCAACACAATACACACACATAGCGCGCGCTCGTGCACCCACGCACACACACACACACTCACACACAGGCGCGCGCGCACCCACCCACGCACGTACGCACGCACGCACGCACGCACATACATACGTGCGCACGCACGCGCACATATTAATGAAAAGAATGGTTTGCATGCCTTGTTTCCATCAACAATACGCATTTTCTTTTGGCGTTTTGCCTTTAGTGGGTTATAACTAGTGAAGTGTCTAAATTGTACATTTTACAGGATGTATTCTGTGTGTGTGTGTGTGTGTGTGTTGTGTGTGTGTGTGGTGTGTGTGTGTATGTGATTGTGTGTGTTGTGTGTGTGTGTGTTCGTTTTAACGTTGATCCACTAGAAAGTGATATTAGATGGTGTGTGTGTGTGTGTGTGTGTGTGTGGTGTGTGTGTGTGTGTGTGTGTGTGTGTGTGTGTCCTCCATACCCTATCAGGGGTGAAAGGAATAAAATCTTGAATCACCTGTGTGTGCGCACGCGCGCGCGTGTGTGTGCGTGTATGTACGTGTGTTCGTGTGTTCGCGCCCTTGTGCGTATATCTGGTGTGTAGCTTAGTGCGTGCGTGTGTGTGTGTGTGTTGTGTGTGTGTGTGTGTGTGTGTGTGTGTGTGTGTGTGTGTGTGTGAGTGTGTGTGTTTGTGTGTGTGAAAAGTACCTGCTGTTGTTGTTGTTGTTGTTGTTGTTGTTGAACATTGTGCTGCCTGATAACAAGGAGTGCAGTGTGCAGTGACTAGTTGGGGACTGTGGATGGTGAAATGGCTTAGGTTTCAAGAAGGAAGGAAGGGAGGAAGGAAGGAAGGAAGGAAGTGAGGGATGCATGGTGTCAGGTGTGGTGGGGTCAGACGGCTTGGGCTGTCTGTCTCTCTGTCTGTCTGTCTGTCTGTCTGTGTGGAGCAAGAAGACTTGTAAAGGAGGAAGGTAAAGGAGTCCCATAACCTATAAGGTCGTAGGGGAGCGAGGCGTCGGAGATCTCACTTCTCTAGGGCCAGCATATTGAGGGCGGCGCCCATCTCCTCTCCCTCGCTGCTTTACCTTCCCTGACCCTAAAAGAGGGCAGGTGTACCCATTTACAGCTGGGTGAACTGGGGGAACTGTACTGAAGCCAAGGCGCGCAAACGGTCACCCATCCAAGTGGTAACCACGCTCGACGCTGCTTAACTTGGCTGGGGGAAAGCGAGTGCTCCGACCACTGAGCTATCCCGTCCCCTGGCGGGTGTTATATTATGTCCTCAACTCTAAGAGCAAAACACACAGAGACAGACAGACAGACAGACAGACAGATACAGACAGGCAGACAGACAGATACAGACAGATACAGGCAGATACAGACAGATACAGGCAGGCAGATACAGAAAGGCAGACAGATACAGAAAGGCAGACAGATACAGATAGGCAGACATATACACAACACGCGCAAACACACACACACACACGCCAAGCACACAGACTGATAGAGGCACACATAAATACATATATGCATGCACGCGCGTGCACACACACACACACACACACACACACACCCCTATTCGTCTTCCATCTCGATCTGTCTTTGCTCTCTGGGGTGTTTTGTGGGGGTTTGTCTTCCACTTCCTGACTTTCTCCCGCTTTTTATTTATTTTCTTTACAATCTCTCTGTCTTTGTCTGTGTGTGTGTGTCTGTGTGTGTCTGTGTTACTGCTTGTCTGTCTGTGTGTGTGTGTCTCTCTCTCTCTGTCTGTCTCTCCGACTCTGTCTCTGTCTCTCACTCTGTCTCATATCAGACACAATTTACAGTTTCTTACTAACAGTATTACAGAGGTGTGTTTGTGAGTGTGTCTGTGTCTGTGTTTCTGCATGTGTGTGTGTGTTGTGTGTGTGTGTGTGTGTGTGTGTGTGTGTGTGTGTGTGTGTGTGTGTGTGTCTCTCTCTCTCTCTCTCTCTCTCTCTCTCTCTCTCTCTCTCTCTCTCTCTGTCTGCCTGTCTCTCCGACTTGTTGTCTGTCTGTCTGTCTGTCACTCTGTCTCATATCAGACGCAATTCACAGTTTCTTACTGACAGTATTACAGAGGTGTGTGTGTGGGTGTGCGTGCGTGCGTGTGTGCATGTTATTAAGCCGGCAACACAAAGCTGGCAATATCTTCCTTGTTTTTCTACCTGTTGACACTTAATTTTCACCTGTGTGTGCACACACTGGCCAACATTGTGTATACACACCTCCCGCCTTCCATCTCCCGTTTCCTCTTTGTTATGCTTGTCCTTGTTCGTTATTATTATGTTACGAAGGATTCAGATGGTCGCTCTTGTGCGGGTATGCTATAGGGGCCTGTCTGTATAAATAGCATCCCCCACCCTTCTGGAAATTCTGGGCTACACATTTCCTCTTTTCTATCCCTCTCTTTGTTTCTGCCTTGTTCTTTTTCTTCATGTCACCTTCTCTCTTTTTTTAAAAATTATATATTCTGTCTTCTTCTTAGTTCATTCTCCTGCCTTTTTTTCCCCTCCAGAAAGATTTAAAAGATAACAGTTCTCTCCCATGCCGAAGTCGGATGCGTTGGGCCTGACTTGTCATCGTCAGCGCAAAGCTTTCTCGCTCATATGACAGACCATGGTAGTTGCTGTCTGAGCGTTCGACGGAGAGAGAGAGAGAGAGAGAGAGAGAGAGAGAGAGAGAGAGAGAGGAGAGAGAGAAGAGAGAGAGAAGGGACAGACAGACAGACAGACAGACAGACAGAGAGAGACAGAGAGATGGTGGTGGTCATGTCCATGATGTCTACGGTTACCTTTCATTTCATTTCTTTTTTTTTCATACCCCTACTAACCACGACAGCCATATAAGGGCTGACACTATGGCTACCATTTTTTGTGTGTTGTTTGGTTTTTTTTTATGGCTTGTCGAAAGATGAGCTTGGACTGGTTAGTATTCTATCTTATCTTTATGTCTTTGTTTCTTAGATATTTCTTTTACCAGTTTGATCATGTATCTGAGTTGGGGTTTTTTTGGGGCCAAGATCAATGGTTATACTGATCCTACCTTTATTTTAACAAATTCGGAAGTTGTTTTTGGGTAGTGAAGTATCCATGACGTAGTTTTCACGCTGTTCTGTACCTCTTTAAAGTCTTAGGCTGTCCCTGTCCTTCCCGTGTTGGTTGTGTAATCTCCCTTCTTTTTCCTTTATCCTCTACCTCTACTGTTTCCAAATTTTTTTGTCTATCTGTTTGTGAGGGGCATATTGTTGCTGGTTGTTGTGTTGTTGTCATTTTGTATAAATGTTGGTGATTTTTTTTGGGTAAAATCTTTTCTTTTCCAAATTGTTTTCTGTGTATGATTTCTCCATTACGTTGTTTGTTTAGTTTGTTGCTGGTGTTGTTTTTTGTTTGTTCGTTTTTTTTCTGTGTATGACTTCTCCATGACATTGTTTGTTTTTGTTGTCGCTGCTGGTGTTGTTTTTTGGTTTGTTTCTTTACTATAATAGGCATCATCAATTCTGATGACGTTGTACGTACGTAGTGACACACGAGTACTACTTACCACGTATATGTGTGTGTGTGTGTGTGTGTGTGTGCACACAGGGAGCAGACAGGAGGGGTGGGCGGCGGTATCCCGGGCCAGCAGCAGGACTCGCTCTCCCCGACCACAGACATCAAGCAGGAGAAGTCCCCGGACTCCCTCAACGGGCAGACCAAGCTGGACGACACGCCCCCGGGGCCCCTCTCCCACCCCAGCGTCTACGCCGAGATGCAGAAGTCGGTCTCCTCAGGGCAGGGTCTGCCGGGCTCCGTCATGGGGCTCCCCCACGCCATGCTGGGCCACCAGACCCACGGCGGCCACGGAGGTCATCACCACCACGCCCAGGGTCTGGGAGGACCTCCCATGGGCGGCGTGCCCAACGGAGCGGATGTGGGGCAGATGCTGTCCGAGTATCAGACTTTATGAGTTCGTTCCGCCGTTTCTCCGGCTTCTGCTGCTGCTACTATTGCTGCCGCTGCTGGTGGTAGCGGTAGCGGTGGTGGTGGTGGTGGTGGTGGTGTGATGGTGGTGGTGGAGGAGGTAGGAGGTGGAGGAGGAGGAGGCATGCAGAGGAGGAGGAGGAGGATATCCTGACTGAGAGAACTCCCAGAGACTTCACAAACAAGAAGACAAACGCTAGAGAGCCACAAAGGATGTTGTGAACATCGTTTTGAAAAACTTAACTTGGAGGGATTTTTTTTGGTGTTTGTGTGTGTGTGTGGGGAAGAAGAAAAGAAAAAAAAAAAAGAATACTTAAAAACCATCTTTGAGTATCGAGACATTTTTTTTTTTTTTTTTTTTTTTTAAAGAGAGCCACGAGATATCCTCTATATATATATATAATTATATTATATGCTTTCTTCCTCCCTCATCCCGTTTTAGCCATTTGCCTGAGCCACAGAAGGAAAGGGGAGGGAAAGTTATGACGAGATATTGTGTTTTTGTGGTTCGCGCTTCAAGAACAGACAAAAGACTTCAGTGACCTTGATGATATACCAAGAGCGAAGACAGCTATAACACCGTGAGGGTGGTGGTTTTCTTTTTGCTCTTCGACACTCTCACTCACTCTGTGTGTGAGTGAGTGTGTGTGAGTGAGTGTGAGTGTGTGTGTGCGCGGCTTATCCGAGAACACTCAACAACCAACAAAAAAACAAACTGACAACATTCTCCTCAACATGGATGGCTTGAGGAGGATGCGGAGGAAGGAAGGAAAGGAAAGGAAGGGAGGAGGAGGAGAAGAAGAGGAGTGTAGTATGGAAGTGGATGCAAATTTTTACTTTTTTTTTTTTTTTTTTGGGGGGGGGGGGGGGGGGGGGGGGGGGGGAAGTTGTTTTTGCAGTGTGAGCACGACAAGGGAGACAAGACAATCTGACCCTTTCTCTCTGTACTCATCAGCTTGCGTTAGTGAGATTAAGGGGAGAGGACTTCTGTTGTTGATTGATAGCTATTGTTTTAAGAAACTCATTATCGCAATTTCTTTTTTTTTCTTTTTTTTTATAAATAATTTGGATGTGTCCCACCTATTTGGGGAAAACTTGATTATTGAGACTTCTCTATATATATGTATAGCTATCTATCTCTCTCTATCTATCTATCTATCCATCCCTTGTATTCTTCGAGGGAAAGGGTATTGACATTATTATTATCGTACCTGCTACATTGTTCATGATCGATCATGACTAAAAACAAATTTGATGATGATGTGATGATGATGATGATGATGATCAATTATATCGCTTTGTTGGATCGTTAGTGTTTGTTGTAGACATAATTATTTTTTGTGTGTTTGTGTGTGTATGTGTGCGCTTTAGATTGTTCTCATTATCCTGGAGGCGCGCCAACCGTGTTTTTTTAAAAAAAAAATTTTCTTTAAAATTTTTTTAAAACTTGAAACGGTCATCTGGAGCATTCGTTTGATCAGTCGAATGTCAGTTGGTGGTGTTTTTTGCTATTATTATTTTTTTTTATTTATTATTATCTTTATGCACATGGTTAAAGATTTGCGTTTCAGTTTTGTCAAAGATACCTCGTTTTGTTTAAAAAAAAAATAAATTGTGTGATCCGAAAGAAAGATTAATCTCAGACAAAAGTTAGAACAAAAAAATAAAGTTTTATATATATATATATATATATATATATATATAACCTCCTTCCCTCCACACTTCCCTACCCCCTCCCCCCACTTACTCCCATCCCCATTACCTACACCCACCCTCTCCAAACCTCCACCCCACCCCCTCCCTCACCCTCTCCGCCGCAATTTGTGAACCTGTGATTTTTATAAATTTTATTATCATTATTATTATTATGGTTATCATTTATTTACACGTGCATATATATATATATATATACTTTGTGAAGTGATCAAGATGAACACTTTTGAGTTGCCAGGTCAATGTGAACTTATCGTTTATGAGGAGTGGGAAGGGTCAAGGCCAAGGCAAAGTTCAAGATCCCCAAGTGACCCGGTCAGTCTCGGGTATCTTACGACGACAACAACAACAACAACAAACAAAGATGTGAAAAAAGCCGCCACAGACGCCATGGTGCTTCATTTTTTTTTTTTTGATTGATGGATTCAGTTTTTGTGGATCTTGCCAACGCATGATTGTTTGTGTTGTTTTTTTTTCTTCAATTTTCTTTTTTTTTTTAATTACAATTTGAACCGTGAGAGCTTTAATACGTGGAGCTAACTGCCATACGTGAGTACGTTGGAAATCAGACGCTTTTTTTTTGTTTGTTTGTTAAAAAAATAACAACAAACAAACAAACAAACAAACTTGTATGGATACCGTCTGGTTTCTGGTGGGTTGTTTTGTTTTTTTAGCTTTGTTTGCCTGTAACTTGAATTACGATAATCGACTGATGCAGTGGCCATTATGTTTTGGGTTGTTTGTTTTGATGTATATAGGTGTGTGTGTGTGTGTGTGTGTGTGTGTGTGTGTGTGTGTGTGTGTGTGTGAGTGACAGAAATGAGCGAAATTATTGTCGACATCCCCCAAAAGAAAAACTGAACTGGAGAGGAAAGAAAATGTGTCTTCATAATTATGTTTTCCATCTTAAAGTTGTGTTGATCTTTTGGGTTTTTTTTTCAGACTTAAATGTTTATACTGGTCAGAATAATATTTGAGGAAGAAAACAAAATAATATGAAGCAAACTAGTAACAAAGGGGGGTAAAATGAATAAATAGATGAATAAATACTGCTAGAATTTCTGTTAACATTTTTGATCGAAATTGCTCCCGAAAGTCTTCTTTAGTTGTTGTTGTTGTTTTTTTTTAAATTTAGCTTTGCCGTGGTTTTAGTGCATATATGTACTTTGTGATGATCACGTGATCGGAAGTAGAATGTCTGTCATACTCATAGTCTCAATGTCTGCTTTCATCTTCTTCTTTCACTACTACTACTACTACTACTACTACTACTACTACTACTACTACTACTACTACCACTACCACTACTACTACTACTACTACTACTACTACTACTACTACTACTACTACTTCATCATCTACTTCTACTACTTCTTCCTTTTCTTCTTCTTCTCCTCCTCCTCCTCCTCCCCTCCTCCTCCTTCTGCTTCTCCTCCTCCTCCTCCTCCTCCTCCTCCTCCTTCTTCTTCTTGATTTTGTGTATGTTCCCTAATGTATCTTTTCTTCTTAATGTTTTTTAACGGAACTGTACCTGTTAATTTTTGCTTCCTGTATTCGGTTCGTTTCTGTTCTGTTCAAACCGTTTTCTTTATGAGGTATGTACACACTGTATAAGTCTTTTATTATATATTATTTATTATTATTATTATTATTATTGTTATTATTATTATTCTGTATGCTCTGACATTATCAGCATCATCCTTTTTTATCTTCTTTATTATTATTATTATCATCATCATTATTATTATAATTATTATTATTATTATTATTATTATTATTATTATTGATCTTATTCAGAAACATAATTTATAGCTTTAAAAGAAATCTCCGTTTCTCTCCAGTTAGTGTCTATGGCAATTCAGAAGTATGGAGAGTGTGTGTGTTTGTGTGTTCGACTCTCTCTCTCTCTCTCTCTCACTCTCTCTCTCTCTGTCTCCACCCCCCCTCCCCCCTTCTCCCTCTTTCTCTCCCCCTCCCTCCTCTCTCCCTCTCCTCCTCTCTCCCCCTCTCTCTGTCTCTCCATCTCTTTCTCTCCCCTCCATCCCTCTCTCTCTCCCTCCCCCCTCTCTCTCCTTCTCTCCCTCTCCTCCCCCCTTTCTCTTTCCTCTCCCTCTCTCTCTCTCCCTCTCCCTCTCCTCCTCCTCTCTCTCTCTTGTAAAGACCCACCTTAATAAAGTAACTTACTAAATGTATGTGTTCCATTACATTTGCTTTCAAATGTATCCTGATGTTGGTTCCACCCATTCTTAGCTTTACTGAATGTTTTGGTTTGTTGTTTATTCAGTTTTGTTTTCTGTTTTTTCTTATCTAAACCAGTTTTGTGTCAATACAAATGTTAGACTTATCCGACAATAAAATAGCTGAAGATGATGAATACGATGATCATGATGATGATTACGACGACGTTTAAAAAAACGTGGAGATTTTTGCCTGATAGTTAAACTTTATAAAAGAAAATAGTTGAATAAGAAAAACATCTACAAATTAATCCATATTGTGAAGAAAGGTATGGGGAGAAGGGGGTGGGGCTGGGGGAGGGGGGGGGGGGGGGCACGGGAGGAGGAGGGCATGAATCTCTATGAATCCGAAGCCAATAAAGGACAAATGATATATTCTATAGATATTCTATAGATACATAAATTGTACAGAGACACTGAATACTCATGTGCTTTCGTTTCTTTCTCACTTTTTTCTTTTTGTTTTGTTTTGATTTTTTGAAATAAAAATTGGTTCAAAGACTCAATAGAGCATGATTGATAATTTAAAAGATCAAATTGTAAAAAAAACCAAAAAACCCAACAACTAATTGCCAGTGTACATGTTTTGTGTTTGTTCCCGTTTCTCTACTGCTTCAGTATTGTCTGCATTAGTTTTGAATATCTTTTCTCTTTTATTTTTGCATTATTATTAAATAATCATTTTCTCCATTCTATTTTGACTAACTGGGAATTAGAATTTAGCAAATGGAAAAAAAGAAAGATATTTTAAAGATGACATTCTTGCATACATATGATCAACCTTTTTTTTTTTTTTTTTAGATTGAAAACCTATATAATTATTTGAAAAGGTAGTAGTGAGCATTAGAAAAGCAGACAGTATTTTGACGTGCATGTGTGTGTGTGTGTGGTGTGTGTGTGTTGTGTGTGTGTAGGGGAGAGAGAAGAGAGAGAGAGAGAGAGATGAGAGAGAGAGAGAGATGAGAGAGAGAGAGGTGGAGCAAGAGAGTTTCGAGGGGGAAAGTGATGTATTCTTTATATAGATATAGATATATTATATAATTTGCTCTTCCGGGTTCTAAATGATGATAACTTTACATAAATTGTAATTATGGGAATTTGCCTTTACCGTTGTTCAGAAATGACTAAAATCTTATTTCTAATGATGAACCACACATACACACACGCACGCACACGCACACACACACACACACTCGATGTCAGTTTGTGTATACATCATAAGTCCTTAAGCTGAGAACCCTACACCCCCCCCCCCCCCCCCCACTCCTAATTTTTTTTTTTGAATCTATGTATTCGTTTACGGATTTATGCCATCTATTCACTTCATTGGTAAGTTTATTCATTCAATTTTTTTTTTTAAACCCTGTTTTTTTCCATCTCTCGATTTATTCATTCATTTATCCATCTATATACTTAACGAATTTTGAATAATGATGATAATAATAATAATACTACAACAAAATAAAACCATCATGAAAACACCCGCTGTGTTAGCCATATTTTTTTAAAAAAAAGACAAAGAACAAACAAAGAAAGGAAGCCAGGTTTGCTGCTTACGATTGTTGACTTCTTTTTAACAAAAAAAACCCTTTTGTCACAGATATCAGTTTAGTTCTTCAGTTATTTTGTGTGTGTGTATTTATGCATTTATTTGGGTTTGACACAGATATCAATCTTCTCTATCTCTCTCTCCTCTCTCTCTCTCTCTCTCTCTCTCTCTCTCTCTCTCTCTTCTCTCTTTTTCTCTCTCTCTCTCTCTCTCTCTCTCTCTGTCTGTCTCTCTCTCGGCCTTTGGGAAGTAGACAAATTGAGCATAGTCTTTTTGTGTCCCAGTAACTGACCGTCATTGCCTCAGCAGCACAGAATTTACAGCGTGGGTTTTATTGTTGATCTTTTCTTTCTGTGTTTTTTTGTGTTTTGTTTGTTTTTTCATTTGTTATTTGCTGGTTACGTTGTGGGCGTTTTCCATATATATATTATATTCTTTTTTTTTGTAAATGATAAAAAAATATTATTTAGCCAGTGACAGAATACCTTTACTGTAAATGATAATCATATTAAAAGCAATTTTATTCCTGTGGGATTATGATTGATATATATATATATATATATATAATATATATATATATATATATATATATATATATATCTGACGAAATGACCGACTTGAGCTTGTTGTGCGTTTCTCTCCTTGTCTGTCTTGTCTCTATTATTTTCTGTCTGTCTGCCTCTCTCTCTCTCCCTCCCTCCCTCCCCTCCTCCTCTCTCTCTCTCTCTCTCTCTCTCTTGTATAGGATTTATGCTGTAGATGACTACGAAGAAAGACAGGCATAAGAAAAGAAGAAGAAGAAGCCTGCTTTCATGTTCTGGAAAAGAAACAAACAACCTTTATTCTTACGATTTGTTACTTGATAAGCCATGACTTGAATCTGTGTTGGTTTGTTTTTTTAAATAAACTTTGGTCAACAAATGCGAATATTTATGAGGCATAATAGTGTCTCAGGTTGCTGCTATTATAAGCCTTGTTATTATTAATGGTACAGAATTTTAAAGTCTTGCTAATGATGATTCCGATAATTATTATTTCTATACCTAGGGTATTATTTTGCCGCATCTGTGTCAGAATTTTTTTTTTTTTTACGCGTGTGTCATTTTTTATTCTTATTATTATTATGAACCAGCTGTGTTGTATTATGGTGGAAGGGGGGAGGGAGCTGAATATTTGGACGGACGACAAACTATTTCAGATCACATTTTATGAATTTTGTTTTGGAAATTGAAAAAAAAAAAGAAAGTATAATATATGGTGTAGCATCTCACCTTATTTTGAATTATTTTATCATCATGATGTATAGTGCGAGTTTGTTATGAATTTTTGTTATTGTTTTAGCTCCTTACAAGGCTGTGCGTTATTATGATGATTTTCAAAGGTGTTGGTCAAATCTTGCTTGTATGATAAATAAATGCCCCGGTTTTTCATGGGGGGGTTCGGGGCGGGGGAGGGGAGGGGGGGGGTTGGGTTGTGGGTTTTTTTCATTTTATGCCCAATTATATCAGTCTCATTTGGTGACTTATATTACATGAAAGAACTACAGCAAATATGACACAGATACAAATTTAACGGGATATGTCGCTTACATGACTTGTCTTTAGTTTGTTTCCGGGGTGGGTGGGGGGGGGGGAGGATCTTTTGGTTTGTTTTGTTGTTGTTGTTGTTGTTGTTATTAAGTGGTTTGTTTTACCATCGCTTTATACTTATTAGCTACAATATTAGCGTTAATATATTTTTTGTTTGTGTGTGTAGGTATTCCCACAGGATTTTTGTACTAGCTAGTAGCTACAACTTGCTTTTTGTTCATGGGAATAATTTGTTGTTGTTGGTTTTGTTTTTCAGGTTTTCTACCGCTGTTTAGATAATTATTATCATGAATTTAGCTACATTGATGGTGTTGGTTTGGGGTTGGGGTTTTTGGGTGGTGGGGGTGGTGACTGTGTCTTTTTTGTGTGTGTGCGTGGTATTTTCTTAGCCACTCTTGTGTCTAGTAGCTTACTACGTACGCTTTGATTGACACACGCTCACTGCTTTCTTGTGTTTCTTCTTGTGTTCTTTGAAGTGGTGGTTCTTTGCTGTTTTGATACAGAACTGAAATGGCGTGGGGATGGGGGTAGGGGGGGGAGGGGGAGGGGGGAGATGCTGTCTATCTCTGTCTATGTCTCTGTGTGTCTCTGTCTGTCTGTCTGTTATCTCAATCGATCTATCATCTATCTATCTATCTATCTATCATCTATCTATCTTTTCCTATCTTTATCTATCTAATCTCTCCCTCTCTTTCTTTCTCTCATCTGCCTCTCTCTTCTCTCTCTCTCTCTCTCTCTCTCTCTCTCTCTCTCTCTCCTCTCTCTCTCTCTCTCTCTCTCTCTCTCGCTTTCTCTCTTCTCTCTCTTTTCTCTCTCTCTTTTCAGTTGGACACGAGTTTTCTGTCTCAAATGGCCAAGGGATTTATTTTTTACGTAGCATTTTACTTTTGGCCATGAAATGAAATTTTTTTTAAAATGTAAAAGAATCAATTTAGTATTATGTCTTCATCTTTTTTTTTAATGCTGCATTGAACTCATTATGCACTTTGTTGTTCTTCTTTTATATTGTGACTGTGCCCGTACACAACACACTTACACACCATGTCTTTATATATATATATATATATATATATATATATATATATATATATATATATATATATATATATATATATATATATATATATATATTCACCACCAGATCTTAGGCACTTTGCTATCTGACGCTAAAAGATAACTTTTTTTGCCTGAGCAAATAACTTGCTGTTGACCGACCATTTTATCCAAGTTTTTCATTCTTTATACCGATTTCATGTCTGTTAATAATCGCGATTTGTTTTTAAAATTTATTGTCCTCCCTCCCTCCTCGTCTCCTCTCCTCCCCCCCCCCCCCCCACCCCCCCCCCCTCAACTTTTTTGTTTTCTTTTTACTTGTTTATGCTACAGTACCTTTTTTTGTACATTTTTTAAAAAAATGCAACAAAGAAGCAAAAAAGAATGAATGCAAAAATGCCGTGAGAAAATTAACTTTAAAAGTTTATCCTCCGTCTCAGTGTAATATTTGAATACGAAAAATGTTTCTCCTGTAATATTTGAATACGAATATTTTTTTTCTCCTGTAATATTTGAATACCTAAATTTTCTCTATTTTTTTGTGGTTTTTTTGTTTGTTTTTTTGGTTTTTTAGTCTTTCCATTCCATCCCTCTTGCAGTGTTTTTTTCTCTCTCCTTTTTTGGGGGTGGGTGGGGTGGGTGTTGTTTTTTTATCATGTAGGGGAGATAGGATATGGAAGATTTTTTGGGACAAAATAGCCTGTTTTATCTCTTTTTTTTTGTTTGGTTTTTTTTAAACCTTTTTTTTTCTCCTTATTTGGTGCTTGATGTTGTTAGTGTACCTACCTACCACTACTATGTGTATGTTCCTCCGCTGGTGGTGTGTATTTGAACAAGTTTGGATGAGTATTGTACTGTATTGTATTGTATTGTATTGTTGTACATACATAAGCACTATTCGAAGGCGTAACACGTTATCACGATGATGATGATAATTGATAATGATGATGATGATGATGATGATAATGATGATACCATGTTTGTTTGTTTGTTTTTTTTGGTTTGTTTTTGTTTTTTTTCTCGTTGTTTCATTATTATTATAATAATTTTTTTTAATTAAAAAAAAAAAGACGATTAAAAGTGTAAGAAGACCCCGCGTCTTTTTATCACAGGATTGATTGAGAGATGGTTTGTTTGTTTGTTGTTTGTTTGTTTGTTTCTTGTCTTTTCTTTCTTTGCATTTGTTCGTCTCTCTTTTTGATGTCTTTTTCCTTCTTTCCTTTCTTCCTATCTTTCTTTCTTTCTTCTTTCTTTCTTTCTTTCTGTCTCTCTTTGTTTGATATTGTGTTGTTCATTCTTTTTCTGCCTATATGTATTTTTCTTTGATATCTTTCTCAATGTCTTTGTTTCTTCTTTTTGTGTTTTGTGTGTGGTCCTATCTTTGTCTTGACCCTTCACTTTCCTCTTTGTCCCGTCCTGTCTGTCTGTCTTCTGACTGCCTCTCTCTCTCTCTCTCTCTCTCTCTCTTTTCTGTGTGTGTGTGTGTGTGTGTGTGTGTGTGTGTACGTTCGCGCGCGCGCGCGCACTTCGCTTTCTATGTTGTCAGTTTCTGCTTTCTGTATGTGTGCGCAATGGATGTCTACAACCGCACCACCGTTTGTTCATATATAATATATTATATCAATCATTATTATGACAACACATAACACGAAGAAGATGGTAAACCCATTTTGCCTCAAATATATACTGACAAGAACTGCAAATATCTATATATATATTTTTTTTTTTAATTACTCATTTAAAAATAAAAACATATGAAATGTCTCCTAAAGGGTTAGTTAAACGTGCTGTCGTTTTTTTCGCTGTAATACGGGGACTGTTTTCAGTTGTCTACAGAAGAAACTGACCCATCCTTGGTTGACCCTTATGGTTGACCAGGGCGTTGACCAGTACAAGGAATGACTGTGAATTTTAAAAAAAAAAATGTTATCGTTGTGCGTTCCCCAGCTTTACACCCTGGGGGTCACCCAGAACATGCACTCTGACTCACTCATCATCCCAACATGGGAATCAGTTTTAATTTGTATACTTATGGTTGCACAGTTTGAATTTTTGAGATTTAGTTTTTTTTATGTAGTGAGATCCCCATCAGATTATGGCCTCTGTGGTCGGCGGGGCTGTAAACAACTTGAATGGATTCGAACAGTGGAAATAATAATAATAATAACAATAATAATAATAATATAAAGTAGTCAGTTCCAAGTTGTTGAAAGATGTTGCACAGTATTACATGCACATGCTTTTGCAAGATGAAAGTGCACTATGCATCTTTGTATTGCTATTGTTGGTTGGTTGTTGTTTTGTTTTTTATATAAAGTTGCTACAATAAGCATATGTCAAAACCATTGTGTATTGTTTGAAGATGGTGGCAAACACAGAATAAGTGGAACTGCGTTGAACGCTAACGCTCTCTCTCTCTCTCTCTCTCTCTCTCTCTCTCAAAAATATATATAACGCAGGATATATATAATAGCAATATAATTAGCAATATATATAACGCAGGCTCTAGATAAACGTAAGCAGACTATGAATGAAACGGATCCTATACGTAATAACTGAAAATATTGGTTGGCATTTATCTGGACTTTGGATTATTACTCATGTCCTTTTCATATTCATTCCTATGTTAATATGTTACTTACAATTACCCCCTTTGACTGATGGGCTTGTAGCTTTTGTCAAATAAAATTCGTTCATTCGTTCATTCATTCTCTCTCTCTCTCTCTCTCTCTCTCTCTCTCTCTCTCTCTCTCTCTCTCTCTCTCTCTCTCTCTCTCTCTCTCTCTCTCTCTCTCTCTCTCCTCCCTCTCTGTCCTTTACAGTTGATAAGAAAAGCTTGTATTCCAAAATCTTTTTTTTTGCAGAGAAGAAAGACACAAATCATTTCTCATATTATTCATAACGGTATATATATTTTTAAGAATTGTTTCAATTTGATCCAAACTTCACAATTATTACTGAGTAACTTCCTCAAACAATTATTAATAACGTGCACGTTAAATAGCAACTTGTTAAAAGAAATGGAGACAGGCAGACAGACAGACAGACAGACAGACAGGCAGACAGAGAAAGGGGAGGGAGGGAACATGTACAAGGACATGATAGGATGTACCTCCCCCCCCCCCCCCCCCCCCGGGCCACCGCCGCTAAAAACAAATAAAATGACTATCAATATCTTACCAACAGAGATTTTGTCATCAAAGCACACGTTTGTCACTCACTGTGGTCAAGATGGCAGTGGACATTTTGCTTTGCATAGTCACATTGTAGCGAAACGCTCGAATTCACACAAGAATGAAGACATGGAATTCTTGGGCTTTTTTTTTTTTTTTTGGGGGGGCCCCACAGAGGTTAGAAAGTAATAATCTAGGAAAAAGTATCAACAGATTGACATCATTTATCTTGAACATTATGGCAAACACAAAATCGCTGATAAATCACACTCACGACACTTAGACACACACACACTTAGACACTTACACACACACACACTTAGACACATACACATACACGCACACACACACACACACACTTAGACACACACACAACACTGGCACTCACACACACATACCGCACACACTTAGACACACACACACACACTGCACTACTACAACACCCACCACACTAACCACACATACACAACACACACACACCAACGTCGAGGCGGTACAAACATATGATATGAAAGTCGCTTGTAAGACACATTTCCCAATTCAAAGATACTCAGCATGGCTCGTCTACCATCAAGATATATCAGTCCAAAACAGCAGAACATCTGGTCATCAGACGTAGTGTTAGCTTTGAAGGTGAAAATATCGCCCCCAAAACGGTCAAATCATAGCGACTTGAACCGGCAACTCTCAGATTATTAATGTATCAAATGTCAAACCACTTATTCCTTCCGCCCTTTGTACGATCAGAACAGTGCAATAGGAAATGTTCACATATATCAGCTCTAATAAATAATATAACAGAAATATTCAACTGTCTTAACTCTGTGCAATGGAACTTATTCAACAGTCTTAAAACTGTACAATAGAAATATTGTAACTGTCTGAAAACAGCACACTAGACGATGTTCATCATTCAACGGCCTTAAAACTGTACACTTAGAAATATTCATATGTCTTAGACCTGATACAGTAGAACTATCCAACTGACTTAACACTGTACAACAGAAATATTGAACTGCCTTAAAACAATACAACAGGAAATGTTCAACTGTCTTAAAGCAACAGTACAATAGAAAAAAATATTCAACTGTCTTAATCAAACCAGTGCAAAAGAAGTATTCAACTGTCTTCAAACAGTACAGTAGGAAATGTTCATGATTCAACTGTCTTCAAACAGTATGATAGGAAATATTTAACTGCCTTCAAACAGTGCGATAGGAAAAATTCAACTGTCTTCAAACAGTGCGATAGGACATAATTTAACTGTCTTCAAACAGTACAAGAGAAGCTGTTCAGAATTCAACTGTCTTCAAACAGAACAATGGAAAGAAAATAGTCATAACAGCTGTATAAAAACAGAACAATGGAAAGAAAATAGTCATAACAACTGTCTTACAACAGTACAATGGAAAGTAGTCATAATGTAACTGTCTTCAAACAGTGTAATAGACAATACTGATGTATCTTCACATCATCTACATAGAAAAAACATGCATATTTTGAAATTTTGTCCACCCCCCCACCACAAACCAAAAAAACCAAAAAAAACAACTATAGTCAAAAGTGTGTGTAATTGTATTAACTTGTTTCCATCCGGCAAATGTATTGTACACACACAGGGAGCTGATGTTGCAGATGTTCTTCATGAATAAGATTATGTTTCCAAGTAGGTATCAAAGTTATGGTAATTAGGCATGAGAGGGTCACATTCACGTTTCGGCAATACTTGCTTAATTAAGAATATCTGAATGTTTGGCTAAATTGGTGACCAACAAACTTGACTCACCAGTGACCTTAAACACACACACACACACACACACAAACACACACACACACAAACACACACACACAAATGTTATTCAACTGAGCAAACTTCATTACTATACATTAATATTGTATATACGATATATATAAAAAAACTCCCACATGATAAAACTATGTACATCAAACAATGAAACAGATCAATTGTCTTTTCTTAATCTGGTAATTGGTTACTTAGTCACTCAATAAATTATCTAATTTTGAAATACATCATTACTCTTGTAAAAATTTGAGTCATTTACTCAAGTAATTAACTAAATGAAATCATCTTGATGTCTTCTTCTTCGTCGTCATCGCTGAACGCTCAGACAGCAATTTTGGTTGGCTATCATAATTATGAGCGAAAATGCGTTGCGCTGCCGTTAAGCGCCTGACAAGTCAGGCCCTGCGCATATGACCTCGGCGCGTTCGTGATATCAAATACACGACTAAAAAAAAAAACCCAACCCACCTCTGTCAGGTGGATGAATTAGCGAATATCCATATATAACAAACTTCAGGGTTTTAGGGTTTTAGAGTGAATATGTAGAAGATAAATGGAGACTATGTTTATAATATTACCATCGTAATACACTTCATTGTTGCTATTTTCTTTATCTTCTTTATTTCTTTTTTTTGTTTTGTTTTTGTTTGGGTCATCTTCTTGAAAATAACATTTTTTGGACAAAGTGTATTCCCAATCTGTCTTCTTTTTTTTTCTTTTTTTAAAGCAGCATCCACATATACGTTTTATGCATTTGATACTGAAGCCATGTTTTGCACTGTGACTTATTCTTTT
Source organism: Rapana venosa (assembly GCA_028751875.1). NCBI lineage: Eukaryota > Metazoa > Mollusca > Gastropoda > Neogastropoda > Muricidae > Rapana > Rapana venosa. The sequence continues at coordinate 18,803,734 of CM054137.1, read as the reverse complement.
GTTTTGTTAATGAAAAATTGCATCAGCAATTTTTTTTTCGAACTAAATGAACAAAGAAAGAAACAAACAAGCACCTCCCCCCCCAACCCCCCCCCCCCCCCCCCCCCATAAAAAACAAAAAAACCCACCAAAAACCAAAGAGATACCAAAGAAACAACCACCCCCATCCCCCACCAAACACCCCCAAAAAACCCAACAACAACACTTCCAGTGCCTTTGGACAATCACAAACTCGCTTTTGCTTTGTGTACACAGATTATTATTATTATTATTATATTATTATTATGTGTGTCTGTCACACACAGGCACACACTATTTCTCTTAAATCTCTCTCCCTCCAGACCTCCTACACCCCCCCCCCCCCCAACCCCTCTATCCACCTCTCTTTTATTCCCCCCCCCCCCCCCCCATCCCTTCCTCTCTTTCATTGTTGTATTTTAAACGATACTACTAAAAACCTTCTAGTGCACAGTATGAACTCAACTCCTCATTAAAATGTAAGTACATTCATAAATTTAGGCGACAAACAAAAAGCAACAACAACAATTGGACCCAATCAGCACTTCTTCTCCTTTAACTCTTCTTAGCAGTTTGAAATCTAAATCCTCATCCATCTTTATAGATAAACCGGTCCGCGCAGGAACCAAGTGAAATAATAATGATAATAACAACAACAATGATGATGATGATAATGATGATGATAATCATCATCATCATCAGCACATCTACCAATCAGAATCTTTCTCTGTGTTGTTCAATGCACAGTGCCACTGAAATGTTGAAACTCACCTCTCCTGCACTCGCTTGAATGTCTGGTGATGAATGGTTGTTACTGTTGTTGTTGTTGTTGTTGTTTTGCTCTAAAAGTAATGCTGTCGTTGTGGCACGCACATAGGCACAAAAAAGAGGTCATGATGTGTGTGTGTGTGTGTGTGATTGGTTTATGTTTGTTTGCGGGGGAGAAGGAGTTATGTTTAGGGTTTTATTTAGGTTTTTTTTTGTGGGGAGTGGAATCTCTCTCTTTTTTTGTCTCTCTCTGCCTATACTCTTTTAGCTTCGCTTTTTTTTAAAATTTGGTATGATTCCCCCTCCCCCCTCCTTTTTTGTCTTATTTGCTTGTAAAGAAGAATAATAATAATAATAACATGAGCTCCTTCCTACCAACCACGAAGAACATAAGATGAAAGAAATACAGCTCTATAATAAATTAATGAAGTCATGCCCTGACATAAAAGACCGCTACTGTTCAACACTTTCTATACCTGATGCCTTGTGAGAAGCACACAGATAATGCAGAGCAAATGAAAGGCAGCTCTACAAGTTCTTGTAAAACAGGTGTGACAACCTGACGATGAATTCCATAATACGACAAACAATCAACAAAAGGGACATAATTGTGGATTTTTTAAACCTATGGGAGGTAACTCTTCAACCC
>CM054137.1:18784799-18799799 GCA_028751875.1 Rapana venosa | reverse complement strand
CCCCCCCCCCCCCCCCCCCCCCCCCCCCATATTAACTGGGCTGATAAAATAAAAATAGATAACATCATTAAAGCAAACTTTTGTTTGTTTGTTTGCTTTTTTATTTTGTTTGTTCGTTGGTGTTTTTTTTGTTCTTTATTTCTTCCTCCTCGTTGATTTGCTGGAATTGTATTGTATTGATTGATTGATTGATTGGTTGATGGTTGGTTGATTAATACTCTGAAGCCAACTGATGCAAACGATCTCCTGTGGATGTGTTTGGAGTTGATGCGATCCACAACGATCATATACACGGAATATTCACATCACGGTGACTCTAATAAGCTGGTCATCTGCAGTAATGCATGTCTTTTGTGTCTTTCTCTGTGTCTGTCTAAGCCTGAATGTCTGTCTGTCTCTATCTGTCTCTGTCTGTCTCTGTCTATCTGTCTCTGTCTCTCTCTCTCTCACGACACGATCATTTTGATATTTTTCTTGTTTCTTTTCTCATTTCTTTTTAAAAAATTTACAATTAAACTTGATATTGCCAAGTGTATATACTGACATTTACCAGTATGCACGCGTGGCATAAAGTAAACAGTCAAATGAATGATTGAATGAATAAATAAATAGATAAACAAATAAGCATCAGCATTAGATCGACAAAGCATGTCAGGTAGACGCTTTTTCGACATGCAAAATGGATTTTACGCTGATTTTCTTTTTCTTTTTTTTTTCTTTTTTTTGTTAAAAGATAATTTTGTTTTTCTCTTCCACGTCTGTCGCGATGATGAAACTTGCACACACTTGACGACAGACGAAATCTAATTTTATGATTTGACGGCAATTTTTAAAAAAAGAACTTTTTAGTTGTTCAGAGTTATTAACTTAAATGGGAATCATTGTATCGTATTGTGCTGTGGTGGTGTATTGCGTTGTGTTGTGTTGTGCTGTAGTGTACTGTATTCGCATTGCATTGAGTTGTGTGGTATTATACTGTATTATTAGTATTACTCTCGGTCCTGGCAGACTGTTTTTGCGTGACATTCCAGGCTGACTCTTCCTGGGGAGAGCGCGTCGCCACATGTACAGCGCTACACATCTTTTTCTCTCTTTTTTTTGGTTTGTTTTTAAAGAACAGTGTCCTATGTGCTATGTATATGTTGTTTCCTAACTCGCTTAAATTTGATAGGACGCGTAAAAAACTCCACGGCCTACGGTTGGACAGTTATGGCAAGGCAAGTGGCAAAGGTTGGGGAGGAGTATGGAATGAATGAATGAATGAATGAATGAATGAATGAATAAATAAATGAATAAATGAATGAATGAATGAATGAATGAATGAACAAACGAATGAACGAATGAATAAACGAACGAACGAACGAACGAACGAACGAATGAATGAATGAGTGAATGACATCTTCGATGAACCGCTCAGACAGAAAACTATTATTGTCTGTCATATGAGCCACACACACACACACACACACAAAAGCGTTGCGCTGCCGTTAAGCGCCTGACAAGTCAGGCCCAGCGCATTCAACTTCGGCGTGAAATATTAAATTAATATCTATTATCTATAACTTATGATGCACACGAAAACCTTTACACCTAGAGAAGTGATCATAGTGCTGGAAGTGCTGAGAAGGGAGGGGAGAGGGGGAATGTGGGGGTGGGGGGGGGGAGGGGGAGAGGGGGAATGTGGGGGTGGGCGGGGGAGGGGGGGGGAAGGGGGGGGGGGGGGGGTTGCAGGGAAAAGTACCGATACGAGTTACGAGCACACGGTTATTACTGCAAAAAGCACACAGAGAAAGACAGCACACAAAAGAATAATTATGATACGCTTGTGTACGCAAAGACAACCTCGTCTCCACACGGGGAAGGGAGGTGGGGGACGGGGGAGAGGGGTGGAGGGGAGGGAGGGGTGGAGGGGAGGGAGGTGGAGGGGGTGGAGGTGGGGGGTAGAGGGTCAAAATATGCATTTGTGACAGTCTTGTCTATCTTGAGTGCAAGTGATATAATGTGCTAGGTTATGTATGTAGGCCTACGTTTGAATAATAGCTGGAGTTACTTTTATGTAAGGAGGAAATATATATATATATATGTGCTAAGGCAGACATAGGCATTGGGGTGGGGTGGTGGGGGGCGGAGGAGGAAAGAGCTGACGAAATGTTTGGCAGAGAGAGAGAGAGAGAGAGAGGAGAGAGGAGAGAGAGAGAGAGAGAGAGAGAGAGAGAGAGAGAGAGAGATGGGGAGGGGTGCAAATGGAATTTGGGTGGTCTTATGTTTTTTGGGTTGCTTTTTTGAATGTGTGTGTGTGTGTTTGCCCTTCCTAATCCGTGTCATGTTTATTAAACTCATGAACATAGCTGGGGTTTTCTTGTTTGTTTGTTTTTTTAAAAATATATAATTATATATAAATCTGATAGCACCTTAACGCGTCGTTTTTGGAGTTGTACATGCATGATATACAATTAAATATGACTGTATTTCCCCCGTAAAGATATGTCATTACCCTTTTATTATTATTATTATTATTATTATCATTATTATTATTACTCTACCAATAGCTTTGTTATGTTCGGTACAATTGGAGGACGACAACATTGCGACTACATCAGTTATGTGTTATGATGATGATGATGATGATGATGATGATGGTGATGGTGATGATGATGATGATGATGATGATGATGATGATGATGATGATGATGATGATGGTGATGATGATGGTGATGATGATGATGATGATGATGATGGTGATGGTGATGATGATGATGATGATGATGATGATGATGATGATGGTGATGATGATGGTGATGATGATGATGATGATGATGATGATGATGGTGATGATGATGATGATGATGATGATGCATGTAGCCTGCTTCCGCCCTCTCAAATTTGGACTTTTATCAAGGCAAGGCTGGACATAATTAATGTATTATCCTTGAAATGAAGAATGTTACCTTGCCTTGCCTTGCCTTGCCTTGGCTTGCCTTGGCTTTCCTTACTCAGTAACTACTGTTAATTATGCCTGTAAGCCCTGAGTCACTCTTAATGACTTTCAGATTAGTGTGTTGTTTAATTTTTCGGGTTTTTTGGTGTGGTTTTTTATAGTTCGTTTGAATGTGTATTTTGGAGATTTTGGGGGGCTGAGTTTTGTTGTTTGTTTTTTTAAAAGAAATTTGAGTTTTTATGCTGTGTTTCTTATGTGTAAGTCTGCTTGTATCATAGACACACACGCGCGCGCGCGCATGCATAGACACACACACACACATGCGTGTATCCACACACACACACACTCACATTCATACTCAAACATACACACAAACACACTCAGATTCATACTCAAACACACACACACACACACTCACAAACACACACACATGATGAAAAAAGCCAATGCATTGCTTATTCAATGTACCATCTGGAAATAAAAACTTGTCCTGACTTGACTTGACTTGATTTGACTTCACACACACACCACACCACACACACACCACATCACACCACACCACACACACACACACACACACACACACACACACACACCACACACACACACACACACACACACCACACCACACACACACCACACCACACCACACCCACAACTCACACTGTCAAATATACGTCCATGCATGTATGAATCTATTATTCCAATATCAATTTTATCGAATCATTTTTAAAAATTGATTTATTAATTTTTAATGTCAGCGTCATCTTTTTTTTGTTTGTTTTTGCCTTGTCCATCTTACAATAGACTCCGGATGAAATTAATTGCTAATGATAAGAACTGCAGGAATGTTTCGGCGTTTATTTTGTGTTTCATTTTGAAAAAAAAGAGCACCAGAATTTTTGTGTTAATAAACCATAATTATCATTTGTCTAATATAAATTTGTTTTTTTTTTAATAAATACGAATCATTCTCTCTTGGCATTATTATTAATTTTAAAACTGCACATACAAATGAATGATATTTCAGAGACCATAGCAACACACAGTAAAATGACTGTATTCCTTGGTTTTTTTAGTAAGTTTTTTTTTTTTAAGAAGAAAAAGATGAAAGAAAATGTATAGCTAGTTCTTGTTCATTCTCGTGACAGAGTTCACTGTGTTGTGTGTCTATGATGATGACGATGGCGATGATGATGATGATGATGATGATGAATTAAGCTGGTTAATTTGAGCTTAATAGACTTCCTGTCAGATTAAAAAAAAAAAATCTTGGAGGTTTTGTATGTATGTATGTATGTATGTATGTATGTATGTATGAATGTATGGATGCATGTATGAATGTATGGATGCATGTATGAATGTATGGATGGATGGATGTAAATATGTATGTATGGATGGATGCATGTATGCATGTATGTATGGATGGATGGATGTGTGTATGTACGTATGGATGTGTGTGTAATATATGATGTGTGTATGTATGGATGTGTGGATATGGATACAGAGTTTTGTGTGTGTTTTGTGCGTGCGCGCGCGCGCGCGCGCGTGTTCTGTGCGTGTGTGTGAGGGAGAGGGGAGGTGGATGGCCAGGGAGGGGGGAGGTGGGATGGATGTGTGTGTGTGTGTGTGCGCGCACGCGCGCATGTGCGTGCGTGCGCGCGCGCACGCGTCTGTCAATCTGTCTGTCTGTGTCTGTGTGTTGGTCTTGCGTTCTCAACATATTTCGTATGCTGGAGCGTCAATTGTGAACACAGGGCGCTAAAAGTTTTTCATGCAAATGTTTTGCATTTTCCCCCAAAAAGATTGTGTAAAAACAAACAAACAAACAAATAAACTTATATCGTTAGAAGATGGAACTAGCCTGTTTCTTGCTAGTTAACTGCTTATTCTCTGTCTCTTTCACTTGATTTGCCTGCATCTTTATTTTGTATATATATTTTTTCTTTTTTTTCTTTTACAATGTCTGCAGAGTGGGAAGTATGGGGGGGGGGGGTGGGAGGAGGGGATGCTTGTTGATATTGTTCTGTTATAATGAAAAGTGCTGTCGCAGAAGTCCAGCGAATAATTTTTCTTTCCTTTTCCTCATTTTTACACAGGTTGTTTCCCCCCTCCGTATATTCCTTGTATCTCTCTGTCGGCCATCATAATGTAAAAGTGAGTGTATTCATTCAAACCAGCGACGAATATATAATACAAAGAGAAGCCTTTAATATTGCTCAACTGTTGCTTAGAAAAGAGACTTTCTGATTTTCGACTGAAGTCTCTTTTCATGAATTTAATTTTTATGTGTGTGTTAAAGTTGTAAATAGTTCTGTTGATACGATTTTGTGTGGGGTTCGTTTTAGTTTCATACACGTATCTTAGCTTGATGATGATGATGATGATGATGATGATGATATCAAAGTCTCCGCCAATATCTTAAAAAAAATTAAATAAGTCCCGTGAGTGGTTTTGTGTATGCATGATATGTTTTGTTGTTGTTGCTTTTGTGGGTTTTTTTTTTTTGGCTGTATCAACATGTCCAAAGATTGGGTCCAACATGAAAAAAGAAGCAGTCGTTATGAAAAAAAAAAAACCCCAAGTTAACTTGTCAAACGGAAAACACATCTTAAATAATAAAAAAAATTTTTAAAAGCTTCGTGCAGATTGATGTTAATGTTATGATTCGGTAATATCAGGTCGAATACTTTTATTGATTCAATGCTTTATATATATATAATTCTATGTCATCTTGATATTTTCAACCGAGGAAGCAACACAAGTTTATGTGTATTTTGTTATATATATATACTTTGATTCATTTTTATGGAGGTTTTTTTGTATTGTTTTTGTTTAGTTTGGTGTATCTTGACATTTTTGCCGCCAATTGTTTTTTTGTTTAACGAATTTTGTTATACTTTTTTTTTTACATCCCATGTGTGGTTCATTGAGCATTTTTTTGTGAGATTTATTTTGGTGACAACTACTTTTTTTCTTCCAAGTGGGTGGGTAGATGGATGGTAGAAGTGGTGGTGGTGGTTATCCTTTCTGTGTTCATTGTGATGTATTTAATGACACACGGTAGAATAATGTGAACATGACGAGAAGATAAAAAAAAAATCAAAATAGAATGAAATAACAACAAAAAAGAAAATTTTAGCAAAATGTTGCCAAGGATATTTATTTCAAAAGAAAAGACTTCGAAAAGTGACCACTACACAACACACACACACACACACACACACACACACACACACACACACACACACACACACACACACACACACAACACACACACACACACACACATTATCATCATTATCATAATTATCACTAATAAAAACAACAACAACAGCAACAACAACAACCCCCTACAGAAAAATAACGAAAAACCAAAACAGGAAAAATTCGTTTGTGTGTGTGTGTGTGTGTGTGTGAGAGAGAGAGAGAGAGAGAGAGAGAGAGAGAGAGAGAGAGAGAGAGAGATTGAAGAGAGAGAGAGAGAGAGAGAGAGAGAGAGAGAATGTGTGTTGTGTGTGTGTGTGTGTGTGTGTGTGTGTGTGTGTGTGTGTGTGTGTGTGTGTGTGTGTGTGAACAGCCATATTGATTGTTCCTCTTATCAATATCCATCAAAGGCAATGAAATATGAATGATTTGAGAAAAACAACAACAACAATCCGAACAACAACAACCAGAAAACAACAACAACCCGAACAACAACAACAACCCGAACAACAACAATAACAACAAACCAACAACAACAACAACAACCCGAACAACAACAACAACCCGAACAACAACAATAACAACCGGAAAAACAACAACAACCGAAACAGATCGCCCCTTTCTGATCTACACATCCCTACCCCTCTACCCCCCCCCCCCCCCCCCCCTTCACCTCCCATCTCTCCCCCCCCCCCCCCCCCCCCCCCCCCCCCCCCCCCCCCCGTCCCCCCCACTTACTCTTCCCCTTTTCTCCCTTATCCTAGGAATCCTCTTTGGAAATTTGGGTCATCCTGAACTTGTGGAATCTGCTTCAATGACTGAAAAGCTGATTGATGGCTGTCTTAACAATTGCTTTCAGTGACTATGATTTTCTTCTTCTTCTCCTTCTCCTTCTTCTTCTTCTTCTTCTTCTTCTTCTTCTTCTTCTTCTTCTTCTTCTTCTTCTTAAACGCTGTTTTCTACAATACATCGGCCGATAGAATTTAAAACAGCGTCAGGTATTATGTGAGCTTCATATTGCTCTGCTTTTCCAATAATTTATTGTGTGGGTGTATTATTAGAATAATAGTAGGAAGGCATGAATAAGGAAGGCTTGAATTTTGGAGTGGTGTGTGTGTTCGAACTTTTAGACTTAGTTTTGTTTGAAAGCAAGGGTGGGTTTGTTTGTTTGTTTTGTTTGTTTGTTTGTTTGTTTGTTTTGGGGTTTTTTTTAGTGGGAGGAGTGGGGTGGTGGTGGTGATATTTTAAACTGATCATTTTAAGAAGCATGTAATAGATTTTGGTGTTGAATTTTCAAGTAGATAGTTTTTGTTTTTTAAATGTACTCAAAGATTATCTTTAGAAATATGGAGCACTGAAATGGAACTCTTTAGAAAAAAACAAACACAACTTAATAGATAGAGAGAGAGAGAGGGGGGGGGGGGGGGGGGGTGGAGAGGAGGGAGAGAGAGAGAGAGGAGAAGATGGAGTCTAAGCCAGAGAAACTGAAAGGGAGAAAACACATTTTAAAAAAAAGGTCATCTGTTTTATTTTAAATCAAATCCCAATAGCAGAGGTCACACCCTGTTCAGCTATGAAACAAATGCCCCGAATCCAACTTTGAATGAATTTATGTGCGTTTTATAGAGAGCATAAAAAAATACCCCCACACATAATGTATATGCGTCATGGTAAACGAGCAAACAAGAACTTTCTTTATCTCTACATTTTTGTTATATATACGATGACATTACTTGAAAATTGACATGATTTATTGTAACATACTAGCATAAGTATAGACAATGTAATTATCTGACTGGTCCTTCATTTCCCTCAGTTTGTGGCATGCTTGTAGCATCATTATTATGATTGGTATAGTTATCATTATTGTAATGCTTGCGATAATTGCTGTGCTCATTGTAACTAATACCATCATTATTATTGTCGTAATCATTATAACCATTGTCTTTTATACTATTATCATTCTTCTTCTTCTTCTTCGACTTACTACTACTACTACTACTACTACTACTACTACGACTACGACTACGACTACTACTACTACTACTACTACTACTACTACTACTACTACTACTACTACTACTACTACTATTACCGCCACGACTTCCGTCTACTACTACTACTACTACTACTACTACTACTACTACTACTACGACTACTACCACTACTACTACTACTACTACTACTACTACTACTACTACTACTCATCTACTACTCCTACTACTACCACAATTTCTATTGCCACGACTTCTGTTGTTGCTACCACTATTACTACAGTACTACTTCTACTGTCACGATTTCTTCTTCTTCTTCTGCTGCTGCTGCTACTAGTACTACAACATTAGAATAGCTACAACTTGTAGCTTCCATCGAAGCCATGAACACTGATAACAAGTACGGTGATGTAGATGATGACAATAACGACAAAAAGCTGATGATAACGATGTTATCAACAATAAAGGATGATACTTTCTCTTTGCAATGCTGAGTTAAAAATACTTTTTTTTTAGAAAGTTACATGCGTTTCTAACTCAGAAACAAGAACAAAATTCTGATGGTATAATTCTTCTTGGTCACAGAAAGAATGAACGAGATAAACGGAAAAGGGTGGGGTGGGGGGTGGGGCGTGGGGGTGTTGTAGTTTCCGTTTTTTTTTCTTCCTCCTTTTTGTTTGTTTGTATGTGTGCGTCTTTAACTTCCCTTCCACGCCCCCTTCTTTTCTTCTTCTTCATCTCTTCCTTCTTTTTGGTCTTTTTCTTCTTGTTCTTCTTCATCTTTTCCTTCTTCTTTTCCTTCTTCCTCTTTCTTTCCTCTTTATCTTTTCCTCCTCCTCCTTGTTCTTCTTTTCCTTCTTCATGTTTTCCTTCTTCTTGGTCTTCTTCTTGTTCTTCTTTTCCTTCTCCTCCTCCTTCTTTCTTTCTTTCTTTCCTTTTCTTTTCTTCTCGCTTTCTTTCTGTCTTTCATTGCCCTTTCAAGATGTGTAATTTTATGGACAGGAACATGAGCACACAAAATATTTAGAAGCCTACAAGAAAGAGAGAGGTCTTGTTACTCGTAATTACCTCCCATTAAAGTATTTACTCATTTTTTTCGGGCATTACCTCCCATCGAAAACGGTTTATCGTTTTTAATAGAAAAAAAGAAAAGTTAAAACTATTGCTGGTAGACAATTTTCTCCACAAAATGACTCCGGTGTTTTTAAGCAGAGAAAATGGCACGTGCATCATCAACAGTAAAGATCCTGTCGCATTATTATCAGAGTTAGCTTTGATTAAGTCATGAATGACTTTATTTTGCTTTCATCGGGTTTCCTCTGTAGTGTTATTAGATGATTTGTGTCTTTGGGTCCGTTTGTCTTGTAGATATAATATAGAATAAAACAACTACAGAAAAAAAGTATGATAATAGTTAACTGCATATGCATTATTATATAATGTGAAGTTTGAATTACGGTTTTGGCTTGTTTGGTGTTGGTTTTCTCTCTCTCTCTCTCTCTCTCTCTCTCTCTCTCTCTCTCTCTCTCTCTCTCTCTCTCTCTCTCTCTCTCTCTCTCTCTCTGTAGCATATATTCTACTTTATCAAATTCTGTGTCGATCAAGAGTTGAAAGAAAAACACTTCACAAGTTTTATGCAGCCCTACTCCAATTCTCTGAAACTACAATTTCTGTGTGTGTTCGTTTGTTTTTGTGTGTGTTTTTTTGCCAAGGACAAACCAACACCTCCCTCCCCCCCTTTTTTTCTTTTTTGGTTTGCAATCTTTAATAAACAAAAGTGCTTAGTACACCACACACTAAGGACAAGATCGATTTTATGCCATAATGAAACCGAAGTATACCTACCAATCATGTATAGTAATGTGTAAAACAAGACACATGAGAAAGACACTAGGAAAAAAAAATCCATAAAATATTCATGTTGCAAAAAAAAAGCAGCGTATCTGTCTGCTAACTAGCATGTCTAAGCTAGGTTCCTGTGTGTGTGTGTGTGTGGAAAGTATAGTCGTTTTTAGAGGTTGAAACCACGACAGCTAAACCACTTATCAAACATATCACGTTACAGGGAGGAAACCGCGCCCCCTATTTCGGAAATAGCTCCCCTTTCCTCTACCCGGATATACACCTCAGGAGGAAAACCTTTGGTATTTTCTTTACTTTTTTTTCTTTTCTTTTTTTTTTTTTTTTGGTTAGCGGAAAGTTGACAGATTTGGACTGGGCTAATAATCTGTTTGGTATGCTGTGTGTGTGTGTGTGTGGTTTTTTTTTCTTTTCTTTTTCTCGACGATAGGAGCCAGGTGTTTCTTCTTTTACAGTAGAAAGGTATGCCGGAGACTTCTGCATCCCCTTGTGTGTGTGTGTGTGTGTGTGTGTGTGGTTTTGTTTTCGGGGTTTCGGTTACAAACAATGGCGACAGGAAACAAGATCCTGATACAGCCATATGTGTGTGTGTGTGTGTGTGTGTGTGTGTGGTGTGTTGGTTGTGTGTGTATGAGTGTGTGTGTGTGTGTGTGTGTGTGTGTGGTGTGTGTGTATGTGTGTGTGTGTGTGTACAGCTGTGGGGAAGATGTCAGCCACATAGATTCTTTGTTTTTACATGGCGTATGTTCAGTCCTCTTTGAAGTCAGGCTAGTTATCACGTCTTCGGTAATATCCACTTCTTTTTTTTTTTTTCAACAGAAACAATTACTTCGATTAAAGATATACTAACTAGAAGCTTGCTTACTTAAAATCTGCGTTTTTGCCTAAGCAATCGTCGTGGTTGTTGGGGTTTTTTCAGTGGACAGAGGAGAAACAAATGGATATTATCGGTGACGTCACAGCTAACGGGACTTTAGGAGGATTGAACATACGTCGACTCATCGTGCAAAAGCTTTACCAGATGGTGGTAGGAGTATCAGCAAGAGTGCTGCTATGTGACTCTCCTGTTGTCATGTGACATGACTGTGTACATATCACCAGCAAGGCTTTCCCTGGAAAGAAGATAATTACATATCCTGGCAGTCATAGTTCGTAAAGCATTTCTGGACAAAGGTATCTGTTTATCTATCATCGGTAGTTGCTCTGTTTGCATCCAAAGCAAAACTGCTTTTAGCAGGTGTCTCCTGGTATATTCATTACATTTTTTTCCATCATATGATTTTTTTTTTTATAGATGGGTGGCTTGATTGAAAAGGTAATTGTACTGCTCATTCAACGTACCATCTGGGAAAAAAAGTTTGACTTTGACTTGACTTTGACTTTGACTTAATATCATATCCTGAGCAAACGACAAATAGTTTAACTGACATTTTAACCCAGGGCAAAGTCCTGTCCCGAAATAGTCATACAAACTCGTTCACAAAATCGAGCAATAATGAACGTAAACATTCGAAATCAAGTGTGGTATAGTCTAACTAGTTGAACGGTGGCTATCGTATTTAACAATTCCCAAAGTCGGAATGCAGATACCTTGTAAAGGTAAAGGTAAAGGTGTCCCATAACCTATATTAAGGTCGTAGGGGAGCGAGGCGTCAGAGACCTCACTTCTCTAGGGCCAGCGTATTGAGGGGGGTGCCCATTTCCTCTCCCTCGCTGCTTTAAATTCCATGACCCTAAAGAGGGCAGGTACCCATTTACAGCTGGGGGAACTGGGGGAACTGTACTGAAGCCAAGGCGCGAAAACGGTCACCCATCCAATTGGTAACCACGCTCGACGCTGCTTAACTTGGCTGGGGGAAAGTGAGTGCTCCGACCACTGAGCTATCCCGTCCCCACGGAATAGATACCTTGATGGAGGACAAAAACGGTCACATCCCCAATATTGCACCATTGGTGAACCTGGATGCTGTAGCCCAGGAGCAGGATTAAAAACCATGAACAGGATCACGTGCATGAACATGTCAGAGACTGACCAAGGTAGACTATCACTGTGTAAGGTCAAGGTCAAGGTGTCCCATAACCTATGCGGTCGTAGGGGAGTGAGGCATCAGCGACCTCAGCTTCTGAAGGGGCCAGCATATTGAGGGCGGCACCCATCTCCTCTCCTTCGCTGCTTTACCTTCCCTGACCCTAAAGAGGGCAGGTACGCATTTACAACTGGGTGAACTGGGGGGGGACTGTACTGAAGCCAAGGAGCGCAAACGGTCACCCATCCAAGTGGTAACCACGCACGACGCTGCTTAACCTTAGCTGGGGGAAAGCGAGTGCTCTGACTACTGAGCTGTCCCGTCCCCACAATATCACAGTATAAGAGGTATGGAACTGTTGGGGAAGGGGGCGGGGGATTTCGGGAAGTCACATGTGTAAGTGGAATTTAAAAACAAAAACAAAAACGACCTCACTAGCTTTAGCTTTAACCTGATGCGGCTCAAATGCAGAAGTCGTAAGCCGTGTGTAAGAAGAGATCAAAATTAATGCTATGTTGTACATTTCCAACTTGTTTTTGCGGCTAGTTTTGCAAGCATATTAGTGTGGTCTCTTGATAGCGCAAGTATTGTCGAAGGTTGCAGAAGTCGCTTTGTTTCATGGTGGCATATGATTTATGTATGAGTCTTTAACATTTACCTCTAATTCAAAACCGTTTCAACCAAAATGGTGAAACAAGAGTGCCGATCTCAGGAGTTATATCCATCCATTATCTAACCTGGCCGATTACCCCACGAAGCAAGCAGACGACAGCTATGCAGACGACGGCTGTGAAAGAGAGCGGTTATGCTGTTTAGAGTTATATGTTTTAATAGCCAATCTAAAACAAAGGAAACGATATCCCACAATCAAACATGTGCTGCTCATAATCATATATCAGGTTTTTTTTGTGTGTCTTGTTTTATGTTTTCTGTATAATATGTTCCTGTCAAAGCTTTTGTTCTTATTTTGCATTGTTTAAGTTTATCCCATGGAAGGAAGATATCGTTGAGTTTATCCCATGGAATGAATATAATTATCTTTGGGTGATTAAAAAAAAATTGAATGATTATGCTTAGTTTATGCCATCACACGGAAGCAGGGTTGTTGGGTTTTTTTCTTCTGAAACTGTAGACATGTCATCATAGTTGTGCACATTTGTGTTTGTGTTGGTTAAAAATACTTACATGAAACCAAGTGAAAGACAATCAATCAGGTGTCAGTCACAATCATCGGTACGGTTATTCATTACTCAATCTGCACGTGCGTTAGTGTGAATGGCTTTGGAAAGAACTGTCGGAAGGAATTTTATTCACGGCCTTACTTAAAAGTTATCAATTCTTGTCCTGCTTTCTTTTCGACGCAAAAGAACATAATTACGTATACATGTCGTGGCACGATCATAGTTATAATTGCTGAAAGTACCCTTCTTTGATATTTGTTTTAGATGGGTTGTGTGAGTACAAACAAATAAAACATTCGGTTGTTTTTTTTAAACAACTTTCTTTTGGGGGCCATATTTTTTCATGATATCGAGCACATATACTGCCACGCCAAAATTCTGATTCAATGGTCATTATGCAGCCACAGGCAGTATAGCTATGCCCTACCTTACTGAACCAACTGTTTCTACAGCCAAAAAGATACCAGCAGGTCTAAGTTCATCAGCAAACTCTTCACTGCTATGGAATCGTTTTAATATGTTTAGAATTGCACACTCTCAAAAATCGCACCATTTTCTATGTACCCATTTAACGACAAAAATACTTCGGCTGCTGAACAAAATACTGTGAATACCCATTCCGGAGTAGTGTATAATATCGAACACCCTTTCACCCATATCTAGCCATGAGTCAGCACATTTAGAGTTCGGGGCATCAACTCGTCTCCAGGCCTGGAAACCGTGCAAGAGATGAAGACTGAGAGCGAGAAGGCCACGGACTCTGAGACATTATTTCGATTTGGATTCCACCAGAGACGTTTCGTTGATTTTGATTGCATAAAGATTGACAAGGATGATGATGGTAGTGTGCTCCAACACGTACGGAGATCTAAGCTTCTCTTCTTCTCTCGTTCGCTTTTTACACCGTCAGATGTGTTTGGGAGAAATAGTGGCAAGTCCTTTCCAGTTCTTCTCGTGGGCCGTACAGCTTAGTTTACAGGGAGACCTAAGCAAGGTTGGGGATTTTTTTGTTATTAGAAAGTAAGGTTAGGGAAAACTGGAAAGCCGAAAGAAGAACTGTGAGAAAAGGACTTTTTTCCCCTCTTTGAGTTTACGTGGTATGTAGTAGTCTTGAAGTTTTCATAGTGTCAACCTGGCCCCGAGAAATACGGTCACCTGCAGGGTTGGTCAGGTCATTTTTATGCAATGTTCTGATGCCAGCTTCCGTGAGGTGGATGAAAGATCCTTGACCCCCTGCTCTCTCTCTCTTGCTCTCTCTGCGTCTGAGACAAAAGAACTTTTTTTTTCTTTTTTAGCAGGCGTCTAAATCTATTGACAAAGGCACCTAACTATTCCTGTCAACTAATTTTCTACTGCTACTAGCAACAGTTTTTGGTTTTGTTTTACTTTAGTTTGCTTTTGTTTGTTCGGTTTTTTTTTGGGTGTAATTTCTGTTTTCGTGATTATATTTACGCCCCAGCGGAGTCTCCGAGCAATGTATGCACCGTAATTATGAGTAAAAAGATGTACTTTTATGAACATTTTTGTGAAACTCGTCGATCTACCAAGTTTTGTTTTTTTTAACATTTTTTGCGCCTACAGATATCGATCGATCTACGCGCTATGCGCAACTATGATGCCGTTGGGGAGAAATGTAGTCTAGCCTGGTGCACAGTTTTGGGTTATTTGCTTCACATCTTCGCCAGCAGTTGAGGGCTTTGCTGCCTGGCACGAGGAAGAGAGGACAAAAGGAGTAAGCCTGCATGGGCAAAAGGCTCAGCTCACCCTCTCACTTTTGGCAGACTGCTAAACTG
>CM054137.1:18754799-18779799 GCA_028751875.1 Rapana venosa | reverse complement strand
CATATAATATTGGTTTGGCATCGAAAGGAAACGTCAACAAATCACAACACTACACAGCCAACGAGCAAAAACAAAATGTGTCCATCCATGTCATATTAAAGTGATAAACTCGTGTTGCTCAAGGTGAATCCCTCGTTGTCCATGTCATTATTATGATCCTCAGCTTAACAGTGTGGTCCTTGCAAAAAGCTAGCTGAATGATAAAGATTAATGCGTTTCCCTATTTCACAGGCTATGATTGGGTCCACAGCTTCAACTTCATAAAGCGTTCGCATGATATCAATTTTATTCCAAATATTCAGTTGGGTTTGTGTGTTGTTGTTTTTTTCTTCTTACATCACTTGGAAAGTCCAGCTACAATTTGGTCTAATTGTAATATTGCCTAATTATAATGAAAGATTATTGTATATCACTTCATTTTGATTACAATTTTTAGACCTTTACAACTTGGGGTGGGGGTTGGGGGGGGGGGGGGTAGAGACAGAGAGAGAGAGAGAGAGAGAGAGAGAGAGAGAGAGAGAGAGAGAGAGAGAGAGAGAGAGAGAGAGAGAGATTGCTTTATTCTCCAATTCATTAGGAGTAGTGCAACACTTTCAAAAAAAAATCTTTTAACCTTTAGGGCGGATGAAATTTTAGACATAATTATGCAATTGCGAAGGGCTGAAACTGTATTATTTCAGCTGACTCATCATTTAACGGCACCAACGAAATCACATGATCTCTGAAGGGGTGTATTTCAGGGTACATGCCAATTCACATTATCAACTTCTTTTTTTTTCTTTTTCAAACTCGGGCGTTACCCGGGTGAAGGTGGGGTAGGTTTTTGTACAGTCTACAAGCACCAACTACTTCAGACACTAACGGATTTTTCGTAGCACGCGAGGAACCATTTCAAGCTATCTTGAAGTTTGCAGTCTTGTTAATAATTATTGTGTGAGGTTGGGGGGATTTGGGTCTTTTTTGTTGTTGTTATTATCTCGTGGTATTCTTTCTCTGTTTGGTTTTTTCTTTGACTGCTGGATTTCTGCGACATTAACTGATCTTATCACCTGGTATGAACTGTTCAAGAATGATGGAACAATGAGACTGTGGTTGAAGTGAAGTCACTGAATACAGCACCCCTAGTGGATCCATTTTTTTTCCTTCTGGAAAGACAAACGATTCTTTGGATGCTTCTTTAATTGGTAATGATAATTATATGCTCTCTCTCTCTCTCTGTCTCTCTCTCTCTTCTCTCTCTCTTCTCGTCTGTCTCTCTGTCTCTGTCTGTCTGTCTGTCTCTGTCTGTGAGCCTACCTGGATACAGACATTGCATGACATGGAAAGCTTGTCACAGATTAAAATATATGTATGATGTAGCTAATTTGATTATGTTATACCCTTTCATATAGGGCCATTGCTTTTTTGAATAAATATCGTTATCTTCTCTCTCTCTCTTCTCTCTCTCTCTCTTCTCTCTCTCTTCTCTCTCTCTCTCTCTCTCCTCTCTCTCTTTCTCTTTATCTATCTCTCTGTCTCTGTCTCTATCTCTCTTTCTTTCTCTCGCTGTCTCCCCGTCTCTCCCCCGCCCTTCTCCCTCTCTCCCTCCCATTGCAGGTCCCTTCTTTGAAAGCCCGTGTCGTAAAGTTGAAATAAAAGGTACATCAGAGGATTCTTGAACATGTAAAATGTATTGACCAAGCGATTAGTGTTGTGTGATTAATATTCACAATCGATCTTGACAACAACAACAAAAAGAACTACTTCAAATGTACTGGGGTCATTTTGGTTGATTTTATGTATAGTCAATCAACGATTATCAGTTTTAACACTTTGTTGTTGTTTTTTAAAGAACTACTGCTCTGTTGATGATCAGTTTATTTTCTTTTTCATTTTTTTTTTTAGAGGAAGGAGGAACTCAGTATATAATCAAATCGTTTGTATGGCACTCTACCGTTTGCCTAGGGAAATAATTTTGCAGGAACAATTTAGCCAATATTCCGTGCTGGGTTTGTTTTGATGTGCTTATGTTTATTTATTTGTTTGTTTGATTGTTTGTTTGTCAGTTTGTTGCTTTTTTTAAAGCTGGGTTGGGTTTTTTGTGGAGGTGTTTTTTTTGGTTTTGTTTGTTCCCTGTCTTTCTGTCTGTCTGTCTGTGTGTCTCTTTGTAGTGTGTGTGTGTGTATGTGTGTGTTTGTGTGTGACAGTGTGCGACAATGTGTGACTGCCTGTGTCTGTTAACCTTATTCAATTGTCTCCGAGTACATGTTTATTCTGTTCAACATTACTACCCCCCCCCAAAAAAAAAGAAAAAAAAAAGATGACTCTCACGTCACATAACTTGACAAATGTCTACAATTTACTTGTTCAACATCATCCATATATTGACTACAGCGAGGTTGCACTTTATTCCATGGAGTATTCATCATTAGGTCAACAGTTTGGGCATGTAAAGCTTTTAACAATGGTATCACGTATAAACGACCGCAGCATGTCAAGAGGAAGGCCGATAATTCAGGACAAAGCTGGGACATGCTAGTCTGCCACCCGTCTCCGATTCTGCTCAGTCTGTTTCGCGTTCTGTAGTATTCTGATTTTACATGATAAGATTATATCATTATCTTTTTTTATTTTTGATAGTGGTGGTGGTGGTGGTTGTGGTTGTGGGGTGGGGGTGGCGTGTCGGTGGCGGGGCGCTTGGGGAGGGGGGGGGGGGGGGGGTGGTGAATGGAGCGGTATGGGGGATACAACAGCTGTTTTTATTTTGTCATGTTTCCCTCGTTTACACATTAATTTTTGTATCTTTTATTGATGATTTTTTTCTTCCATGACTGCTTATTTTTTTCCTCGAACTATTTGTCTTTTGTTTCATTTACATTTTGGTTTTTCATTTTTTGTTTTTTGGTTTGCAGTAATGTGAAGTTTTCTTGAGTTAAGTGTTTGCCTTTATTTTGTAATGTATTGCACTGCTGCTTCATCAAGTCTTTTTGTTGACAGTTGTTGTTTTGTTTTGTTTTTTACTTCTGCTTTTTACTTCTTTTCTTGTCTCTGAATTTTTTTTCCGTTGGAAATACTTCTCTCTGCTACAATTTATAATGTGTCTCTTGCGTTGTACAAGTTTCTTTAGTTCCATAAGGCTGTTTGCTTTCTGATTTGCTCATCTATCTTCCTGATTTTTTTCTCGTGTAATAATCTAACTTTCATTTTCCTGTAATTGTTTCTTGTTTTATGCATATCTCCTTTCCGTGGACTGCCTTTCTTCTGGGTGATGGGATAACTTAGTTATCAGTGCACTTGCTCCTCCCTAAGCTAAGGTTAATTAAACAGCGTTGAGTGTGGTTTCCTTACGGATAATTGAGATTGTTCATGCCCTTTGGCTTCATTCAGTACAGTCCCCCAGTTCACCCAACTATCAATAGGTACCTGCCCTCTTTAGGGTCTACGTAGCGAGGGAAAAGAGATGGACGCCACTCTCAATATGCTTGCTCCATAGAAGCTGAGGTCTCTGATACCTCGCTTCCCAACGACCGCATAGGTAATGGGAACCCCACCTTAGTTTTGTTCCGCAATATGTTTCACTTTATACATACCCCCTATCCTCCGACCACTCTTCTTACAAATACCAGCTCTTTTCTTTCAAACACACATGGCTTTCACATAAGAAGAACAGAAGATGGATATTGTGATATTATATATGAGGCAAGTCTTACCTGTATCAACTGTCGGCATCACCATGTACGATGTCAGCCGCCGCAACCAAATGACACCGACATGATCCTCCTTCTCCATTTTGATTCAGTCTTCGCTGTACTGCCCTGCTGCCGACTTCATGGATTCTCATGCCACAGGATTCCGTGATGTTGCCAATGAGAGAAGCTGGTGATCTGCCCTTTTTCGATTTTGTCCTCTCGGTCCTGCTTTAAAAGACTGTTTTCGTGAAGTTTGTCTCTTGGTGTTGTGGCGCATGGCCCACATGTCTGAATTTCCTGTCATTTTATTAATGGTAGAAGTTTTCCTGTGGTTCCCAGTTCCTGTAGAGTGCTTGACTTTGTTCTTCTATTTGTTCATCTGACCCTGAGCAGAGAAAACACCACAGTAGATAGAAGGGGCTGAAATGTGGCCAACAAATGTCCAGATTTTGACATCAAATTAATAGATTTTTACACCTCATGTACATACTAGGTTTTTCTTGTGAGTAAATCGTTCCTATACGTTGTCTTTACCTGCTTCATGTCATTAGCTTCCTTTTAAAAAAACAACACATTTTTCTTTTGTTGGACTTCGTTTATTGTACTGTGCATAGGTCTCTAGCTGAACACATATCTATATTTTCTGTATGATAGACCAACTATCTTGATCTTTCATTTTCATTTTTTCCTTCTTCATATATTTCCCTGTTTCTGTGCTGCTTTCCTGTTTCATATTTATACGGGATTTTTTCCCTCCTCTTTTCACCTCTACACAAATATCTTTCCCTTAATCTTGTGTAGTTGTTTTTTCTTTTCATTCGTGCATTGTTTTCTGTTTCAAACTTGCCTTTGTCCTTCGTAATCTTGGGGACGGGATAGCTCAGTGGTCAGAGCGCTCGCTTTCCCCCAGCCAGTGTTAAGCAGCATTGAGCGTATTGTATTCGTATTCGTATTCTTGTGTAATTTTTCCCAATTCGTGCATTGTTTTCTGTTTCAAATTTGTCTTTTGTCCTTTCGTGTCATTCTATTCGTTTCTATTTCAATAGTACTGAAGACTTTGTAAAGCATCATTTCACTATAACAGCTGTGGCCTCCATGCCAGCCAGTCAGCCTGCACGTGTTGTTATTCTGTCATATTTGACATAATTAGCCACATAGCCAAACCATGACACTTGAGCTATACAGAGATCTGCTAACTTCAGTCCAGAAAAGAGTGTTGCGTGGCCACGGAACAAGATCCAACGGCGTCTGTAAAACCGTGTCGCAGGGAGGGAAGTGAAAGGGTAAACAGAAACAAAGAGCAGACAAACAATACAGAATGGACCAGGAGACCCAATGGTGAGAGACTCAGGCTTTGTCACACAACTGACATAAATGGAGGAATTTGATAAACAGCTCTTCAGTGTGTTGTCCCGACGGACGCTATAACTGAGTGGTTAAGACCGTCGGACTTCAATCCTGTTGGTCCACGAGGTCATAGGTTCGAATCTTGTTGGCGGCGTCTGTAAATTTAAAAAGTTGGGATTTTAAGGATTTCGCAGATCAGCTCGAAGTGTGGACCACCTTGCCAGTGCCATAATTCCCTTCGTGTATATATAGAACACACACGCAGAAGATGAACTGTACACATTAAAGATCCCCAGGGCTAATTCATATCCACGTTCGATAGGTTACAACAACACAACCATACCCAGCATGCAACATGCACAATGAAATGGGCTGCTCTGAAGTAGGAATGTGTCTTTCGGCTTGAGACGAACAGACAGTATAGACGTTCAGCAAAATTACAATTCCAGGATTAGACCAGGCACTACGTAGGTAATGAAAACATAGAGAATGAGAGAGAAGAGAAGAGAAGAGAAAGGAAGAGAAGAGAAAGGAAGGGAAGAGAGAAGAGAGAAGAGAAGAAGAGAAGAGAAGAGTAAGAGAAGAGACGAGACGAGAAAGAAATAAAGAGAGAGAAGAGGAGAAAAGAACAGAAGGAAAGGAAGACGAGATGAGACGAGACGAGACGAGAAGAGAAAGGACGTGAAGAGAAGAGAAGAGAAGGAAGAGAATGAAGAGAAGAGAAGAGAAAAGAAAGAAGAGAAAGGGAAGACGAAGAGAGAGAAAGACGAAAGAGAAAGGACGTGAAGGGAGAAGAAAGAGAAGAAAGAGAAAGAGGAGAAGAAAAAGAGAAGGAGAAAGAGAAGAGAGAAAGAGAAATGAAGAGAAAGAAGGAGAAAGAGAAGGAAAAGAGAAAGAGAAGGAAAGAAGAGAAGAGAAGAGAAAGAAAGAAGAGAAAGAAGAGAAGAGAAGGAGAAAGAAGAAGGAGAAAGAAGAAGAAGAAGAGAGAAAAGAAGAGAAGAGCGCCTGGTGCCGAGGTCCCAATGACCCTCAACAGAGCTAAGGAAGAAAGACAAGAAGATGACAATGTTAGGGCTGTAAAGAAACCTAACACTTTGCAAAGGCAGGTGGTGTGTGTGCGTGTGTGTGTGTGTGTGTGTGTGTCTGTGCATCTGTGAGGAGTGGGGGGTGGGGTGGGGAGAGGGGCAATAAGGAAACTGTAACATGATATCAAAAAGACCAGAGCTTGAAAGATTAACCCATTTTATTATTCATTTGTTTATATTCTTTATTATTTTGTTCATTGACTTGTTTGTGTGCTGTTTGCTGTCAGGTTGAGGGTTTTGGGGGGTTTTGTTTGTGTTTTGTCTATTCATTGATATTCTTAAATTTTGTTTGTTTCTGTTTCGCTAGTATGTTCATATTCTTAAATTTTATTCGGTCGTGGTTTTGTTGGTGTTGTTTTGTTTTCCCTATTCGTTCATATTCTTGAATTGTGTTTGTTCTTGCTTTTGCTTTGTCTATTCGTTCATGTTCTGAAATTGTGTTCATGCCAGATTTTCTTTGTGCCTATTCGTTTACATTCTTAAATTGTGTTCCGTCCCTATTTTTGTTGCGTACATTCGTTTCTGTTTCTAAATTTTGTTTGTTCTTGGTTTTGTTTATTCTATTCGTTCATAGTCTTAACTTTTGGTTTAAACATAATTTTTTTTTGTTCAAGAGGTCAGACTTACAAAGCAGCAGCTGCACATGAACTATGCCCACGAGTAGCAGCATAAAGAAATATCTTGATTTTGGTTTTTCCCCGATTGGTTCCTATGCTTAGATTTTGTTTGTTCTTGTTCGGAGGGTTTTATTGTTTGTTTGTTTGTTTGTTTTTACTTTGCCTCTTTCTTCATATTCTTAGATCGGTGTGTTCTTGTTTAGTTTTGTTTCTGGATTTTTTGTTGTTGTGGCTTTGCCGATTTCTTTATATTATTTGTTAGATTTTCTTGCTCAGCATTCTTAGATTTTCTTGCTTTGCTTGTTTGTTTGTAGTTGTTATCATTGGTAGGGGTGGGTGGGTTGTTTGTTTTTGTTGGTTTGGGATTTTTTGGGTGGTGGGGGGTTGGGGTTGGGGGGGAGGGGGGTTTGCCTGTTTCTTTGCCTGTTTGCTGTTTGCTCCCACGTATCTTCCAAAACAAGCAAAGTCTGACAGATAATTATTTAGAGAGCTTGCAAGTTTAGAGCTACAAACAGCGACTACTTACTGTATGCAACCTCATCCACACGTGGTTTTGACATTGTGTATGGCTTGGTAACCGACCAGTTGACCTTTAATATATTGAAGATGACGCCAGCCTAAAGTCAAGAGTAATTAGTATACTACTGATTTTGTTTGTTTGTTTTTTGTTTTTTTTGCTGTTCTGTTCTTTTCACAGGATGAGCCCATTCCAGACCACTCTGTGGTTTTTCTTTGGGAAATGTTCAGCATCTCAGCATGGATTTTTTGTTTGTTTGGTTGGGTTTTAAAAAAAGTTATTTTGTTGTTGTTTACCAGTGTGGTGGCTGACGGGTAGAGTACATAATGATTATTATGTCGACAGCTTCAAGAGAAGACTTACTATTATTCATTTTGCTTCTCTTCTTTTTCTTTGTTTGTTTGGCAAAAGAAGACAGTGACCCTTCCTTGATTTAGTGTGTGTGTGTGTGTGTGTGTGTGTTCAGAAAAAAAAAACCCAACCATCCACAACTTCACAGCTTTTTGTGACACTAAGAAACAGTCATTCTGAAATGTGCCTCAGGATATTATAGACTGGCCATTTGTACACTTAAGCCATCCCTTACCCCCAACAACCCCCCTCCCTCTCCCCCCTCTCCCTCTCTCTATTTTTTTAGAAGCAGATTCTTTCTCCTTCTTTCACGTAGGAATGTTCCTTCACAATTGTCCTTGCTTGTGAAGGAAAATCAAAAGAGAAGATTGCTTCAGCAGCACCCTAATTTCAACAGTAAGGATGACTACTACCTCCTACTCAGAGAAGGCTAAGTCATCATTGTGAGACTGAGGACTGGACACTGCAGACTCAGACATCACATAATTATTCACCAAGTTCGACATTGGTGATTCTGAGGCGTGCCCCTGTACTGTGGCACTTCTCCCATGACAGTGGAACACTTCCTCCAGATCTGACCAACACACCCAAACTGGAAAGCCAAAATCTGGGTCACTGACCTGCCGATGAGGGACTAACTATATAATGATGGACATCTGGAGGGCCTTCAGCGCACGGCAGCATAAATTTGTCAGGGCCTCAGGAGTTGCTGTCTGAGCGTTCGACGAAGAAGAACTCGGTTATTTTGCAGCTCCTTACTCTAGTTGTGGGATGTTCGGTTCTTGAGGTCTTCAGTGGAAACTTATAGTTCTGGTCGTGACATATTACAGCTTTTGTAAATACATGACTTTTATTATTTTTTAATGGATTAGGCTGATAATCTCTTCACTGCAACGTATTTTCTCCGCTATTCAGCTTGTGTAATACCTGTCGTTGTTGTTTTAAATCTAAAAATAATAATAATAATAATAAAAATCAGACTGCTTTAGACCGAAATTAACCATAGCTTTACACTGAAAATAACGATGGCTTTTAGGGAAATATCAGTTACACGGCCTGACAAAATATACTATGTGCTTGTATGTGATGTGGAAAAGCCAAGCAGCGTGGGAGAATCGTACAGAGAAAGGAAAGGACTGTAGTTCTATAAAGCATTATATTAATAATATATCTTTCCTGCGTTGGTGTGAAGTTGATTCATGCATTAACTGGTTAAGACTGAGGACCACCAATAACACAGAAACTAAGGGGGTAAAAGGTTAATTTTTGCATTCCCTCAATTGTTGTTTAGTCGAGCAATGAGCTGATCCGTTATAAGCGCGCGCCCGTGTGTGTGTGTTGTTGTTATTTTGGTTTGTATCATTGCTGATGTGCTCGTAACACGCTACAACGTAAAGGAAATATGACACTGAGCTTGTTTGGTAACTATTTACCATAACCTGTACTGTTTAAATATCGTGTTGTTGGTTTTTTTTTTTTTTTTTTTTTAAAAGACATGTCGCTACAACGTTTTAGACCAACAAGCGCTTCTTCTTCTTTTTCTTCTTCTTCTCTCTCTCTCGTCTCTCTCTGTCTCTGCCTCTGTCTGTCTGTCTCTCTATCTCTGTCTCCTCTGTCTCTGTCTGTCTTTGTCTGTCTCTCTGTCTCTCTGTCTTCTCTCTCTCTCTCTCTCTCTCTCTCTCTCTCTCTCTCTCTCTCTCTCTTTCTTTCTCTCTCTCTGCACACAGAATTTTGCCTTTGTTGTTTGATAGATACCAATGTTCCATTAGCAGCGACAAGGCTTGGAGATTTTAAGCACTGTACTTGTGGCGTGGATGGAGGGGTAAGTAGTGAACCAGCCACAAGCCAAGCCACACCACTGCTGTTACACAGAACGTCCACGACGAATGGCTAGCGTGTTGTCTAACGTTCTTCAACAGCTTAGAAACTAGTCCCATGGTCTCTCCCTTCTTCCCCGCCATTTCTATGTAAGGAAGGAACAGACCATTGGCGAAAAGCATACATCGCCACTAGGTTCTGACTTTTCTGACTTTGACAAAATAGTTGTCGCTCATGATGTGAATAACTGCAGGATAAACTACACGAATAAAAACAAAGTTGGGCTATATTCATAAATCAATGAGTTGGGCTATATTCATAAATCAATGAGTCCAAACTTCTTTGTTTTTAACAGGTTGGGGTTTCGATGTGGCCACTCACATTGAGAAAATAGAATTCGTTTTTAAACAGTTTTTTGTTTGTTTTTCGTGATCTACTGATAAACATTTTTTTAAACCATTGTTCTTGCTTCTTTGAATGTTTTTCTGGGTTGTTTTTTTTTTGGCCTGTCTTTGACAAATTTGACTTTTACAATGTATGTTTGGGAATTAGGACTATCACTAAGCTTACTTTTTGTCCTTGTCTTTTTGGGCTTGTATTTTTGGGACCCTTTATCTTGAACAAATTCTGTTTGAACAAAACTTAAATACATTTTTATTTTGTAAGGCAGTTATCTCTGTGGTTAACGCAGTTATCTCTGCCACATCTGTGTAGAGTTATGAATTAAGGTGTGTGTTGTGTGCGTGTGTGTGTGTGTGTGTGTGTTGTGTGTGTTTGCATGTGCGTGTGTGTGTGTGTGTGTGTGTGTGTGTGTTGTGGTGTGTGTGTGTGTGTGTGTGTGTGTGTGTGTGTGTGTGTGTGTGTGTGTGTGTGTGTGTGTGTGTGTGTGTGGTGTGTGTGTATGGTGTGGGTTTGTGGATGAGTGTGTTCATTTTAACGTCTATCCCCTAACCTAAAAAGTGAATTTAGACAGGACATGGGAGAACAGGGGGAGGTAGAAGTGTGTTTGTTTGTAAAGTTGAAAGAGTGATACAAGGAAACAAACAGATCTAACAACGAGAAACCCATTGAACTTTACAAAATATATTTTAAAAACTTGAGTAACCGCGCGCGCGCGCGTGTGTGTGTGTGTGTGTGTGTGTGTGTAAAAGTGTGGGAAAGTGTGTGTGTGACTAAAGATTGGCGGAGTTGGGGGGGGGGGGGGGGGTGAGGAGGGGGCGAGTTACAAAATTATTATGACCAATTTCTGTAATATTTTAAATGATTGTTATTCATTTATAGCCCGTTGCCTGTTTTTTCAACATTTATTTCATGCTTGCTACTTTTTAAAAAAAATCACAGTAAGTGTTGCTGATTTAAAAAAAAAAAAAAGCTTTATATCAGTACTGTCCCTTTGATAAGAGTCCTTATTTTGTTGTTATTGTTCATCAATATCTTTTTCTCATCACCTCCACGTGTTTCATTATTATTATTATTATTGTATTACTTTTATCCCATAGATATCGTTATAATTATTGCTGTTATTGGCATTGTGCTTGTACCGACTTTTTCATTATATACTTTTTTTTATGACAGTATGACTATTATTATTGTTCTCGTTTGATTCAGCTTACAACTCAGTAAATTCCAAAACAAACCTCAATGAAAATGCGTGTATTCTTTTTCTTCGTCTCCTTCATCATCATCAAACGCTCACACAGCAGCTATTGTTGTCTGTCATATGAGCGAAAATGCGTTTCGCTGCCGTTCGGCGCCTGGCAGGTCAGGCCCAGCGCTTCTGTCTACGGCGTGGGAGAGAAATGTTATCTTTCAAGTCTTTCTGGAGAGAAAAAAAAGGTAGGGGAATGGACCAAGAAGGCAGCAAAAAGACAAGGAGGAGGTGACAGGAAGAAAAGTAACAAGGTAGAAACGAAGAGAATCAAAGTCATAATCATTTAAAAATAAAAACCCAAAACTTCCAGATGGTACATTGAATAAGCAATGCATCTTTTTGCTTTTTGATCAGAGGGATAGAAAAGAGGGAATTCCTGGCACAGAATTTCCAGAAGGTGGGAGTGGTATTTTTTACAAAAATAAACTTCCAGATGGTACATTGAATAAGCAATGCATATGCTTTTGATCAAGGATAGAAAAAGGAATCCTGGCACAAATTTCCAGAAGTGGATTGCTATTTAAAAATAACTTCAGAAGGTACATTGAATAAGCAATGCATCTATTTGCTTTTTGATCAGAGGGATAGAAAAGAGGAAATTCCTGGCACAGAATTTCCAGAAGGTGGGAGTGTTATTTATATTGACAGCGCCCCCCACCCCACCCCCCACCCCTGCATCTACATGGGGGAAATGCGTCTATATCACTAAACCATTAAAGCTTTACAGAAGACGAAAACTTGACGTGAGCATTATGGTAAGAAGGCAAGCTCCTGTGGCATTATGTGAAGCTCGTACCGACCACAGAGGCAATAAGGCCAGATGAAGATTTTTTTTAACTTTTTTTTTGAGGGACACTATCCTCAATTTAAAAAAAAATTATTTGTTTAGCACACAGGCCAAAAATGTTCAATATATATATTTTTTTGTCGTTTGATGCGTGAATTCAGGCTGCTTGATAATATTATTATTGGGTGTTTGTTTTTTTAAATCAGTTCGCCTTTTGTGCTGTACTAGATTGCTGTTATATATATATATATGTGTGTGTGTTTTTTCTTTACTTTTTTTAAGACGGTGGGGTGGCGGTGTTTGCACATATTGATATCATTATAATCAATATTGGCCGCACGCACGCGTGTGCGTTTGTGCGAGCTAGTAACTATTATTCCTGGCATACTCAAGGAATGCATTGTGAGTTGAAATTCGTGTTTTTTAAAATTTCATACAAAAGGGCCAACAACCAAACAAAGGACATTTTTTTCTCGTTTATTTTTCTAAGGGTTAGCATGATTTTGCAATGTTAAGAATGGATTCTGTGCAGCAGCACTCACACACAGTAACATGTTACTATAATAAATAATATGCTTTGGATGAAAAGGCAGATGATTCAAGTATTTTATTTTTGCACAATAGTATTGTACAGCGCAACTTGCTTTCTTTTCTTTCTTTCTTTTTTTTTCTTTCTTTCCTCACTGTCTTTTTTGTGTGTGTTAAATGTTATAATACTATGCTGTGTTGTTGTTTGTTCAATGTAACAGCAGTTAAACCAGCAAGAGAAACACAAACACAGCTGTCAGTTGCTATGATGATGATTGGGCAAGATGCAAGAGATACCTTCTAAGGACTATTTGACGCCATTTTCTGTTGTTCGTTTGTTTGTTTGTTTTTAGGTTGTTGTTTTTTCAAGAGAGGAAAGTTTTACCAGAATGTACACAGGTTTGGGTTTTTTGGAGGGGTTTAACTTTATTTATTTTTTTTAAAAAGTTTTTTGGTTTTTTTTTTTTGGGGGGTGGGGGGGGGGGGGGGGGGTTGTAGATTGCAGCACTTTTTTTTTTTTTGCACTGAGTGAGTATTCAGCATTGTCGGTTCTGCATCTTCCTATTTGAAATGCAAAGGAAGAATGACTTAGGTTTTGCTCCTTGCGTATGCTTATGTTTCGGTCTCTGTTTCTGTCTCTGTCTTTCTCTGGCTGTCTCTCCCTGTTTTTTCTCTCGGCTCTCTCTGTCGCTGTCTCTTTTCTCAGTCTGTATCTCTCTCTCTCTCTCTCTCTCTCTCTCTCTCTCTCTCTCTCTCTCTCTCTCTCTCTCTCTCTCTCTCTCTCTCTGCCTGTATGTCTGTTTGTCTTTCTGTCTGTCTGTCTGTCGGTCTGACTCTCTTTCTCTTGTCTGTTGCCTTGTCTGTCTCTGTCTCTCTCCGTTTCTCTCTCTCTGTGTCTCTGTCTCTGTCTGTCTCTCTGTCTCTGTCTCTATCTGTCTCTCTGTCTCTCACCCCCATCCTCCAGGCCATTTAAGATAAACATTCTTTCTTTTTTTTAATATCCAAAGATAAAGAGAATTGGAGGGTAGCTCGGGGTGAGTTGGGGGAGAAAGGATGGGAGTTAGAGAGACAAACTGAGATCTGACTTTGTCATGATTTTTATCCGCCTTGATCTGTATATATATAAACTCTAGGATAATGCTGGGCTGTTAAAACCGTGTTCATTACAATTATTAGGAAGTACCTTTTTGTTTGGGATTTTTTCGCTGTGTGTTTTTTTTTTAAACAATGCTGAACCACGCTTGATAACTGACCAAGCTAGTAATTATAACGATAATAATAATGGTGATAACAATAATGATAATAGTAGTCGGTCTTATGTCTTTGATTGAAACAAAAATGTAGAGTCTGAAGAAACTACTTCACTGAAACTTGAGGGCTGATGTTAACGTTTCGCTGGTCTAGGAGCATGTAACATTCAGCCGTATTCCGCTAATCGGATAGCTATGTGTAGGCTTGGGTGGGGTTTTTTTGTTTGTTTGTTGGTCATTTTAGAAAACAGAACATATTTGCAGCTTTGTCATGTTGATTTTGGCTGGGTGAGGGTCATGATAATGACCATGATGATAATGTTCGTGATTAATGTGACGACTGCAATGACTGCAACGACGAATGATGATGTTGATGATATTCCTTATTATTATGTCTAATCCATGTTGCTATTCTTATTATTTTCATCATCCTTTAGAGCAGATAAAAAAACCCACTATGACAAGATTGTTTTTAATACTGCTTAACAAAAAAAAAAGAATACTTATTATGATGATTTCAACGTACAGGCAAGATAGGAAACTGACATAACGGGGTCTATACTGTGCTGCTATCTTTAACACTTTGACCTAAAACAGTAATTATCTGAGAGGATTTTGAACGATAAAGACGAGTGGCAGATTTGAGATGAGAATGGCTTCAGCAGATGAAGGCTACTAGGTGACTGGCTTGTGAACCATACCACACGAACACTGTAGCGCACGACTGACTATAGTACAGTACAACACAGTACAGTTGAGTTCAGTACAGTACAGTACAGCACGGTGCAGTACTATACAATACAGAACAGTGTAGTGAGGTACAGTGAAATGCAACACAACACAACATAACACAATACAGCACAACACAATACGATACATTACAATACGGTACAGTATGGAACTATACAAACATTACTATGCAATACAATAAAAATCAATACAAAATGGCCCAGGCCAAAAGCTGTGCCAGTTATTGATGTAAGGTAAGACCATTAAACTATTGTTATGTTGTAGAATGCTATGTTAATAATGTATAACTGTTGTCTTCAGCATGATAAGCTCTCAGCATAACGACCCGCAGTCTCCTTTAAAAGAAGGAAAACAATCCTCTGAATTTGGAGTGTGGCTGCCTATGTGGTGAGGTACTTGAATAGAATCATGCACACAGACTTCTCATTCAGCGTGTACTTTCAATCTCACAGTGATTCCCAGGTGGGATGAGTGAGTCAGAGTGTTACATTCTGGGTGACCCCCAGGGTGTTAAGCAGGGCAATCGCTCAAACAACAATATACTAACAACAACATAACTGAGTAAAGTATACTTTTAATTCCATGGCTGCAATAGTACTCCATACCATTGAGAGGCAGTTGGCAAATTCAGTCGAATCCAGACCCCCAGATCTTACCGTTATTTTGAAATAGTTGCCATGAGTCTACAAGTCCAAAAGGGGTTTCAAGTGTTTCTTAAGATGAAGAGCACACAAGAGGGGAGACCTACTCAGGTATTTCGGAGATTTTAGCTGCCGATAACTTTGTTTCCCTTACCTTGTCTTGTTGAAAGTCTTAGTGATCATGATTCTAGTTGCCAGAAAGCTATTGTGCAGCTTTTTTCGTTTTCCCTGCCAGCCTAGAACCGTTGTAAATGGTAATTTTGATGCTGATATGGGATCGTAAAAACTTTGAGGCTGGATCCTAAATTAGAAGGCTGGGTCATCAATGGCAAGAAGTAAGAGTGCTGCTATCACCCCGCAATGTGTTGCCTAGCTCTCTGTAAATGTTCCCTCACTGGGTCACATGCATAGCTTTTCCTCAAAGAAGAACAAAATCAGAAAAGATGATGGGGAAGTTTTATGGGTTGCAACAATATTTGTTGCTGTTAGAAAATAAAGTTGTTTCGAGGTGTTAAAAACAATAACAATTGCCAAAAACCAACAACTTTGGGTTGAAGCATATGATGCTTTTAAAAAGAAATAGAGGCACACCTTTAACGAAGAACAGGGTTATACCACAGGTGGATGGGTGACCGTTTGCACATCTTGGCTGCAGTAAAGTCCCCCAGTTCACCCAGCTGTAAATGGTACCTGCCCTCTTTAGAGTCAGGGAAGGTAAATCCGCGAAGGAGAGGAGATGGGTGCCGCCCTCAATATGCTAGACCCTGGAGAAGTGAGGTCTCTGACGCCTCGCTCTCCTACAACCACATAGGTTATGGGACACCTTTACCATTCTTTACTGCTATGGTCATACCTAAAATAGGGAGAGCAGCATCTACTGCTTTTGGCTGCAGAAAATATGGCGGCACTAGGCAACATGGGCATCAGCAATATGTCAAGATCTAATTTTACAAATTTATGTGAATTCTAGTAAAAACGAAATGCACTTTATAAATAGAATATTCATGAAAAAACAGTCCTACTTTTCTTTGATTTAAAACAGATTAAGAGTTTTTGGACTACATTGATTTGCGTTAATACCTTTTTTAAAAAGTGCACACTTTGGTCACCGGCATTATTTTTGATGTAATCTCCTTACATGTTTCCCTTTCCCTGGACTACATTTTTTTTTAGAGGTTTACATTTGCAAACTGGACGATTACTTTCATAAAACGAAAATTCAGTTAGGAACGACTTTGGGGTAATTACTAAAAGCTTTGTCAGTTCCAAGGTTCATGTTAAGATGCTGATATGCTTTAAAATGTTATGGAATTATATCTTCATCCATGGCAACTTTTTGTACAACAACTTGTATTTTTCATCGAAGGAGACCCCTAAAAATCCTTTGAGATCAGAGTACGGCTGCTTGCTGGTATGGAAAGGTATTCAAGAAATGCCACACACTAAATCTCACCTAATTAAGTCTCACAGAGATTGCCAGGTGTGATGAGAAAGACAGAGCCAGCATGCTTAGTGTGATCCCCAACCTGTCTCCGGGATGGCACAGCTCAGTGGTCAGAGCACTCGCTTTTCCCCAAGCTAAATAGTTAAGCAGCATCGAGCGTGGTTACCACTTGGATGGATGACCATTTGCACATCTTGGCTTCAGTACAGTCCTCCAGTTCACCCAGCTGTAAATGGGTACCTGTCTCTTTAGGGTCAGGGAAGGTAAAGCAGCGAGGGAGAGGAGATGGGCGCCGCCCTCAATATGCTTACCCCTGGATAAGCTGAGGTCTCTGACGCCTCGCTCCCCTACGATCTCATAGATTATGGGACGCCTTTACCTTTATACTTACCAGGCTGTATCAGCAAGCTTATAGCACCCAACAAAAGGGCTTTGAGTGTCGTCTGCATGTAGATATTTTTTTAAAAGTAGCACGGAATCAGTCATTTTTGTCAATACTTTTTTCCTGGAGAAACAGCTGGTTTTTATGAGGATCTATTTGTAACTGTTAAGAAGGGATGTTCATTTTGGTTTTTGACAATTTCTTATACTGCGGATTATGTTTCTAATATATAATTATTGACTCATTCATTCATTTCACTTATTATTCATTTTGCTGTAGCACACTCGCAGATGCGCCAAAAACCTACCTGAAGTTGTATTACCACGTGATTATTTGTTTATGAATTTGACCAAGAAGATAACATATTATTTGACACGAAAACGTGATTTAAACAACCCCCCCCCCCCCTCTCTCTCTCTCTCTCTGTTCTGGACGATAATTAATCATTGCATGACATAAGCTTTTAATGTAGACTTTAGAAACGCAAACGCTTAAGTTTTTTGTTTGTAAATAAAAGATCTATGAACAGTCCTGTCAAAGAACACGGTGGCGATTTCCTTATGTCCCCGTTTATGAGGGCGTAACACTGCTTGTTTGAATTAATCTAGAGAGCTGTGCTTGTTAAGTACTACTGTATTTGACTTTTCTTGTGGGTGGGGTAGTATCTTAATAAGTTTTTGTTTACTTTGGTTTTGTTTATTTCGTTTGAAGTATTATGTCGATGAGTTTTGTATTGTGTTTAAAGGATATTCAGAAACCGTTTTATTTTGTTTGTGTTTGGAATATCTTTTCTTTGTTTGCTTGCTTTGTTTCGTTCTTGCTCTTGTTACATTTTCTTGTTTTGTTTGGTTGCTATTTTGTTTTTACGTATTCTTTCCGAGTCTTCTTTCTTAATGCTGATCCTGCTTATTGTTGTTTTTGTTTTCTTCTTCTTCTTCTTTCTTATAATTACGTGGTTAAGATCGGAAAAAAAAATAGGTAAGGCGATACTTTTTGTACTGGATTCCTGTTGGCCTTTTATAACTTTGCAACAATACACAGGACCTGCCATATCTTGATTTTTTGGTAGAAACGACATGTGAAGAAGATAATTATTATCTGGTATTTTATAGTATAGTATTGAAAAAAACCAAACGAAGTACCCAACAAATTATTATTGAAATTTGTGTTTGCTGTCGCTCACTTTTTGAAATTTTTGTGCTGTCTTGAACTAAATGCATCTTGTAAAAAGAAAAATTTTAAAAATATAAATTGAAGCCTAGAACAAAGTTCTTGTGACGGATGGTTCAAACATGTTTATGTGATGAATAATGATACATTTGTCCTGCTTTTTGTTCTGTATTGTGATAGTTAAATGTATTGAGGCTAAATTATGTGAATAACATTGTCTGAATGATGTAGGTTTTAAAAAAAAAGAAATGTGTACACAAAAGCGTATGCTTCCCATAACACACTGGTTCGCTCTCTGTCTGCGGCTGTGTGTGTGTGTGTGTGTGCGCGCGCGCGCGCGCACGCACGTGCGTGCGTGTGTGTGTAATGATAATGATGATTAAAGGAAAATGTAAGACATCAATCGAACATACGATTGTTAAAATGTCGTTAAGTATTACTGCACCTCTATCCTATTACATTGAATACAGAGGAAAAGGAAAAAAACAACAACAGACAAATGACTGTCGCAAAACTTGATCGCTTACTCGTAGTTAGCTATATGTTATTATTAGTTATCGATCATTATTGCTAGCCTCATTTATTGTAATGACAATTATCATGATAATTTTCCCCATATGTAGGACAATACGTGTGATGTATCTTTTTGTTGCCAGTCTGTCGCTTTCTCTCCCTTTTTTGTCTGTCCTTCCTTTCCTTCCTTCCTCACTCCCTCTCTCTGTGTCTTTTTCTGCCTCTTTCTGTCTCTGCCTCTGTCTCTTTGTCTGTCCCTCTGCTTATATCTGTCTCTATATGTCTGCCAGTCTGTCTTTCTTTTTCAATTAAAAAAAAGTTATACCACTTTAAGTCACGACAGATTGCTTTGCGTGAAATTCGGGCTGCTCTCCCCGGGGAGAGCGTGTCGCCACAAGAGCAGCGCCACCCATTGTCTGACTGATTTTCTCTCTCTCTCTCTCTCGTGAGTGGTGAGTGAGTGAGTGAGTGCTGGTGTGTATTCCCATGAGTGAGTGAGTGAGTGAGTGAGTGCTGGTGTGTATTCCCATGACATACAAATACAGCAGACTCAAGCGTTTGAAATAAATAAATCAGCAGCACATCGGGCACATTTTTGTGGTTATGAATCTTTTTCATATCGAAAGGAGAAACGATCAGACAATGTTTCAAGTCACCTTTTTTCTTCAAGGGTATTAAAGCTACAGAATTTCATATTTTGGGCTGCTGACGGGTTGTTTTTTTTTGCGGGGGGGGGGGGGGGGGGGGGGGGGGGGGGGGGGGGGGGGGGGGGGTTGGTGTTTTTTTTGATGTGTGTGGGTTTTTTTTAACCATTCCAAGTGAAACTATTTTGTTCGCGGCGTAGAAACATAGGAATATAGGAAATGTTTAGTTTTAAAAGCTGTTTGCCTCTCTCTGTACGTCTGGCTAGGTTTGTATGTCTGTCTTGTTTGTCTCTATCTGTCTTTGCCTGTCTGTCTTGTCTGTCTCTATCTGTCTTTGTCTGTCTGTCGGTCTCTTTCTTTGTTGTCTCTCTGTCTCTGTTCGTCTCTCTGTCTCTGTCCCTCTCTCTCTCTCTGTTTCTGCCTCTCTGTCTTTGTCTGTCTGTCTGCTGTCTGTCTTGTCTCTGTCTCTGTCTCTCTCATCCCGTGTGACTGTCTTTGTCACTCTCTCTTTCTCTATGTCCTCTTTGTCTCTGTCCCTAACTCTCTGTTGTAAGTCTTTTTTTTTCTTTTAGGTCTTTGTTCCCACATATAGAATTATGTCTCTCTGTCTCTGTGTGACTGTCATTCTCTTTCTCTTTCGGTTTCCTCTTTCTTCTTTTTTGTTTTCTCACAGCACCCCCCCCCCCCCTTCCCCTCTCCACTCACCACCATCTATCTTCTCTCACCAGTTTCTCACCTCCCCCACCCCCCCTCTCCCTGCCTTCTTTTCCCCTTTGTAAGAATCTGAATTTTACTTTTTCCGCAGAAAGTTGGGGGTTAAAAAAAAAAGTTTTGACTAAGTGTTATAACTGACTCCTGGCTATACACCCTTTCTCCTCCTCCACCACTACCACAACCACCACCACCACCAAAAGAACAAAATAAAGGTTCTTGATATTCATCTCTTTTTTAAAAAATTTCTTTTCTGAGGTAGGGTTCAGATGTTCGCCCATGGGAAGATTTTTTTGCGTATTATTTGACCATTTTTGCTCCAACATTTAGGTAGCCATGTTACGTCTTCCTGATGATATTGATATAATTAAGATACTTTGACAGCCTCGCTTTTCTCTCCCCCACCCCCCCCCCCCCCCCTTTTCTCTTCAAACTGCCTTCACCATTTTGTCAACACACTTAGTTGGTTAAACGTAAACCAAGTCTATTACAAAGAAAAGCCACCACCACCACCACCCTCACCAAAACCTGTCCAATTATTTTTTCTATGCATTTCTATCTGCAGATGAATGAGTTAAAACACTTATATTGGAAAGAAGGTTAAAATCGCTTTAAGAGTTGACCCCCCCAAAAAAGTAAGGGCAGTTTATGTGATCATTATACAATGAGCGATTTTAAAAGAAAAAGGAAATAGTAAGAATAAAGTAGGTGGACGAAAGGTTGAAAATGATGAAACAGCATGGCTCAACACGGCACGAACAACAAAACTGTTAAATCCATCTCAATACTTTGCTGATGTTTGATGTCGTAGAAGTACAACTGAGATCGTCTGGCAGGTGGACAAAAAACACGAACAGTCATAGGTTCAATTCCACCCCAACACACACAAAGTCTCTCTCTCTCTCTCTCTCTCTCTCTCTCTTTTTCTCTCTCTCTCTCTCATATATATCCTTAAGGGCGGGGACTGGATGTAAAAAAGCACATGGGTGCTTATTCATTATCCTCGAAATAAAAGAATTTATCATTGTCATTGTCTGGAACATGTAACGTTTAATCCCTGTTTGTTCTCTGCACATCTCTGGAAACAGGCCATGCATGCCACGGCTATACAACCGTTGAGGTTGTCTACCCTACTACTCGTCCTTTGTATGGTTGTTTCCCCTTCTATTCTGGTACAGCGCCCCAAGAGATGATCTGTTTGGAAGGCAGGTCAGGCATTTTGGTGAGGTGAGCGTATCACCCAAGCTCTCCTGCTTCTTGACAGTGGTGAAAGGCAGTTCTTCAATTTCAGGATGTCATCGACATTGTTCGTCTTTCGATGCCCGCAAAGAAGGACCATGACTTTTCAAGTTTTCTTGGAAGGTCTGTCTGTAGCCTAGGGTCTGGTAGTGGGTTTGAGAGTCCGATCCAGGTCCTGTATAATTCAGGGCTTCAAATTCAGGCTGGACATCTACGCTGGCAGAAAAAAAGTCACGGACAGAGACATGGAGTTTGCTAAATCCCACTGAAGGGGACAGGACAACATAG
The DNA here is from genome assembly GCA_028751875.1 of Rapana venosa. Taxonomy (NCBI): domain Eukaryota; kingdom Metazoa; phylum Mollusca; class Gastropoda; order Neogastropoda; family Muricidae; genus Rapana; species Rapana venosa. The sequence continues at coordinate 18,758,398 of CM054137.1, read as the reverse complement.
CGGTTAGAACGTCGAATTTTATGATCTGACTGTCACTGAGATTTTGGGTTTGAATCATCGCATAGGTGTGTGTGTGTGTGTGTGTGTGTGTGTGTGTGTGTGTGTGTGTGTGTGTGTGTGTGTGTGTGTGTGTGTGTGTGTGTGTTTGTGGTTGAGGAGAGGGCGGACCCGGGAAATCTATTTCTATTTTCATTTAAGTCCAGATGAGACCACACCAAAAAAAACCACCAAAAAAACTCCCGACCGAAGCCCAGTGTGTGAGAGAGCACATAGCAGCACGCGTAGGCATTAAAAGCCCATCTTTTGTAGGAGAGTAGTCAAGCTATTGGGGACGGGATAGCTCAGTGATCAGAGCACTCGCTTTCCCCCAGCTAAGGTTAAGCAGCATCGAGCGTAGTTACCACTTGGATGGGTGACCGTTCGCGCGCCTTGGCTGTAGTACAGTCCCCCAGTTCACCCAGCTGTAAATGGGTACCTGCCCTCTTTAGGGTCAGGGAAGGTAAAGCAGCGAGGGAGAGGAGATGGGCGCCGCCCTTGGCCCCTTGAGAAGTTGAGGTCTCTGATGCCTCACTCCCCTACGACCACATAGGTTATGGGACACCTCTACCTTTTTTTTTTTTTAGTGAAGCTATTGAAGCAGCCTGGCCATGGCTGTGTGTGTTGCTGCGGAAGGCTGAAGCCAGACCAGTCTGGAGAAAACTGTCCACCAACACCTCCCTCGTGTCAATCGCCCCCCGAGGACCATCGTAATCAAAGGAATGATCTTTTTGTGTCTGCATTTAAACATTTTTCCCGCAGATAATAGAATTAGTACTCGTGTGCTTTTTTTTTACATCCAGTCCCTGTGTGCATGCAGTTTTGCAAATTCTGTCATCCTTTGTTCCTACCGGTCCAAAATGGCCTGCTCTTGTTTTGAAAAGGCGAAGCAGGGGTTTTAATGTGTGCGCAAGATGTTCCGCATGCGTTCGCACTCAGGACCGCGGTTTATTGATGAATTGATTGGTTGATGGAGTCTCTGGGTCTAGCTGTGGTGTGGATGTCTCGAACATACCCAGCATGCAATCTTCGACCTAGGATCTGCCAGGTACGTCTCACCCAGTTTACACTGCTGGAACATGTCAGTGCAATGTCTGAACAACTCCTCAAGGAGTCAGCGGAGAAAGAAGTCAAGTGAAATGAAGTAAACTCAGATCAGTGTAGTTAGTATACATGCCCCGCAAGATTGTTTTGGTCTTCCTCTTACTACCATTTACTATCACATGAACGAAAATGTGTTGCGCTGCCGTTAAGCGCCTAGCAAGTCAGCCCCAGCGTATCCGACTTCGGCGTGGACTATTTGTTTGTTCAAGGCCTGGGTTTTATGGAAATGTGAAGGAAGATCCACCACCTTAGCTGTCGCTGCTTCTTTGCGGTTGTTGATTCATCTTCGAAAGAAGCAAATGGCTGGTGGCTTTATACCTTGATACATTTTTTTTCTATCAGAGGGAGAGGAGAGAGAAAGGGGGAGAACGTGTAGGAGAAGAAAAGCCAGAAGAATTTAGTAGTTTCTTTCTTTCTTTCTTTCCTCTTTTAGGAGATGGTGGCGATTGTGGTGGTGGTGGTGGTGGTGGTGGTGGTGGTTGTGGTGTGTGTGTGTGTGTGTTGGGGGGGGGGGGGGTGATGGTAAAATTGTTATTATGTCCTAATGTCGCTGTATGCTCACAACTGTTGTCTTGAAATGATAGGTTCTTTTCATGCAAAACTTTCTGAAGTTCTGAAGATGCAAATAATTCTGAAGTCTTGAGTATGCCAAAGTTTTTCGGGTTGTTTTGGGTTTAAAAACAAAACCTTACATCAAGATTGCAAGGACACCACACCACATCACACCACACCACACTACACTACAACACACTACACTACATTGCACTGCACAACACTGCACTACACTACACTACACTACACTACACTACACTACACTACACTACACTACACTACACTACACTCCATTCCACTACACTACTCTGCAAGAAACTTCTGTGGATGCAATATGATTTTTTAAATGACATTTTTATTCTAATCCACATATCACTAAAGTTATCATTTTGATTACTTGTTTTTTGTTTTCAATCATGGTAAATCTTCTGTACTTGCACTGAGTTTTTAGACATTAAGGATTTCATTTTAGATAACACTTTGTCGATTTTTTCCCTTGTTTTTTCAACAACAACAACAAAGGATTTTTTGATATTCAAGATTGGTTTGCTTTGTTGTCTTATGCTCGTTTGTTGGGAGGAATATTTCTTGCATTTTGGCTGATCCTAGTCATATTCGAATAAACGCTTTTTTGTGTATGTTTTGTGTGTGTGTGTTTGATCCCCAAAATGGCATAAGCTGATGATGTTTTTTTTAGTTGAAGTTCTTTTGCTACAGAAGTTGTGTCTTTCAGTTATCCTCGGGTGTGGCAAACAATCATTTCTAATGAACTGATGTATGCATGTATGTGTGTGCGTGTGTGTGTGTGTGTGTGTTTGCACAGAGCTGATAAAATTGGAGTTACATTTTCTTTTGGTCTCTCTGTCTCTCTGTCTCTCTGTCTCTCTCTCTCTCTCTCTCTCTCTCTCTCTCTCTCTCTCTCTCTCTCTCTCTCTCTCTTTCTCTCTCTCTCTCTCTGTGAGTGCGTGTACACGCACAGTCCTGGTATCTTTAGTATTGTCAACATATCCACCGCAAAACAACAACCCTACCCGCTGGTAAATCAAAACAGTTAAAGGAGGATCGTGTGGTTTTTTTTAAAGATTATATTTTATAAATCATCGTTTGACAGTTGTTAAGAATGACAGTTGATTTATTCAGTGGTTTTTTTTTTGTTTAATGTCCAATGTGCATTGACAGTTAACAATTGATTAACTACTGTCTGATTTATAGAGCGCAAACAAATCTTCACACCCAAACGTGTGCTTGTGGCATTATTAGTGAACACTTTAGCACAAACTGCTTTTAGATGACAAAGGGAGGGGAAGAAGGGGTGAGGTGGGGTGTGCCTTGAAAATTAACTGAATACTCAGAACTACAGGGCATGTTGAAGATAGGCAGCGACGAACATTTCTTTTGGTTTGGTTTGTTGGGAGTTTGTTCGCTCTTTAACAAAAAAAAAAAAATGGACGAGCCAAATTCAAATTCACATTTCATACTGTACTTAACAAAAGTGGATATATCCTCGGAGGCCAGAGTATCAATCAAAACGGATTGTCAGTAAATAGTATATGTGAGGTGTTTGGAAGAAGAAGAAGAAGAAGAAGAAGAAAACAAGAAGAAAAGAAGAAGAAGACAAGAAGCAAGAACAAGAACAAGAAGAAGAAGAAGAAAGAACAAGACAGGACTATCATCTGAATTTTTTTTAATCAATAAAGTATGGATTCTGCTTGGATATTTATGCCATTTTTATTTCAACAAATATTCAAGATTCTGCAGGTCTCTCACAATAATATTCCAAACTAATATTATTGTCCGAAGATGGCAAACTTAACTCAGGTAGCATTCTGTGGAGCTGGACAGTGGCGATGGAGACAGGTGACATACAGGTAGCAAAGGCAGGTAGGTGACATTGTCCGATCGGACAG
>CM054137.1:18747299-18749799 GCA_028751875.1 Rapana venosa | reverse complement strand
CTACTACCACTACTCCTCCTCCTCCTCCTCCTCCTCCTCCTCCTCTCCTACTACTACTACTACTACTACTACTACTCCTACCACTACTACTACTACTACTACTACTACTACTACTCCTACCACTACTACTACTACCACTACTACTACTACTGCCACTACTACTACTACTACTACTACTACTACTACTCCTACTCCTACTACTTCTACTGTTATAACCACTACTATCGTCGACGTCAACGTCAAAATCTTCCATTTTTGAGATGTAAGGTATAAACCAAACAGTCTACAATTTCTACTGGTGATGATATTCCACTTCAGCCTTGAAAAGATTCAATAGGACTGTAAGGTAAAGAAAGACATGAGCTAGTAGTATACAGTCATACTTCATCTAAAAAGCAACAAGAAGATCGTCTGCAAACTGCAGACATTATACAGAAGTACTGACTGACGTCCCCTAAAACGCAATATAGATCAAAGAAAATAAGTAACCATAGCTAAACCAACCTAAAGTTTATAATAAAAAAAAAGGATTAAAAATGACGTGGGGGTGGGGGTGGGGCAACTTTGTAGGAAAACATCACAGACCAATGACTGGACTCGCAAGGTCATGCTCACTATACTGAGCGGTGTACTCTTTTGTTTCCTTTCTTTTAATAACATTACCACAGATAAGTTGTGTGTGGGGGTGGAGGGCATGAAAGTAAGACAGACATACCAGTACATGTCTGAAAACAAAGCATATAGGTGAAATTTGGTTAATTTTGGGTGTCTGTATTTATGAGGTATCTGCACATAATCTGCACATAATAATGATTTTTAAAAAAACGTTATCGTAGACATTAGCCAGGTTGAAAATACTTTTCCCAGAGAGCTCTTTTTTTGTTTTGTTTTGTTTTGTTTCGCAGGTTTTGGTTATTGTCTTTGTTTCAGGTTTTTAGGTTCTTTCACTTTGTTCTGAGGGGTTCTTTCTCTCTTTGTTTTTGCTTTTGTTGTTGCCTTTTTTCTTTTGACCATTTCTTTGGATTGGATTGGATTTTTTAACCATTTGTTTCGATATAAAGAACTTAGGCAATATCGCTGGCATCATGGGTTGAATGATATATTTTTGGAAACAGGTCGAACTACACAACATTTGAACAGTAAACTATTTCCCAAAGCAGCCAAGAAAATAAATGTTGAAAAGAAATCAGGCGAAAAAAAATTTTCATCAAAAAAAGAAGATTTTTTTCAGTCCAAAAGAAAATTGCACAAACGCAAACACAGAATCAAACCACAAATCTGTTTATGATGAAAAAAAGCAAATGCATTGCTTATTCAATGTACCATCTGGAAATAAAATTTTGACTTGACTTGACTTGACCCCCACCCAACCCCTTTTTATTGCTCATGATTTTAAAAGCGCCTTTGACAAAATGATACATCGTTACTATGATTTTTGTCTTTGACACACTGTTAAACCATTTCACTTTTCATTTTGTTAGGATTCATTTGAAAATGCTGAATGAATCATACCAGATAATCTGTCGAAATGTAACCTGGGTCTTGATGTTTACTGTTATGCAAATGGTTGTAGGATAATTATTTAAAAAAAAAAGAAATGAAAAGAAACAGAAACTGTTCCATTATCATGAAATATTATGTGTGTGTCCGTGTGTGTTTGTGTGTTTGTCTCTGTCTGTGTGTGTCTGTGTGTGTGTGTGCGTCTGTGTGTGTGTGTGTCTGTGTGTATGTGTGTCCCCACGCACTACAGCTTTTTGGCCACTGCTTAAGTCAAACAGAGAAATGCTTGCGACATTTTCAGAACTGCATTTGTGGGTGTTGAGTCAAAAATGTACCCTGTGTTATTTTGGAGCCACGGGCCAAGGCACATGCTGCCTGCTGTTGTACTACAGGATCTTACTGACAATTTAACGTGACCAGCCTTTCTATGCCTTAGCAAGTACCAATGGTTTTGGTTTGTTCTTGTGTTTTTTTTTTAAAAAAACCACTAATATTTCTACTTCAAATGTCAGTCTGAGAGAGAGAAAGAAAGAAAGAAAGAAAGAAAGAAAGTAAGAGAGAGAGAGGAGAGAGAGAGAGAGAGAGAGAGAGAGAGGAGAGAGAGAGAGAGAGAGAGAGAGAGAGAGAGAGAGAGAGAGAGAGAAAGTGTGTGTATGTGTGTGTGATTGATTGATTGATCGATTTTGGCATCCACTACACCGAGTTACTGTTTCTAATAACTGTTCTTTGCTTTTGCTACAACTGCTTGGAAAGAAAGCACGTACCTGCTTTGCATCTACACACACACACACACACACACACACACACACACACACACCCCGCACGCACACAAAACACACACACACACACACACACACACACACACACAACACACAACGGACAAACACGGACAGACAGACAGATAGACAAATAAACCAAAGGCCAAAATGTAGACGGACGAAAGAATCAAATGTTTGAATTACCAACAACAACAAAAAAAGAAAGAAAGAAAGAAGAAAGA
>CM054137.1:18714799-18744799 GCA_028751875.1 Rapana venosa | reverse complement strand
TTCTTACCTGGCTTTATCACCAAACAGCACAGACAAATCATGCTCTTTTCTAGCAGTGTTCATAAATTGTAGATTCTTCTTATGTGGCTTGATCATGAAACAGCACGGAAATGCCATTTTTAAAGGGTGTTTAAACAAATGGCAGATTCTTAGCTTTGATAATCAAGCTAGACATCAAACAACATGGAAATGCCATTTTCAAACCATGCTCGAAATTGACAGATTCTTGTCAGGTATAGACATGCCATTTTCTGGTGGTGCTCATAAATGGCAGATTCTTATCTGGGCTTGATCCCCAAACAGCAGGGAAATGCCATTTTCTAACAGTGCTCATAAATGGCAGATTCTTACTTGGCTTGATCGCGAAACAGCACAGAAATGCATTGTTCTAGCCAAAATTTGCAGGTTACAGCACCATAAAATAATAATTTAAAAAAACACAACCAAAAGCGGCTCAGTTCTGTGCTTGCACTTGCATTTGCACTTGTTCTTGGACTGATGGCATGTGATTGTTTTGCGCTGTGATGAGGTAATGAAGAGGTAAAGGTACAGCTATCCCATAACCTATGTGGTCGTAGGAGAGCGAGGCATCAGAGACCTCACTTCTCTAGGGGCCAGCATACTGAAGACTGCGCCCATTTCCTCTCCTCCCTCACTGGTTTACCTTCCCTGACCCTAAAGAGGGCAGGTACCCATTTACAGCAAGGTGAACTGGGCGACAGTATGAAACCAAGGCGCAGTCACCCATCCAATTGGACGACAAAAAGTTATATACTGTAGTGGTTAGTCTTAAGAACAGTTGAGTTTTACCCAATGTTGAATCTATTGTCTTTGAGCCCAGAGGGGTGGAGAATGAGAAAGGACAATTTTTTTAATGCTGGTTTTCATGCTGGTAAACACACCAGAAATCAAGCACAGTACTCAATTTTTTTTTTTAGTAACAGTCATGGCAGCTTTCTGTAGTTAGTTATTTGTAGGACAAAAAATGAATAAGCTTTTGATGGGGAGGTTGAGGGTTCGAGTCCAATCAGAGGAATGGGTGGGGATGGCAGTGGTGGGTGGGGTTGTTTTAGCTTTACGGCAGTATTTTGGGTTTAATAACGATAATAATAATAATAATGCATGGAATTTATATAGTGCTGTATTTTGTGAGAAAACAATTCTGTGTATTTTATTTTCGACAGGCCAGTGAGCTTTTGTTGGGGGTGAGGTTCACTTTTCCATGTGTGAGAGTGCTTAGTTTGATTTACCTCAAGAAATACTATGAACTCCTTTTTCACCATTTTTACTTCAGTGTTATGTGATCTTGTGGTTCAGGTATGGAGCATATTAGCGTCTTTTATATGCCCCCATGAAAAGCTCAGTGAGAGGACAATGTTCTTTTTATTGAGCCAAAGTTTGAAAAGTAGCCTACCTTTTGACCCTGTAAAAGTTGTTTCATGTTATCGCAGTTTGTGCCTGTTATAATTGACTTTTGAGTCAGAATTGAAGCTAGTTTTGATTGCGATAAAATTAACAAATTTCTCTCTCTCTTCTCTCTCTCTCTCTCTCTCTCTCTCTCTCTCACTCACACACACACACACACACAAAGCTGTAATCATGTTTACATGAATAGCCCAATTGTTGCCAATGTTTACAGTTCATTTTCTTTGTTGTGTTTTTTTTATATGGGCTACATGGATGTAAAGATTATACTTTTAAATCTGTTGTTAAAATAGAAAATAATTATAAGTCCATGTCATACCGGTAAGACTTTTTTTAAAAATGATGTTATGTGCATATTATTATTTTGGTACTATTGATTGGTGAACTTCTGGGAAAGAAAGCACCCTATGCGTTACATTCTGATTACTGATCCACTTTTAGAGAACTTTTTTTATTATTTGGAGAACATTGGCAATGCAAGCATTGGCATAACATCAACACAGATTATAACCAATGTATTATATATAATATATGATAATGAATTATGATTATGCATTATTAAAACAAATAATGATTAGAGTTATGAGGCCGAAGTATAATTAACATATAATATGATTGTGATGTTTGAGCAGTGTCATTGTCTTCTGTTTCCTTACAAAGCAAACCTTTAGATACTTTTTTTGGTTGTTTTTTCCCCCCTTCTTTCCCGAATTTTCACTTGTACAGAGCAGGTTTTGGGGTACTATGAAAAAAAAATTGCATGGTTAAAACTTCAGGTCGAATGTTTTGTGGTTGCTGTTTATTACACTTGGCTTTAAGGAGGAATGCTTTATTGTTGTTGCTTTTGACTACAGGCTGTCAGAAGGAATGCTTCATTGTTGTTTTTGTTGTTGTAGTTGTTGTTGTTTATACTAGGCCATAAACAGGAAGGCTTTGCTGTTTACACCAAGCTATAAGGAGGAATGTTTTGTTGTTGCTAATTACTGTAGACTGTAATGAGGAATGTTTTGTTTATAACATTACGCTAGATAGAGGAATTTTTTGTGGTTGAAAGCGAAACCCTATCAGGTAGACCATGTCAGTGTTGTATACCTTTGTCCTATTCCGATTGGCCTCGACACTAATTTAGAAATGCAAAGGGTTTTTAATATCTAAAAAGAAATAAAAATGAGAACTGCTATTATAAACGATTTCGGTCAGTTATCATTCTGTTATTTTGTCTTTTTTTCTGATTTCACATAAAATAAAATAAAAAAAGAAATATGCCACGAGCGAAAATGGATCATAAGTGTCTGTTATTCTGTTAGTTGATAGAAAACGAGTTTCTTTTTTTATTTGATGCGGATTATCGATAACTCGGCTTTGACAAAGGGGCAGAGATCTGTTTGGACCATACGGATTCATTCACATAACCACAGGTACAGAGACAGGACTACTGATTTATGAAGTTTACTCGCGATGGTGGCTCCAGAGCCGGATGATTCTAAAGCTGAAGGTGGGGATCATTACCCTGTGTTACAGTGTGACCTTACAACAACAGCACCACGTTTTGATATTGGCTAAGCTGGTCTATTATGAGTCGATTAGGATCCCTTCTATTTGCTACAGCCTGTCTCTTGACCTGGCAATAACGTTGATTTTCCCCGTTTGCTTTCCTTCTTCGAAACAGCTCTTGCGATCCCGTTCTTCCCCCAAATCAGATCGTTGATGTTATTAGGTTTGTATAAGAGTTCGAAACGATGCTGTGGCTCTTGTTTGTAAACTCTTCAAGTTTTCATAATGAGTTTGCTTTTCTTTTTCTGCCAGATCTCTTAAAAGGGTGGCTGGAAATAATGATGATGATGCTAATAATAATATGATGATGATGCTAATAATAATAATAATAATAATAACGATGATAATAATTAAGGGAATTTATATAACGCTATATCTTGCACAAACAAATCAAAGCGCCTGCATACAACACACCCATACACATACAACCAATACCAATTAACAGAGTTCACAAATTCAAATGCCACACACGCACGCGCACGCGCGCGCACACACACACACACACACACACACACACACACACACGCGCGCGCGCGCGCGCGCAGGTTATACACTTTGGCAGGGTGGTGGGGATTTCAGCTGTTGAAGGCAGGGACAAATTTGAGATGAAACAGGAGAGAAAAATCTTAGGTTCGGAATAAAAATGTCTTGAGGCTGGATTTAAAAGTGTCATAAGTAGGCTTCTGGCGAAGAGAGAGAGGGAGGTCATTCCGGATCACCGGACCAGAGACAGGAAAGAGCGACGGCCAGCGAGTGGACCAGTGAGAATGGACAGTCTTGGATACAGTTTTGGCACTATTCCAGGATTTGGGGCTGGTTACCTGTCCCGGTTTTCTCCCAGATCTATGGCTGAAGAGCATCAGGATTTGTTCTGCCTCTGGTAGTGGCAGGTAGACACTATCCAGATTGTGACAAAAGAGCCAGTGTTAGAGATCCTTTGTCTTTTTCCTCCCGAAACGTTCTTTGTATTGGAACACTTTGAGTAAAGGTTTATCTGTGACAGGGTGTTTCTTAACCAGTGAACTTCAATCCATCAACTGCTGTTTTATAAAAACAACAACAACAGAGCTTGTTGAGTTGTCAAATCGGTTTGTGGTGATGAGTGACTCAAACCATTGGGCTAAATGAGTGACCGTTTTGTACCCAAATAGGGCTGGTGGACTTTGGTTTTTTTTTTGTTCTTTGGTTTTGGGTTTTTCCTTTTGATAACAGAATTTGACTTGTCTTGACTTTGAACACCAACGGGATGAAACATATCTGCAATTGAAGCACCACGCAATTCTTGTAGTCATGCATTTGTGTCGAAACTCAGATTAGAAAATGATTTATGACCATTCATCTTTGAGGAATGCTGTTATGAAAAAAGCCAAAAAGGAAAATTGTCCTGATAATTATAGGACTTACGAAGAGAACAAAAATCCCAATTGTGAAAACTCAGTTCTGAAGATGCTGTATTGCCGCTCATCTTTGATGAATATTGTCATGGAAAAGCCTAAAAAGAGTATTTCCATGATAAGTATAGGACTTAGGTAGAAGAAAGGAAAGCAAAATCGTGGAAACTCGGATTTGAAGATGTTCTTTTACCATTCATTAAAAAAAAGAATATTGTCACGGAAAAGCCTAAAAGGGGGTATTGTTATAATATGGGACTTAGGTGTCAACAAAGAAAACAAAATGGCGACAAACATCTAGGTTGATTAGATAACTGAATGTGACAAAACACACAGCTAATGTTAGGTGTGCTGTGTGATAGTGAGCCGTGTTTTAATTACTTTTTGGTGACAAATATACCACATATGCCTACGATTTTAGCCTCGGTAGAATATACGAAAAATGGAAGCATTTCATCATGTTGAAAGGGGATGAGTGGTGTAACGGTAACCTCATTTTTTTCGTCATGTGACCATTCTGCTTTACAGACCAAATTTTGTGTATGCAGTTAACTGTTCAACAGTCAGAACGAATACATGACACACAACTATACAACTTATTATATTATACACAGTTTGGCGCTGTAAGGCGACCTTAAGAAGGTGAGTGCAATGATCTCTTTAGAAATACGCACCTCAAAATGATGGCTTGTATTCTTATGATCAGTCTGATTTTTGGTTTAAACAGACGTCCTTACTGCTATAGTGTTTAAGAGCTTGGGGTCTAACCCGACACACCATTAGAATACTGTTTTGATATTGACTGACCGACATTTTTGCCCCAAAATATGTTTTATAAAATTTTTTTATCTTCTTTCTCTCTCTCTCTCTCTCTCTCTCTCTCTCTCTCTCTCTCTCTCTCTCTCTCTCTCTCTCTCTCTCTCTCTCTCCTCTCTTGTCTCTCTGTGCATGCGTGCGTGCGTGCATGTATGCATATGTGTGCGTGTGTGTGTGTGTGTGTGTGTGTTTGCTCCCTCACTGGCGCGTGCTTGTTATCTTAAAAAGTTAGCTAGTATGTGTGTACTTTTAAGCAATGATTTGATGATTAAAATAGACTGGTATGAAGTCTCTTCATGATCAAGAACCAAAGTAATTCACCTCAACCGACGAACATAATAATTATGGAGTTAATTAAACTGTTAATTCGTCGATATGTAGCACACTTTGAAACCACACAACCCTGCCTGTGACAGCCCTTTTATTAACGTTGACAGTTGCTGGTAATCTTTTCTTTTTTTCCGGTTTTTTGGGGGAGTTTTTTTCTGAAGTACTGATAATTTTGGCATTGTCAAAAAATTATGGTCTTGTATGCCACAATCAATTTAGTTGCTTACGTTTATTAGCGAGGCTTCGTTTTCTTTTTGTTTTCTTCTTCTCTGTGCTTATTCCACTATCACCATCATTAACCAACGTAATTCAACACAGCCAACGAACATAATAATTATGGAGTTAATTAAACTGTTAATTCACCGATATGTAGCACACTTTGAAACTGCACAGCCCTACCTGCGACAGCCCTTATAGTAACTTTGACTGTTGCTTGTATTTTTCTTTTCTTTTCTTTTTTCCCATCAAATACTGATAATTTTGCCAGTGTCAAACATGGTCTTAAATGTGACAAATCAATTTAGTGGCTTACGTTTATTAGCAAGACTTCATTTTCTTTGTTTCTTTGTACTTATTACATTATCATCATCAGTATCATTACTACTATTATTATTTTTACAATTCATTTTATATTTACAAAATATATCTATATCTGAATGCATGACAAACATTATGAACAACAATAATCATTATTCATATGCCGTGGGGTGGGGTTTTTTTTCATGGATGCACATTGACACTGTGTGTGTGTGTGTGTGTGTGTGTGTGTGTGTGTGTGTGTGTGTGTGTGTGTGTGTGTAAAAAACACATGCACAATATTATTGTTATCATTCTTCTTCTTCTTCTCCTCCTCCTCTTCCTCCTCCTCATTATTATTATTATTATTATTATTATTATCATCATCATTATCATCATCATCTCATCATCATCATCATCATCAATAATAACAATGATATCCAAGAACTTACAAAGATGGGCGTTCGTGTTAATAAGTCAGACTTAAAACTTCCCCCATTACCAAGATAGCTCTACCGTGAGATGATAATAATAATAATACGATAACGATAATGATTATCAATCTTTACTCTGATATTTTTTTTGTTTTCTTTAAAACGAAATCGTTTGTGAGGTGAACCAGTTTTTATGTGCGTACATAATTTTTTTTCACATTCGAACTTTCAGTATGCTTTTAAGTGTGATGTGTTTTATGTTTGGATGATGCTGATTTGTTGGTACTGATGCAAACAAATACTGTGAGAGAGAGAAAGAGAAAAGAAGAAGAAGAAAAAAAAGAAAAACTACAGAGTGCACTGATTTTTACCTGTTCTAGATAAGACGGGACCGTTTTCTTTTATTTTCTTTCTTTTTTTTATACATTTTTTCTGTTTGTTCATTTGTTTGCGTGTTTGTTAGTTTGCTTGGTGTGTTTGTTTGTTTGTTTTGTTTGTTTGGCTGTATGTATGTTTTTCTATTTTTAATTTGAATTGACGCACGTATGTTTTAGCTTGGAATTAATTTTCTGGTTTTGTATACCTTTGCTTATAATATCAGCTTTTGTTGTTAGATGTGGGACTTTTTTTGTTATTAGGTTGTTTTTGCTTGGCGTGGTGGGTATGTTGGTTTTTTTTGGTTGTGTGTGAGTTGGGAGGGGGTGGAGGTGGGGGTGGGGTGTTTGATTTGTTTTGGTTTCCTTTGTATTTGTTTTAGTGTTTGTTTTTTTAGAGTGGGAGGGTGAGTCTCTGTCTGTCTGTCTGTCTGTCTGAGTGTTTGTCTCTGTCTCTGTCTCACTCTCTCATCACCATCTCCTCCTATATTCCTTGTTGTTATTAGTTTACTTCTTCCCTTTTGAATGTCTTCTCATCTTTCTGTCCTTTCTTTCTTCTTTACTTGTTCGTTGTCTCGTTTTCCTGTTAAATCAAAACATTTCTTCATTTATTTTACTTTTCGTCTTTTTTTTTCTTTTTACTTTCATTTCTACGTGTTTTCTTATCCTTCTTCCTTCCTTACTGTTCTTCCGATTCTTTTTGCTATTTCATTTATATTTCTCTTGGATTTTTTTGTTTTTGGTTTACCTTTTCTATGTCCACAAATTTGAGATTGATTATTATTTTTGTTTTTTTAGAATGCAACGTGTTGTGCTTATGTCATTTGAGCAATTCAGCTGTCTGAAGAAATGCAAGTGGTAAAGTGTATTCTTTTTGGTGCATTTTCTAAAACGCCTCTTTTGAGGGGTAGAGGAGGGGGTTAATTTGAATGTAATAGTGGGTATGTACTGAAGATTAGCCTTGTAACACTGAAATGAAGTAACAGAGCTACGATCTGCAATGGAATGATTATGATTTGGAATATTCTGACCCTTGTGCTTTTATCACAACAGTGCGAGCTGATACTTTCAGCATATGACCCTTGTTTTTATATGGTTGTGCTATGAGGTTCTTTCTCTGTTTTTAGAGAACTTCTGGCTCGGTTGTTGTTGTTGTTGTTGTTTTCTGGATTAGAGGAAGTGTGGGTTATTGTGAGCTGGTGTGTATTTTTTGGTTTTGTTTGTTTTTAACATTTGCCTCGGAATAGGAAATGCACACGCTTTGGTATGATTCAGAACATAGTAATGGTTTCATTTTTTGTTTGTTTATTTTGATAAACATATGCGTGAATTTGATGATAAATATCTTTTTTTTAAATCTGTTGCCTTGAGTTTACTTATGTTTGTTCCCAGTTGCCTGTATTTAAACCCTTTTTTAACCGAACTGAGGAAGCTATTTTCAACACAATCAGGAATAGGAACATACACACATACACGCACACGCACACACATACACACACAACATACACACTTGCGCGGGCGCGCAGATTTTCAAATTAACCCCTACCACCATAATAGTTCCACTCATTTTTACTTTAAAACTCGAGCTGGTAGAAATGCAAACCTTTTGTTTTACATATAGAACACTGCCTTTGAAAACATTATACCTACACAGTTATATTTGCTTAGTTACTGAAACGCTGCTTTCTGTTTGTCATTTAACTTTTTTTTCAATAGTGTCATTTTTTCCTGCTTTAAATAAGATGTGTTGACAAGAAATTTTGCAATTTGCAAGTTGATATGATAACTACATGTAATCAATTTCTTTAGATATCTTTTTTTTTTCATTGTCTTATTGATTTTATGTAAATTTAGGACATGGTGTTTCCTTTTCAAAATTGATTTCCAGAACGGTTTTTTTCCCCCTCATCTGAAGTTTTGCTCAGGTTTCATAGATGTTATTTCATTTTTGGACATGAATAGCCTCAAAATTAAATAAGCTGTTCATATGTTCACAGGGTTTTGTTGTAAAGTATGGTGTAGTGTTTTCCTGTGTCTACGTTTTGATAATATATCCACGCTAGATTCATCAACAACAAACAATATTGTGGATTCTAAAAAAGAATGTTTTAAAAAAGGTAGCAAAGTTTGTGGAATGTAATGCATTAGAGGTCGTATGCAGTTTCCGAAGTCGGAATGCAGTTGCCCTAATGATAGGTAAACGGTTGCTTAGGGAAAATTCACCATCTGGTAAACCTGTAAGCTTTAGCTGAGGAACGAGAAACAATGTGTACGCTGCATAGCTATTGGGGGGTTTATGAATTTTGAATTGCCCTATCACAAGATTCACACTTAGCGTTGATGAGCACAGCACAGAGCGTGCTAATGACATGGCTTGTATCGTAATCAAAGGCCTTTGAAAAATCTACAGGAAGCGAGGAACCTCGTGGTTGGAATTTATCTGATGAATAAGTGTACACCCTTTAGGGGTGTATCTACCTATATACAAGGAATCCTGTCAACTGTTCCGTGGATTAGTTTATGTATTTTTTACTCTGCTGAGTATCTTTGGCAATGCCTGTGATTTCCAAGTGAATACTGTATTATTTGATGATTATACATATCCCTGTCACGATCTTTATTATAACTGTTATTATCATTATTGCTATTGTGTAATGCTGCAACTACTTCTTGCTTTTTAGTTAAAAAAAATAATGAATAGTGTTCGATTTGAAAAAAAGGTGTGTATGACAGAATTCGTATACATTCTGGCGCATTTCTTTAGAAAATTTGTCAACACTTATGCAATCACTTTTTACAGACATGTTCCACGCAGAGCAAATTTTAATAGTACCTGTCTTTTAATCTGTTGTGTGTGTGTGTGTTTCAAACTTTTCTTTTTAATATTTCCAAAAGTTGAATTAAGTGGTGGATTTTTTCTTCTTCTGTTGTAGCGTTTTCTACAGCTACAAGCTCACAACAGTAATTGTTTATACGATACACGATGATTTCCTAATACAGTAATACCGATGATGAACACGGTTACGCTTGACCACACTGTGTGAGTTTGGTCCTTGTATTCCATTGAAAATTCACATTACACAAAGTAAATAGAGAGTGAGAGAGCAAAACCCTGTCAATGAATGTGGTCACAGTACTCTTTTGGGGGGAAATTTTCAGTTTATCAATTTTAGATTGTTTAAGCTTATCACAACCAAGATACAAGCATTGTTATGGTTTGTTATAAAGGGTATTAAACACTACATCCGGTTTTCTTATTTCTTAAAAAAAAAATGGATAGAGAATTGGTCATGCTTGGGACTGTATTGTGTTACATATATTGCATTCTCCTCCATTTTGATCCTACTGCCTTGCCTTAATTTTCGCTCCATCATCAGTGCAATGCTTTGAACACTCTCTACTGTGCTGTGCAGTGCTGTGCTGAGTGAGCTGCAATTTACTACATTATTTCTAGGTGTTTTTTTCTCTCCACAGGATCATGCTATTATTATGTGGCTATAATTTCTTGACACGCTGCTTTGCTGTACTGTATTATACTGTTCTTCGTGTGTCGTGATGTGCTCTATTACATTTATTAGACAGTTTAACATTACGTACTTGCACTAACTTTACGACATCATGTTGTCACTGTTCATAATTATAGGGTAACTAGTTGTACGCATGTTCTATCTGTCCCATCAAAGAGCGTGATGTTATGTAGTGGCCCATTGTCCGAATAAGGACTGGACACTGCAGACTCAGGTATCACATGTTCACCACGCCCCTTCCACATTGGTGATTCTTCACCGTGCCCCTGTACTGTGGCACTTCTCCCATGACAGTGGAACACTTCCTCTAGGCCTGTCCAACACACCCAAAACCTGAGGGTCGATATCTGGCCTGCTGACCTGCCGATGAGGGAGGGAAACGCTATGGTGTGCTTTCCGGGATAGCTCTACCACAGCATTCGTCAGGGACTCGGGAGTTGTTGTCTGAGCACAAAGAAGAAGAATTATAGTGGCCGCCCATAGGGTGTGAAGCAGTTGTATACACATCTTGCTTAGTTCAGCAACGTAGAGGTCCTACCGTTACTGCACTATCACACATGGGTTGTTTTTTTTGCTATGATGTACATGTATGATGATAGGTATGTCCTGTCATGGATGTTTTCAGTAGTGCTTTGTCCTTGTTTGTGCTATACAGTCACGCTTCTCAGCAGTGCTCCGCTGCGCTGCGCTGTGCTGTGCTGCGCTGCGCTGTGCTGCACCAGGCTGTACTGCACTACGTACGCCACTGCTTTGCACGGCTGCACTATTCTGGACAGCTAGAGAGCAGAAAATATGTTTCTTGTGAATTTTCTTTTACTGGTTCAGCAAAAAAGAAAACCGTGTGTATATCGCTGCACTACATTGAGTTGAAGTTGTATGTACTGTATGGATGATACTAATTATCTTATGCAAGCTGTATTTTCTTGTAACATCACTATGGTGTGTTGAAGGTTGAGGTGCTGGCCACACAACATTAGCACAAAGCGTGAGGGCCTCCATGTAGCCTCATCTTTGTTGATGTCAAGTGGTCTTCTTCCTGTAACGCGCGCGTGCGCACACACACACAGTCACACACACAGAGGCTCTCTCTCTCTCTCTCTCTCTCTCTCTCTCTCTCTCTCTACCACACACACACACCCCACGCAAATACATACATACACACTCACACATATAGGCACACACACGTGCGCCTTTTTCAAAATCTTGCTATCCATATAAACATAATATTATCTTGTTTACCATCCCGCACACAATCCAGTTTGTTCATTTATGGTTTCTGCATTATGATTATGCAGTTACAAAGTCATAAGCCACGCCTTTCTATGGTTTTCTTTTCTTTTGTGTCATTTTAACGACAAATCAAGCAAAACTTTCGTTCGATTATTTGCTACTTTTAATGTTATCTGTCCTGAATTAATCCTTGTTGTGGTTAGACATTGTGAATGTGAGGGTCATGCAGCCATATGTTTTTTTTATCTCCTTGTTATAGTGGTTATATTACAGTTCCAGCGGAGATTTCCGATCTAGGGACTTTAAAGCAGTTACAGAGACACTCTCATCTTTATTTTAGAGTTGGTCAGGAAAATCACGTGGCTTTTGACATCACCAACGAAATCCTCTAGTTAACAGAAGAAAGCCCCGCTTTGATTGGCTGAAAATAGGATGCATTTTAGATTTGGCCATTTATTGCCCTGTTCTGATTGGTGGATAAAATCGGTCAGTCTAAATCTATGCCCCATTATTACCTTCACCTGGGAAATAAAAAAAACCCACGTGGACTACTTTATTACCGACCAATGTTTTGATTTTGTTTTGCTGACAAATTATTTTGGGAGGAAATTTACTGTATATAGAAATTGAATGAAAACATGTTTTCAACACCCATATGTCAATATTCTTACATGCGTGTATATATATATATATATATATATATATATATATATATATATATATATATATATATATATATATGAGTGAATGCTGTTGTACTGTAGTGAATTGTACCGTGTTGTATAGTGTTTGCCTGTTTTTAAAAAGCCAAAGTAAACAGAGTATCAATGTGAAGTTCGTAACCATTTGGTGGCCAAGTGAAATAGAATAATGAATGAATAAATGGTTGAAAACAACAAGAACAACAACACCAATAACCCTGAATTGAATAATCAATAGATTTGAATATGAATATGATTAAACTGCTTTTCCCCCTATTTTAAAACACATTTATTCTTTTCTTTTTTTTTGGTGTTATCAGCAATTTATTTGCTTACTTGTCACTCGTTGCCCCTGTTACAAAGGACACTGAATGCAGTCCTGCCAGTGCCCTGTAGGTGATGAAAAATAAAGATGTGAACATTTTTCTTACCATATTTCAAATTCTGTCCGCACACACCACACAAAACAAACAAACAACACACACTCACCACATAACACACACACATACACACACTTCACGACACAGCACAACACAGCGCAGCACAGCATAGCACAGCACAACACAACACAACACAACACAACACACACACACACATTGTAAAAGGCATACTGTACAACAATCAGCTGCTACAGTCATTAATTCTTGAGTGATTTTAACGTGTAAGAATAATGTATGTTGCACCTGCGAAGAAAAGCATGTTAAATTAAGATCGAGAAAGTGGTCAAACAGAGGCATTAAGTTTGAACCTTTTTATATTTAAAGATCAACTCTGTTGATACGGATTTTGTTCATTTTCTTTTTCTTGTTTTGGATCTTTTATGATTGAGTTTTTGTTGTTGTAATTTGCTTTTTTAAAGATTAAGTTTTGTGTGTGTATGTGTTATAATAATGGAAACATTAATATTTCAATAGAAATATTTGGTGTCTGTGAGTGTGTGTGCTTTCGTTCTCAAATCACTGTGTCTGTAAGTGTGTGTGTGTGTGTGCTTTCGTTCTCAAATCACTGTGTCTGTAAGTGTGTGTGTGTGTGTGTGTGTGTGTGTGTTTGTTCTCAATTCACTGTGTCTGTAAGTGTGTGTGTGTGCTTTTGTTCTCAATTCACTGTGTCTGTAAGTGTGTGTGTGTGCTTTTGTTCTCAATTCACTGTGTCTGTAAGTGTGTGTGTGTGCGTGTGTGTGTGCTTTCGTTCTCAATTCACTGTGTCTGTAAGTGTGTATGTGCTTACGTTCTCAATTCACTGTGTCTGTAAGTGTGTGTGTGTGTGTGTGTGTGTGCTTTCGTTCTCAATTCACTGTGTCTGTAAGTGTGTGTGTGCTTTCGTTTTCAATTCACTGTGTACTTTCTTTAATTTAACGTCTGTTCACTCAAGGTGATATTAGACAAAAGATAGTGTTACAATATATACAGAACGTGTGTGTGTGAGTATGTGTGTGTGTGTGTGTGTGTGTGTGTGTGTGTGTGTGTGTGTGTGTGCATACGTGCGTGTGTGTGTGTGTGTGTGTGCGTGTATGTGTGTGTGTGTGTGTTTACCTATTAGTGTCTGTGCACGAGATAAAAGAAGAAAAAAAATACAAAGAAATTATGGGAGGGACGGGGGTGAGGGGGGCATTGAAACAGCTTAAACTGCAGCAAGAACAATTACAAAAGTTTTCCAACAGGGCTTTTAACTAAACAACTAACTATCTCCAACATAACCACATTATCGGCCAATAAATGTTCAAATGACATATTTGAAATCTTACCTACAACTGTACCAGAAAAGTATGGTCGAAGTAGTTCACAATGAAGAATAACATGCTTAGGTGATAAGTCAGAACCACATATACAAGTTATCTGTTTACAAAATTTAGTCCTAAATGCATCCAATCTGAACCTGTAGATTATACTTCCCACCAGTCTGTTAGGAAAATGACACACTCTGACACTTAATGAATGTTCACGTAAAGAAAACTTTCGTTGGCTGTTGACACGGTTCCAAGAAGCTTTTTTCAGCAGAAGTATGCCCTCCTGAAGACAGAGTGGAAGGTTCAGAGGTGCTGTAACTTCAGAGTCCGAGTCCATGGCAGCAGCTTTGGCTAACTGGTCAGCTTTCTCATTGCCGTGGATTCCACAATGTGACGGAATCCAGCAAAAGGCAAGGGTAGTACCTCATAAGGAAAGAAAATGTATAAGGTGACAAATTTCAATGATTAATTCCCCTCTTACCTTAGTATTAAATGCTTTTAATGCTTGCAAAACCGACTTAGAATCGATACAAAACAGCACCTTAAATATATTGATATGAATATTTAATAAAATTCACTGTGTCTGTAAGTGTGTGTGTGTGTGTGTGTGTGTGTGCTTTCGTTCTCAGTTCACTGTATCTGTAAGTGTGTGTGTGTGTGTGTGTGTGTGTGTGTGTGTGTGCTTTCGTTCTCAATTCACTGTGTCTGTAAGTGTGTGTGTGTGTGTGCTTTGATCTCAATAACATTGAGAACAGGACGTGTTATAGGGCGTCATCCAGGCCTATTGTTTATTGCTCAGCTAGCTGGACTACTCGTCAAGCCTATTGCACACACGTAGCACCAACAATCACACGAAGTAGCAGTTGTCTTTATATAACAGTATATTGCAAGAACCGACAGTTGTTAGCTGTGGACGTTATGGAAACGACACAAATGCAACAATGCAACGAGTTTTAGGGTTGCTGTGGTGCTGTATATTGTTCACTTGGAGTCATATCTGAGTATTGTGAATAAAAACAAAAGTAGTAGTCATCTTGTAAATCACAAGATAACCCGATTTTCTTATATAAAAACCTTTTATATAAAATGTCCACTCTTTGCAAACTGTTTGATGCTTAACGCTTTCTTTCTTTACAGGTGGCCCATCTGTCAATTTATTTTCTATAAAGATGGTGTTACAGCGTCAACAGTTTTGTTGTTGTTTGTAATTTTTTTTAAGAGTTTGATGTTGAATTTTCTTATAATGTTATGCTTTTATACAGAGGGTTTCAGGTCATCGTTTTCTCCTTCTGATAGTTTCATGTAAAAAAAACAACAACCCAAAATCCCCCACTTTACGGACATATCACACTTGTTCATCTAGCATGTGGTATCTGACAGCGTGCGTCAAATGCAGCCGTTGACGGGTTCCGTGCATGCTGTGCTATGCTTGTCTTGTCTTGCCTGGTCTTGTCTTGTCCTTCTTGTCTTGTCCTGTCTTGTCTTGTCCTGTCTTATATTGTCTTGTCTTAGGTTGACTTGTCATGCATGGCATGTCTTGCCTTGTCACATGTGCTGTGAGTGGTTTTCTGTTTGCATTTCAGCCCGCTTCTTCGTGGGAGGGCGATAGTTCGATCCTCCAGAAGACTATGTAGCAGACAGCAAGCTACGTAATTTGCACGACTCAAAAGCAGATACCATTCCGGTCACCTCCTTAGTGCTATACAAATTTCATAATTATGTTATCTTCATTACTATTATTACTTTGAACATTTTGTTGACCTTCAAACCTTGCACACGACAAACACGCCACATGAAATACATGTTGAGAGGTAACAACACGGCTACAAATGTATAGCTACCTTGTTGTCTGATGTTCAGTGGATTATTTTTTTAACATCTACGTCTTCTGTCACAGTTCTTCTTCATCGCGGTCAGCAGTTCCTTTGCCATTCTGCTCATCATTGTGTACTGCTTGTTTAACACAAATCCTTGGATCAGCAAGAAATTAAACAATCAATTACAACACTAATCACATGGCTGCTATCCATTTTTATTTCGTCATACTGATTTGCATGTTAGCAAACACCCATTTTTTGGGGGGATTATTTTGTTGTCCTTTACCCCCCCCCCCCCCCACTATAGATCTCTTAAAAAAACAAAGAGATCGCTAATGATTTTAAAAGCAGTAATAAGAAAATTAAGAAGACAGTTGCCTGATTCTGCCGATGAAGATTTTTTTGTCGCGCCGCCCTCAAAATGCTGGTCCCTGGAGAAGCTGAGGTCTCTGACATCTATCATGAACACGCCAGTCCTGCAGAGTTTGGTGTGTCATTTTTCACCAGCTCCTGCACCTGTCACATGTTCTTTGCAGCCGACGAAAGCGAATAGGTTAAGAATGACTCTAAGCTGTGTAGGACTGGGACAAAATAAAAGGTTTTCCTATTGTCATGTTGCATGTTGTCGAAGCGATGATGGTATGTTGTTTAAGAATAATAGATACCTTTTTTTCTGTAATCGTAGCGTGATTGCATTTCTTTTCATAATTTTGGTCGAATTTCTTTGTTACTACCAACTTAGTGTTCGTTTTCTGGTTGTTTTTTTCCTTCCCCAAGTGATATGTAAATCTGTAATAACTCATCTGACGGCTACACTGAAAACAGTTGTGTGCGTTATAAGCTCTTGTCATGATAACTTCTTTTTATTATTCATGGGGAAGCAAAGACGGCAACGTGTTGGTACAAAGTGAACTGTTTTGTTAAGACCTACACTATGTATTGGTGGAGTGCGCTTAGTGCAATATATATATATATATATATATATATATATATGAGTTTGTGATCCTTTGAAGACATAACTCTTCGCCTTTCTTCTTGGTTTGTGGTTTTTGGTGAAAATGACATTATTAAGATATTTTCTTTTTGATTTTCTTCCTTAACTGTTTGTTGTTCTTTTTTGTATCAAAAAAGGTTGAATTTTATTTGTCTATTTTTTCTTCTTTTAAAAAAAAGTGTTTTTTTAGTTGTTGATTTATTGATTGATTTATTTGTTTATTCATCTATATATAGTATACTTCATGGTTTGTGTAATTATTTTTTATCTGCCTGTGTAACGAACGCCTTTTTTTAATTTCTTGTGAGAGTAAATATGTCTTTTGTTATGTGGAAAACAATCGATATTATGTGTGTACATTCTGATCTTTTGACGCCCTTCGCCTTCCTTATGTTGTTAGTCGTTGTACGTCTTTAAGTAAACGGCCATACTGATAACTAAATAAAGAAACACAGCAAGATGAAAAAGTGTCCTTGTTTGTGGATGAAAGCGAGTTCCCGTTTCATTGTCTGTCTGTTTTCAAAGCTTTACTTCGTGCTCTAAACGAGGACGGGATAGCTCAGTGGTCAGAGCACTCACTTTCCTTAAGTTACGGTTAAGCAGCATTAAGCGTGGTTACCAAAGTAGATGAGTGACCAGTTTGCACACCTTGGTTTCAGCACAGTCCTCCACTTCACCCAGCTGTAAATGGGTACCTGCCCTCTTTAGGGTCAGGGAAGGTAAAGCAGCGAGGGAGAGGAGGAGATGGGCGCCGCCCTCAATATGCTAGCCCCTGGAGAAGCTGAGGTCTCTGACACCTCGCTCTCCAACGACCAGGTTATGGGAACACCTTTGCCTTTGTAACCGAGCAGATGATGTGTTTGGCATTTAGTTCTTTGAGCCTTGACATGGCAAAAATACCAGGCGCTGCCAAGACTGAAGTCAGTGGCTTCAGGACTTTGAACATTAAATGCCAGACACGTCTGTTTAGTCGTCTGATAGACTCGTAACACTGACGGGAATGTCGTCAATGTCTGCGAGACTAGTCTCCTTTATTTTTGTTTTAATTGTCTTCTCTATTCGGTGTTTATTTTTTTCTCTGTTCTTTTCTTCTTTCCTTTCTATTCTATTCTTTCTTTCTGTCTGTCTTTCTGTCTGTCTGTTCTCTCTCTCTCTCTCTCTCTCTCTCTCTCTTTGTTCCTTCCTTCCATTTATGTCTTTTTTTCTTATTTTCTGTCTTCTTATTTAAAAAAGAAAACAACTGTTATATCAATTTGATGCAAGGTGGGAGATGCAAATGACAAACGGGGATTCAGTACAAAGAGAGCTGACATAGTGCCATGCCTGACAATGACTGTCAGCTTCTTTGTTCACTGACATAGTGCCGTGCCTGACAATGATTGTCATCTTCTCTTTGTCCATTGACATAGCGCCATGCCTGACAATGATTACAATCTTCTTTGTACACTGACATAGTGCCATGCCTGACAAAGATCACCAGCTTCTTTGTACATTGGCACTGCTGTAATATAACCAAGCTGATGTTACTCTCTAAAATCAGAGACCTTTTGGCCAGCTACATTCACTGATGATGAGATTGTTTCGGCACGCAATCGTCCAAAAGTCCCACTGTAAATGTTGCCACTTTTCGTCTTGGAAACAAAATAGCAAAATGGGAACGAACTTGCTCATACATGAACGAACAGCAGGGCGTATCACATTGAGAACAATTTGTGGAGTACAAACCGCTATCGATTTTTTAAAATTGTCCTTGCAGGAGAACGTGTGAAAGATATCGCCATCTGTACATACTTGAGTAAAGGTAAAGGTGTCCCATAACCTATAAGGTCGTAGGGGAAAGAGGCGTCAGAGACCTCAACTTCTCAAGGGGCCAGCATATTGAGAGCGGCGCCCGTCTCCTCTCCTTCGCTGCATTACCTTCCCTGACCCTAAAGAGGGCAGGTACCCATTTACAGCTGGGTGAACTGGGGGACTGTACAGAAGTCTAGACACGCAAACGGTCACCCATCCAATTGGTAACCACGCTCGATGCTTCATAACCTTGGTTGGGGGAAAGCGAGTGCCCCGACCACTGGGCTATCCCGTCCCCTGAGGAGTGACTAAAACCGTCGTGTTTTGTGGTTGGCTCTATTCAAGCAAAGTTTGACAGTGTTGCTGCTCTCCTGCCTCCAACGCTCGAGATGGAACTTCAGACTTGTTCTGATGCCGACAATAATGCCAACCACACACACTGTGTATGAGGAGAGGGGGTCGAAAGGAATATTTAAATCTGTTCAAAAACTGATAAACAAACATACAGACAAACAAGCAGGCGAACAAAGTACTCAAGATAATGGGAAGGCATGAAATTAAGTTTATATTTTTTAATCAGAACATGTCCTAGAAGCATCTTTTTCTACCAAAGAAAGGGGTAGAGGCACATCACACAAACATCTGTACTGACCAAGACGGTTATACAGGGAACAACAGTACAAGGAGGGAGACCAAGAGGCAGACAGTGAAACTGTGGGCAAACAACTTCAGAGAGCGGTCTGGCCTTGAGTGCAACGACGTACTACGGAAAGCTGAGAACCGCGAGGAGTGAAGGAAGCTGGTTGAAAAAAAAATCTTCATTTATCCCCGGTGATCTAGCAGACTGTGGGATACAGGGAGATGAAGGTCTAACAATGGAAAACACAAAACCATAAGACTTTCTGGAAAAAGATGCGGCATGATACGCAGAGGAAGTTCCTAGTTTCAAGTCGTTTGGAAGAAAGGCAATACAGTTTACAATGAAACAGGCTTAGGAACTTGAGAAAATGAACTGGATACAATTTCACGAAGACTTTGCTAAAGTAATACTGCAGAGTGCACACTGGCACCTGCCAATGCCATACTTGTTGCAGCTGTAATACAGGGAATCTCTTCTCTGCTGTGCCATGCATGCAGGAAAGGCAGTCAGGGTAGTTAGCAGGATGGTGAGCTGTGGAGGAGCGGAGACTGACTGAGCTTCCAGGCACATTATAATACACAATGCAATGTGCCGCTGACAATGCTGCTCGGAAGAAGTACGTCTGTAGGAGTGGTGCGTTTCTTTGGTTGGCTGGTTTGGTTGGTTGGTTGGTTTGGTTGAATGATTGGTTGGTTGGTTGGGTGGCTGGTGGTTGGTTAGTTGGTTGGCTGGTTGGTTGGTTGGTTGGCTGCTTCTTTCTTTCTTAAATCCTTTTTCTTCTTCATTTCTTTTTTTCTTAATTTCTTTTCTTTCTTTCTTTCGTTCTTTCTTTCGTTCTTTCTTTCATTTGTTTCTTTCATTCTTTGTTTGTTTGTTTCTTTCTTTCTGTTCATCTTCCTTCTTCCCTTATATCTGTCTTCTTGGGGTCTTTTCCCCCTGTCTGTTAGTCGATCTGTCTGTCATACTGTCAAACCGTCTTTCTCTCTTTCTCTGTCTTTTTCCTCTTAGTTTGTGCCTTGTCTTTTCCTTCGTTCCTTTCTTTTTATCTTTCATCCATTCATTCTTTCTTCTTTCTCTTCATTTTTCTGCCGTCCTGTCTTTCTTCTTACCTTCCTCCTTTGCTTTCTTTTTTTTTCTTCCCATCTTCTTTCTTCTTGTCTCTCTTCTTTTACGTTTTCTCTCTCTTTCAGGTTTCTTTCTTTCCTTTTCCCTTGTTTATTTGTGTTTCTTTTTCTTGTCACGTCTCTTCTACCTTTTCCTCCTTCTTTCTATGTCTGTCTGTCTTTCCTTCCTTTCTTCCTTCATTCCTTCCTTCCTTCCTTCTTCCTTCCTTCCTTCCTTTCTGCCTTCCTTCCTTCTTCCCTTCCTTTCTTTCTACTTTCCTTTCTGTCGCTCACGACCGTATTTCTTTTCCATCTGTTTTCACAGTTGCCTTCCTCCTCCTCCTCCTCCTCCTTGTTCTTCTTCTTCTTCTTCTTCTTTCTTCTTCTTCTTCTTCTTCTTCTTCTTCTTTTTCTTCTTCTTCTTCTTCTTCTTCTTCCTCTCTCTGTCTCTTTCTGTTTCTTGGTATAGAAAAGACTCGCAGGGACCTACAGAAAGCATCGCCGAGGCCTAAATAAAAACACATATATAACCAGCAGCTCTTGCAGACAGTGCCAATTTGTCACTGTTCCTCTCCCTGTCATCGTCTTTCCTAACTGATGAAGCCGTGCGCGCTGCTGTGTTGATAACCTTAGGCGTAATGACGACATTAGCAGAAAACAACAGCTTCGTTTACTGTTTTTGTGTGTGTTTTTCGGTTTTTCAGTTTGGAATTTTTTTTCCCTTCTTTTTTTCTTTTTGTTCGTTTGTTTTTTGTGTGTTTTTCGTTTTTCGGTTGGAATTTTTTTTTTTTTTTTTTGTTTGGTGGGGGAAGGGGGGGGGGGGGGGGGGGGGAGGGGTTGTTCTGCTGTCTTGCAGTTGTTGTTTTTTTTAACGAAGGGTTTTTTGTGGGGGTTTTTGTTTGTTTATTTCTGGGCTATTGCTGTTTTTTGGGTGTGTGTGGGGTTGTTTTTTTTGAACAACGAAGAAGTGGAATTTTGGAAGGAAAGGGGAGTTTAATGAAAGTTAAGAATGTCTATGTGTGTGTGTGTGGTGGTGGGTGGTGGTGGTGGTGGTGGTGGTGTGTGTGTGTGTGGTGTGGGGTGGTGGTGGTGATGTGTGTGCTATTGTGTATGTATGTCTATATCTGTGTGTATGCGTGCGTATAGATGCGTGTGAGTGATTGAGTGATTGTGTGTGTGCGTATAGATATGTGTGAGTGAGTGTGAGTGTGTGCGTGTGTGATATGTACGCCTGTGTCTATGAGCAGTAAGTGTACTTGTACGTTCGCGCATGTGTGTATGCTTATATTAAACAGAGATATGGATTTGAATCAACCAATATCTAACCACTGAATGAATAAGTAACAGAAATTACTGATGAAACAAACATAAAACATAAAAAATGAAGAAATATATCAACAAAACAGTCAATGGGAGTGGGAGGACGGTAGCCTAGTGGTTAGAGCATTGAGCTCGTGATCTGCTAGCCCCAAATCGAGCCACCACTAAAGCACCCATTCAAGGGGATTCTCCTGTAGTTAACATCAGCACTAACTCTACCTCCCCCAAAACCTCCGTCTCCAGGTAAGACTTCAAACCGAGACCCCGTGTACAAACGCACGCAGAACATCTTGTCCACACATTAAAACTCGTTCCTCTTTTCGGAAGAGTAAGCCATTGCGTGCCGGTGGGAACAGATGGGAAAAAAATTGGGAAAAAAAATTGAGAAAAAAGGACCAGCATTCACACAGGTCTTGAGTTTAAAATCATGACCGATGTCGGAATACGGCTACCTTCTTGGTGGAGAAGAACGGCTGTATACGCAAAGTCTCTCCATTGGTGCACGCACACACCGGGACTCTCAGTCCTTCGGATGAGACTATAAACCGAGGCCCCGTGTTCGAACGCATGCAGAACATCTTGCGCACACGTTAAATCCTGTTCCGCTTTTCGAAAGAGTAGGCCAATGTGTGCCGGTGGAAACAGGTGACAAAATTTATAAAAACGCATACACACGGGGGACTGGATGCAAAAAGGCACATGAGTACTTATTCCATTATCCTCGATATAAAAGAATAAATAAATAAATAAAAATAGCGAAAGAACGAAAACTTTTTTTTTTCAATTTTATTCATTTATATCGATGATAATGGAATAAGCACTTATGTGCTTTTTATATCCAGTCCCCGTATGTATGCAGTTTTGTAACTTCTGTCATCTGTTCCCACCGGCACACAATGGCCTACTCTTACGAAAAGAGGAACAGGATTTAACGTGTGCGCAAGATGTTCTGCGTGCGTTCGCACGCGGGGGCCTCGGTTTATAGTCTCATCCGAAGGACTTTTTGGGGAGAGTGGAGTCTGCATTGATGTAAACTCCAGGGGAAAATATCCCCTTTAACGGGAATGGGAAAAAAAAGAAATCAAGATAGTACCACTCTGGATGAAAAAGACTCAAATAGGAAAGACAAAGGCAGGAAATATGGCAAGGCAAAGGAATGGTAAACATGAATAAAGGTTTGGTCACAGAGAAAGTTGTTTTCTTTCGGAACTGCTTTGTAAAGCAGTAAGTCTGTATCAACATTGTTGCATTGGATCAAAGCGCAAAACTGGCCTGCGCGCGCACGTGTACACACACGCACGCGCACACACACACGCGCGCACACACGCACACACACATATAAACACACACGCACTCACACATACTCACCCACAGAGAGACAGAGAGACAGAGACAGAGACAGAGAGACAGACAGACAGACAGAGACAGAGACAGAGTCCAGGAGGTACAAACCCCTCACTTAACAACACTTCTGTACAGATAACACTGCATGAACAACAGCGCTTGTTACAGTCATATAAACTCTCCTTACTGCAAAAGCTTGTATCCTCTAAGACTACAATGTTTTTTTGTTGTTGTTTGTGTTTCTTTAGCAGCTTGACAATAATAATGGTTCTGGCATTGTCTTTGGCAGCCTACAAAGCCTGCGGTTTTGGGTTGGTTTCCTAATCTTCTTTTGGTCTTCTTCTTGCTGTCTCTCTCTCTCTCTCTCTCTCTCTCTCTCTCTCTCTCTCTCTCTCTCTCATTTTGCTTGATTCTCTGCTCTGATTTGTTGCTCTCTGTGTGTCTTTCTGTATGTCTGTCTATGCGTCTGTCTCTGTCTGTCTCTCTGTCTCTCTCTTAATTATCCGAGAAATTAAAAGAATTTGAATCTCTCTCTCTCTCTCTCTCTCTCTCTCTCTCTCTCTCTCTCTCTCTCTCTCTCTCTCTCTCCTGTCTGTCTGTCTGTCTGTCTGTCTGTCTGTCTGTCTGTCTGTCTGTCTGTCTGTCTGTCTGTGTCTGTTCCATATCTCTGTCTTTGATTATTTGTGAAATTCTTCCCCTCTCTCTATCTGCCCTTCTGCCTGAACTTATTTGGTTCCCCTATTCTTTCTTTATTGTGGTCTTCCTTCCTTCCTTCCTTTTTCCTCCCAAGTCCTTCTGTCTGTAGATCATTGTTGCTGCACTGTGTTCCTGCCTATCTTCCTGCCCGTATGTCTTGTTGCTTCTTGTTTTTCTGTCGGCCTGCCTCTTCATTTCTTTCTTTCTTCTTTCTTTCTTCCTTCTTTCCTTCCTTCCCTCCTTCCTTCCTTCCTTCCATTCCTTCCTTACCTTCCTTCCTTCCTTCCTTCCTTTCTTATTTCTTTTCTTTTCTTCCTTTTCCCCTTTCTTTCCGTTCTTACTTCTTCTTCCTTCCTTCCCTTTTTTTTCTTTCTTCCTTCCCTTCTTCCTTCCTTCCTTCCTTCCTTTCTTTCTTTCTTTCTTTCTTTTCTTACTTCTTCTTCCTTCCTGCACGAGGCACCGGAGACATGAAAGGTTCCAGAGAGTCTCAGAGTACCGTTACCATTTGTTGTTGTTGGTTTTTTTTTCCTCTCTGAAACTTCTTACTGCGTCCTCTACACTGCCCTTACCAGCCCATTCCTTCCTGGTTTTTACTGCGCTCGTAGACACACACACACACACACACACACACACACGCACGCACGCACGCACGCAGACACACACATACACACACACGCACGCACGCACGCAGACACACACAGACAACACACACACATGCACACACGTACGCATGCGCGCAAGAAAGCAAGCACACACGTTATGCACGCACGCACACACGCGGGCGCGCGCGCGCAACACACACACACAGAGTATGCACGCACACGTACGCACGCGCACGCACGCACGCATGCGCACACACACAAACACATACACACACGCACAGACACGGACACACACATACACACGCACACACACCACATCACACACACACACACAAACACACATACACAGAAAGAGCATGCACGCACACACGCACGCACGTACACACGTACACACACACACGCACACGCACGCGCACACACATACACACGCATAGAGCACACACACAGGCAAACTCGCACATACACAGAAACACACACACACCCTCCAACCCCATCCCCTCAATACACACACACACACACACACTCACACACACACACACACACACACACACACACACACACACACACACACACACACACACACACACACACACACACACACACACACACACACACACGACTAGAGAGCGTGACAAAATCTGCAACGAGCGAATGAAGTGAGGTGTAACGTGTTCAGATTTTTTTCCCTCCCTCTCTCTCTCTCTCTCTCTCTCTCTCTCTCTCTCTCTCTGCCCCCGTTGAATCAATCTGTGCTCATTCCAACACGTGCAAGGGTTATTTGTAAGCTGTGGCACTTACGGTCTGGTCTTTTTGTTGTTTGGGTTTTTTGTTTGTTTGTTTCTTTTTGTTTTTGTTGTTGTTTCTTCATCTGCTGCTTTTATTTCTATGGTGTGAAACAGCGAGGTGAAAAACAAGAAAGAAAGATACAAACAAACAAAAAGTACAACATACACAAAATAGGTATTGTTGTTGTTGGAAATAACTCAGATCAGACAAAGAATATTCCTAGGTTTTGAAGTTTGGTGTTCCAGAGGTAATGTTATGCGCTTTGATTTGTCTTTGCAAGATATAGCGCTATATAAGTTCCATTTATTATTATTATTATTATTATTATTATTATCATTAATGTGCATGTCTTGAATGCAAAAAGGTTCGAGGTTGTAAAAACAGTTGAATGCCAGATTAACTCTTCATCAGGAAGACCTAAAGTGGCTGTTGTCTGTTCTAGTATTTTGTATGAGATGATAAACTGAAGTCCTGAATGGAAAGTGCATTTTTCGTTGTTGTTGTTGTTGTTTTTGTTTGTTAGTTCAAGATATGTTTCACCATTCGCAATATGTTAGTCGGTTCAACTTTATTATTTCAACATTTACGATTTGAAGGCAATCAGTTCAGCATAATTATATCAACTTCTTCTCTGCCTTGAGCCTCCTGGGAAGTCGGTGGACCTCACCTCATTTTGCAGATGTAAAGTGCATGTAGTAGCAACGCTGGTGACAGCCAGGCATCGAGTTCTTCACTGCTAGTTGGAATAGGTAATGTTGGCAAAATACCTCAGCTTTAAACTTGACCGTGCTAAGCCGTGGCATGCAGCAGTGTTTGAAATGTACTGACCTTGAGCGTCCCTGAAGAGGGTTGTCTCTCTATACGAGTTGAGAGAATCTGACAGTGGTACAGTTAGTTCTGGCTAGCTCCTGTCCATTTCCTCGTGTGTCTTGAGTAACAAGAGATTATACTCGAGAGGTGTCTAACGTACTCCTTGTGGTCTGGTCAGGGCAGTTGGGAATCTATGGAGGCTGGTAATCTTGTTTTAGTCCATTGGCTTTGATAAAATAAAAGAAGTTCTGTGCATTGTTGACTTAGACCGAACAGGCAGAGCAGCACTCCGTGCAAAACAAAAGTTGTTTTGTCTAGTTGCTCCTTGATATTCATGTTTCCGTATAACCTCAAATTAATCAGATTCTGCTGCCTATAGTAGGGTTGCAAATAAAGATTTAATCAACATCACCCATATGTCTTGCAGTCTACTGAAGTACAATGCTGGAGAACATCGCAATTAATGCAGGAGCAAGAACCTCACTTTGTTTTACGCTGCTACAAATCAGAAAGCAAGGCAACATATTGCTGCTGAAGCTAATGTTATTGTCGATCTTCATTCAATCAGGACTGTTTTCACGATAACTGGACCATCACGGTAAGAAACTCTGAAGGATATACTATTTTCCCGTAGGATTTTCAAGGTACAAATGCCTTTGTGAGGTCAACGTCCTTTGCTACATGCATCAGAATCTGTATTCATGACAGTGTGTTTGTAGTGAGTAAGCCAGTTCTGGAACCACAATAGCTCAGTAAAAACTTGTATGAACCAGTCAGCTTAGCAAAATCGTTGTTACGATCTGACCTACAGCAAAAAGGATCAATGGAATTCTACAGTAGTTTGTTTTCCCACTCTTATTTCTACTATAAGATGGCATTACGTGCATTTCAAAGACTTTTAAGATGTTGTTTTCTTGTCCCCAGCGGCTTGCAAAGATAGAGTATTATATGCTATGCAGCACTAAACACCCATCTCCCTGTATACTACACAAACCTATCAACCAACCAACAAACCATCTAGCTGGACAAGTAACGCAGGACCAAACCAAACCAAACTAAACCCCCAAAAAACCAAACACACAGGATAACAAAACAAGATGAAAACAAAATCCACTGACTTAACAAATGTTAAGGTAGAGAGGGGTGGGGGTAGAGGTGAGGGAGGGAATGGACTAGCAGGGGTGAGGGTGGGTGGGTGGGGGGAGCTGGTTTATCTCCACCCTTCCAGTACCCTTAAGTTAACCACGCAGGCAAGGTACCACTACAGGGTTTGTGAAGAAGGGAAGAAGTGGGAAAGGCTTGACACTCTCTTCTCTTGACAGACAGATAGGATGAGGGTGTTAGGTAGAAAGAGGAGGGGAAAAAGACGATGGTAAAACATGTTTCTGTTTTACGTCGGGTAACTTCGTGGGTGGCCGCACATGCATCATGCTGTGTGTGTGTGTGTGTGTTGTGTGTGGTGTGTGTGTGTGTGTGTGTGTGTGTGTTGTGTGTAGGTAAGTGTGTGTGAGGGTGTGTATGTGTATGTAAGTGTGTGTGAGGGTGTGTGTGTTTGTGTGTAGATAAAAGTGCAAGTACACGTTTATGCATATCTGTGCATCAGTGTGTAGTTTGTTAAGGTGGGCGGGTTGGTGGATGCAATAAACGAGGGATGGAAAGTGTGCGTGTATGTGTGTGAGTGTGTGTGTGTGCTTGTACTCACGCGCGTGTGTTGGGCGTGCGTGTTTGTGTTTGTATCTACGTATGTGCGTACTCACGCACGCGGGCGTGCGTGTGACCTTACGTGTACTTTTCTACGTGTGTGTTTGCAATTATTTGTTTCTTACCTACACGACAACACTTTGTAGCCGCTGAAGACATTTTCACTTAACTCAGGGTTTTTTTCTTGGTACCCTGTCTCCATCTGTCTTGGGAGGCGCGCGAGGAGACAAATTAAGCAGAACACTTCAACAACGCTACTGACATTCTTCTTCTCTTCTCCTTCTTCTTCTTCTTCTTCTTCTTCTTCTTCTTCTTCTTCTTCTTCTTCTTCTCCCAGGAACCGATTCCACAGATAAACGGTAGGTAGGTAAGTCTTCAACGGAACGGAAAGGTCTGGCACCTAGATGATGGGGAGTAAGAAAGTTGAACACATTCTCAAAAAATCGCAGTCTGCAGCAAAAGGGCTAAATTAAAACAGTTTCAGTGTGTACTTATTTTTTATATGACAATGCGTGTGACAGCATGAAAAATATTATAATACTACATTATATTTTTACATAGCAGATGTCTAAAGAAAAAAAAAAAACAACCCAGCGTGTTGGTTGAGCCTTGTATGCAAGGAAAATGATTATTGTGGATATTTTTTCTGCAACCCACTGAAAGGCTATTTTTTCCCTAGTTATTTATTCTTGTATATCGAGGATAATGGAATAAGCACGTATGTGCTTTTTTTTTACATCCAGTCCCCGTGTGTATGCGGTTTTGTAAATTTTGTCATTTGTTCCCACCGGCACACAATGACCTACTCATTTGGTAAGGCTTCTAGGTTCATCAAAAGGTGAGATTTTGCGTATGCGAATTTTTTTGCCCACTATGAAGGCAGTCGCATTCGGGAATGACGTCTAAACATGAAAGCAGAGTACATGCAGGTTTTGGGGTTTTTTCACCCTATCCATCCAGCATGAAATGACTTTCTCCTTTAGAAAGCTGGTACGGGTTTTTAAAGTGTGGGTGTGGTCTTATGTGTGCGTTCGCACACGGGACATCGGTATATCATTTCATACGAAGGACTTTTCGGGGGGGGGGGGGGGGGGGGGGGGGGGAGGAGTTGTGTCAGTACTGATGTTAACTATAGGGGGAAAATACCCTCGAACGGGTAGCCCGGTGGTGGCTCGAATCCGGGCCGTCAGATGACGATCTTAAAGCTCTAACCACTAGTCTATCCTGCTCCCTTAAAGGCCATAGAAGTGCTGTCACTACAGCAGGATAAAAACCAATATAAAATAGCAATCTATCTATCTATCTATCTATCTATTCTATCTGTCTGTCTGCCTATCTATTTATCTCTCTATCTGTCTGTCTGTATGACCGTCTGTTTCTCTGTCTAGTTGTATGAATCTATCTTTCTCCCTCTCTCTCTCTCTCTCTCCCTCTCTCTCTCTCTTCCCCCCCTCTCTCTCTCACTCTTTCTCTATCTTTTATTTCTCTCTCACACTCTCTCTCTCACCCCGCCCCCTCTCTCACTCTCTCTCTTTCTCCCCCCTCTCTCCCTCTCTCCCACCTGTCTGTATTCCTATCTATGACAGATGGATACAACGACAGACTGAAGCGTCAGCATGAGACAAAGAGACCATCCAGGAGTGAGAGAGAGAGAGACAGACAGACAGACAGACAGACAGACAGAGACGGAGACAGAGACAGACAGATACGAAACAGAGACCCAGGCAGGGCAGACAGAGGGAAAGAGACAGACAGACAGACAGAAAGGGGAAAACAGACAGACAGACACATGGACAGATACACACACAGACAGAAACACATAAAAAATTGCAGAGAAGAATAAACAGAAACAGATAAACACACAAACAGCCAGCCAGCCCGCCAGACAGCCAGTTAGCCAGCCAGCCAGCCAGCCAGACAGACATACAGACAGACAGAGAAAGACAAGACAAGACAGCGATGACCCAGGTTATGGGAGAAGAGGGACGATACTTTGGGGTACAGAGAGAGAGAGAGAGAGAGAGAGAGAGAGAGAGAGAGAGAGAGAGAGGAGAGAGAGAGAGAGAGAGAGAGAGAGAGAGACGAACCTGACAGGGGCGATCAAGATGGCTCATGCAGATACCATTCACACCCCTCCACCCGACAACCACCCGAGCAGGTGATAGCTGGGTGGATATATACCCCACCCAAAGTCAACCAGCAGGTGGGGTGGGGTAAGGTAGGGTAGGGGGTGGGGATGGAGTAAGAGGGGAAGGGGATGGGGGGGGGGGGGGAAGGGAAGTGGGTAGAGAGGATAGAGGGACAGGGTTGTTGAAGACACAGACACACAGACACATACACAAATACGTACATGCACGAGTGCGCGCGCGCGC
>CM054137.1:18612299-18712299 GCA_028751875.1 Rapana venosa | reverse complement strand
GATGTATTGCAATGGCAGTTGTCTTTTCAATTTAGTAGTAGCATTGACTTTTGTTGACTCCTTTTCTTCTTGTTACTAATAGTTTGTCTCTGTCTGGGTCTCCCTCTCTGTCTCTCTCTGTCTCTGTCTCTCTTTAACTCTTTGGTATGTGTGTGCGTGCGTGCATGCGTGCGAGCGTGTGTGCGTGTGTGCGTGCGTGCATGCATGCGTGTGTGTGTGTCTGCATGTATCTGTGTCTGTGTATTTCTTTGTCTGTACTCATGTACATGGATGCATCTATGTTTGAGAGAGAGAGAGAGAGAATGTCTTCACTGAACAAGCTTTGCCCCCTTTCACTCTGTCAGATGTACATATAGAAGTGGGATAGCATGGCGTTAGAGGTAGAGTGATGCGCATTGTGCTCATGATCTGCTGACCCTGGTTCGAAATACCATTCAAGGGGATTATTCCCAGAGTTAACACCAGTGCCAACTACACTTCTCCCCCCAAAAGTCCTTCAGATGAAACTATAAACTGAGGTTCGAACGCATGCAGAACATCTTGCACATACATCAAAAGCCTGTTCAGCTTTTGGGAAGAGTAAGCTATTGTGTGCCAGTGGGAACAGATGACAAAATTTACAAAACCACGTAAACATGGGGACTGGATGTAAAAAGAAGCACATGGAGTGCTCATTCCATTATCCTGGCAATAAGAGAATAATAAAATGACACAGAGACATATTCAGTTGGAAGCTGTAAGGATACACAGTCATTTGTGTTTAGCCTCTTTCTCTTCACATTGTACGAGTCTGTTCCTCTAACGAGAAAACTGTACATGGCATGTTGTCAGAAAACAACATTCTCTCAGGACTACGAGTTCTCCTGCTGACAGAGTAGGGGTCTAGAAACAATATGACAGAAGTAGAAAAACTACACAGGAATGCTGGCAATTGGAGTTTTTCTTACACGTCACACGTTTTCCTCACTTGCCAAGCGGCTGTTGATAGACTGTGCATTCGGGGTGTAGTGTGGGGGAGACCTAAGTGTTTTACCGTCATTCCCTGTTGATCTTTATCCAGCCCCGCTGCTGGTATGTGGACTTTTCCCTCTACTTTCAGGCTGGAAGCGTTTTTGCTGGTTCTGCTGCTGCTCTAGGGGTTATGTTTTGGCTGTGTCTCAGGTCTTTGTGGGAGAATTTGTTTTTACTCTACCACACGCATGCATGTAAACACACATTATGTTCATGCATGCAGAAACACATAAGACTTGTGAACGTTATGCTTCAATACATACATGAACACACTCACATGCATGCACATATACACATATATACACACATTCTCACACACATACACACACTAACACACACAAGCATGCGTGCATGCGCATATGCGCATACACACACTGACATACACATAATTTATACACTCTAACATAAACACACACATACACATGCACACACAAAATGCACATAAACACACATAATACACACATGCATGCACAAACATGTACACCCACACTGACATACACATAATTTATACACTCTAACATACACACACATACACACACATGCACACACAAAATGCATATAAACGCACACAATACACACATGCATGGACAAACACGTACACACATACACTGTTCCAGACTATTTGTTGCATTAGCGTGCACACACACACACAGAGGACAAATGACAATACACAAACTATCAGTTAATCACAAGTGTCTGAATTTCTCCTTCATTTTTCTGTGTCTGTCTCCCTTGTTTGAATGTCACTAAGACTGAAAAAAGTTAAATCAAAAGAACAAAAAGAGCAAATACAGACACAGCATGGACACACGCACACACACACACACACACACACTCACACACTCTCTGTCTGTCTGTGTGTGTTGCTCTCTCTCTCTCTCACTCAGTCACTCACAAAACCACACACATATACACACACGTCTTTGTTCAGTCCATAAAAATAGTTGTAGCTTTACAGGTCAGGGGCAAGGTTGAGAGAGACAAACGCAGAACTTACAATTCTTATTATGTACGTCTTTATTTTGCAGGTTTGTCAATAAATACGTCAGTGTTGGCAGAACTATTTATGACCACATCTGTTTTGTCAGTGACAGCTACACACTTTTTGTGTTATATGGCTATGGCAGTTGTCTTTTACCATTCATCATTGGCTGCTGAGTCTTTTTGTTACTGTGTGTGTGTGTGTGTCTCCTTTTCTTGTGTTCTTCTGATTGTGCTCCAAAGTTCACCAATGGTGAGGTTTTTGTGTATGCAACCATTTGCCCACTTATTAGGTAACCACATTCTGACTTCAGGGATTGAGAGGTGTCTGTTTTGCTTTTATGTTTTTTGGCCAGATGTGACTAAATATATCATATTCACTGACAAGCTGTCAGGTAAAACTGTGTTCAGCATGCCTTCAACGCTGCCTCTTCTGGTCCTTTAACAATGAAAATGTCAAAAAAAATGTTGTCAGAACACAAGATTCTCTGAGGACTACGAGTTCTTCCTTGCTGACAGAGAACGACTCTTAGAAAAATATGACAGAAGAGGAAAAACCACGTAGGAATGCTGGCAATTGGAGTTTTTCTTGCCCGTCACACGTTTTCCTCACTTGCCAAGCAAGCTGTTGATAGACTGTGCATTGGGGGTGTAGTGTAGGGGAGACCTAAGTGTTTTACCGTCATTCCCTGTTGATCTTTATCCAGCCCCGCTGCTGGTATGTGGACTTTTCCCTCTACTTTCAGGCTGGAAGCGTTTTTTGCTGGTTCTTTTGCTGCTGCTTGTTGTTGTTTTTGTCTGTGTTGGGGTTAAGGGGTGGGGGGGGGGGGGGGGGGGGAGAGTGGGGGTGGAGGCTTTGCTGCATTGTACCACTTGCATAGTTTGTTAGCATGCACACACAGAGATGGAGACATATGCACACTTACAATCATATCCCAATAGTTATTCATGCACATGTGGGCATATATACCTATGCACACACATGGTGCAAGCACATGTGCATACATACACATATACATACATGCACACACATTCACATTCACACACACACACACTCACTCACTCAAACACCGACTCAGTCATTCACACACACAGACACACACACAGACACACACAACACACACACACACACACACACACGCACACACACACACACACACTCACACACACACACACACACACAATGGGTACCAATTTCTTAAACCTAGCAGGAAAAGCTATAGATATTAAAAGTCATAATACATTTGGTTTTTGAAGAGTGGTAGGCATGCAGCATTTTTTTTTACACTGTAGGCTTTGTCAATATTACCTCATTTGTGTGTGTGTGTGTGTGTGTGTGGTGTGAACGTGTGTGTGCATATGTGTGTGTAACTGTGTCTGTGTGTATGTGAGTGTGCATGTGCATGAGAGCATGCAGGGAGCATGTGTGCATGCGTGTATGCGAACATGTGTGTGTATGTGTGCTCGCGCGTGCGTGTGTGTAAGTATGTATGCCTGTGCGTGGGCATATACACTTGTGAATACACGCGTTTGCGTGCGTGTGGCAGACAAATTTGGCAAGAGGATCAACTGACCATTTTTATCACTTTAAAATTCTATTACAACACTCTTATAATGAAAAAAAAAACCCAACGCTTTGCACAAATTAGCAAGTTATTTGTTCTCAGATTTTACGCCCTTAATTGCCTTCTAACCTGATTTCATTTCTAAAGACTTTGTGGTACAGAATGACAAAAAAATATTGAAAATAAAAAAATAAAAGGCCAAAGTGTCATCTGGTCCTATGATTGTCTAAGAATCAAGACAATGCTTCTCTCAGATTAATTTTCTGTTGAAATGTTCAGACTTTATATAAAATGATGATTACAGAACTTTTTTTGTCTTGTTTTTGTTTCTCAAAGACTTGTAGACAAATCAAAATTGAAAACGATAAACCTCGAGAATATCTTTGTTATAGAAAATAAGTTTTTGAATTTCATGTAACCATTTTTTTTCATCACAAAATTAAAAGAGTTTTAAGTTTGCGTACAATCTAGAACAGTACTGTATACCCTGTCTGTATAGCTCTCTGTCTGTCTGTCTGTTTGTTTTGTATCTTTTTTCTGTCTGTCTGTCTCTCTATCGTTTCACGGCAAGTGCGAAGAAGAATGGCTACGTAGATGACACAGTTATCAAGCTGGAATATTACAAACTGTTGTCATTATCGTTGTCATAATTTTTGTCTCGTTTTCTCTCTGCGTCTATTCTGTCTGTCTGTCTGTCTTCTTTTTATTCGTTCTTCTGCCGTTCTTTTTTTTGGTATTTTTGTCGTTGTGGCTTTCCCCTTTGTCATGTATGGTCTCTCTGGCTCTGCCCCTGTGTGTGTGTGTGTGTGTGTGTTGTGGTGTGTTGTGTGTGTAGTGTGTAGTATGTGCGTGTGTGTGTCTGTGTAGTGTGTGTGTGCGTGTGTGCGTTTGTGGTGTGTAGTGTGTGTATGTGTGTGTATGTGTAGTGTGCGGTGTGTAGTGTGTGTAGTGTGTGTTAAGTGTGTGTGCGTTTGTCTTTGCGTGTGTGTGTGTGTGTAAGAGAGAGAGAGAGAGAGGAGAGGAGAGAGAGAGAGAGAGAGGAGAGAGAGAGAGAGATGATGAGAGAGAGAGGAGAGAGAGAGAGAGAGAGAGAGGAGAGAGAGAGGAGAGAGAGAGAGAGAGAGAGAGAGAGAGAGAGAGAGAGTTAGTTCTGCAATTTATTTCCTCTTTGTATTTCTGTCGGTGCTCTGTTTTCCCTTGTTACTATTTTTGTCGGTCTGTTAGGTGTTTGCCTGCCTGTCTGTCTCTCTGTTTGTCTCTCTATCTGTATAATTATGTGTATATTTTATTGTATTTTATTTTATTTCAATCTTTTCTATCGAGGAACATGGAATAAACACTTATGTGCTTTTTTACACCCCCAGTCCCCATGTGCATGCGGTTTTGTAAATTATGTCATCTGTTCCCACCGGCACACAAAAGGACTACTCTTACAAAAAGCGGGACAGGATTTAACGTGTGCGCAAGATGTTCAGCGTGCGTTCGCACACGGGGCCTCTGTGACTGTATATGTGTGTTTGACATTTCTCTTTTCAGGTCTTTCTTTCTCTAACTTCTAGTACGAATGTGTTTCAATTCCTGTTTGTTTATTCTCTCAGGTTACAGGGGAGGCACTTTGCAGTGTAACACAAACGATGATCGCTGTAACCTTACC
The DNA here is from genome assembly GCA_028751875.1 of Rapana venosa. Classification (NCBI taxonomy): domain Eukaryota; kingdom Metazoa; phylum Mollusca; class Gastropoda; order Neogastropoda; family Muricidae; genus Rapana; species Rapana venosa. The sequence continues at coordinate 18,707,088 of CM054137.1, read as the reverse complement.
CTTCCTCTTAACTGCCATGTTCCGCCTGCTGTTTGTTTCCCGTCGTTTTCCACAAACTTCGATACATTTGGGCAACTTTTACAAACACAGACACACACAAAGACACACAGACAGACAGACAGACAGACAGAGAAACACACACATAGAGAAACACACACATATGCCCCAACACACACGCACACACACACAACCCCCAACACACATACATGCACATTCACACACTCTCACACACACAGAGACCAACAGACAAACACACACACACACACACTCTCCCCCCCTCTCTCTCTCCCTATTTGACCCCCCACCCACCCCCTTTCGCCCACCCCCCCACCCCCCCCCCCGCCCCCTACCCCTCTCTCTCTCTCTGTAACATTTGTACTTTCTTTCTTGGGTGTTAATGAAACCATTAGCTTCTCAGATTGGTTGTGGAACTTTCCAAATTAAAGGGTAAACTGCCAGTAGGACATTCGTGGTAATAATAATAATAATAATAATAATAATGTAGCGAATTTATATAGCGCTGAATCTTGTAAAGCAACAAATCAAAGCGCTCAGATTTTATTTCATACCACTTTAAGTCATGGCAGATTTCTCTCCGTGAAATTCGGGCTGCTCTCCCCGGGGAGAGCGGGAGAACGCGTCGCCACTTAGCGCTGCGCCACCCTTTCACCCTTTTTTTTTTTTTTTTTTTTCTGCAGCTGTATTTGTTTCCCTATCAGAGTGCCTTTTTTCTAAGAATTTTGCCAGGGACAACTCTCTTGTTGCCGTGGGTTTTTTTACGTGCGCTAGATAATTACGTGTAACACACGGGACCTCGGTTTATCGTCTCATCCGAAAGACTAGCGCCCAGACCACCACTCATGGTCTAATGGATGGGGGAAAAATTTCCGGTCCAAACGGGGTACGAACCGCCGCACACTTCAGACCCGGACTTTTCGCTTTCTAGACAGGCGCGTTACCTCTAGACCACCGATCCACCTCTCTATAGGTTTGTGTGTTCGTTTGTTTGGCTTGATAGTTGGTTCATAGCGTTGATCTTGAAGTTGTTACATTTTCTTGTTGTTTGGGAAGAAACTTGAAGATTATGATTAATGGCATATAGCTTCCATTACTCACCCCCCCCCCCCTCTCACCCCCCTCTCTCTCATTTTCTCTCTCCCCTCTATGTCTGTCTGACTGTCTGTCTGTCTCAGTTCTTATCTGTCTGTCTGTCTGTCTGTCTATCTGTCTGTCTGTCTGTCTGTCCATCTGTCTATCCGTCTGTCTGTCTGTCTGTCTGTCTGTCTGTCTGTCTCTCTCTCTCTCTCTCTCTCTCTCTCTCTCTCTCTCTCTCTCTCTCTCTCAGTAATAATGATTTCATTTGCTTTTTCATACCTGTGTTCTCTCTCTTATACTTTAACATGTAAAACTTTATCACATTAAAAACAAAAACAAACGGCAACCATACAAACACAATCTACAGCAACAGATTAGGTGGATAATGACCCCGTCTCCATTCCCTGTAACTAACTACCTGTATCAGAATACTGTTTGTTTTGTTTTCACAAATATTCATCTTTCTCTCTATTTCAACAGTATAAGATTTCAATTTCTTTTTCATAACGTTTTTCTCTAACTTTAATGTACTTTTCACATAATACAAAAAGGCGAGCTCAAACATCTAAGCAACAGATTATGTTCACCCGTTCATTGTCCTCTGTATCTACATTGTTTGTTGCATTTCACAATATTAGAGATTAAACGTAAGTTAGGTTCATAGTTCAACTATTCTTACATTTTCGAAATTATCACGTGTTTATACTTAGTTTTAACAGTTCATTGGGCATAACACAAATTGTCATGAAGGAACTCTGGATATTACCTAGTTGTGTAGTGTATTTTCACTTATTAGTATATGTTAGGTCTTTGTGAACGATAACTGAATTGACATTCATAGTTTTCTTGTTTTTTTAACATTCTTGTGTTGAATCTAAGTACGATATATCAATTTGTGTTTGTATGTCATCATTTATTATCACGTGTAAGATAATGATATAAAACAGAACTATGTTTTTTTCATTTGTGTGTCTTGTTTGTTGTTCATTGTGCATGAGAGGTAGTAAAGACATCTATCTCACCAGACAAGAGACCACCTCAAAAGGCAGAAGTAAAGTTTTATCATGTGTGTATGTGTTAGTGCATGTGTGATGAGAGAGAAGACGAGAAGAGAGAGAGAGAAGAGAGAGAGAGAAAACAAAGAGAGAGAGAGAATGTAATGTTGTGAGTACACGTGTATGCATGCGTTACAGACTATAGTAGCATTCACTAAAACCTCAACCTCAACAACAACAACAACAAAAACAATATATGAACCCAGCAGCAGTAGCAGCAGAGCCCAGCAAAAACGCTTCCAGCCTGAAAGTAGAGGGAAAAGTCCACATACCAGCAGCGGGGCTGGATAAAGACCAACAGGGAATGACGGTAAAACACTTAGGTCTCCCCCACACTACACCCGAATGCACAGTCTATCAACAGCCTGCTTCGCAAGTGGGGAAAAAAACGTGTGGCCTAAAAAAGCACAGGGTTGCCAATATTCTTTTGTTCTGTTTTCATTTTTCTGTATTTTTTGTTGTTGAGGCATCTTGTGTGTCTGCAGGCCCAATCATGGGGATGAGAGAAAGGTGTTTGCAGACAACCCCAGCTTGCTACTGTGTATGTCTTTGTAGGTGTGTGTATGTGTGTGTGTGTGTGTGTGTGTGTGTGTGTGTGTGTGTGTGTGTTGTGTGTGTGTTGTGTGTGTGTAGTGTGTGTAGTATGTGTGTAGTGTGTGTGTAGCGTGTGTACATTGTGTGTGTGTGGTGTGTTTGTGTGTGTAGTGTGTGTAGTATGTGTGTAGTGTGTGTATAGTGTGTGTGGTGTGTTTGTGTGTGTAGTGTGTGTGGTATGTGTGTGGTATGTGTGTAGTGTGTGTATAGTGTGTGTAGAGTGTGTGTGTGTTTGAAACACAGGAAAAAGTAGAGAAAGACACAGACAGACAGACAGAGAAAAAGAAAGAAAGACAGACAGACAGAGACATAAAAGAGAGAAAGGGGAGAGATATTAAGTATGATGTTGAAAACTTAAGACAAGGTTATTCCATCCAATGAAAGATTCTCTTACTTGGTGCAAATTAATTTGTACACCACACACAAAAACATCCACAATGATAGATAATTACAATATCAAATAACAAAGTGTAAAAATGTTAGACATCCTTATTGAAAAATAAAGTCGTTGAATTCACAGAACGTATATACATGCTGTAAACATGACACATCCCTCACATAAATCCGTTTCAGATTCTCCAATTACATCACCCAATCCCTGTCTTACAATTTAATCACACATTAATAATAATAATAATAATAATAATAAATGGAATTTATATAGCGCTGTATCTTGCAGAGACAAATCAAAGCGCCATTATACCACATCTTAGGTGTACTGTACACACACACAGAGATACACTCACATACATACATACACACACAGATATCTATCTATCTATCTATCTATATACAGTTATATCATGTTCATATTATATATATATATATATATTATATATATATAAATAGTATATGTGTGTGTGGTGTGTGTGTTGTGTGTGTGTGTGTGTGTGTGTGTGTTGTGTGTGTGTGTTGTTGTTAGTGTGTGTGTGTGTGTGTGTATCAGTCTGTGTCTGTCCGTCTATTGTGTGTGTCTTTCTGTCCATCTGTCTGTGTGGCTCTGTATTTGTTCTTCACTTTTCCAAAGAAAGTGCCATAGTTGAAAGAGCGTTGCATATAATCTGCACAACAGGACATCTGGTGCCACTAAAGCTGGTATGGTGACGGATACATTGTTCTACGCATACCTTGTCATTGGTAGACAGAGCAGAGCATGTGCTGCAAACGAGCAAACAGTCATAGTAACGGGAGGCATTGTTCTGTTCTTGCACACAGGCTATGCCATTGTGAATAAATAACTTGTCTATGCATTGGCGCATACATGCACACATGTATGCATTGTATGCATGCACAAATGAACACATACACACTCACTCACTCACACATACTCTCTCTCTCTCTCTTTCTCTCCCAATCTCTTTGTCTCTCTGTTCTTGTGATACACAGACAGACACATACACACACAAACATCCCCCTAACGCACCGCACCCCCCCCCCTCCAACTGCTCACCCTCCACCCCTACACCAAATGTTCATACAGATTAACGTTCCAGACCATTTCCCCATCACACACACACACACACATTCACCACACACACACACACACACACACACACACACACACACACACACACACACACACACACACACACACACACACACACACAAACCTCAAACAGTAAGTGTCAAAGAACTCGACAACAACAAACAACAAACAACAACCAGCCAGATAGTTAAAAAGCAAGCAAGCGCCATGATGGCTAAACAGCGCTAAGATGGATGGATGAAACTCCCTCCTCCCCCTCCAACCCCCCCCCCCCCCCCCAGACCCCCCCTCCCCCTTCACAGTCAGGTACCACCAACCAGCAGCTGAATCATCACATGTTTGTGCCAGTCTGCAGGAAAGAACAGAGCCTTAAGTATCTCGTGTTGACACAACTCCAGATCTTGCACAAAAAAAAACCGATATTGCCATAACCTCTCCACCTCGTTCGTCCCCTTACTCCGCTCAACAATTGGTTTCAGCATTAAAAGCACAGACTTGTTCGCGCTAAGATGGTTTACAGATATGTGTGCGGGTGGGTGGATGGGGAGGGAGGGGGGGATGTGGTGGTGGTGTGTGTGTGTAGGGGAGGGGAGTGTGAGTGTGTGTCGTGTGTGGGGAGTGGGTGTAGGTGTGGGTGGGGGAAATGTAAGTGTAGATTGTGTGGCTGGTGTGTGTTCGTGTGTGTGTGTGTGTGTGTGTGTGTGTGTGATGTGTTTTGTATGTTGTGTAGTTTGTGTGTATAAACATGCATGCCTAGTACACGTGCATCGATGCATGCTGTGTGTGTATGTGTGCGTGTATACATGCATGCATAGTGCTTGTGGAAGCATGCATGCATGTATATATATATATCCAGCCTCAAAACACACTTATTTCCTACCTGAGACTTCCCCCCAAATATCTGTCCCTAATTTTCAACAGCATCTTTCACCTTCTAAGTGTTGTTCCGAGTGTGTGTGTGTGTGTGTGTGTGTGTGTGTGTTGTGTGTGTGTGTGTCGTGTGCGCGTGTGTGTGCGTGCATGCGTGCATACGTGCGCGCGCATGGTTTTGAATTTGTTGTTCATTATGTTTAAGGACAGTTGCATGCCTGTAAATGATTGAGTGCAAGCACTTCGATTTGTTTGTTTATTTACAAGATTCAGCGCTATATAAATTCCATATATTATATATATATATATATATATATCATATATATTATATATATATAGATTGATGAGACTGTGAGTGCTAAAATGTAAATAGGCAAGGTGTCCTATGTGGTCGTAGGGGTGCGAAGCATCAGAGGCCTCAGCTTCTCTAGGGGCCAGCATATTGAGAGCAGCGCCCATCTCCTCTCCCTCGCTGCTTTACCTTCCCTGACCCTAAAGATGCAGGTACCCATTTACAGCTGGGTGAAATGGGGGACTGTACTGAAGCCAAGGCGCATAAATGGTCACCCATCCAATTGGTAACCACGCTCGATGGTACTTAACCTTAACTGGGGGAAAGCGAGTGCTCCGACCACTGAGCTATCCCGTCCCCAGTGCTACAAATGGAAATTCCACTAAAGTAAGATCTCAGCAATGCCATAAAACATATACTCGTCAGCAGCAGAAACAGCAAAAATGCCCTGGCCTGCAATAGAGAAAAAAAAAAGTCCACATACCAGCAGCGGGGCTGGATAAAGATCAACAGGGAATGACGGTAAAACACTTAGGTCTCCCCCACACTACACCCCGAATGCACAGTCTATCAACAGCCGCTTGGCAAGTGAGGAAATGTGTGACCTGGAAGAACAATAATACGTGTTGTGAACATTTCCATTCTGTGTTTTCTCACACTTTTCAGAGTGTGTGTGTGTACGTGTGTTTTGTGTGTGTGTGCACGTGGTGTGTGTGTGCGTGTGTGTGTCTGTGAGAGATAGAGACAGAGACAGAGAGATGCATTTCTCAAAAGCTGTTTTGTATGGTTATGCATGAGAATCAAGTACATCGAAATATCCAACGCTGAACTTGTATAAACACTCAAGTTGTGCAAGTCCTTTCTGTTGGTTTAAAGCTCGAATACCTTAAAGATTAAAATAAGATTGAAGATTGAAACCAGCAAATATGGCACACTTTTCATGCTGTGTTTTGGAATTTTGAAAAAAAGAGAAATACTTTAAGAAGCAAATAGCTCAACTTTCACATCTTACAGCACAGCTTAAAACAGTGGTCAGCCAATTTGGATCTGAACAATCTGACCAGCTTCAACCCAAAGCCTCTTTCTACTGAAGAAAACCACCAAGCAAGTAAAGACGAAGGTAATAGTCCATATAACAGAAAACCTCAGCGCCAAAGACTCAAGCAATGTATACATTTTTTCCCACATCGTTTTAAATGCTTTTGTCAGAGTCAGAGACACAACACAAGAGAATGCTAGACGTTGACATTATGTTTGTGATGCAGATGTGGAATTTGTAAGGCGTTAGGCATTTGTGGATCTGCTTTGTTTATAAGGAAAGGTGAAGCTTCTTTGTTCGTCCATTTTTGTAGTCAGTGCTGTGTGTGTTTGTTTGTCTGTTGAAGGGCATGAAGCGTGTTTCATCTTTGATTTTTTTTCTTCTGTGCACAGTCTCTGTAAATTTTGCTTATGATTTCGTGTGTGAATTTTTCCCTCCTGCCTGCTGGTACATTTCATTCATTCATGGTTTACTCATTTATTCACCCAGTCATTCATTTATTCGCTTGCTACACCCTTGCTTTGTATTGAAATGAAATACCTAAGAAATTCATTCTTTTCTGACTCTCTTACACTGGCATTTGTCATTGCACAATTCTAATACAGAGTTTGAGAAATGAACAACGACGGAATAAGTTGGAGATATAGCTCTACACTACTAAAAAAGGTGATTCAGTTACAACGTACAAAAACCACACACCCAGAAATGAAGAACAAAAGACCACAGAGAAAGACAGGACACAGGCATACAAGAAAAGGTTGAACACATACATGTCTGTTTTTGCGACTATTGTGGTACTAAAATATCTTACTGTTAGTATTTTAACCCCCCCCCCACCCCCACCCCCGCGCGCGCGCACACGCACACACACACACGCGCGCGCGCGCACGCACACAGACACACACAGGGGTGAGATAGAGAGAGAGATGAATGTATTCAAGTCACATGAGATACACATTTTTTTCCTTTGTGCTTCCTAATTTGTTTGGTTTCTGTAAATTTCGTTTGTTTTGTTTTTTGCTTTGACCTTGTTTATAACGTTCTTAGTAATACTTTGGGTTTAATCTACAAACAACAAACCGACAAGAATAATCAGGAGAATAAAAAAAAAAGCCTCCATGAAATAACAATATATTTTTTCATAATGAAAATAATTAGTTTTCTTCTTTTTTTTGTAATGAGGTGTGTGGAGAAGAACAAGAAAATGTACCGCTGGTGTTCTAAGCTTTCTACTAAAAGTGAGAAAAGTTAAAGGTAACAGTAAGCTGATACCCTAAAAATATTGGGTGGTGGGTTTCTTTTTTTGTTGTTTTTGGTTTTTGTTTAAGTGATTATGCTTGTTTGCGTCTTAAAATCATATTAGAGAAAAGCTTGTGTTAGGTAAACTTTATGGCCAAAAAAAAAATTGTCAGTCTTTTTCACGTTGTGTGTCTGTGTTGTTTGTGATGTTTGTACTCATGTGGATGGCTGTGCATGGACAAACTGTTGTTAGAAGATAAGAAAATGAGTTCCTTATTCAATGTACCATCTGGAAATAGAAACTTTGACTTTAGCTTGTTGGAGTTATTAAGATTTCTTTTTCATTTTGTGTGGCTAGAGGTCTAAGGTTCACCAATGGTGACATTTTGCGTATGTGATCGTCTACCCTCCATTAAGGTAGCTGCTTTCCATCTTCAGGGATGTCTAAACACAGCGTGGGTGTGCATGCGTCTTTTTTAAAATTGTCATATGTTCCTACCGGCACGCAATGGCCTACTCTTCTAAAAGGCAGAACTGGTATTTAATGTGTGCACAAGGTGATTTGCGCGCGTTCCTTCATGGGAGCTTGGTTTGGAATCTTATACAAAAGACTTTCAGGGAAGTGTTAGTGGAGTCAGTAAGTGAACCTGGACCATCAGATCACAAGCTCAGTGCTCGAACCACTAGGCTATCCGGCCCCCAGATATGAAGTTTGACAGTTTACTTTTCTTCAGAATGCAGGTGCTGGTATTAATGCTATGAACACCAATAGCAGTTTGGTCGCAGAGAAAGAATAATAACTTAGTATAACTATTCATATAAAAGTTAATGCCAAGCCAGAATATCACCAAACAAAGAAAAAGAAAGAAAAGACTGATATTATTAACCCGTTTTCCATCTGTCATCAATTAATTTTTTCTTCTTCTTATTTTTCCATTCTGTTTAAACAGTTTTATATTTTGCGCTGCTTTTACTTTAAATTTTGAGTAGAAAAAAAATCCTAGTTTGAGAGAGCGAAATAACCCTAAATAAATTGTGGAATAATCATTGATCACCCAGAGTAAAGTTAAACATCATCAGTAGCATGAATTCGTACACTTGAAACTGAGGTGCATTTTAAAAGGTTAGAACTTGTACGTACAATACAATTGAGAATCAAGACAGCATGTCTGGTTGAAGACAGTTTTTGCTGCTGTAAATTATCAAAAAGCACGTGTGGTTCTTGCAGACAAAGCAGCAATTTAGATGGTAGCTGTTGTCACCCTTTAAAACCAGTGAAACTGTAAAAGGGGGCAAATTAACAAGAGCCATTTCTCCAGCTCTTGTTCATATTCCCTTCCCTGTCCCTTCATGGGGATAATAATAATGATAATAATAATAATAATAATGTATGGAATTTATATAGCGCTGAATCTTGTAAAGCAACAAATCCAGGGTCCTGTCAGTATAAATAGTATCCTTACATTATATGCTAAGGATTTCCTCTTTTCTATCCCCCTCTTTGTTTCTGCCTTGTTTATTTTCTTCCTGTCACCTCCTTGTCTATTTTCTGCTTTCTATGTTCGTTCTTCTGCCTTTTTTGGGGGAAGAAAGACACATAAGATAACAATTCTATCCCATGCCGAAGTCAGATGTGCTGGATCTGACTTGTTAGGTGCTTAATAGCAGTGCAATGTATTTTTGGTCATATGACAGAATATACTTGCTATCTAAGCATTCGACACAGAAGAAGAAATAGACAAGTATAAATCTGATTATGTGTTGAAAACCATTCTTTTTCTTTGGTGTGTGTGTATGTGTGTGTGTCTATGTGTGTGCATGCGCACGGTAAACCAGAAATTCCATAGTTGAAAACCCCAGCCTGAACATACGCATACAACATACGCTAAGACAACCAGCAAAAAAACCGCTTTAGGCCTGCAATACAGAAAAGTCCACATACCAGCAGCAGGGCTGGATAAAGATCAACAGGGAATGACGGTAAAACACTTAGGTCTCCCCCACACTACACCCCGAATGCACAGTCTATCAACTGGCTGCTTGGCAAGTGGGGAAAAGGGTGTGAGGGGCAGGCGATACCAGAAGGAAAAACCCTGGAGTTGCCAACAGTCAGTCTGGCTCCGTTCTGCCCGGGCTGTATTTGTCTAAGCCCATTGTCTGCCTGAAGACAAGAGTCCTCACCCCCAGTGAAAAAATGTTTTCGGAAAACATGTTCTCTATACATGTGTATGTGTGTGTGCGGGGTGTGGAGGGGGGCGGGGATGGGTGTGTGTGTGTAGGTGGAGGAATGGCGTTAGGGTGGGGGCTGGGGTTGGCATGTGTATGTGTGGGGGGGGGGGGGGGGAGGGGGGGGGGTGTTGGTGGGTCGTTAGATGGGTGGGTAGGTATTTGTGTGTATGCATGAGAGAGCAAACATGTAAACAAACACAAAACATACCATAAGACAAATTCCGACATTGAAATAAAGGCAAAAAATAAACAAAAAGAACACCCCCCACCCCCAAAAGAAACGGACAAAGAAAGGAAATAAGAGAATGGAAAGTTGGAAAGAAGAAAATGGTTTATAGGATAGTCTTTCTCACACATTCCTGGTGTATGCAGCAATTACAAAATTTTTGCTCGAATGTTTTTGTTAAAAGATCAACTATGGACGTTAAAGAATCCATAATTCCCGTCAGCGTTCGGTGGATTACAAGACACGAACATAGAATACATCCCTGAAGTCGGAATGCAGCTATCTTTATGGTTTATAAAAGCGGTCGCAAGTGCAAATCTCACCATTTTTGTTAACCTCGGAGCTTAAGACGAAGAATGAAACTATATATATATATATATATATATATATATATATATATATATATGCCGTAACATAGGCTGCTGTCTCATATTAGATGTAACAGACAAATGAAGGCGCTTGCAGTGTCGGTCTTTCCTGTGCATGGAACCACTTCACTTTGACTTGAGAATTCCAGCACTCTCTGCAGCATCAATGCTCTCAGCAATAATATTAACTTTGGTGGAATGACTGAATGCTCTGTTGCCTTGTAATGTAACCTTTAGATTCTGAAGCTTCTTCCCAGCAGCAGCAGTAGCTGATTACTCACACACATACGTGCGTATACACACACACACGTGCGCGCGCTCGTACGCACGCATAACACACACACACTGGTGGTGGCTCGTCTACACACACATACATACACACACTGGTGCGTGGCCGTCTGCACACACACATACATACACACCCCAACAATAAAAAAGAAACAACTCAGTGAATCGAAAGACATAGCGAAGCAACAACGTAGTCAAAGCCTTTTAACAATAGTGCACAAAATGACAAGAATACGTCAACCTCTACCAAATGCTAAAAAGAAATCCACCCCAAACTATTTGCTACAACTACGAAATGTCACACAAAAACTACATCAGCTGTCATTGATGAAACAAGGCTGCAAGTGAACGTTTCAGTCAACATCTGAAAACAATGCAATCACAAGGAATAATGATAAAAAAGCTACGTTGACGTCAGAAATATTCGATTGCAACAAGAAGAAGAATATTGTGTTGACTTGAGTCCTCAACATGCACAACTCATAGAGACGAAGCGAGCTGTGAGTGTAGTAGACGTGCAGCAGTAGTGAAGGTTAAAGTAGTTTTGATTGCTTGTTTTATTAGAGACGTGTTTAAAAATATGTGTGTGTGTGTTGTGTTGTGTGTGTGCGTGCGTGTACGCATTTGTGTGTTATTTCCTTACTTTACCTCTTGTTCACTCAGTGGTATGAGACAAGTTTGTGTGTGAGTGTGTGTGTGCAACTCTGAAACATGCACACACATACATACACAAACACTCCAACCACATTCACAGAAACACTCTCACATACATACATACACACACACACACACACTCACAAACATACATATACACACGGTGTGTTCTCTGTTCACTTTAACAAGTATCGCACAAATCAAAGGAAATCAATGCAGTATATTTTCAATTAATCTCTGCGTCTTACAAATAACAAAAATCTGCCTTCTTAGTAAACCTAGTCACTCTAAATCTTCCACTGCCAGGTTTACAGAGAATCAATAACGTCAACTTTAACCTTAAAGAATATGTATCACATCATAGCTCAGCTTAGGGCATGGTTGAGAACATCTTCCTTTTTGCCAAGATGTGTTTGTGGTATGAAGTAGACCAAGTGCTTTCAAACACATCCCATCATTTTCCGTAAACTGCTGCTGCTGGTTCAGTTTCCAAATTTCACGTGCAAACACCATTCCCAGGCAGTTTTTCTTATGAAGGAATAAGCATCTGTAAACATAAGCAGCAAACCGAACAAATTGGATAGCAGCGTCAACGCTTGCTCAAGCCCCGTTTCAATAAACATGGGTACATTAAGCGGTTTTGCATCACTTTGCACTGGTCTAAATGCATGCTTTGGGGGAACTTCGATTTACATTTTGTTAAGTAGTGCTTGAATGTACTAAGGAGTACGTTATCTTGTACATACAGTTTACTTCAGACAGGAATTTGAATACATTAGAATGTGTCTGTATATTTGACGATTGTATACATTTGAATGTAAAGGAGAGAGAGAGAGAGAGAGAGAGAGAGAGAGAGAGAGAGAGAGAGAGAGAGGAGTATAGATAGGTGTATACATATTCGAGATCTTGTGCACATACTCTACTACACTTGAAAACACTCCCGTCATTCATTCATCAATGGAACTCAAAGAGTTTAGTCAAGTTTTTTATTTTGGGTCTTACAATCTTTGTGCTTATTTGTATTACCTTTCAAAGTTTTGACAATGTTCTAAGTCAATCTATTTCCTTTTATTTCAGCTGCGAGCCGGCTACCCAACCCTTCTCCAGCCTCTTTTTTTGCTGAAGGGGGAGGTAGGCTTTTCCCAATGCTCTGACCAGCAGTGACACAATGACTGACCAACTTTGCTTTTGAATGCTCACACCATTTGAAGTATCTCAGACCACAATGATTTCCTTCCAATATGCTGTTATAACGGTGACAAAAGGTTGCTTAATTCCAGTCATGTTTCTTTACAACCAAAAACCGTAGAAAACTTCGTGCAAAATATCGGCTTCTTTAGATTTAAAGTAAAGGGAGTTGTGCTAAGGTCGCATTTTTCTTCAGGAAAGAAATTCAGTTGGGTAGTCGAGTGCCAGTGGTGTGTACTCACCACCTACTTCAAAACTTTGAAAGGAAAATGCGCAATGTACAAAAAAACCAAAAAAAAGTTTGAAAAAAACCCACTTTCAAAGATAACATGTACTAAATGAGCAAGGAAACCTGATCATTCTTGCAACCTAAAAGCAAAAAATTCTACATGCTACTGGCAAATGTGGTTTCCAGTTCATTTTATGGGAGTAAGAAATTAGCTTCAAATGCAATGTATTTTAAAATAATGTCCATAAAACTCCCAATTTTGACTGTGGAATGATAGGAAATGGAGGGGTCAAAAAGTGTAGGGCATTAGCTATTGTCGCAAAGTTTTACACAAATTGGATAACTACATGGTCTAAGCCATGTTAAAGTTGTTGAAATCGAGAACCAATAAGGCAACAAGCTACACATATATACTATCCTTCATGTGAAGGATAAACTCTTAGAATAGTTGCATGCAACTAAAAAGCACTTAACAGGTAAAGCTGCCAAAATGGTTATTGAAATATCAAATACCAAAAACATAATCATGTACATTTGAAAGCATGTAATTCATTCAAAGGAGGTAAATGTTATTGTAAAAAAAAACTAAGAGAATTTTATATGGTCACATTTAGCAGTATCAGTATGCTTACTGCTTTTGCATCAATAAGAAATGAAGGTCAAGCAGCCCAATAGTGAAAGAAAAACTACACAACAAAGCATGTCTATCACCAAATGGCAAAGCTTCAAAAGCAAAACCATAACTACAAACTTTGTCAGACCATGTTGGAATAATGACCTATGGGTATAGTGTGTCACACAGTCGATAATACCCAAACTACCATCTACAATAGAAAGGAAAACTGCGTCAGCAATAACCCTCTTCACTTTGTGTTCAGTACTTCAAATTCAGCTCAGCCAGTACATTTCCATGACAAAATAATCATGCTGTCAGGAACAAACACGACTTCAGCACACAAAAAGCTGAATAATTTTGATTGATACAGTAAAAAAACCAAAAAACAAAAAAAACATTGTTAAAAAAATCACATCTTTTCATAGCAAGTCTTTTATCCCACCAACAACATGATTTCAGAGCTAAATATTTACAAATTTGTTTCAAAAGTACTCAGTAAAGAGAAACTAAACTATCATTTGCAACAATCATCTTTCCATAGCAAAAGTTAACCTCCTTCCAACTGTAAACATGATTGCAAGAACATAATTATCAAGATACACAATTGAAGAAACAAAGTATATCAAAACCAGTCATATCCCCTCTCCCCGGGCTTAAATAAACCACAGTTTACTTTTCCCTAACAAACTTGCTGTCAGGAAACAATTTTAGGCCTACAGTATTCCAAAACAAACTTGGTCAGACCAAGATCTCTTCAGAAAGTTAAAACAAAGCCATCTTTTAAAAACCACAAAAACACTTTGCTATGATCCTTCAAAATTGATTTTTCATCTTGTCTGAAAAAGCCATCAGTTTCAGATTTATATATTACACGTAATTCTAACCAAATCATAAATAAGAGGGAAATATACCAGTTTACAAAGCACCATATCTCCATAACAAATGAATTATCTTTCCAATTGAAGCAAATTTCAGGAAGGTGCTAATAAAAAAAAATGTAATATGAGAAAAAAGTTAAAAATCTTTCACCATAAAAAAACATTTAAAGACGATTGATTTTCTAAATGAAACCCCCACAAAAAACTGCAACCCTCCAACCAATCAGTTCTTAAATAGCCTCATTTGCATGCAGATTATACAGCACCATCTTTTTCTTTGGTGTTTCACAGAGCACCTTTTTGAAGGGGGGGGGGGGGGAGACTACTTTATGGCATCTCAATTCTTTATTTTATCATTACTCTTGGTTTTTTGTTTGTGGTTTTGTTTTTTTGTTGTTGTTTTTTTTTTTTGGGGGGGGGGGGCGCTTTAAATTAAATCATCCCCCAAATTATCTCCTTTTTCTAACCCTCCTGTTTAAGAAACCATTTTACCCAAAACAGTTATTCTGCCAACAAACACGACTATATCATTTATAAACAAAATATCTGATCAAACCAAAAAAAGAAAATATCTTTAAAAAACCAACCTATTCAAAGTGAAAGAATAAAGCACTCTTTTTCATGAAAAATTGATCTTGTTAATGATTTTAGGATTATCTCTATATAAAACTGACTAGATCTAACAAAAAGTAAATGAAATTAACCATATCAAAAACATTGTCCCCATCCTTCAATAACTTATTTCAAATTATCAAACAACAAACTTGATCAAATGACCACAATAGATTTCTAAAAATAAAATCCAAATTGTGACAAGAAAAGCAGTATATCATTAGAACTTTCTAAAATTACCAACATTGGGTGTTGTTTTTAAGTCACAACATTTCAGCCCTATCCACAGCAAATATGATTTCTGGGCTGCAGCGCTTGGCCAATTGGGTACAGTTTTTATGGGATTGGAAAAAAGATCAGAAATTCGTGCTTGCCCCATTGATATAGATTCCAACAATCCTTGATTCAAAGACTTCCTAGTCCCTTCTTGCAACAAGTGTATATTCATGCCACCTATTTTCCACTAAGAAAAACAATATCCCAAATCTAATTAATGCAACATTTCGTGCAGGATCTACAATAATACTATTGACTGCTGCCAAATCTATGGAGGTATACCAATGATAGACCAGTGCATACACATTCCTATTGCAAAAATTTCCCTTATATTCACCAACATTCTTTTTGTTCGTTGGGATGGGGGGTATTCTTTTGAATGAAAAAAGCTGTGTAAAAACCTACATTTAAGGGTATGAACATCCCCCCTGCCCCAGAATTTAGGATTTTCAGTAAAGATTTTGGGTACTACATATTTTCACTTCTACTATACCAGGCACTGTCAACCCCTTTCCTCCATCACCACTGACCTAAACATGCATTTCTGTCCCCTATTCTTCAGTGTTGTCCGTTTACATATAGCCCCTCCCCTTCTTGCATCCAAAACTATAAAATTTCACTTCTACATCGCTTTTTCCTCCCTCAGTCTAGACCAGAACGAATTTTGCCTTTCCTATTTTTCCTGCTTTTCAACAGGCTCATACATACATTGGAATCTTCCCTTGTAAACCAATAGTGCCATTTTATCTAAATGGCTCTGAAACCTATATATCAACAGATAAAAATCCGACTGCCCTTGTCCCCATTTCATATTCCTTTAACCAGCTTCCATGACCAACCCCTAATTCAACCCATTTTCCGAACAGTATTCCCTCATTTCAATAAGACAGCGGACTGCCTGGCTTCCCTATCCCCATTTTATACATCTTTAACCATCCCCCCTCTTTCCCATCCCCTAACTCCCATTTTTATGGGTTCTACCCCTATCATTAGAAATATACACATGGTCTCTCTCATCTACCCTATAATCATTCCCCAATCAGAACCTGCATTACCCTCCTCCCCCCTTTCCGTCCAAACATCCCCACATTTCCCTCAAAGTCCCTATGACCCTCCCCTTCCAGGAAGAAAATATAGAGATATCTACCATTGTGTTCATATACTATTGTGTCCACCTGCTTTTTTGTTTTCATGCAAGGTTAAAATTTAGTTCAGAACAAAGGTTAGGGTTAAAGATTTAGTATTGGGTTAAGTGTTGTTGGTGTGTTGTATGAAGGTATATTTTGAAAAGCACGTGGACACAATGGCACACAGACATGTTGGTAGAGTACTCAAGTTACAAATTACCACTCCAAATATTGTTTGGACTGCTTGGGTTGTTTTTTTGAATTTCGTTATGCTTAAAACAAAATTTTGTCCATAACCTTTTTGAATCCGTTTTCAGATTGCATCCCATTTTTTTCTTGAAGTTATCTCAAACAGAAACAAGAGTCAATTTTGTTTCTAATTGTGAGCCCTCTTTTTCATTCCCATTGTAGGTCATTTCTTAGACTGCTTGGTACGTTTCCTATCTTAAGAGCAAGATTTCAAACACATACCCTTTTTGTATCCGTTTTAAGAACGAATTGCACCCCCATTTTATTTTTTTTTAACAATTCCCCAATGAAAACATTGAATAAACATTCAATCTAATAGTGATCCCTCTTTTTCCATTCCCATCATACCGAACCTGCTGTCTCACCCTTTCTTTGGAACATCCATCTTAGACACCACCTCTACGAAATTCCTGTAAATACCCCCTCTCACTATCCCCCTACCAAAACCCCTTCCTCATAATACCCTACAAATAACTATAGACACTTCATCCCCTCCATATAATCCCCCTTTAGAACACCCCTTCAACAGCTTTGCCACAATACCTCGATATTCTAATCCTCCTCGAGAACACTCCTCCTCTATAGCATCTACCTTCACCCCCTACTCTAATTATTACTCCCTACTAAACTCATCATTCTAAACACTTTACACTACCTGTAACCCCTCCCCATGCTGTCCTAAACATCACTCCTCGTTAAGCAATCATTTTTTTCCAACCAGTTGGGTAATCTTTTAGCCTGAAGGTGGTTTTAAATAAACTGAAAATTTGTTCGGCCAAACACTTGGGTGTTGTGTTTTTATTTGTTTGCTCTTATAAACATACTTTAATAGCTGCACCTCCCCTCAACTCAGAGACTTAACAGTACATACATGTGTCCCTTGCACACTACCTCAGTGAAGTTATGAACACACCTTTTGGTTTCATTTTCTACCAACTTTTGGGAAATAAAAATCTGTCTTATAATCTAGTTTGTTTTTTTACTGTAAGAACCAAACATGTAAAGGTATACCATTGGACAGCATCATAGAATTGCCAACAGTCTAAACATGTTAAAATCAATCTCAGTCTAGTGTAATTTCGCCCCATTGAATTTCAGTTTATAGTCACAAAAAAGCCAGGGCGGAGTGTGACTTTCATTATAAGCCATTCTTTGTAACATATTACAAATTGTCCGTGTGTTTTATAGTTCTTCAATGCAATAATAATTATTGGAATATGAAAATTACTTTGAATATGGATGTACAAAAAAAGTCTACACCCACCCGAGTTTGCCTTCTCTTTCTAAGGTCCATTGTGTTGTAAAATACGTAAGATGCAGTGAAAGCATCACAGGTGTAGAAAAAAAAAAGATAATGGAAGACAACACTCCCATCGTTAGCATGACCATCTAAAAGTAAAAAACCAGAATGAACCAGTACTACAGTAATTTTTGCAGTAAAAATCACACACCTTTGCATGATAAAATCAAACATTCTAACCCTGGCAAAGTCGACCATTTTTTCCTAGCCGTCATCCCCCTCCATTTCTAACCATGCTCAAGTTATTTTACCCCAGTCAACACCCTTTGAATCCTGAAGAAAATGATCCCCACCTCACCCCACCGTTCCTTATACACATGTATCACAGACTGGGGTCTTCCCAATTACACTGCTTTTTATTTATAATGGAATTGGGGGGGGGGGGGGGGGGGGGGGGTAGGCCTTGTTGCAAAAGCAGATCATGAGCACAATTTTCTGTCTTTGAAAAAAACACTTCCCTGTGGTAGTTTTTGTACTATTCATTTATTCATTCGTTTTATTTTATTTACTTTGTGAGGCAAGTATTTTGAGTTGTGAATTGTAATGTTTTCTTCTTTTAGTCTTTTCATGTTATTTGTATTTTTTGTTTGGGTGGTGCTTCAGATCTTTTCTAGGCCTAGAAACTAAAAATCAATCTATCTCCAGTCTTTGATGTGTATAGTTCTGACTGTCTAGTTTTTTTTTACCCCAAGTTTTGTTTTATATATTTTTTTTTTACAAGTTGTCTATTCTCCATTTCATGGTGAAGTGCATATATCATTCCAGACTTAGGTGCTAGAGTTCCATCTCATGATGAGTTCCTAATTATCCATCTATAGTCCTGGTGATTTACTGTGTAAGGTTGTTTGCAAATTTTCTGCTCAATGTGCTTAAGTGCTTTATCATGAAGTTATGATTCAAGTCTATGGCGAGATTCTAAGTTTCAGCTCTACATAGTTCTAGTGTTCTAATCTGCGTGAAATTGCTTTCTTCATGGCGTCTTCTTGCTGCTTTCTTCATGGCGCCTTCACGTTGCTTTTTACATTTCTTCTTGCGCTTTCTTCATGGGGTCTTCTTGCGGCTTTCTTCATGTTTTCTTCATGGGGTCTTCTTGCGGCTTTCTTCATGCTGTTTTCTTTATGGGGTCTTCTTGTTGCTTTCTTCATGGGGTCCTCTTGCTTTCTTCATGGGGTCTTCTTGCTTTCTTCATGGGGTCTTCTTGCGGCTTTCTTCATGGTGTCTTCACATTGCTTTCTACATTATTTCTTGCTGCTTTCCTCAAGGTTTCTTACTGCTTTCTGTATGGTGTTCTTGCTGCTTTCTTCATTTGCGTCTTGCTGCTTTCTGAATGAGTCTCCCTGCTGCTTTGTGAATGGAGTCTACTTGCTGCTTTGTGAATGTAGTTTCCCGCTGCTTTGTGAATGTAGTTTCCCTGCTGCTTTCTAAATGAGTCTTCATTGCTGCTTTCTTCAAGGTTTCTTGCTGCTTTCTTCATTTGTGTCTTGCTGTTTTCTGAATGGAGTCTTCCTGCTGCCTTCTGTATGGTGTTCTTGCTGCTTTCTTCATGGTGCATTCTTTCTGCCTTCTTCATGGTGTTCTTTATTTTTTCATGTCTTCTTCTTGCTGCTTTATGTATGGCGTCTTCATGCTTCTTGCTGTATGGTCTTCAATGCTGCCTTCTTCATGGTGTTTCCCTGCTGCTTTCTGTATGGTGTATTCTTTCTGCTTTCTTCATGGTTTTTTCCTGCTGCTTTCTATATGGTGTATTCTTTCTGCTTTCTTCATGCTGCTTCCTGAATGTTTTCTTTCTTCATGGTGTATTCTGCTTTCTTCATGGCGTTTTCCCTGTATGGTTTTTTTCTGTATGGTGTGTTCTTGCTGCTTTCTGTATGGTGTTTTTCTTGCTGCTTTCTGTATGGCGTCTTCTTTCTGCTTTCTTCATGGTGTTTTCTTCCCTCATGGTGTCTTCTTTCTGCTTCCTGTATGGTGTCTGTGCTGCTTTCTTCATGCCGCTTCCTGTATGGTGTCTTCATGATTTTTTTTGCTGCTTTCTGTATGGTGTCTTCTTTCTTCAAGGCGTCTTCATGCTGCTTTCTGTATGGTGTCTTCTTTCTTCAAGGCGTCTTCATGCTGCTTTCTGTATGGTGTCTTCTTTGTTCATGGCGTCTTCATGCTGCTTTCTGTATGGCGTTTTCTTTCTTCAAGGTGTCTTCATGCTGTTTTCTGTATGGCGTTTTCTTTCTTCAAGGTGTCTTCATGCTGTTTTCTGTATGGCGTTTTCTTTCTTCATGGTGTCTCCATGCTGCTTTCTGTATGGTGTCTTCTTTGCTCATGGCGTCTCCATGCTGCTTTCTGTATGGTGTTTTCTTTCTTCATGGTGTCTCCATGCTGCTTCCTGTATGGTGTCTTCTGCTTTCTTCATGGCGTCTTCTTTCTTCAATGTCTTCATGCTGCTTTCTTCATGGCGTCTTCTTTCTTTGTGGCATCTTCTTTCTTCATGGTGTCTTCATGCAGCTTTCTGTATGGTGTCTTCTTGCTGCTCTCTGTATGGTTTCTTTCTTCACGGTGTCTTTTTGCTGATTTCTTCATGGTGTCTTCTTGCTATTTTCTTCATGGTGTCTTCATGCAGCTTTCTGTATGGTGTCTTCTTGCTGCTTTCTGTATGGTGTCTTCTTGCTGCTTTCTGTATGGCGTCTTCTTTCTTCACGGTGTCTTCTTGCTATTTTCTTCATGGTGTCTTCTTGCTATTTTCTTCATGGTGTCTTCTTGCTGCTTTCTGTATGGTGTCTTCTTGCTGCTTTCTTCATGGTGTCTTCATGCAGCTTTCTGTATGGCGTCTTCTTTCTTCATGGTGTCTTTTTGCTGCTTTCTGTATGGTGTCTTTCTTCATGGTGTCTTCTTGCTGCTCTCTGTATGGTGTCCTCTTGCTGCTCTCTGTATAGTGTCTTTCTTCATGGTGTCTTCTTTCTGCTTTCTGTATGGCGTCTCCTTGCTGCTTTCTGTATGGCGTCTCCTTGCTGCTTTCTGTATGGCGTCTCCTTGCTGCTTTCTGTATGGTGTCTTCTGGCTGCTTTCTGTATGGTGTCTTCCTTCATGGTGTCTTCATGCTGCTTCCTGTATGGCGTCTTGCTGCTTTCTTCATGGTGTCTTCTTTCTTCATGGTGTCTTGCTGCTTTCTGTATGGCGTCTTCTTTCTTCATGGTGTCTCCCTGCTGCTTTCTTCATGTCTTCTTTCCGTCTTCCTGCTTCTTTCTTCATGGCGTCTTCTTGCTTTCTGTTTGGTATTCCTTCATGGTGTCTTCATGCTGCTCTCTGTATGGTTTTTTTCTGCAACATGCCCTTCAGTTAGCTTCGTTGCTGCTTCCTTCTCAATGTCCTTTTGATGCGCACATTGTCCTGTTACTTCACAATGACCTTTTGTTGCTGCTTCTTTCATGTCCTTTTGCTGCTGTGCACTGTCGTTCTGTTGCTGCTGTACACTGTCATACTGTTGCTACTGTGTACTGTCGTCGTCCTGTTGCTGCTGTGCACTGTCGTCGTCCTGTTGCTGCTGTGCACTGTCGTCGTCCTGTTGCTGTGGACTGTGTCCTGTTGCTGCTGTGCACTGTCGTCCTGTTGCTGCTGTGCACTGTAGTCATCCTGTTGCTGCTGTGCACTGTCGTCCTGTTGCTGCTGTGCACTGGTGTCATCCTGTAACTGCCCTTGCATTGTCATGTTGGTTCCTAGCACCTGGTGACAAAATGAAGTGGTGCAACTGTGCTAGAATGAAAATGGTGCTAAGTGAGCTATCAATGCCAGGACCCTATCTTACTGACAACAGCGTCGTCTAAGAAAATAACATTGCTTAACTAAAGAGTGCTTCATCATTCCAATTTTATCAATATCAGGGGGCGGGATAGACTAGTGGTTTGAGCATTGACATGATCTGTCAGCTTTGGTTGGAACCACCACAGATACTTGTTTGCAGGGACTTTTCCCCTGGAGTTTAAATCGGTACCAACCCCATTCTCTCGAAAGTCCTGTGGATGAGACTAATCCGAGGTTCCGTGTATGAATGCACACACAATTTTGCACGCATACTAACCCCAGTCAGAATGTGGCTGCCTTCATGTGAAGCAGCCAGTTGCATATGCTATACACCATTGGTGAACCTCAGGATCTCTAGCCGAGGAACAGGGATAAAATGAATGCGGTCATCCTCTAATAAAACGACATATATAGCCGTTTTTATTTTATTTCCTATTAATCTGGTATTGTCCAGTATGGACAGAACAGTCCAGACGAGATGGCAAGAGTTGATCTCAAGTCTACATCTGTGATGATATTTTTCCCCTTTTCGCACAATACAAAGCAGTTCTTTGGCCATAACATTTTCATTCAAGGAGACATCGACTCCCTTTGGGACGTTTGGCGCTTATGGCGGAGCAGAGAGCAAAAAGGGGGGAATTGAGATGGATCCTGGGGCGTTATAGCCGACCCCTAGTCAGGTCCAGTGGCAGTGCCCTCGAAGAGGGTCACTACATTAGAATTAAGGGAGGAAATTGTATACCACCTCACCCTGACAGCTGTATTTCTGTACTTTTATTTATGGATAGCAAGATCAAATGTGCATGTAAAAGATCTCATAATTCACGGCAGTGATTGGAGGGTTCCATGAACACATACCCAATATGTGCTATGTACCTGAAGGGCTCCACCAGATTCAACTTGTGCAGACACGCCTTTCAACAAGGCAGTGCTGTGCCCCAGTGACTCCTCAATGAATTAAGGGAGAGAAAAAGATCAAAGTGACTGATTTTCTTACCTGGTCTCTTTCAAGCAGGCAGGCATATCACCACTGGCGTAGTTGATATTAGAGTGGATCAGTGATGTATCACGGTGTATGATATCACTGATGTCTGATCTGTTGAGTAGCTGCCCAGTGACATATGGTACAAGTCAGACCTCTCGTGATGTCCAGGGTGACATCAGCATCAGAAGTTCGTTGAAGTTTACTGTCATCGAAGATACCAGGGATATAGTATTTGACGGTTTTCTTCAGGCTGATCCCTCTGATTTTTTGCAGACGTAAGGCCGAGCAAATGTTTGATGTTCTCTGTCCAATTCTTCTGTGTGCTCCTGTGTCTTCCTCCCTCTAGTGTCCCCTGCAGGGATGGTGTTGGCAGGAGAGCCGTGACGTGTGATTATGATCAAGCCAAGCCAGCTTCCTCTTTACCACTGGCAGGTGGGGTTCCTGTGGCTCTGCTTTCATGACAGTTCTCCAGGATCATATATCACCTGGTAACCAGACATCAATCTTTAAGCTAGAAAAATGGAAGGGGAGGGCAAGATTTGTTTTTTGGTGTTTTGCTTCAGTGTATATGCCCATACAAGCAGTAAGCAATAACTGCTGACAAGAACTTCATCACCTGAACAGGGGGGTGGGTCAGCCTAGTGGTTAAATATTGCGTTTGTGATCCGACAGCCCAGGATCAAGCCACCACAAAGACTCCAGCCCAAGGGGATTTTACACTGGAGTTAACAGCATCGACTCCACACTTCCAAAAGCCCTCTGCATAAGACTGTAAACCGAGGTTCATGTGCAAACGCATGTATAACCTTGCAACACGTTAAACACACGTTCCGCCTTTCGGAAGAGGTCTTGTGTGCCAGTAAGAACATGACAATTTACATACTTAAAAAAAACAACAACACGTACACAGTTTTAGATAAGTTGGAATAGTGGCTACCTTAATTGTGTGCAAAAACGGTCGCATATGCAAAATCTCACCATTGGTGAATCTGAGCTGTAGCCCAGGAACAAAAATATTGCATGTTTCGACGTGATTTCAACACTCGGATTTAATTTACAAACCCTTACTGCAGACATTAAGCCTGAACATTTCAATTTACTTTCCATTATGAAATTTAAAAGAGAGTGATGGACAATGAAATTCTATTTAAAATGCGATTTTCATGCTACTCACTCTTACTATAGCCGCTGCCAAGTTAGTGACAGGTGATGAACTATGAACTCACTATTTAAAATAAAATGGTAGTTCTTTTAGCATACTATTACGCATGGCTGTTGCCAAGTCGGCGACGACCATAGACACTATTCACAGAAAACTTCAGTTCTAAAATGTTATAACCTGTTTTTCATAGAGGCTCGGGTACATTTACTTAACTTATACTGCATCCCTTTTCAAAATGAGATTTGCATTTTACAGTTTTAGTAAACTAATAGATTTAAAAGCACGCAAGCACACTCTCACACACACAACTGAACTATGACAGCATGTTTCCATAAATGTGCACTTACAATTGAGGTTTTGATGATCCCAGGTTTTGATGCTGGAAAGGAACTTGCAAGCTGACGACACCAGTACCAATGGACAGCTTCAGTAGAACTATGATCAGCATGACACCTTTAATCCTAATTTTATAACTCCTGTGGAATAAGGGATTAAAAAGAAGAACCAAGACAAACGCTTGAAGAAACGTGCTATGCACAAAGCCTGAGCTACCTTTACTCCTACGGCAGAACCTGCCCATATGGCCTTCAGGGCCTGGATCACACTGACAACCCAACCCCCTCACAACAGCATAATGTCCGATTTTTGTTTGGAGTCAAGGTATGAAGTGAAAGTCATCTACGCTATCTCAGGAATTCTTTCTTCCGAGCACAGCCTTTCAGACCAAATTTTAAGTTTCTTCGCTATCTTAGGAAAAAAATGTCTATGCAGCACACTGTCCTAATCACTTTTCTCCCAAATATCTACTTAGCATGCAATTAAGTGGTATGCTTTGTTTAATTCTATTTTTCTGTTCGGTGGTATGTCAGTTTTCCTGTTGAACTGCTAATTTGTCTATTCATTTGGGTGACATGTGCGGAGAGGATTTGTTGCCAGTACATTCCATCCAAATTTTGTTACATAGTTGTGCATGAGTTATTTTCACGTAATGTATAATCTATGTTCGTTTGTTTTTGAAAACTCTCCTCTCTGTCTGTCTCTCTTCATACGTGTATGTGTATTCATTTGCATTCTTTGCTTCTTTTTGGCAATCGTCTCTTTTTCTTTCTTTTTCTTTCATGTTGAGGGCTGGATGAAAAAAAGTCAACTTATTCTACTAGTATTACCCTCGTAAAATAAAAT
Organism: Rapana venosa; assembly: GCA_028751875.1. Classification (NCBI taxonomy): domain Eukaryota; kingdom Metazoa; phylum Mollusca; class Gastropoda; order Neogastropoda; family Muricidae; genus Rapana; species Rapana venosa. The sequence goes on along the minus strand of CM054137.1, from coordinate 18,682,063 downwards.
TGCGTTTGCGTCATATTTGAGGTCCTACTGAGCACAGACCGACCTAACATTAAACAGTTATAGTCATTATCTTGAGAATGACAATTTCTACTGAACACAGAATGGCCAACCAAAGTTGTTAAATCATCTTCCCTATCCGAAACATTCTTCAGAGAACAGACTGACCAAAAATCATAGTCCTATTTGCTATCTTAAAAGTTTTTACCGAGCAGACTGGTCGGCCAAATTTGTGGTCACAATAATCTTCGCTATCTTAGAAATGAAAATTTCTTCTGAGCAGAAAATGACCAAATTTGAAGTCAGTCATCTTCACTACTACTAAGTCAATCATCTTTGCTAACAAAAATTACTACTGTCAGTGCCTGATGATCTTCCCTGGACACCATGATCATTGCCACTAGACCCCTTCCTTTTAATCTATTGCAACCTAGTTTTATTTGTTTTAGTGGGTTGTTTTTTTTGTTTAAGGGCTTTTTAAAGTATGACTTTTTGGGAGGGGGTGGTCTGGCGTTGGGTTTATTCTATTTTAACAAATTTCCCCAATTTATTTTGAACTTGATTTAATTTGGTTTGGTTTAATTTTTACCCAGTTTAGTTTATTCACGGTTTGGTTTTAGGTCTTTTTATGCAGTTAAGTTTTATTCAAGTTTGGAATATGTTTAGGTTTTTCTTTTACGCGGTTTTAAGTTTTATTCAGGGTTTGGTTATGTTTAGGTTTAGATCAGTTTTATTCACGGTTTGGTTTATGTTAAGTTTTAGTTCAATTTTATTCACGGTTTGGTTTATATTTAGTTTTAGTTCAATTTTATTCACGGTTTGGTTTATGTTTAGTTTTAGTTCAATTTTAAATTCACGTTTGGTTTTGTTTATTTAGTTCAGTTTTATTTACGGTTTGGTTTATGTTTAGGTTTTTAGTAACATTTTATTCACGGTTTGGTCTTGTTTAGTTTTATTAAATTTTTACGGTTTGGTTTTATTGTTTGGTTTGTTTTTATTTTGTTTTTCGGTTTGAGAGTTGTTGTTTAGTTTTATTTCGTTTGGTTTTAATTTTTACATTTATATTTGTTTTGTTTTTCATTTAAGATGTTTATTTTGTTTTTAAGTCTTTTTTTTTCGTAAGTACGTTTTAACTTTACTTACATTCATGTTACTTTTTGTTTTGCTGTGTCATATTTGAACGCGTTTTTTTTTGCTCATTCAAAATTTTTGCGTTTTTCTAAATGTGGTTACAGGTTTTAAGCATTTACTTTACATCAGTTTACTTTTTGTTAATCTAGTCTGTTTAGTTCATTAGGTTTAAGCTTTTTTTAACAGCTCATTTCAGTTTTTGACGCGAAAGGTGTGAAGGCAATCAGGAATGTGGTGTCCAGCAATCATTTCAAGGCAACTGACATGATTGTTCAATACTCGGTCATAAAACAGAACTGAAGCAAACTATCATTTAAATGTCATGAAATAGAACCGAAGAAGCAAACTATCATTTAAATGTCATGAAACAGAACTGAAGAAACAAACTATCATTTAAATGTCATGAAACAGAACTGAAGAAGCAAACTATCATTTAAATGTCATGAAACAGAACTGAAGAAGCAAATCATTTAAATCTTAATCTTCGCTGGGATGTATATATATAAAGGCAACAACTGCAAAAAACTATTAATAGTCTATCCAAAAACCTGAGGAATAACCTTAAGTCACTTTCCTTTTCAATCTCTTGCAGACATGTCGGCGATTGTTTTTCTGAGAGACTGTGAAATGGGGAAGAAGGCAATTGCTGGCCTGCAGTTGTGTAACTTTCATATATTCAACTTTACCCCCACTTGCAACTTTCCACAGGTAATCACTACAGTTACCCGCTCCTTTTCCAGGGTATGTTTCATATGTGAGAAATAATGCTACGAATGTTTTTGTTTTCACAATAATAAAATGGCATTCAAAATCATACAATCAGGACTATGCTCGCTTTCTTTACCAAACACATTGAAAGCTCTTTGGCTTAATCCTCACAAAAATCTTCCAAGACCAAGCGCTGGGGCAGTAAAATAACCCATTTCAAGACCAAGATAACTGAATATGGGTTTATGTTTCTGCAATCTATTATCTACATAACTCTACCACAGGGATCATGCTATCACATTAGTTCACTGGCACTGTACCCCAGTACTAAATGAATATCTCCAGTGCCTTTGATAGGGAGGTCCAGGATTGTTGGCCAAAATCTGATTAAGACATAATAAAAGTGTGACACACAGGCACAAAATGGAAAAAAAATACCACCACCCCCCCCTAAAAATATGCAACACAGAATACACCCCAAACTCCCATTCCATTAATTTGCTGGTTTTGACCCCACCTTCACTATCCCTCCACTATAGTATCCATTATTAGCTGGGCTATTTATTTTTTATCCACTGCATAGGACAAACACCACACTGGTCAAATGTAAACGGCGGGCACATGTCTGGTAATTGAGTCAATGCTCTAAATGCAACAAAAAAAAATCCACTCCTAACCATTATATCCATTATACTTTTGCTTGCAGACTGATTTATAAAATTCCGATTTGCATGCATACGCACACACTAATGTCCGCGAGGGCACGTGCACCGCAGTCAGCTGCCCACGCACATAATTATACTGCAGGCAGGCGCTCAACACATGCGTGTGTAGGCGTCTGACGATTTATAAAATTTATGCAGACTCCACTCTCCTCAAAAGTCCTTCGGATGAGACTATAAACCGAGGCCCCGTGTGCGAACGCACGCAGAACATCTTGCGCACACGTTAAATCCTGTTCAATTTCGTAAGAGTAGGCCATTGCGTGCCGGTGGGAACAGATGACAAAATTGAAAAAAAAACGCATACACATGGGGACTGGATGTAAAAATTCACACAAGTGCTTATTCCATTATCCTCGATATAAAAGAATAATAATAAACTGCCTTCATGTGGACTACTGAATCTGAATATTCGGCCTAATTTGCCCGACAGGGTCACGTGAGTAGCAAGACGATAAGTGTCAGCAAGGCCAGCAACAAGAACAGTTTCGCGACGGAATTATGAGAACAAACCCAATAATTACATTTAAACCTAACTTTTATATGACAATAAATACATTTTAACCGTAGTATGAGAAAAAGTTTCAAATGCAGAAGAATCAACCAAAATTCCGAACACAAAGTAAACCGGAGTTTTTAACGGTTACAAAATGTAGGTCTTGACCAATGAACTGTTCTCAAATCCATGACCGGTCGCGTTCACTTTTCTTTCATTTGACATGTCTTTGAACTTGCGCATTCCAAATACTGGTTTCCGCAGTCAAAATAACGACATACAATGCATTTAAGCGGCAATAGTTTACTTAATAAACAGCAGACCGAGCACTAGGATTTTGAACCCGGTAAAAACTTTGGGGCCTACTGTCACTGTTTCAATGAAAACTTGCGGGACCACAAAATGAATAACTTCGCCAAATTTAGCGTCTCCATGAAGATAACTTTGGGAGAGACAATTCTATTTGGTCGTCTAAGACCGATCATTATTTAAAAACAGCTTTGCTTTTTAGCAAATTAAAACTTGTGAGAACTTACCTTTAGGCTGGATCGGCCAGAGTCATGTACTTCTAGCGGGGCTTCTGTTCGCGTCTGTCTCCTTGTCCTGTATGGCCCGTGTGTAAACCCCTGTGCCGCGGTGGTGAGTAGACCAATCACAGACGAAATTGATATTCGACGCGCCCTCTAGGCTGCTCGTGATTGTGATAGTCTCCCTTTTTTGTGTAACAAAAGGCGCACGTTCAATCGTTATAAAATCGGATCGCCAATAGCCAATCCACCCCCCAAAACAAACAAAACCCGTCCATTTTCCTCCATGCATACACACATATGAACACTGTTTAGGCACAAATTAATAATCATTAAGTTCTTGTATACAAACCTTTTAGGAACAAATGTGTATCTTTATCGCAGAAAATAAACCTGTTGATATATTGCCAGTAGATATCACGCCTAACCGACCTCATAATGATTAAATATAAACATTATGCCAAAGACTCAAGCTCTGCACCATGCACACGCCATACATGTCACAAAACGGTGAGTGAATCACAGAAAAAGCACTTTTTCCACTCGGCTACATGCTAGTATACTGGTAGGCTTTACGGCAATATGGCTGTCAACTTCCTCTGGCAAGTGCCTATGGCAGAATTCTGCTTTATGGCTACATCATTGCAACCGATCACAACACAGACACGGGCATGGTCTTCTGCCCTCCGGGCATACACAAACGAAAACAGAACGAAACAAACATAAAAATCATTCATATATATCAATTTTGCCTCTCCCTCTCTCTCTAAGTGATATACCTGGTACCATTATCAACGTATCATAAGTGTGTGTGTGTGTGTGTGTGTGCGTGCACATTTGGACTTGATGGAACTGTTACTTGTTGCTGGTTGTATGACTGTGTAAGAATGAGTTGAGTGCAAGCGCTTTGATTTGTCTCTGCAAGATATAGCGCTATATAAATTCCATTTATTATTATTATTATTATTATTACAAGAAAAAAACCCTGTAGTACGTGTAAACGTGCACATGTGTGTGTGTGTATGTGTGTGTGTGTGTGTTATCGATTTTATTTTATTCTGTTTATTTGTTATTCTTTTATTTTGACGAGGGACAAACTCCGGACCGTGGAGGGCCTTCATTGCATGGCAGCATTTGTCAGGGCCTCAGGAGTTGCTGTCTGAGCGTTCGACGAAGAAGAATTTCGAGGATAACTGAAAAAAGAAAACATGTGATTTTTTTTTACATCCAGTTACGGTGGTGGTGTGTGGTGTGGGGGGGGGGGGGGGGGGGGGTTGCGCATGTGCGCACGCGCGCGTGTGTGTATGTGTGTGTGTGCGCGCGCGTGTGTGTGTGTGCGTTTGTGTTTTCTTGGGTTTGACAATGGTATTTGAAAACAGTACAAGCCAACTATCTTCCCGGTTTGGACTGTTCAGAGCGAGGTTTGGTGTTTAGGGACGTGCCAGGCTTGACATGGCCTCTGTGGTTGCTGAGGCTGTGAATATCATCACAGGGGAAAAAAGCGTGTCAGCATAAAACTCAGCCCACCTCTTACCTGATACTGGTGTTACACAATGTTACATAATGTAAAGTTATGATGTTGCATGATGTTGACATATCTACAGTTGTTTTCAATTTATATTGTATTTGTACTGTACCGATATAAGCCAGTGAAGTATTTTGAGGAGTAGCTGAGCAGGATGTCTTTCTGTTCTGAGAACTTTGTCAGGTGAATTTTGAACTTTCTGCAGTTGACAGAACTGCTGTCTTCCACTCTCCGGTTTTCGGAGGCAGAAGTAGCGGTCATACTTGTCTCTTAGGTGTGTGGCGATAATTCAAGGGCCAGTATCATGGAAGCTAACTCAGCGACAGAGAGTCATAAGATGTATGAGTAGGATAGCGTAATTGCCTCCCTTCTGTGTAATGGCGCAGTTGAGTCTATTTTGGGACACACCTGTGAATTGTGCAGAGCCCTGTCTAAAGAAAATGTTTTACAGGGCAAAGTACAGCATAGGTCTTTAGAAACACTCACAAAACGATCTTATCCCAAAAGAGATGAATAACAGCACATAATTATCAGAGGAGGCAGGTGTATGTAACGCGATGCAAATTGTACCCATTATCTGACGTACTTTTGAATGGTTTTGTATACCCTTTGTCAGAATTAGATTCCATTTGTGTTTTCTTGCAGCTCGTAATTAGTATTTCATATCTAATATTTCTCCACAAGTCATTAATAACAGCAAAGTTTACTGCATATTCAAACGTCTTAATCATTGGATTTCTTACAAATGACTATATATTCATATTATTGTCACTACCGCAAAATTTTCCATGCAAAAACTGTTATTCTGGTGAACGAAGAAGTATAGATAACGTTAAATAGACCTATATAACGCGATAGATGGTAGATACGTGACAAAATTCACTGCGTTTGAGAGATTAGACAGAATGCGAGACTGTTTATTACCTAAGACGTTAAACGAGGAGAAAGAATTAAAAAGCAGCAAAACCACTGCACACCACCAAAGACTGTTTATATCTACACTTAAGTAGCAGATAGAAACATCAATGCAACCAGCTGCTAATACGCACACAGTGAGCTAACCCTTTTGAAAATATATTCTTCTAAAATAAAGCCTGCCCTGCTTCGGTCAAGGGTATGTTTGTATCTGGTTTTTTCTTCATATACTTTCAGCATAATTTTTCTCCTTCTTGATATCACATGACAACTGTAATAGACCATACGCTCATGAACGCGATTGATCACCACTACTAAATTATTAGAAATGTCTTACTTCAAAGGTTGCCAAAGATAAATCTTCAATCCTGTCGTGACCTCCTCTTCCACGAGCCGAAACTCAGTCAGGTCAGGCCGAAGGCGTGGTCCTTACCTAAAAAATGCAAACTTTGCTGTCATAGAAGGATATTATTTTCAGGGTTTTTTTTCCAATTGTATTCTTTGATTTTTGTTAAAAAGGAATCTTAGCTAACATTTTTTCCCAAATGATGTTGCAAATGATCATTAGCCCTTATATCATATATATATATATATATATGTGTGTGTGTGTGTGATTTAGATGAAAGTGGAGATAACTACACACATAATATATGTAGAGAGAGAGCTTTTCTACATTTCTTTTGTATTGCAAGAGCACTGCCAACCAAATCTCTTAGAGTCGGTGTACATAATTAACCACCAATATATATATATATATATATATATATATGAGAGAGAGAGAGAGAGAGAGAGAGAGAGAGAGAGAGAGAGAGAGAAGAGATCTAAAGATCTAAACATATATATCAATCATCGTACTCTGCTCATCTAAGCCGTTTTAAACATGTGCAAAACAAAACAACAACCCAACCCCCCCGTTCCTACTCCATCCATTCACCACACTCCTCCCCTATCCCGCTGCCACCACCACCACCACCACCACCAACAACAACAAAACAGCAGTTTGCTGCCGTCACTGCCATTGTCATCTGGTGTCATGCCATAATTTAGCAGAGGCCTGAAGTACTGCACTGTTTCCCCGTCTTCACCTCTGTATGGGGACGGGATAGCTCAGTGGTCGGAGCACTCGCTTTCCCCCAGCCAAGTTAAGCAGCGTCGAGTGTGGTTACCACTTGGATGGGTGACCGTTTGCGCGCCTTGGCTTCAGTACAGTTCCCCCAGTTCCCCCAGCTGTAAATGGGTACATGCCCTCTTTAGGGTCAGGGAAGGTAAAGCAGCGAGGGAGAGGAGATGGGCGCTGCCCTCAATATGCTGGCCCTAGAGAAGTAAGGTCTCTGACGCCTCGCTCCTCTACGACCTTATAGGTTATGGGACTCCTTTACCTTTTACCTTACCTCTGTATCAGGTGCAAACACCAAGCAACTCAACACTAGGCTACCCGGAGCTCCACAGCAGGTATGCTAACACTTCAAACCTGTCCCAGGGCAAAGGTGTAGTCCTAAAACATAAGAAATAAAAAAGACACCAGTTACCCGAGTATCGACTTACCCTGTCTTTCACCTCCGCTGTTAGACATCTTTTTGCTAATTGGGCAACAAAAAATACAAAAAACCCCAAACCGTCATGTTTTCCCGGTGATATTTTCTGTGCTCTCGCAGGAAAAGTATGATGTCTAGATTTGAAGAGGAGACACAAAAACCGCCTAGCACAAGAAAATATATGTATATATATATATATATACATATGATAGAACAGCTCAATGCAATTATCTGGGATCTGATATTGATCCGTACCTCAGTTTTGTTTCCTAACCTTTCGGAACAAGCAGGCAGGTAGATTATTTTGCAGTCAAAACATATTTCGCAATGAAGATGTACAGGGAGTTTTTATGTAGTAATTTATACAGTGTCAGCTATTTTGTAGATGATATGTATTTGAAAGGAAAAAAAGGTTCTTGTTGCTGCATTGATTAAACAAAACAAAAAGCCCTACACAAAAACCTGTCGGCTTCTAGCTATTTGCATTTGGAGAAAGAATAACGAGCAGGAACCAGCATTGGCTATAGAGAGTCAAGGTTAGCTGAAACTGTACCCCACCCAGTCTGGTGTATCAATAACTGTGAATAATGATCTGAACCCGCCTCCCTTCCCACTTTTTTTTAATCATCAGAATGTCATAGTGTTATAATAAAAGTCATCGCACTTTATTCTATAAAGTACTACTAGTAAGCGCGCTACATCCATACCTCTGTTGACTTTAGTGAGCACTGTATCAAATGCCATATAATTATTCATCTCTTTTACTTGTGTGCTCCTAACCTCCCCTCTGTCTGTCTGTCTGTCTGTGTCTCACTGTCTCTGTCTGTTTGTCTCTGTCTGTCCGTCTGTCTGTCTGTCTGTCTGTCTGTCTGTCTGTCTCTCTCTCTCTCTCTCTCTCTCTCTCTCTCTCTCTCTCTCTCTCTCTCTCTCTCTCTCTCTCTTTCTCTCTCTCTTGAAACGCTTAAACTTATATGGAATGTAGCTTTCTTGTGTCTTTCGAGATTATGAAGCGTATCAATGTGTCTGTCAGTATCGTAATTACCCTTCATGGGAAGATAAAAGTGTTTTTAACTTGACTTGACTTGACTTGACTCTATCGCTCTTATGTATTATGGCCCAAGGTACATTATATTCCTGTGTTCTCTCTGTCTCTCTGTCTCTCCCTCCCTCCCCCTCTCTCTCCCTCCCTCCCTCTCTCTCTTGTTTTCTGCCTGTCTATCCGTCTGGATGTGTTTGTGTGTAAGTGAGTGAGTGTGTGTGTGTGTTGTGTTGTGGTTTATATATTTTTCGCATGCTGACTGGAAAGCAACAGGAGTAAAAAATGTACAACCCTACACCTCTACTGCAACATCTGGTGCGTATTGCGCGCAATAAATATACTTTTTACATCCACCACCCTGTCTCCATGGAATCAAGCTATTACGACGTTACTGCAGCATTATACACAACTTACCAACCCATATGCAAGCATTAGTACATGCAGCAAGAGAGACAGAGGGGCAGCAGATAAAAACAAATTAAAAAGCCAGTCAGACAAAACTGACAGAGACACGGACACAGACACAGACATTCTTTCTCGTGGGGATAATAATAATAATAATAATAATAATGTATGGAATTTATATAGCGCTGAATCTTGTAAAGCAACAAATCAAAGCGCTCAGATACCTAGTCAAGTCAAGTCAAGTCAAAAACACTTTAATCATCCCATGAAGGGCAATTACAATGCTGACAGGCACATTGATACCTATAATCATCTCACAAGAGGGAATGTGAGTATGAATAACATCCCCATCTTCTGAATGTTTTGTGCTAGGAATTCCCTCTTTTCTATCTCCCACTTTCTTTCTGTCTTGTTCCTTTTCTTCTTGTCGACTCCTTCTTGTCTATTTTCTGCCTTCTTGGTCCATTCTCCTGCCTCCCTCCAGAAACACTTAAAGGATAATTTTCTTCCATGTCGAAGTTGAATGCCTTTAGCCTGACTTGTCAAGCACTTAACGAACGGCAAGGCAAGGCATTTTCACTCAAAGGACAGACAGCAATAGTTATTGTCTGAGCGTTCGACGAAGAAGAAACAGACACAGACACACACGCGCATGCTCACACATACGCCACACACATACACACACTCACACACATAGACAAACGCGCACACACACATACACACACAGATACACACACACACTCTCTCTCACAAAAATACCCACTAACACACATACACGCACGCACGCACCACACATACACACACATCCGTTTATTACTTTATGTGGAAGGACGTAAAATTGAAGACTATGACTTCACACACAGACACATACAATTATAAACACACACACATTCAATACAAAACACCACACACACACACACTAACACACACACACACACACACACACACACACGCACACACACACACACACACTAATACACACACAGACTCCACATACAGACTACAGACATCACTGAACTTTACAGCTGCAATCTTTACACAACAGAGCAAAACAGGTATTTTCTCAGATTAACCCAATCAGGCCCGCTATTCGACGCTCAAAGAAACCCCAGTCGTGCAAAATGTCAGGCGCATGAGTCATTGTTTGAACAAAGAAGCGAATGCTTGAGACAACGATTGTTTTGCAATCACCAGAAACAGAATAAAACAAAAACTAAAAAACACCCCAACACATACATACACACAACAGAGGAAAAGAAAGGTCAGATTGACGTAAGCAATATTCCATCTAAGATATTTAGTTGTGACATAACACTCAGCCATATAAGCAAAGTGGTTTCTTTTTATATAAAAAAAAAGAGCCCGAGTGTTGAAGGATTTATTCTGTAGAACCAGGTAGTAATTAGAGAGAGAGAGAGAGAGAGAGAGAGAAGAGAGAGAGAGAGAGAGAAGAGAGAGAGAGAGAGAGAGAGAGAGACAGACAGACAGACAGACAGACGAGAGAGACAGAGAAAGAGAGACAGACAGATAGATAGGTAGGTAGTTAGGTAGGTATGTAGGGAGGGAGAGAGATAGATAGATAGAGACAGAGACAGAGACACAGAGAGACAGAGGTGACAAGTGTATGATTATTGTAAGACACTTATACGCAAATTAGAATTCCATTGAGTAGATAACGATTTCGTGTTAGACATTCACATTAACATAATAAAAACAATACACAGATGTATTTAACGAATATACGAGTCCGTATCATACAAGGAAGCTGCTGATGAATTCAGGCCAGAAGCATGGCTGCGAGAATTTTCTGGTTCCAGTTGCCTTCTGCCCAGAATGAAATGTTCATCAGGTTCAAGACATGATCATGTCAACATTGCTTATTTCTGATGCCTTCTAGCCGCCATAAGATAAAGTCAGTTTTTCTAATTCTAATTATATCCTCATCTTTACAACCAGGCTTGGTTTCTTTTATCTATTTTTGGGGGTGTTGCATTTTTGTTTGGACAAGTTGATGTCGAGATCTTTAGAGAATTCATCTTTGGTCAAGCTCGGAATCCCCGACGTCGGAATGCGGTTATCTTCAAAATGGGCACAAACTGTCACATACGCGAAATCTCACCACCGGTGAACCTCGGAGCTCTAGCCGAGGAACGAAAACAGAAAAATGTCGGAATCTCAATCAATCAGTTTCTCTACAATTTTGGCTGTCCAATACCTGCTTTAACTGGCGGTGGTTCTCTGAGCATTCTCAATCAGAACAGACAGGCAGGAGCACACGTCCCAAGACACCGCCCTATCCATTGGCAAACCAGAGCAGTTCTAGGGTCTCTTACGGCTTGAACTTCATAACCGTCTCGCATTAACAGCTTGTGCGTGAAATGCCACTTTCATAAGTTTGGCAGAAGATACCTACCTCAACAGGTGTGAAGTGTTTAGGATGAGAGGCATGGAAACAGCAGCTCTTGGATTTGACAGACGGGGCAGGTGTGACGATACGCGCTCCCCCCCCCCCCCCCCCCCCCCCCCACTTTTTTTTTCTTTTTACAAGTCGATATTCTCATAGTTGGCATATGTTCTTTCATTCCCAGGTGTACGTGTGTGGTCTGGATGAAAATGCTATTAGTATACGATGTTAAGTTCATGGCTGTAGATCAACAGACGGTGGCAGTGTCTGGAAAAGATGCTTAGAACCTGAAGAAGCTTCACTCCAGGTATAAGTAGTAAGGTGCAGAGAAAAAAGTGACGAAAACAAAACACACCCCACCCACCCACCCCAACAATCTGCGCCCCCCCCCCGAAACACATAGACACACACGGATGCACGCACGCACGCCCCCCCCCCCCTCCCACCACGCACACACACACAGACACGCAAAACACACACACATGTAAAACCATTTAACTAATCAGAACACACCCAAACATACAATTTGTCAAACAACTCCTTAGAAAAAATTACTCTCTCTCTCTCTCTCTCCACCCCCTCCATTCCCCCCTCTTTGTGCAAAAGAATGTTCATACAAAATATCCAAACTCTAGTTCTCAACGTTTGTATTCCATTGTGTGTTAGCAATGTTTTCTTCTAAGCACTAATTGCCTGTTTGTGAGCTTGTTCTTGTACGTAAAACAGACATGTTTCTGATAACACCCGGAGACCATTTTTGAAAGACAGACAGACAGACAGACAGACAGATAGAGAGATAGGGAAAGGAGAGAGAAGGGAAGAGAGAGAGAGGAGAGAGAGAGAGGAGAGAGAGAGAGAGAGAGAGAGAGAGAGATAGTAGAGACAAGACAGGACAAGGCAAGGGAAATTGTTATACTCAGGGTGATAATCAACGAGCATTCATGTGCTTTTTTTTTTAACGTCCAATCCCTGAGCTTGAACGTGTGTGTGTGTGTGATTGTGCGTGCGTGTGTGCGTGCGTGTGTGCATGCATGCGCGCGCACGCATGTGTGTGTACGTATGGGATATAGAAACTGGGATCTCCAGTGTGTTTGTAAAGAAAAAAAGAAACAATATGTGTGTAAAATGCATGTGTGTATAATACAAAGGAGTGCTATCGTACAGCGTAGAGACTTATACTAAGGTAAGGTAAAGGTAAAGGTGTCCCATAACCTATAAGGTCGTAGGGGAGCGAGGCGTCAGAGACCTCACTTCTCTAGGGCCAGCATATTGAGGGCGGCGCCCATCTCCTCTCCCTCGCTGCTTTACCTTCCCTGACCCTAAAGAGGACAGGTACCCATTTACAGCTGGGTGAACTGGGGGAACTGTACTGAAGCCAAGGCGCGCAAACGGTCACCCATCCAACTGGTAACCACGCTCGACGCTGCTTAACTTGGCTGGGGGAAAGCGAGTGCTCCGACCACTGAGCTATCCCGTCCCCTTATACTACAACAGTAATAAACTGTTTATATCTGTAAGGGTCACGCTACAAATTAGCATTGATACGAGTTCCTTTAGTTTAGAGCTTATTTAATAATTTTTGATACAAAATAGTATACCTTGTGTGCGTGTGTAAGTGTGTGTATGTGAGTGTGTGTGTGTGAGTGTGTGAGTGTGTGTGTTAGTTTGTGTGTTAGTGTGTTAGAGTGTTAGTGTGTGTGCGTGCATGCGTGCGTGCGTGCTGTGTAACTTTTCTTCAGTCAAAACTAGAAAACCACAGAAAAAGAGATTTGAAATGCGACACCACTATAGCAACATCTGGTCGGTATTGCATACAATAACCATGTTTTAAATACATGACCCCATTATGATGGAATTCCACTATTCTTGGTGTATATGCGCCTTAGGCAGCAGAGCCAAGCTTGCACTTGTACAGGCACATTAACTTGACACACACAGAGATGCTAATGAGTATAGAAAATATTACTCATTCAAAAACCATGAGGGTGAATAGTTGTTCAGAAGCCAAGAAAGTGCTACAGGCAATACATTTTTGCAACAACAACAAAAAAGCAAACAAATGAGAAAGAATAAAATGCCAAACAGGCGTAAGCTGATGTTCAAACTTATAGAACAGGCAGAGAGAAAAGTTATGATACAATTTCTAAACCATTCTGGCAATACACGATGTAACAAAAAAAGTGTTGAGAAGGGTTACGCCTGAACAGACAGATTGTGTGGCCGATGGAGAAACTCCTACAAACCAAGCTGTATGGTCCACGAGAAGAGTTGAAAAGGACTTGCCAATACTTTCCCCACACATATCTGACCGTATTAAAGCAAACAAGAGAAGAAGAGAAGAAGAAACCATTTAGCTGATTGTTATACACCGTAACTATTTTATTTTGATAAACTGTTGCTTACAAAGAGTGCTAACCCACTAATGCCCAATCCCCTCCCCCCTCCAACTCCCACACCACCATCTTCCCTGAAAAAAATGTAAAATGCGAAACTGAAATTGAAAATGTAACCTTTGTCATTCTTTTGCATATTTACCATGCGCTTTTAAAACCTACTGTCATTTTGTAAATGAGTGTCTGGTGCATGAAAGTTGCTTACTTCTTGACAACACACAGGTACAGGTACGTCTTGATAATTAAGAGAGAGAGAGAGAAGAGAGAGAGAGAGAGAGAGAGAGAGAGAGAGAGAGGAGAGGGGAGAGAGAGAGATTTTCAAATGTTTAATGTGTTTTGGCCATAGACATACATACACATTGAGGGAGGGTGGGGATGGGGTGGTCCATTAATGTATGACAACCGAAATATAATAACCTTTTCCCAATCAGAATACAAAGTACAACCCATTTATATCTACAAACAAGCATTTAGATATTCTACACTATTGCTGATATACAGCTTTTTATCATCTATCCTTCCTAGAAAAATTAAAACAAAATATATATCAACTGAACAAGGAAATCACTGAACAAACCTCAAGTTAACATTCGGAAAGTGGTGGGGGTGGAGGTGTTGAGACTGAAGATGACCTAACTTTCAAGAATAGCCTGTCTTCTTCTAATAGCATGAAACACATATTTACCGACATGGCGACAGACATCTTCGCTCTTTCCATCCAGCAGTCTTGACAGAGGTAAATCAAGAAAATCTTTAAGGAACTTTTCTCTCATGTCATTATATAATGGACAAGTAAGTAAGAAATGTTGTTCATTTTCTTCTTGAAAACCACATGCACATTGCTTATCCATCGGGTTTTCACTGTACCTATGCATATTGCAGTTTATAGGTAATACACCAAGTCTTACATGTGAAAACGCGACTCTAGAACATACTATATCAATGCATGAAAGATATCGTTCTTTGCCAAAGACATCTTTAAACGTTCTATACATTTCATATCTACTCCCATCACGTAGAGTAGATGATCATTCCTGCATGAATATACCTTTGAAAACGCCAAACAAATTAGTGTACGGTGAGCTAGGCAGATATCCTCTTTTCATCAACACAACTGTCAGATCTGTGAAGTATTGGCTGCATTAACTGCAGATGGAAGCAGACAGACTTCCAAAACAATGCTATCAGATGCTTTTGTCTTTGGATAATCGGGGTAAAAAATGTTGGGCGACAGATATTAAGGACATGTTATGTAGCACAGGTTTTCAGTTTGTATGGATGAACCAAGGTACCAGTAATGAACGCAGTTTTTAAGTGAGAGAGAGAGAGAGAGAGAGAGAGAGAGAGAGAGAGAGAGAGAGAGAGAGAGAGAGAGAGAGAGAGAGAGAGGAGAGAGAGAGCCAGAGAGAGAGAGAGATGGAAAGTTTAAAAAAAATGAATAGCTTATGCAAAAACCATGAGCATGAATAATTAATCAACAATAAATCAAGCACTATTGCAAGTAACACTTTTGCCTCCCAAAAAGCAGCAAGAAATTAGGTTAAAAAAAACAACCGAACAGGTGCAAGCAATGTTTAAACTTTTAAAAAAGGGGCAGAAAAGTTATGGCACAATTTCATAACCATTCTGTCAATACACACTGTAAAAAATCGTTAAGAAGTGTTGTGCTTAAACAGGCAGATGTGTGGTGTCTGTGTGTGGCCAGGATAAAATGTCCATCACTCTGCAGTCGTCCCTCAGTTGATGGCTTCAGACAGATCAACATAATAATGGCAAGCAGCACAGTCAGGAAAAACGCTTACTGTCCTGGAGAAGCTTCAAGCCAGCTACCAGGTAATAGAGTGAGAACAAGCCTGGCTTGAAACCGTTTAGCTGATTGCAACACACCTCAACTATTTAGTCTGCTGAATCTCTTTCTTTCTACCCTGTGTGCCTGTGGTAAAGAAAACTAGATTGGTGAGCACATTCTTCAAAGATGCATGCTATAGGGCGACCTGATAAAGATTGTGTGATGATGATGATACCATTGCAAACCAACAGTGTAAAGTAAAAAAGAGAAAAAGAGAAGAAGAAACCCATTTTCTGATCTAAATAATAATAATCATAAATGGAATTTATATAGCGCTATATCTTGCAAAAAGAAATCAAAGCGCTTCCATTCAACACACCCATACATACAACCAATAACAACTAACTAAGTTAACAACTTCAAATGTACCTACACACACACACGCACGCGCGCACACACACACACGCACACACACACACACACACACACACACACACACAAAGATCATACAATTTGGCAGGGTTTTGGGATTTGGGCTGTTTTAGGCAGGGATAGATTTGAGATGAAACAAGAGGGGGAAATCAGATTTGGAATATATGTCTTGAGGCTAGATTTAACAGTGTCATAAGTAGGCTTTTGGTGAAGGGACAGAGGGAGATCATTCCAGATCACTGGACCAGAAACAGAGAAAGAGCTACGGCCAACAGTGGATTGGTTGAATCTTGGTATTTAAGATACACCCCAATTTAGTCTCTTGAATTGTTGCTTACAATGCATGCTAACTCCCCTCGCCCAATCCACTTCTTCCACCTTAACTTCAATCTTACCCACACCACCATCCTTCCTTAACAATGCATGATTTGCAACTGAAATTGGATGTGTAAGCACTCTGATTATGTTGTGTATTTACTTTTTTTTAAGCGTACTGTATGTTTGCAAATGAGTTTGGCATGTGAAAGATGCTTGTTTCTTGGCAAAAGGCAGGGTACTTGTTTCTTGACAAAGGCATGGTACACTTTGATAAGTTATGAGAGAGAGAGAGAAACACAGAGACAGAGACAAAGACCGAGAGACAGAGAGATGGAAAGTAAAAAAGAAAATGAATAGCTTATGCAAAAACCATGAGCGTGAATAATTCATCAACAATAAATCAAGCACTATTACAGGTAACACTTTTTGCAAAAAGGAGCAAGAAATTAGCTTGTAAAAAAGCCAAACAGGTGCAAGCAATGTTCAAACTTAAAAAAGGGGCAGAAAAGTTATGCCACAATTTCATAACCATTCTGCCAATACACACCCTAACAAAAAGTGTTGAGAAGCGTTGTGCCTGAACAGACAGATGTTGGGTGTCTGTGTGTGGCCAGGATAAAATGTCCATCACTCTGCAGTCGTCCCTCAGTTGATGGCTTCAGACAGATCAACATAATAATGGCAAGCAGCACAGTCAGGAAAAACGCTTACAGTCCTGGAGAAGCTTCAAGCCAGCTACCAGGTAATAGAGAGAGAACAAGCCTGGCTTGAAACCGTTTAGCTGATCGCAACACACCCCAACTATTCAGTCTGCTGAATCTCACTCCTTCTCCCCTGTGTGCCTGTAGCAAACAAAACTAGCTGGTGAGCACATCCTTCAAATATGCACGCTAATCAGCGACCTGAGGAAGAATGTGTGGCCAGGAGAGAAACTCCTGCAAAGCAAGCTGTATGGTCCACGAGAAGAGCTGGAAAGCACATGCCATTACTTTCCCCAGACACGTCTGACAGTGTCAAGTGAACAAGAGAAGACAGAAGAAGAAACCATTGAGCTGATTGCAATACACCTTGACTATTTATTTTGTGAAACTGTTGCTTACAAAGTATGCTTATTCCCATGTTCCAGCAACCCCCACGCCACCGCTCTCCCTTAAAAATGTATAACGCGAAACTGAAATTGATAATGCAAGCTTTGTGATTCTATTGCATATTTGCCATGTCCTTTTACAGCCTAGTGTCTGTTTGCAAATGAGAGTGGTGCATGAAAGATGCTTGCTCCTTGGCAATAGGTATGTCTTGATAAGTAAGAAGAGAGAGAGCGAGAGAGAGTTTCAATTTTGTTTTCAGAAGGTGAAGGCATAAGCACAACAGTTGCTTTTTTACATCCAGCCTTCTATAACAGTACAACTAGTGAAGGCAAATTTATAACAAAGAAAATTGAAAAATCCACAAGCTTACTACTGTGATATCAATTAAATAAAATGAGAGAGAGATGGAAAGTTAAAAAAAGTCCACCAGCTTATGCAAAAACCATGAGCGTGAATAATTCATCAACAATAAATCAAGCACTATTACAGGTAACACTTTTTGCAACAACGAAAAAGGAGCAAGAACTTTGCTTGAAAAAATGCCAAACAGGTGCAAGCAATGTTCAAACTTAAAAAAAGGAACAGAAAAGTTATGGTACAAATCCTTAACCATTCTGCCAATACACGTTCTAACAAAAAGTGTTGAGAATGTTGTGCTTAAACAGACAGATGTGTGGTGTCTGTGTGTGGCCAGGATAAAATGTCCATCACTCTGCAGTCGTGCCTCAGTTGATGGCTTCAGACAGATCAGCATATGGCAAGCAGCACAGTCAGGAAAAACGCTTACAGTCCTGGAAAAGCTTCAAGCCAGCTACCAGGTAATAGAGAGAGAACAACAAGCCTGGCTTGAAACCGTTTAGCTGATCGCAACACACCTCAAACTATTCAGTCTGCTGAATCTCTTTCTTTTTCCCCTGTGTTCCTGTAGTAAAAAAAACAACTAGGCTTTTGAACACATCCTTCAAAGATACACGCTATTCAGCGACCTGAGGAAGATTGTGTGGCCAAGGGAGATACTCCTGCAAACCAAGCTGTATGGTCTATGAGAAGAGCTGGAAAGCACATGCCATTACTTTCCCCAGACACATCTGACAGTGTCAAGTGAACAAGAGAAGATAAGAAGAAGAAACCATTGAGCTGATTGCAATACACTTTATATATTCATTTTGTGAAACTGTTTCTTACAAAGTATGCTAATTCCCCTGTTCCCACACCTCCCACGCCACCTGCTCTCCCTTAAAAATGTATAACGCAAATTGAAATTGGTAATGCAAGCTTTGTGATTCTATTGCATATTTGCCATGTGCTTTTACAGCCTAGTGTCTGTTTGCAAATGAGAGTGGTGCATGAAAGATGCTTGCTCCTTGGCAATAGGCACGTCTTGATAAGTAAGGAGAGAGAGAGAGAGAGAGAGGAGAGAGAGAGAGAGAGAGAGAGAGAGAGAGAGAGAGAGAGAGAGAGAGAGAGAGAGAGAGAGTGAGTGAGAGAGAGAGAGTGAGAGAGAGAGAGAGTGAGATAGAGATTTTCAAATTTGTTTTCAGAAGGTGAAGGAATAAGCATGACAGTTGCTTTTTCACATCCAGCCTTCTATAACAGTACAACTAGTGAACGCAAATTTATAACAAAGAAAATTGAAAAATCCACAAGCTTACTTCTGTAATATCAATTAAATATAATGAGAGAGATGGAAAGTTTTAAAAAATGAATAGCTTATGCAAAAACCATGAGCGTGAATAATTCATTCACAATAAATCAAGCGCTATTACAGGTAACACTTTTTTGCAAAAAAAGGAGCAAGAAATTAGCTTTTTAAAAAATAGGCAAACATGTGCAATCAATGTTCAAACCTAAAAGAGGGGCAGACAATGTATGCACAATTTCTTCACCATTCTGCCAATACTCACTGTAACAAAAAAGTGTTGAGAAGGGTTGTGCTTAAACAGACAGATGTTGGGTGTCTGTGTGTGGCCAGGATAAAATGTCCATCACCCTGCAGTCCTCCCTCAGTTGATGGCTTCAGACAGATCAGCATATGGAAAGCAGTACAGTCAGGAAAAACGCTTACAGTCCTGGAGAAGCTTCAATCCAGCTACCAGGTAATAGAGAGGGAACAACAAGCCTGGCTTGAAACCGTTTAGCTGATCGCAATACACCCCATTTATCCAGTCTGCTGAATCTCTTTCTTTCTACCCTGTGTGCCTGTGGTAAAGAAAACTAGACTGGTGAACACATTCTTCAAAGATACACGCTATTCATTGACCTGAGAAAGATTGTGTGGCCAAGGGAGATACTCCTGCAAACCGAGCTTTATGGTCCACGAGAAGAGCTGGAAAGCACATGCCATTGCTTTCCCCAGACACATCTGGCAGTGTCAAGTGAACAAGAGAAGACGAGAACAAGAAACCATTGAGCTGATTGCAATACACCGTGACTATTTATTTTGTGAAACTGTTGCTTACAAAGTATGCTAATTCCCCTGTTTCCACAACTCCCACGCCATTGCTCTGCGAAACTGAAATTGATAATGCAAGCTTTGTGATTCTATTGCATATTTGCCATGTGCTTTTACAGCCTAGTGTGTGTGCAAATGAGAGTAGTGCATGAAAGATGCTTGCTCCTTGGCAATAGGTACGTCTTGATAAGTAAGAAGAGAGAGAGAGGGAGAGAGGGAGAGAGAGAGAGAGCGAGAGAGAGAGAGAGAGGAGTGAGTGTGAGAGAGAGAGAGAGTTTCAAATTTGTTTTTCAGAAGGTGAAGGAATAAGCACGACAGTTGCTTTTTCTCATCCAGCCTTCTATAACAGTATAACTAGTGAAGGCAAATTTATAACACAGAAAATTGAAAAATCCACAAGCTTACTTCTGTAATATCAATTAAATATAATGAGAGAGAGATGGGAAGTTTGAAAAAAATGAATAGCTTATGCCAAAACCGTGAGCGTGAATAATTCATCAACAATAAATCAAGCACTATTACAGGTAACACTTTTCGCAAAAAGCAGCAAGAAATTAGCTTTTAAAAAAAGCCAAACAGGTGCAAGCAATGTTCAAACTTTAAAAAAGGGGCAGAAAATGTATGGCACAATTCCTTAATCATTCTGCCAATACACGCCCTAACAAAAAGTGTTGAAAATGTTGTGCTTAAACAGACAGATGTGTGGTGTCTGTGTGTGGCCAGGATAAAATGTCCATCACTCTGCAGTCATCCCTCAGTTGATGGCTTCAGACAGATCAGCATATGGCAAGCAGCACAGTAGGAAAAACGCTTACAGTCCTGGAAAAGCTTCAAGCCAGCTACCAGGTAATAGACAGAGAACAACAAGCTTGGCTTTAAACCGTTTAGCTGATCGCAGTACACCCCAACTATTTAGTCTGCTGAATCCCGCTCTTTTTTGCATGTGTTCCTGTAGTAAACAAAACTAGAATAGTGAACACATCCTTCAAAGATGCACGCTATTCAGCGATCTGAGGAAGATTGTGTGGCCAAGGGAGATAATCCTGCAAACCAAGCTGTATGGTCTATGAGAAGAGCTGGAAAGGACATGCCATTACTTTCCCCAGACACATCTGACAGTGTCAAGTGAACAAGAGAAGACGAGAACAAGAAACCATTGAGCTGATTGCAATACACCTAAACTATCTATTTTGTGAAACTGTTGCTTACAAAGTATGTTAATTTCCCTGTTCCCACAACCCCCACGCTCTCCCTTAAAAATGTATAACACGAAACTGAAATTGATAATGCAAGCTTCATGATTCTATTGCATATTTGCCATGTGCTTTTACAGCCTAGTGTCTGTTTGCAAATAAGAGTGGTGCATGAAAGGTGCTTGCTTCTTGGCAATGGGTACGTCTTGATAAGTAAGAAGAGAGAGGGGAGAGAGAGAGAGAGAGGAGAGAGAGAGAGAGAGAGAGAGAGAGAGAGAGAGAGAGAGAGAGAGAGAGAGAGAGAGAGAGAGAGAGAGAGTTTCAATTTTGTTTTCAGAAGGTGAAGGAATAAGCATGACAGTTGCATTTTCACATCCAGCCTTCTATAACAGTACAACTAGTGAAGGCAAATTTATAACACAGAAAATTGAAAAATCCACAAGCTTACTTCTGTAATATCAATTAAATATAATGAGAGACATGGAAAGTTTTTAAAAAAAAAATAGCTTATGCAAAAACAATGAGCGTGAATAATTCATCAACAATAAATCAAGCACTGTTACAGGTAACACTTTTGCAAAAAATAAAGGAGCAAGGAATTAGCTTGAAGAAAAGCCAAACAGGTGCAAGCAATGTTCAAACTTTATAAAAAAAAAGGGGCAGAAAAGTTATGGCATAATTCTTTAACCATTCTGCAATACACGCCCTAACAAAAAGTGTTGGGAAACGTTGTGCTTAAACAGACAGATGCGTGGTGTTTGTGTGTGGCCAGGATAAAATGTCCATCACTCTGCAGTCGTCCCTCAGTTGATGGCTTCAGACAGATCAGCATATGGCAAGCAGCACAGTCAGGAAAAACGCTTACAGTCCTGGAGAAGCTTCAAGCCAGCTACCAGGTAATAGAGAGAGAACAACAAGCCTGGCTTGAAATCGTTTAGCTGATCGCAACACACCTCAAACTATTCAGTCTGCTGAATCTCTTTCTTTTTCCCCTGTGTCCCTGTAGTAAAAAAAACTAGGCTGGTGAACACATCCTTCAAAGATACACGCTATTCGGCGACCTGAGGAAGATTGTGTGGCCAAGGGAGATACTCCTGCAAACCAAGCTGTATGGTCTATGAAAAGAGCTGGAAAGGACATGCCATTACTTTCCCCAGACACATCTGACAGTGTCAAGTGAACAAGAGAAGATAAGAAGAAGAAACCATTGAGCTGATTGCAATACACCTTATATATTCATTTTGTGAAACTGTTGCTTACAAAGTATGCTAATTCCCCTGTTCCCACACCTCCCACGCCACCTGCTCTCCCTTAAAAATGTATAACGCAAACTGAAATTGATAATGCAAGCTTTGTGATTCTATTGCATATTTGCCATGTGCTTTTACAGCTTACTGTCTGTTTGCAAATGAGAGTGGTGCATGAAAGATGCTTGCTCCTTGGCAATAGGCACGTCTTGATAAGTAAGGAGAGAGAGAGAGAGAGAGAGAGAGAGAGAGAGAGAGAGAGAGAGAGAGAGAGAGTGAGAGAGAGAGAGTGAGATAGAGATTTTCAAATTTGTTTTCAGAAGGTGAAGGAATAAGCACGACAGTTGCTTTTTCACATCCAGCCTTCTATAACAGTACAACTAGTGAACGCAAATTTATAACACAGAAAATTGAAAAATCCACAAGCTTACTTCTGTAATATCAATTAAATATAATGAGAGAGATGGAAAGTTTTAAAAAATGAATAGCTTATGCAAAAACCATAAGCGTGAATAATTCATTCACAATAAATCAAACGCTATTACAGGTAACACTTTTTTGCAAAAAAAAGGAGCAAGAAATTAGCTTTTTAAAAAATAGGCAAACATGTGCAAGCAATGTTCAAACTTAAAAAAGGGGCAGACAATGTATGCACAATTTCTTCACCATTCTGCCAATACTCACTGTAACAAAAAAGTGTTGAGAAGGGTTGTGCTTAAACAGACAGATGTGTGGTGTCTGTGTGTGGCCAGGATAAAATGTCCATCACCCTGCAGTCCTCCCTCAGTTGATGGCTTCAGACAGATCAGCATATGGCAAGCAGCACAGTCAGGAAAAACGCTTACAGTCCTGGAAAAGCTTCAAGCCAGCTACCAGGTAATAGAGAGAGAACAACAAGCCTGGCTTGAAACCGTTTAGCTGATCGCAATACACCCCATTTATCCAGTCTGCTGAATCTCTTTCTTTCTACCCTGTGTTCCTGTGGTAAAGAAAACTAGACTGGTGAACACATTCTTCAAAGATACACGCTATTCATTGACCTGAGAAAGAT
This sequence comes from Rapana venosa, assembly GCA_028751875.1. Taxonomy (NCBI): domain Eukaryota; kingdom Metazoa; phylum Mollusca; class Gastropoda; order Neogastropoda; family Muricidae; genus Rapana; species Rapana venosa. The sequence continues at coordinate 18,658,696 of CM054137.1, read as the reverse complement.
TGTGTGACCAAGGGAGATACTCCTGCAAACCAAGCTTTATGGTCCACGAGAAGAGCTGGAAAGCACATGCCATTACTTTCCCTAGACACATCTGGCAGTGTCAAGTGAACAAGAGAAGACGAGAACAAGAAACCCTTGAGCTGATTGCAATACACCTTGACTATTTATTTTGTGAAACTGTTGCTTACAAAGTATGCTAATTCCCCTGTTTCCACAACTCCCACGCCATTGCTCTGCGAAACTGAAATTGATAATGCAAGCTTTGTGATTCTATTGCATATTTGCCATGTGCTTTTACAGCCTAGTGTGTTTGCAAATGAGAGTAGTGCATGAAAGATGCTTGCTCCTTGGCAATAGGTACGTCTTGATAAGTAAGAAGAGAGAGAGAGAGAGAAAGAGAGAGAGAGAGGAGAGAGAGAGAGAGAGAGAGAGAGAGAGAGGAGAGAGAGGAGAGAGAGAAGAGAGAGGAGAGAGAGAGAGAGAGTGAGTTTCAATTTTGTTTTCAGAAGGTGAAGGAATAAGCACGACAGTTGCTTTTTCTCATCCAGCCTTCTATAACAGTACAACTAGTGAAGGCAAATTTATAACACAGAAAATTGAAAAATCCACAAGCTTACTTCTGTAATATCAATTAAATATAATGAGAGAGAGATGGAAAGTTTAAAAAAAATGAATAGCTTATGCCAAAACCGTGAGCGTGAATAATTCATCAACAATAAATCAAGCACTATTACAGGTAACACTTTTCGCAAAAAGCAGCAAGAAATTAGCTTTTAAAAAAAGCCAAACAGGTGCAAGCAATGTTCAAACTTTAAAAAAGGGGCAGAAAAGTTATGGCACAATTCCTTAATCATTCTGCCAATACACGCCCTAACAAAAAGTGTTGAAAATGTTGTGCTTAAACAGACAGATGTGTGGTGTCTGTGTGTGGCCAGGATAAAATGTCCATCACTCTGCAGTCATCCCTCAGTTGATGGCTTCAGACAGATCAGCATATGGAAAGCAGTACAGTCAGGAAAAACGCTTACAGTCCTGGAGAAGCTTCAAGCCAGCTACCAGGTAATAGACAGAGAACAACAAGCCTGGCTTGAAACCGTTTAGCTGATCGCAGTACACCCCAACTATTTAGTCTGCTGAATCCCGCTCTTTTTTGCATGTGTTCCTGTAGTAAACAAAACTAGAATAGTGAACACATCCTTCAAAGATGCACGCTATTCAGCGATCTGAGGAAGATTGTGTGGCCAAGGGAGATAATCCTGCAAAGCAAGCTGTATGGTCCACGAGAAGAGCTGGAAAGCACATGCCATTACTTTCCCTAGACACATCTGACAGTGTCAAGTGAACAAGAGAAGACGAGAACAAGAAACCATTGAGCTGATTGCAATACACCTAAACTATCTAATTTGTGAAACTGTTGCTTACAAAGTATGTTAATTTCCCTGTTCCCACAACCCCCACGCTCTCCCTTAAAAATGTATAACACAAAACTGAAATTGATAATGCAAGCTTCATGATTCTATTGCATATTTGCCATGTGCTTTTACAGCCTAGTGTCTGTTTGCAAATAAGAGTGGTGCATGAAAGGTGCTTGCTTCTTGGCAATGGGTACGTCTTGATAAGTAAGAAGAGAGAGAGAGAGAGAGAGAGAGAGAGAGAGAGAGAGAGAGAGAGAGAGAGAGAGAGAGAGAGAGAGAGAGAGAGAGAGAGAGAGTGAGTTTCAATTTTGTTTTCAGAAGGTGAAGGAATAAGCATGACAGTTGCATTTTCACATCCAGCCTTCTATAACAGTACAACTAGTGAAGGCAAATTTATAACACAGAAAATTGAAAAATCCACAAGCTTACTTCTGTAATATCAATTAAATATAATGAGAGACATGGAAAGTTTTTTAAAAAAGAATAGCTTATGCAAAAACAATGAGCGTGAATAATTCATCAACAATAAATCAAGCACTGTTACAGGTAACACTTTTGCCAAAAGTAAAGGAGCAAGAAATTAGCTTGAAGAAAAGCCAAACAGGTGCAAGCAATGTACAAACTTTAAAAAAGGGGCAGAAAATGTATGGCATAATTCCTTAACCATTTCTGCAATACACGCCCTAACAAAAAGTGTTGGGAAACGTTGTGCTTAAACAGACAGATGTGTGGTGTCTGTGTGTGGCCAGGATAAAATGTCCATCACTCTGCAGTCGTCCCTCAGTTGATGGCTTCAGACAGATCAACATAATAATGGCAAGCAGCACAGTCAGGAAAAACGCTTACAGTCCTGGAGAAGCTTCAAGCCAGCTACCAGGTAATAGAGAGAGAACAACAAGCCTGGCTTGAAACCGTTTAGCTGATCGCAACACACCTCAAACTATTAAATAAGTTTGTGAAACTGTTGAATTACAAAGGATGCTACGTACGTACGTACGTATGTGTGTACATATATGCATACATACATGCATGCGTACATACATATTTACATGCGTACATGTATACATACATACATACATACATACATACATACACACATACATATATACATACATGCATTTATACATACATACATTCATACATCCATTCACACATACTTACATACTTATGTAACTATATACCTACCTACACACCACAACACACACACACACACACACACACACACACACACACACATTGAATGCATGGGGCTTTCTCAACTATCTTTCTGGAACTAATATAATTTTGAAAAATCAGTTTTCTTTTCTTTGTACCTTGTGTTTTCTTCCCACTCACATGCATCAAAAAAGGCAATAAATTTGAATAACTTTACTTGATTTTAAAGACAATTTCTATTACTGCCATATCACTCTATAGTACTTAAAGTAGCAAAGCAAAACAACTTTTCTTCTTTTTTTGTCATTTTCTTCAAATCAGCACTATTCACTGCCTATATATGCAGCAAATTCTCGTTGCTTCGGTGATATTTCAACATTTTACAGACTACAAAGGGGATATGATATCCTCAATCTCGACAAAGATGCTGTATAACTTAAGGTGAAATGCACACACATACACACACACTAACACACACACACACACTAACACTAACACACACTAACACACACAGACTAACACACTAACACACACTAACACACACCACACACACACACACACACACACACACACACACACACACACACACACACACACACACACGCACAATTCCACCCAACAAGGTTATATAGGTTGCTAGATTCGTCGCAGATTAATACTCTCAAAATTGGAATACTCGCAGACAACTTTGAAAGCCATCTGTAGAAGAAGAATGATTGTTGGTTCGGTGATGTTCTCAATTTCTTCAAAGACACTGTACAGCTTACTTGTAGGGTGAAACACACACACACACACACACACACACACGCACGCACGTACGCACGCACGCACGCACGCATGCACACAAAATTCCACCCACAAGGTTATACAGGTAGCTTCGTTGCATATTTATAAGCTTAAATTTGGAGTGTTCGCAGGCGTTGAAAACCATCTGCAGAAGAAGAGGAAGAAGAATGATGAAAGAAAAAGAAGAAGAAGAAGAAGAAGAGAGAAGAAGAAAGAAAAGAAGAAGAAGAGAAGAAGAAGAAGAAGAAGAAGAAGAATGCAAATAGGAAGAAGAAGAATGCAAAGAAGAAGAAGATTGCAAAGAAGAAGAAGAATGCAAAGAAGAAAAAGAAGAATGCAAAGAAGAAGAAGAAGAATGCAAAGAAGAAGAAGAATGCAAAGAAGAAGAATGCAAAGAAGACGAATGCAAAAAGAAGAATGCAAAGAAGAAGAAGAATGCACAGAAGAAGAAGAATGCAAAGAAGAAGAATGCAAAGAGAAAGAAGAAGAAGAATGCAAAGAAGAAGAAAAAGAATACAAAGAAGAAGATGAAGATGAACAAGAAGAAGAACAAGAAGAAGAACAAGAAGCAGGAGGAGGAGGAGGAAGTGGAGGAGGTGGAGGAGAGTGAGGAGGAAATGGAGGAGAGTGGTCTGGGCTACAATCTTGGTAGTTCCATGTGCAGACGATTGTGTTGGGGGAAATGTCATATGGTAGAATGCCACTGAGACACCGTCGCTGGTTCTGATTGCTTGTAAAGGTGAACTGCAGGCCAACACACCATATCAATGTCCTCTCCCTTCACTTAGTATCTTTGTTTGCAAATGATACGTAAAACCTATTCCGAGCTGTCCACGGCGGCTCCAAGATTGGCTTGGTAAAAGATAGGAGACCCCCCCAAAAAAAAAATTGTCTAAATTGAGAGTGTAGTCTCAATGAGGAAAGCAACTAATTAGTAAAGTATTAAAGTTTTCTAAAATTGCCTGCACAGAGTGAAGCTTTAATTAATTAATGAGGGGGGAAGGTGGATAATGAATTCGTGATTTTTAAAAAAATTGGTATTTCTTCTTGAATTTGAAATGAAACTAGTGTTTAAAAAAGAAAGAAAAAGAAAAGTGTTTTGCAAGAAAGGAATGATTCATGTTTAATTATAAACAATGCTGAATAAATAAAAGGTGTTTTTGTATCAAAATCACTACCACCGTGACAGGTATTGTCGTCACTGTCAATTACCAGAAGTCGTGGCTGTTTTATACTACTACTACTACTACTACTACTACTACTACTACTACTACTATACTATACTACTACTACTACTACTACTACTACTACTACTAACAAGAATGATAATAGCAAAAGAAGAAGAAGAAGAAGAAGAAGACACCTGGAAAATATTGTTGTGATTAAAACGGGTAGGTTGAGAAAAAAACCGAGAGAAATGATGAAAAAAATAGAGAAATGAAAGAAGACAAAAACAAATAGCTTAAAAAAAACACCCAGTTCTCTTGTCATTTCAATTAAAAAGTGGGTGTAACTTGATTCTGCTGACGTGGTAACAAACTTATTTACCGCTGCGAAATTGGGAAACTGCCCTTGGATTTTCGTTTGCTGTAAACTTTTTTGTTGTTGCACGTCTTTGAACATTATTTCAAGGGAATAGGGACATGAGGTGCGAAGTCCTGTTTTAGGACATATAACATTGGAGTTAGCCAAGCTTTTTTACCCCTTTCCCGTCACATCTGCTTTTAAACAGCTAGATAAAGTTTTCTTGTAATAATTATGTCCAGCTCTTTTTCTTTCCACGCCTATTTCTCACCATTGTTCGTTCAAAATTGAGGCTGTCTCTGCAAGTACAATTTCTGCATAGACTACTGATTTGAGGTAAAGAGTAAAGGAAAAAGTTTGCTAGTTATTGAAACTCGTGAACAATTATTATGTTCTGCAGTTATATTCTCATGTTTGGCTGTTTTGGTCGTATAATGCTTTTTGAGATTGCTTACACCAAAACAAACAAACAAACAAGCACAAAAAAGCAAACAATTAAACAAATAAACAAGCAAAAGCGGGAAAAAACAACCCCAACCAAACGCGCTTTGTTTGTTCTACGAGAAGACAGCAAAAATATTTATTATGTGCACTAGTCAAGGCTATAGAAATGTTTTATGAGATTATTAAATGTTGTATTGCAGCTTGTTTTGATAAAATTTGATTTGGTTTATTTCTAGATTTGTGCCTTTATTTCATTTTATTTTAGCGTGTTTGACATCATTGTTTCTTTATGTGTGGGGAGTTGTGCGAGTATTAAGTTGTTTTCTTTTTTAATCAAGATGATTTTTCTCTCTTGTTTTTCTTTATTTTTCCTCACGGTTTCTATTCTAATTTGAATTTTTGATTTTACTCCATTTTTCTTTTTTCTTTATGGTTTCTTGCTCATTTTCTCTCTTTCTATCTTGAACTTTTGTTTATGTTCTGTTCATTTTTTTCTTTATTTTTCTGCCCTTTTTTTCTATTATCTTGCATTAAAAAAGTTCTTTTGCTTTGTACTATTTTCTGTGTTGGCCCGTGTTTGTGTTATTCATGATAATGTTAACACAGCCCGTTTTCAGACTTCATGTTCGTGATAATGGTAACACACCCATCTTCAGACTTGATATCCATGATAATGATAATGCAGACCATTTTCAGACGTGATATTCATGGTGATGATGATAACACTGACTATTTTCAGATTTTTGTTCATGATGATGATCACACAGACCTTTTCAGACTTGATATTCATGAGATATGAATGAGATGTTTGTATGCGGGAAATATCTGATGTAAAGGTAATGGTGTCCCATAACCTATAAGGTCGTAGGGGAGCGAGGCGTCAGAGACCTCACTTCTCTAGGGGCCAGCATGTTGAGGGCGAAGACCTTGCTCCTTTACCTTCCGTGACCCTAAAGAGGCAGGTACCCATTTACAGCTGGATGAACTGAGGGACTGCACTGATGCCAAGGTGCGCAAATGGTCACCCATTCAAGTAGTAACCACGCTCTACACTGCTTAACTTGGCTCGGGTAAAGCTAGTGCTCCGACCACTGAGCTATCTCGTCCCGTATCCAATGTAAGCCAAAGAAATTACTTGGCAGTTTACCAGCATTACCTTCAGTCTTTATCAAGATTCTGGTACATAGTAGGCAATATTATTGTGCATCTGCAGCCCACTGAACACTGACAGGCATTAAGGGATCTGTGGAACACATAGTCCTTTGCATGGACATGTACAGAACATTAATGAGGTATGGCAATGTTGGTTTGGAAAATTTGCAACAAAAACAAAAACAACAACAACAACAACAAAAAACCCAAACCCAGGAACCCACCCTCCTCATCCTGTCCTTTAATCCAGCAGGGGTCACCAGGATTTGAACCTGTGAACTCAGAACCACAACGATTAGGACCCTGTGGCTTTATCCACTTGGCTATCACACTAGTCGAAGTAGTGGTTGAAGAAGGAGAAAAACAGGAAATAGCTTTTATAGTGTTTTTGCTATCAAGATGTGGACGCAAAACTTGAGCGTGCTGAGGTTGTTCACTGGCGAAAGGGGAAAGTGCCACTCGGTTACCATTTACTGTGTATTTAATTGCACACGTTTACAACATTACCTGGTAGGCGTTGAGTATGGTGAAATCAGAATCATGGAAAATCTTGTCCAATGACTGCACGACTTTCTGTAATGGGCAGTTAACTGTCTTGCAACACATGTTTCCCCTCGGGCTCTCTCTCTCTCTCTCTCTCTCTCTCTCTCTCTCTCTCTCTCCCCCCCCCCCCCCTCTCTCTCTCCCTTTTGGTTCTTTTTGGAACGAACTTTCTTTGCTGTCATGTGTTTAAAAGTAACTGATTTTTAGCACTAGATAGACTGTTTATGCTTCTAAAAAGTAGGTTAGAAAGAGGAGTTTTGTAAGGCGTGATAGTTATTAGAATTCTTTTTTATTTGAAAAGTTTTTACAACTCAGTTTAACTTCACTTTTCTTCCTTGTTGAGAATAATAACTGCTAAATATGTAAACTCATAAAGGTTGCTAAGTTCGAGTTTTAAAAAAATCAGAGTATTAGAATGATGCAGACGACATTACAGAGCTCAATTAGCTTACTTTCATTTATTGCAATCGTTATTGCTTTTCTTGTTGTTGTATGCGCAGATTTAGTTTCGCTATTTGCTGGCATCTTTGCTTATAATTATTATGATTTTTTGTATTGCTCTAAAAATTGAATCTGCATTATTTTTTTCTTCTAGTGTCATCTTTTGCTGTGATCATAACACTAGTTTCTATCCTTGGGTTTATTTCGTTAGGTGCTTGTTTTGTCATTTCTTGGCATCTTCCTTTTTTTGTTTTTTCTTTTCTTTCTTTCTCTTATAAAATTGTTACACTCATGAACCTTTCGCCGAACAAAAAATAAATTACTGAATGAACAAAAAACGCCCAATAACTTTATTGGCTCTCTCATGGAAAGTATTAAAGGTATGAGTGAAGGTGTTCCCATAGCCAACGTAGTCTTTGCAGAAGGAGATGTCAGAGACCTTAGTTTATCTAGGGGCTAGAGCGAAAAAGTATACTCCCTACTAAAAAAAATCAACAACAACCCCCAAAACCCTACAACCTCACTCTCATAATGTATCTCTTGCTGACATGCCTCAAACTGTCTAAACACATCTTTTTGCTGACAAATCCATCACTGAAGGCCTCAGCTGGCTCTTGTTCCCTTGACGGGGTTTCACGTGCAGGCCATTGTGCAAGGCTGAAATGTCATGAGCTGTTTGACATCGGCAGACAGGAAGGTAACGAATGTGTCTTTACGGTAAAAGTGCAGGCGCGGCAACAGGGAGTCACTCTTCCAGGCATACTCACGTGTAGCTCGTGCAAATAACACCTGTAATCCTACACCGCGGGCCCCTGCGGCTGGGTGATGGCCATGGCTTTGGCAAATTATGGCTGAAAGCCGTGGGGGGTGACATCGTGTGCACAGTAGTGCAGTATTGACTTCTCTCTGTTATGCCAATGTCCGCCTGAGACATTTGCTACTAATGAGAGGGGAAGATGATAGTATTTCAGCAGCTTTGTCATTGCTTTTGTTGTTGTATGGTGATGTTATTGGAAGAAAGTGATATGGGAGCATGATAAGTTTGTGTGTGTGTGTGTGTGTGTGTGTGCGTGTGTGCAGAGGGAAGGATATATCGATATAGTTTAAAACACATAGATTTGGTCTGCAGCGTACCATGTTTGTAATATATGTTTGTTTAAACGATTGATTGTTTCTTCAGTTTAACGTCCTTCCACTAAATAGTGATATCAGACGATTGATTGTTTGTTATTGGTTGCGTGACTTTGTAAGAATAGGTTGAATGCAAGTGCTTTGATTTGTTTTTGCAAGCTATAGCACTATCTAAGTTCCATTATATATAATTATATCTATATCTCTCTCTATATATATGTATATATATGTATATATATACATACACACACCTGGGGAAAGCAAAGTCACCAACACACATCTGTTCTTGAACAGGTAGACTCCCTTGGCATAAGCCTTTTTCTTTACTCTGTCAAACAAACTGATGACCCCCCGCCCCCCTTCCTTCACCTACCTGTGTCTCTCAGACCTTGTTGATGATGGGATATTTTATATATATAAGCAAATGCAAAGTGGGTACATTGGATCAAAGGCAGAACAACATGGATCACCATCAAAGTGACCCATCAACAATGCTCAGCCCATTCTGGCTTGTGGCCTCGTGGCAGGCAGCATGGCAGCAATAAGTTCACGCGGATGGTGATTCAACAAGCCTAAACATAGCTACAGAGGTGTGCATGGGTGGGGAACTGAAGCGTGGAAGCAAACAACATAAGTGCCTCACAGAATAGGCAGTTGTAAGGGTTTTGAACTTGTTCTCTAGCTGATGTTTATTGGTGCAGTGTTCTTTTGTTCCTCGGCACATGCTCACCCCAAACCCCTTGTATGATAGGGAAGAACAACTTGAGGTGCCAACATTCCGATTCCATTGTGTCTTCCCTGTATTTTCCTAGGGCCCATTGTCTGTCTGTCTGCTGACAGAGTCACATACTTGAACGTGACCGATGTATGTTTTTTGAAAACACTCAGGTTACCTTTCTGTAAGCACCCAGGCGACAACACACACAGACACACACGCACGCACACACACAAACAGACAGACAGACAGACAGACAAAGAGACAGACAGAGAGATAGAGAGACAGATAGAGAGACAGAGACAGACGGAAACAGATTGAGATATAGACATAGAGACAGAGAAAAATGGAGACAGGGTGACAGAGACAACTTCAGAAACAGACTCAGAATTAGATAGACAAAGAGATTTACAGAGATAAGGAAAAAAATTGAGACAGACACAGAAGTAGAAAGACAGAGGCAGAGAGACAGAGACAGACATTGAGAGAGCAACAAAAATGATACAGAGAGAGACAGAGACACATACAGAGAGACAGAGAAACAGAGAGACAGAGACAGTCTGACAGACGACAGACAGACAGACAGAGAAACAGAGAAATCCAGCTCCTTCCATTGATCAGCAGAAGAAGCCATGCTCAAGATCTGTTTGTTGGAAGTCTTCCACAGACAAAGACAGAATGCTACATACGGACAGACAGAGACAAAGACACAAAAAACTCCAGCTTCCTCCATTGATCAGCAAAAAGAAGCCACGCTCAAGATCTGTTTGTTACGAGTCCTTCCACAGACAAAGATAGAATGCGCGACAGAGCCAGTACAGCAAGAAGAACAGAGACATAGACAGACAGAGACAAAGATAAACAGAGAGACAGAGAACAGAAACAAGAGATCATGGCATCCCCCTGGAAAACCCAGGAAGCCCAACAATGCCGTATGATGACGCGCCCGTAGTAAGGGGAAAACGCGAGAAGGGGACAAGTAAAGAAAACACAACCCCTCATGAACATTTCAGCGAGTTGTCGGTCCTGGATACATGATACGCACATTCGTCTTCGCGTATCAGCTAGGACTAGCTGCCAACTGTCAAGTCTGGGTCAAAGATGTGTGTGTGTGTGTGTGTGTGTGTGTGAGCGGATGGGGTAGGGGGGTAGTGGTGTAGGGGGTGGGGTGGGGGGGGGGGGGGGGGGCGGGCGTGGGTGCGTGCGTGCGTGTGTGTGTGTGTGCGTACTACTTGACAGTAATAAACAAACATCAGGCTTCATCTTTTCAAAAACGGTGTATTGTTACTTCTATATGGGAATTTAAAAAAAAAAAAAGGAAACGGAAAGTCACGTAAGCTAGACTCCACCATGAATATGAAAATGAATAGATAAATTTGTCGAAGATTTTCATAAAATCATTTGATAACATTAATTTGATAGCATGCGTTATAACATGATTATAATGCGTGTATTTACTCTATAGCATAATGTGTCTTATATAGTATTGTTATTCATTGATTTTTAGTTGCAGTAATGAATGCACACTGTTTATAAAGTGCCTCGAGTGGTATTTCTGTGGGGAGAGAAACAAAACAATAAAAACGATACAACCAAAGATTTGTTGCCAGTAATAAGCATATGTCAAGAAAGCTCGTTTGAACTTAATACATTTGGAAGAAGAAGAAGAAGAAGAAGAAGAAGAAGAAGAAGAAGAAGAAGAAAAAGAAGAAGAAGAAGAACAACAACAACAACAACACCAAAACGTGCAATATTCTTGTTGCAATGGGGTTTTTTCGATATACACTGATATTATTACTCTGCAGCCTGTTTTTGTCCATCTACCTTCAAACTTATGCTTACGATTATGCTTATGCTTAGTGTAATCACAATTCATGTATTGCTGCTATGTTATTTTGACCTTATAGAATTTCTGTTTAAACCAAGAAGAAGAAAAGAAGAAGAAGAAGAAGAAGAATTGCGGAGAAGAATTGCGAAGAAGAATTGCGAAGAAGAATAGCAAAGAAGAAGAATTGCGAAGAAGAAGACATGCGAAAAATTGCGAAGAAGAAGAAAGACAGAAAGACAGAAAGACAGAAAGAAATAAAGAAAGACAGAAAGAAAGAAAAAAAGAAAGAAAGAAAGAAAGAACGAACGAAAGAAAGAAACAAAGAAAGAAAGACTGACAGAAAGAAAGAAAGAAAGAAAGAAAGAAAGAAAGAACACGAAGCAGGAGCGTATTTTCGGCTGCAGTCTCGATCTTTCGACATTCTGACGATTGTGTTGGGTAAAATGTCATAACGCGCTATAATATAATGCCATTGACTCAGAAGAACAGTAGCGATTGTTTGTAAAGGTGATCCACGGGTCATTTACCACCAGTCTTTCCCTCATTCAATGAGGAGAGCATCTGAAATCAAGAAACCAACCTGCATGGAACTCATACTGGCTCCAGAAAGACACAATGAAAACTAAGCAGAATCCCTGCTGTGCCTGTGTTGTCTCTATCAGAAAAATGCTACTGATTGGCAATACAACGTATTGAACGTTGTTCTTTTCTCTAACCTGCATTGATCGACACGGTGTGTGTGTGTGTGTGTGTGTGTGTGTGTGTGTGTGTGTGTGTGTGTGTGTGTGTGTGTGGTGTGTGTGTGTTGCGTGCTGTGTGCGTTGTGTGTGCTGCTTGTGTGTTGTGTTTTTTTTTGTGTGTTGCGTTGTGTGTTGTGTGTGTGTGTGTGCTACAGACAGACAGACAAATAGACTGATAGAAAAAAAGAAAGTAAGAAAGAAAGAAAGAATGAGACAAACAAGGAGAGGAAGGAAGGAAGAAAAACAGACAAAAAGTAAGACAAAACAGCAATCTGTCTTCTATTACCCCCCCCCCCCCCCCCCCCCACCGTTCCCCCTCTCATTCCCCCTTCCCCGGTTTTGTTTTGTTTTGTTTTCGTTTTTGTTTTTGTTTTTTGGTTAGCATTTTCGTTATTAACACAAACTGGTGTAACATGAGAGCGCCGAGGCTCTTACAAACTGATCTATGCCGCACACAAACGGGAATCCGCCACTCGACAGGTATTTCCCCTACGTTTTATCACACACGTTTCGACGCTAACTACAGTACAGGGAGGTATGTTTTTGTGAGATGGAATCGAAGTTCACAAGTTGGGTTTTTGTTTGTTGCTGTATTGATTACATATTCATTTCTAACGTATCTTGTTTACTGACTTAAAACACGTTTCACTTACTTTCAGGTGTGTGTGTGTGTGTGTGTGTGTGTGTGTGTGTGTTTTGGATATTTACTTATTTCTAAACCATCCACTGCACTGTGAAAAGTCTCCCTTTTTTCTGCTTCTATTCCCCCCTACATATCTGCATTCAAATGTTGTTACCATTTTGTTGGATATTGAACTTTTCTCATAAGTATGTTTCTTCCAAAACTTCATTTCAGATGAACTCCAGAGAAGAAGAAAAAGAAAGAAGTGTTTTGTAAGTTTTAGAATTCATTTGAAATGTTATTTTGCATCTTCGTTCTTGTATTTTATTCAGTTTAAGTTGTTTCCTTTTGTAAACATCTTCTTCGAAACGAAAATTGATGCTTCTGATGTTTTCTGATGTAGAGTCTTAAGTCTCTTCATAAAAATGCTGCATACGATGCAGATTCCTTTGAAGACTTTACTTTTATTAATTTTGTTCTATAGATATATTATTTGCTGTTATATTTGTCTATTTCTTTTTATGACCCAGTTATGTGCCTTGTTCTCTTAGTATGTTTGTTTATTTGCTTTTAAGCTTCAAAAAATTGTTTGTTCTCAATTGTTTGTTTGTTTGGCTGTTTTGCCATTGTACAATGGAAACGCTAGCTTTCTTTGCCTTTTAGTGTTGAAACTGTGATGTCTTTGTTTCTATCTTGTCTTGCTGCTTTACTTTATAGTTTAAAAGTGTTTTTTTCATATCTTTGTTCTCCTTTCCTTCTTTCTATCTTCCATTGTGTCTATCTTTCCTTCTGTCTTCTACTTTGTTTATTTGTTTGCTTGTTTCTTTCTATCTCTCTCTTACTTTATTCCTTCCTTCCCTTCGTCCTTTCTTCCTTCCTTCACCCCTTTCTTCTTTCCTTCTTTCTTTTTTCTTTCTTTCTTTTTTTCATTTTTGCCTTCTTTCCTTCTTTTTCTTCCTTAGATATCTATCTGTGTATTACAACATTTGCTCCTGTACATAATCATTCTTCAATTTTCACGATGGTTACATTCTTGAACCATTTTCACATCTCAAACTACTGTCATTAACACTATATACAGACCGTTTCAGTGGTATGTATTCATCACGTGAAAAAACGATGGGGGGTGGGGGAGGGGGAACCATAGAAACAACAACAAGGAAAGCCATAACACAACATTTACGATGGCTTCTGCAAAATGTGAAGTGATTACTACGTTTTGGGTTTCAATTTCCAGTTTTCCTAAGGAATTTTAGTAGGTAGACTATAATGTTAATCTATCAAATTGTCGTGATATATAGACAAAACTATTGTCTACCTAACGCTTTGGAAGAACGTACACAACAGTCCTTACTGCTGCCACATAGTCACTACCATCACCACGACGACAACGAGGAAGACGACGACGACCACCAAGAACAGCAACAACAGAAACTGCCTGACACTCAGGCGGAAGAAGAATGCAAAGAAGAAGAAAGCAAAGAAAAAAAAGAATGTAAAGGCGAAGAAACAAAAAGAAGATGAAGAACGCAAAGAGGAAGACGAATACAAAGAAGAATAAGAAGAATGCAAAGAAGAATGCAAAGAAGAAGAATGCAAATAAGAATAAGAAGAATGCAAAGAAGAATGCAAAGAAGAATGCAAAGGAGAATGCGAAGAATAAGAATAAGAAGAATGCAAAGACGAAGAAGAATGCACAGAATAAGAACGCAAAGAAGAAGACGAATATAAAAAAGACTGCAAAGAAGACTGCAAAGAAGGATGCAAAGAAGGGGAATGCACAGAAGAAGAATGCAAATAAGAATGCAAAGAAGAAGAAGAATGCAAAGAAGAAACATGCAAAGAAGAAGGAGAATGCAAAGAGGAATGCAAAGAAGAAGAACGCAACGAAGAAGAATGCAAAGAAGAAGATGAATGCAAGGAAGAAGATGAATGCAAAGAAGAAGAATGCAAAGAAGAATGCAAAGAAGGAGATGATGATGATGATGATGATGATGATGATGATGATGATGATGATGATGATGATGATGATGATGATGATGATGATGGAGGAGGAGGAAGAGGAGAAGAAGGATGAGGGGGAGTAGGAGGCGGCCTTGCTTTCAATCAATGTTTTTGTTTTTCAGTTTTCTAAAGGAAGAGTTGATTTGAAGAGAAAACAATAAGTCTACAAATGGTAAGTATTTGTAGTTCTATACACGCTACAATCTATCTATCTATCTATCTATCTATCTATCTATCTATCTATCTATATGTACATATGTATATATGTATATATGTATATTATATACATATATATATATATATATATATATATATATATATATATATATAGAGAGAGAGAGAGAGAGAGAGAGAGAGAGAGAGAGAGAGACAGAGAAAGAGAGAGAGAGAGAGAGAGAGAGAGAGATACACACATATATAGATATATGTAATTCTATATTCTCCACATCTGGCAGTCAATTCATTGAACTGGTTCTCGAACAAATGCACAACCATAATATCCTGAATCAAGTCCAGGCTAGAGAGAAGAGTTTTCACGATTCTGCAACTCTTCCAACGATGACATACATTTAATAAATCGTTAACCTGCACGTTTTTATCGTCTGCAGGTGTGTATACAGACGAAAGACAAACAAGCACTGGCTGGTCTGCACATGCGTTGGCGTGAGAGATTATAATAAAAATGTTCGTTCTTGATGTAACAGATGCTACCAAGAAGCAAACCCGTGACTTCAAGTCCATATAAATCAAAGCCTGCTGTTATAACCACTCCCACCATTGCAGCTTTTGAAACAGTAGTAGAAGAAGAAAAGTGATAAACAGTAGCTTCACATGGATTCTTGATATTAAGATCAGGAAGTGACAAGCACAAAAGAAGCTGCCATGTTTTTATTTAGAACGAAAAACTGCCACCCTGTTGTAATTCTCTACCCATTTTATTGCACACGTTTGGAACGTTAGCTGGTCGATGTTTAGTAGAGAGAAATCGGATTCGGATTCACATTGTCTCCATACATTTCTGTAACGGCCAATAAATCCACATGTAACATATGTCTTACTCGAACTGACTTCCCTCTTGTTCTGTCACAACAACATGCCATGATTGTCACAAAATTGATCCCCCTCCCAGGGACTCGATGTACTATGCCACAGTTGTGACAAAAACGTGTTGTTGTGACATAGTGTCGAAGAACTCATCATCCCTCTATGCCTTCAGCTTTTGTTACTATTTGCTACGAATGAAACAGTTATCTCCCCTATATAGACTATTTGTTTCGTTCCTCAGCTACACCTCCGACATTTATCAACAAGATGTTTCGGTGAGTGCAACCATTTTTACCAACCATCAAGGCAGCGGCATTTCGACTTCGGGGATGGTGTCTAAATATGACACATGTATGTATACTGTTTTATAAAAATATAAAAAAAATTGTCATCCATTCCTACCGGGCCACGCAATGGCCTACTCTACCGAAAGGCAGATCGGGTTTTGAACGTGTGCACAAGACGTTCTGCATGCATTCGCACGCAGGGACCAAGTTTACAGTCTCATCCGAAGAATTTGGAGGTGAGTGGAGTCAGTACCTATGTTGACTCCAGGGGAAAATCCCTTCAAACCAGCGCCTCCCAGGTGGGTCAAGCCCCGGTCATCAGATCAGGAGTGCCAGGGTCTAACCACGAGGCACACGCTGCCCCCAGACTTGACTGATTCTGGACAAACTAATGACAATGACACTGACAAATTCTTTTATTTCGAGGATAATGAATAAGCACCTATATGCTTTTTCCCGCCTTATATATATATATATATATATATATATATATATATATATATATATATATATATATATATATATATATATATATATATATATATATATATATATATGGGAATAAAATAAAATAAAGCCCATACCAATACACTCACACACTATACAGGACAAATATCTACACAAAAGCCCCCACAAAAATCACATAAAAGAGAAAGAGAAAAAGCAACAAGTAGGAAAGAAAGCAAAACAGAAAACACAGAAACAACCGAAAAAATAGCAAAGAAACCAAGAGCAAAACAGCAGCGGCAACAACAAGGGGAAAGGGGACAACCGAATAATACCCTCTCAAAAGAAAACAAAACCAAAACCAAAACAGAACCAAACAAAGCAAAACCTCCATAATATAAAGGATAACAAACCACGTGAATAGTATCATTTTGGCTAACAGAAAGGAACGTCAACAAATTCATTGTGCTTTTATGGGAAGCAACAGCAATAGTAAACTACACAAAACAAATATTGTATAAGCAGACTTAGGAGATTATGCACAAGCAATTTGCATCCCCATGCACACGTAAATGTACACGTACACGTATACACACACACACACACACGCGCGCGCGCGCGCGCGCGCACGCATGTACGCACGCACACTATGCATCAACGTCAAAATCAAACCTTTATGAATATCATGTATAGTCATAAAAAAGGACATCTGCACACAGAGTAATCACAGAGTAAGAGTTTGCCATGCAGTCAAGGTATACTTAAAGTATTGTTATTAGGCTTTTTATCAGGGTTTTTTGTTTTTGTTTTTTAGTAACCTTGCTTTTATTTTCCTTTCTTTGGAAAGAAAATAAATGGTTGTCTTGTAAACTGATCAAAGCTACTAAGTTCTTTATTCGGTATGTTGTAAATGAGGCAGACTACGTTAAAGAGCCTTCCTCCATTTGTTGCAATTGTTATAATCTTTGATTGCTTTGTTTGCCTACTTGATTTTCTTTGGGAGGGAGTGGGGAGTGGGGGTGGGGGTGGGGGGTTCGTCTCTGCTGGTGTATTGTTAAACTGCCAGTTTTCCGTTTGTTTGTTTGTTTTATTTCTGGTAAGACATCCATTGATTTCAAGCCTTGCATGTGTGTGTGTGTGTGTGTGTGTGTGTGTGTGTGTGTGTGTGTGTGTGTGTGTGTGTGTGTGTGTGTGTGTGTGTGTGTGTGTGTGTGTGTGTGTGATGTTTATTCGATTCTTTTATTAATCCTCTGCATATTTTTTTAATTCAAATTTATTTTTGATTGCTGCTTCTTTCTTTGTAGTTTCTTGTTCTGGTATGGTTTATAGGTGCATTACTTTTTAATTTCCCTTTACCATTCTCTCTCTCTCTCTCTCTCTCCTCTCTCTCTCTCTTCTCTCTCTCTCTCTCTCTCTCTCTCTCTCTCTCTCTCTCTCTCCTACAGATGAGACTATAAACCTAGGTTCCGTGTGCGAACACACGCAGAACATCTTGCGCACACGTCAAAAACCCGTTCCGCTTTTCGGAAGAGTAGGCTACTGTGTGCCAGTGGGAACGGACGACAAAATTTACAAAACTGCATACACACGGTGGCTGGACGAAAAAAGCACATCAGTGCTTATTCCATTATCCTCGAAATAAAAGAATAGAATAGAAAAAAACACACGCATTTGTCTCTCTCAGAGTCATGATGAAGATAAACACTGCCCTTTAGAAAAACAACAACAACCCAACCTCTTGTTGTTATGTTCTTTTGTGTAAAAATTACACTTTGCCTTTAAAACACCTCCACTATGGTAGACCGAGAGCATCTCTCCCTAACATGCCATACCCACGTGAAACTGTTTGCACATTTGCGCCAATAAAACAATGGCTATTATGGGTTTTAACCGGCCGTGTCACCATGACAGTTTCACGTGCAGGCGATTGTGTCCTGTGAAAATGTCATTAACTGGTTGACATCGGCAACACACACAAAAAGAAAAGAAAAAGAACAGGTAACGATCGCTGCTGAGCAAAGAAGAATAGGCAACACGCCACTCTTCCACCCATTGTCAGGAGCAGAAAGCTCGTGCGAATGACACGTAACACTATACCAGGACTCCTGGGGTTTTGTGAGGGTTTGGCAAACAGTGGAAAAGTCTTTGGGATGAATGTGTAGCTGTTGGTGATGTGTTGACTTTTCTCTCTCTTTGTTTACCACTGCCTGCGCATAAACAGAGTTAACATCAGTTTCCACCTCCCTGGAAAGTCCTTTGGATGAGACTATAAACTGAGGTCCAGTGTGTGAGTGCATGCAGAAATCTTGTGCACACGTTAACACCTATTCCGCTTTTTGGAAGAGTAGGCCATTGTGTGCTGGTGGGAATGGATGATGAAATTTACAAAACTGCATACACATGGGGACTAGATGTAAAAAAAAAAAAAGGCACATGAGTGCTGATTTCGTTATCCTCGAAATAAAAGAAGCATAAAAAATGAAAATAAATAAACAAATAAAATAAAACAATTGAATCAAGGAAGGTTATGGTACCACATAAAAAAATGTTTATGACTCCTAATACAGAACAAATGGTACTTTAAGATGTACTGACAAATATATAATATGACGTGTGCAAAGGATGGATTCCCAAACATGGTGAACCATTAGATATTAGTGTCAAACAAAGAACGATATTTTACATCAGCGTAAAAGCAGTCAGTGTCTTCGTTTGGGTTTGAGAGAGTACAATAATTAGACTGTGGCTGCTTGTGTCCCAGTCCCCTAGTTCACCCAGCTGTAAATGGGTACCTGCCCTCTTTAGGGTCAGGGAAGGAAAAGCAGCAAGGGAGAGGAGATGGGTGCCGCCCTCAAAATGCTGGGCCATGGAGAAGCTGAGATCTTGGACATCTCAATCCCCAATGATCTCTTAGGTTATGGGAATACCTTTATCTCTCTCTCTCTCTCTCTCTCTCTCTCTCTCTCTCTCTCTCTCTCTCTCTCTCTCTCTCTCTCTCTCTCTCTCTCTGTCACAACAACACGTTTTTGTCACAACTGTGGCATAGTACATCGAGTCCCTGGGAGGGGATCAATTTTGTGACAATCGTGCCATGTTGTTGTGACAGAACAAGAGGGAAGTCAGTTCAAGTAAGACATATATATATGAGAGAGAGAGAGAGAGAGGAGAGAGAGAGAGAGAGAGAGATCAGAGAGAGATAGAGCATGCAACTGTTGTTTAGTTAAGCATGGACGATTAATATACCTCAACAATGCTACCTGCTACAAACTTAACTAAGCCACGGGACCTCATTAAAAAAAATCCACATCAGCTGCAAACAGAAACCATACGGTTTGGCAGTTCATTGAAAATATTGTCACTGCAAGGAGATGTACACATTTTGTGTGCTCATTATCACCTTATTTTGTCGGCGGCAGTTAATTCATGAATATATCTGTGCATGAGAAGAAGCCAGGGAAAAAAGAGGAAAAGTAGCAGCAGAAGAAAATGAGTTCCCTTAACAATGTCTTCCATGACACAAAGAGGTGTGACCTGATCATGATGATGATTTCACTAACTGGATTTTGTCTCTGGAGCTGACAAAGAAAAAAAGCTGCTCTTTTGTCACTACAGGGCTTTTTCATCGTTTAATTCAGGTACACGTTTAATTGTTATCTGAAGGCATATCTGAAAGATGTTTACACCAACACCACATTATTTCTACAGCAGACAACTTTTGTTTTAAAACTGAGAGAAAAGTTCTTGCAGAGTGCTTCTTTCAGAAAGTATTATTACCCCTCACCTCTCTCTCCCTCTGTCTGTCTGTCTGTCTGTCTCTCTCTCTCTCTCTCTCTCTCTCTCTCCCCGCCCCCGCCCCCTTAAATCAAACTTTTCATCTTTTTATGATTAGCTTTTGCTCTCAACTTCGCTCAAATACAATAACTAGTTAGCTTAGCAATCTGTTTGGAATCTAACACGTCTCACATTTATGTAAATTGCTACTTATTTGTAGATAAAACAAGGGTAATTGTGATTTAAGGTCGCTGCAATGAGCTTTTACATCTTATTTGAACGGATTTTAATCCTGGTAACAAGTTTTCAAAGCTCATTTTAAGTTATAATTTTTTGTAGTTGGAAGGAAATACTGGTTGTCTGCTGATATAAGATCCCTATGGTGTGAAATGATTAAATCTGATTAGTTCTTTCAGAAGGATGTTCTAAACAACACCAAAAGTTTTCAATGGTTTATGTTCATTCAAAGATGCTATTTTTCTCTTTGCTTGATTTATCTTATTGGCTGCTTCTTCTTTCATTTGATTTCCTTCATTTTTCCATCCTGTTTACCTTTTCAAGTTGATGTTTGAGTGTGTCTGTTTTGAACGTATTTCAATTTTGTCTGTCTTTCATTGTCTTCTGTTTGTCAATTTTGTTCTTTCTTCCGTTCTTTGTTCCCCTCTATCTTTCTTCTGTGTCCTTCTGTCTTTTATATTGTTGATTTGTCTATTATATGTGTTACTGTTTTTTTTTCATTTAACACTGTCTTTATCTGTTTGTTGCACTCTCTCTACCTCTCTGTTTGTCTGTCTGTCTGTCTTATCCCCCCCCCCCCCAACCCCCTCTCAGTTTATCTCTGTCAGTCTGACACAAGAAAATTATTGAAAAGTATACATAATTCTGCTGTGTCTTTAACCCCCTCCTGATTAGTTATTCTACAGATCCAGTAGATTCAATAAATGGGAATTCTTCAAACCCACTTAAGGCTTCTCTCATACTGTTACAATTTTGTATGCAGTAGACTACATACATACAAAGCAGTAGACCTACGATGTCCTTCAATCTAAATGCCGCCTCTTTTTCTATAACCCAACCCCACCCTACCTTATCATTAAAACAGTCAACACTGGGGAAACTGTGCTCTCCTGTGATGCTGTGTGTAAACCTCGGCCCCTAGAAATCAATTGATGTTTCTTTCCGCCTGCTGTGTTCTCCACGGTTTCACGTGCAGACGATTGTGCAGGGTGAAATGTCATTAGCTGCCGTGCCATAGGCGGCGGCGGCAGCGGTGGTGGAGAGAAAGTAATGATCTCTGTGAACAATGAGCTGAAGTTACACGTCAGCCTTCTGCACTTTGGCTGGCAAAAGCTGGTGTAAATAACACGTCATGCTATAGGGGACGGGACCCCTTGCTAGTTTCTAGGATGGTTATGTGCACAGTAAGAAAAAAGTATGATCACTGTATAGGAAGAAAGATATTTATAATCTGGTATACTCTGGGGAGGATTTTCTTCCCCCCTTCACCCCCCCCCCTCTCTCTCTCTCTCTCTCTCTCTCCTCTTCTGTTTTTGGTGATCATCTATCTTGGACCTTCTAACGAAACAAAGCATAGCAACATCTATTTTCCATCATAAAGATCAGGTACATTTTGTATATTCATTAAAAATACAGGTTTCTCAACACTGTTATCATCAACGTAATATTGACGCATATTATTTCCTTTTTGATGTTTTTTTTTCCTTTCAAACTAATGATAGGAAAGCAACTATGCATTTTCTGTTGGCCAGTGAGATGAAAGTGGAATTCGCAAGACCTTTTAAAAAAAATTGAATAGATATCCATTTCTATGAAACCTGATTAATTTACTGTTCCTTTGATTTCTCTATGCCCCCATTTCTTGATTCTGAATCGGTTGCCATTTACTCAAACCTGAATCTGTTTCACAAGTACTTTTGTATGAAGACTATCAATTTCAGAGAAACTGAGAGAAATTTAAAAAAAAGAGGAAACCTTTGGAAGTTTTTGAAACTCATTTCAAACATTGTTTTACAGTTTTTGCTTTTGTGTTGACCTATTTTATTGGTTTGATATTTTTGTTCTCCTGTGTTTGTTTTGTTTCTTGTACTTCAAAAAGAAACGTCTAATAAAGAAAAGTAAATGCTTGTTATGTGTACATATTCAGACTGTTAACCAGTTTAATGAAGATATTGCCAATATTGCAGACTCTTATGAAAATGGCTTATTTGCATTTATATTCTTTGATATACATCCTTCTTTGATTTTGCTTTCTTCTTTTTTATTTTGCTGTATAAGAGTTTTCCATTCTTTGTATACAAGCTCATTTCGTTTATTTAACTGCGAACACTTTCTAAGAGTTTTGATTGAGCCATGAAGCACAAACATAACTGTTAAGCGGTTTTTGTTTTAACTTTGTAGTTTTGACTTCTAATGTTTCGTTCTTTGGTAGACTTTTAACCCTTTCACTCTTCTTTTTTTTTTAATCTGTCTTTCCTTCTTTCCACGTTATTTGTTTTCGGCATATATTTTCCCTCTGATTTTCTTGATGGTTATAGCATTGACAGTTTTCAATAGCTCCAAGAACTACAGTTTGTTCTATACACACACTTTCTGAGTAGAATATAGTAGAACGTCAACACGCCTAAAACATACACAGATACACAAATAGCACAAGACTCCTGGGAACTGTTATCAATGGTAAGTGGAAAGGTTCTTTTTCCTGGCATTTGTGGCGACACCATCATTCCAGCTCTGGTGATAAAAGGAGTGTTTTCCTTAGCATTGTAAAGTAGTTATGATACCTTCTCCTCCTCCTCCCTCTCCTCCTCCTTTTTCTTCTTCTTCTTCTTCTTCTTCACAATTCTTCTTCACAATTCTTCTTCTTCTTCTTCTTCTTCTTCTTCTTCTTCTTCTTCTTCTCTTCTTCTTCTTCTTCTTCTTCTTCTTCTTCTTCCTTCTTCTTCTTCTTCTCTTCAATTCTTCTTCTTCTCACAATTCTTCTTCTTCTTCTCTTCTTCTTCTTCTTCTTTCTTTCTTCTTCTTCTTCTTCTTCTTCTTCTTCTTCTTCTTCTTCTTCTTCTTCTTCTTCTTCTTCTTCTCTTCTTCTTCTTCTTCTTCTTCTTCTTCTTCTCATTCTTCTTCTTCTTCTTCTTCTTCTTCTTCTTCAGCGTTCCCTGACTATGCCAGTTTTTTTCCCCAGTCCAGTTGGCGAAGTCTGAAGTCTACCGCAGCGGCCCCATCTGTTCCCACAGTTGTCCCTGGTGCTCTACCCGTCTAGGCCACATAAGTGTCTTAGCTATGAATACCAAGTTTGGTCCGGAACGAAGTGTCAACAAGCCACTCTTCTTGTCTTGCCTGATTGTATAATGGGCAGATGGGAACATGATGCTCCACTGTCTGGTCCTTCTGTCCACAGGATAGGGGACAGGATTCTTTTTGTTTGTCGAATGTTTTCATACAGCAACTGTTGTAGAATGGAAAGGATGATTCTAGACCTTGATGGTGAGATACAACACGTTCTCCTCAAAGCTGTTTGCCATCCTCAGTCTTCTCTAGTACGACATTGTAGTCTAAATTAAGAAGGTGCTGTTGAGCTAATATTTATGCTTTTTCTGTCATGATATGATCAGATAACATTTTACTCATCAAAGGGCTAATTAAATGAGATTTAAAAGAAAAGTTCTTCCTAAATTTTCAGAAAGCGTTTTCTGTCAAGAAATGAAAAGAAAATGTCCGTGTTTGAAAAAAAAACCCCATGCAAACTTACACAGATATCAATGAGTAAGTGAGTTGTTGCAAGAAGGCATCATAACGATCGAATATAACATTTCATGTATGCTTCACTTGTCACCCAGTAATCGACTTGCCAATGCTTTTCCAACTGTAATATCAAATATGGAAGTGTAGGCCCAGGCACATGCTGAATCTTTTAATGTCATCCATACACCAGTCAAGAGTACAATATTCATCCATAACTGATACGTAGACTTTTCATATTTATGCACGACTGTATGGACGCGTTCCCACACAGAAGCTTGGCATACACACACATCATCTAAATCTCAAAGATATGTAGAGTTATGGACTTAAAACTAACGGTTACTTTAGGGAATACAAACTGATCTCTGTCAAATGGCTTTGCACTTGCTTCATCCTATCCCTTCTACATTGCAAGGACTGTTACTCTAATAATAAGCTCATTAAGAATGCTGTCAAAACAGTGCTTCACAATTATTGTTCAATAGAAAAAAAATTCACAGAGCTGTTAACAACACCACAACAATCATTCACATTACCACCAGTATGAGCAGCGGCAACAGAAGTTCTGTGACATCAAAAAAGAGAAGAAGAAAAAAGAAGAAAAAGGACAGAAACATTTTCAGTTTTAGATTCTAGCATTTTCTTTCGGTTTCACGAAGGGTCATGTTTTTGCATGAGGAAAATGACACACATAAAATACGATATCTACCAGGAAATCACTAAGCATACATTTGACAAACTGTATGCCCAATGCCCTAGTCACACTTCAGGTTTAAGCTAATGTTTTGTGTTTCCATAACCCACGAAAATCTTACAGAAATCAAGACAACTGTAAAATTACATGGAAAATTGATCTTCTGAATGAGGGTATATACAAAGAAGAATAAGGCACTGGTATATCTGCAAGTAAGTCAGAATGGTATATTATGGGCATTTTCATGCTTAATCCAGCAAGCGCCACCAAGACGTTTTAACTCATCACCTCACGGCCATATGGATATAGAAGATTTTTACTCTAGGCACACAACCATTGCACCTATGAGAGAGAAGCAGAAGAAGAACAGAAAGGGTGAAAAACAAGTTATGGAAGACGTAGGATGAGAATTCAGCATCATGGGGTACCATGGTCACCAAACTACGCAATAACCACCTAACTGCTATTTGCTACGCAGTTCCAATGTGATCTTGTTGGTGTTAAGCTAAGCGAAAGCGAAATCCAAAACCTCTTTTTCTTGGCCTACACGTGTTGTTGTTTTTTCTAATTCCCGACTACCTGACTTGTGAAATATGTCCCCCTCCTCTATAACTTTCGCCTTTCCACTTTCGCCACTTCCATTTAATTTCGTCATTTGTTTGAAACAAAGCCTCCTCATCACTGCTTCGATTATTTATGTTCCAGGCAAGGGTTTTGCAATTTGTGTTCAAAAATTCATTTGAAAAAAAATGTGTATTGAATATTTCTTGTAAGGTTTTGTCTAACTTTAGCTGACATTTTCTCTTTTGTACTTGTAACAGAAACTTTTTTTTTAAATCCTGTAAACCGATCAAGAATGTTAAGCTGTTTAATCAGGATCTTGTGAATAATGAAGACTACTTTTTAAGACCTGATTTTATTTTATTGTAATTGTGATATTCGTATCTATTGTTGTGTTTGTTTACATTATTGCATTTGTTTCTATTAATGTATCATTTATTTCTATGGTTTATAGTTTTTCTTTGTATGTCTGTTAGAATGTCCATTTTTCTATTATTGTCATTATCTGCAAGCACAAAACTAGCCAGTTACCAGATTCTTTGACTTGATTTCTTTCTTTTTTGTTGTTGCGTTTTTGATACTTTCTGTCTTCCTTTCTTACATTTAATTTTCCCTCTGTTTTGATTTTCAGTTTCTTTGTTTACTTTCTTCTGTGTTTCTTTTTCTTCTTTTGTTTTCTTGCTTCATGTCTCTGTGGTTTTATACTGTTTTTCTTTCATGCTTTATTCTTTAATGTCTCTTACCAATTTTCTTTCTTCCTCCTTCCTTCCTTCCTTCCTTCCTTCCTTCTTTCCTTCCTTTCTTTCTTCCTTTCTTCCTTCCTTTCTTAATTTTTTTGACAGAGTTCCAGAAAACAATCAACGAACATCTAGATGCAACATATTGATCAAACGAAAACAATAAACATATCAATGAAATTACTGCTTTGCTTGTATAAACAGCGTCTACATCTTGAAAACAACAAGCCACTAAGAACATCTCGCTAACCGTCGTAACTCAGACACAATTACAAATATCTGAATAACACAGTATGGATTACTTAACTATAATTTGTATAATATCTTCTTTTTTTTTAAAGTAAGCTGATTAATCTAAGCATCAGGATTATGTCTCCCTAAACGGTTTCACGAGCAAACGATTGTGTGCAAGGTGATCTACCATCATCTGTTTGGTATGACTTGAGAAGAAAGGTAACTATTGATTCCATACAAGGCAGTGAAGGCGACATGTCATTCTTCCACGTACTCCAACAAGCACCGCTAGAAATTACACGTAGGTTAAGCAGCATCGAGCTTGGTTACCAGTTGTATGGGAGACCGTTTGCGCACCTTGGCTTCAGTACAGTCCCCCAGTTCACCCAGCTGTAAATGGGTACCCGCCCTCTTTAGGGTCAGGGAAGGTAAAGCAGCGAGGGAGAGGAGATTGGCGCTGCCCTCAATATGCTGGTCTCTACGAAAGTGAGGTCTCTGACGCCTCGCTCCCCTACGACCTTACAGGTTATAGGACACCTTACCTTTACCTTAGTGTACTATACTAAGACCCCTTGCAGCTCTATAATGTCTTGGGGGGGGGGGAGGATTTGAAGGTTTCAGCATGATAATGGTGTATATAAAGTAAAAAAGTATGATCTTTCGATCCAGAAGGCCCATAGAGCCGGAGCTTATCCCGGTTTCTGTAGCGTTAAGCGAACTGATGGTTTTTCACCACCCCTGTGACAGGACGCTAGTCTGTCGCCAGATACTTCCCCAGCAGAGCTGGTACCCACTTGTACACCTGGGTGGAGTGAGGAAAATAGGAGTAAAGTGTCTTTCCCAAGGACACAACACCGAGCCGAGCGGGGATCGAACCCGCGACCTCTGGATCACGAGTCGACCGCCTAAACCACTCGACCACGGTGCCTCCTTAATGGTGTATATATTTGTTTGATATTGACTTTTTTCTCGGTTGTCACTGCGTACCCGCATAAGACATTCAGCACTGATTAATTACTAAAAGGGGAAGATCGTGGTATCAGAGACAGTGTGTTCATTTGTTGTTGTTGATGGTAGGAACGAATGACAGGACTGGATTTATTGACGATGGGGACTGCCTTTATGAAATGAAGAAATAATGAACAGTGCTATAGATCAAGCTCGCTCTCTTTCTCTCTGTGTCTCTCTGTCTCTGTCTGTCTGTCTGTCTCCCTCTGACTCTGTCTTTTTCTCTTTTTTTCTCTCTGTCTTTCTCTGTCTCCCTCTATTTGTCTGTCTGTCTTTCTGTCTGTCTGACTATATTTCAGTCTGTCTGTCTCACACATACATACATAGAGAAAGAGACAGAAAAAGCTACCCCCGGAAACAAGCAACAAAAAACTTAAAGCAAAAACAAGCAGGCAAGCAAGCAAGCAAGCAAACAAACAAACAAAACCACACAAACATATAGTAGCATGAGAAGGCAAACACTCTCAAACTTTTCTTTACTGAGACCAAAAAAAATGAAATCTAAACGTAATGATTGTGTTGTTGAACAATATTTTGCCTCTGCAACCAATCAGAAAAAAAAACCAACACACAAAACAAACAACAACGACAGCACTCACTTCTCATTAAGAGACTCACGTTTAGCTGTGCATTTGATTGTACACGCTTAATTGTTATTAGAAGACAAATCTGAAAGCTGTTTACACTAACTGCACATTATCTCTACAGCAGACACTTTACTTTCCAAACTAAGAAAACTTTGCCCCACCCCCTCTTCTTTCTGAAAGTTTCAGTACCCCCCCCCCCTTCCTCCTCGGCCCTTCCCCCCACTCTCTCTCCCCTACCCCCTAAACTTTACAATCTTTTTTTTTATTGGCTTCTGCTCCCCTCTTCCAAACACAATATCTTGTTAATTTTCTCATTTGTTTGAAATTTAACACGTCTCACAATTATATAGACTGTCTGTCCTTTCCAGACAAATCAGGGAAATTGTGTTTTAAAATGTCTGCAATGAGCCTTTACAACTTATTTGAATGGTTTTTAATCTTGCTAATGTTTTCGAAGCTCATTTCCAATTTTGTTTTTCGTAGTTGGAAGGAAATCCCAGTCGTCTGCTGATATAAGAGCTTAGCTTGTGTACTGATTAAATCTGATTCTGGCCTTTAATGAGGATGTAACAAATTATAGAAACGATTTTAAAACAGCTTATGCTCATTCAACAGAGCTATTTTTTGCTTTACTTTGTTTTCTTTCATTGTTGTCAGGTGGTTTTTGTTTAACTTTTGGTTGAATTGTTTCTTCAGCTTTAATTTTATTTCCTTTTTTGTTGTTGTTAAGTATCCTCTTGTTCTTCTTGTTCTTCTACTTCTTGTTCTTGTTGTTCTTGTTGTTGTTGTTTGTTTTGCTTCTTCTTCTTTCTTCTTCTTCTTCTTCGCAGTTCTTCGCAATTCTTCTTCTTTGCAATTCTTCTTTGCAATTCTTCTTTTCTTCTTCTTTTCTTCTTCTTCTTCTTCTTCTTCTTCTTCTTCTTCTTCTTCTTCTTCTTCTTCTTCTTCTTCTTCTTCTTCTTCTTCTTCTTCTTCTTCTTCTTCTTCTTCTTCTTCTTCTTCGCATTTCTTTTCGCATTTCTTCTTCGCAATTCTTCTTCTTCTTCGCAATTCTTCTTCGCAATTCTTTTTTCCCAATTCTTCGCAATTCTTCTTGTTGTTGTTGTTGTTCTTCTTCTTCTTCTCTTTTTCTTCTTCTTCACAATTCTTCTTCTTCTTCTTTGCAATTCTTCTTCTTCGTCTCTCTCTGGGGTTTGTTTGATAGTTTCTTCGTGTTTCTCTTGTTCCTTGTAGTTTTCCTACCTTGCTTTCTTGCTTTCTTTTCCCCCCCAGTCTCTCAGTTTTTCTGCTTGTTTGTGTGTCTGCCTCAAGGTTTGTTTGTCTCACCCGCTGGGTTTTTTTCCCTTTCTTTGCTTCCCTTTCTTTTACTGCTTATAGTCATCTCTCTTTCTTTTTATTCTTTCTTTCCTTCCTTTCTTAACTTTAATTTCTTTTTTCTTTGTTTGTCTATTTCTTTCTTTTTATATATGAAGGTCTGTTTATCTGCCTATCTGTTTGTCTGTCTCTATGTTTGTCTTTCAGTGTATCCATCTGTCTCTTTCCTGTTTTCTTTTTGGTATTGTGTGGATTTGCTTTCCTGTTTAATTAACAATTTGTCTTGAAAGATGGCTTAATAGCAAAAGAAAAGGGATGTATTCCTTATTTAGTGCACTCTACAGAAATATCAAATTTAGTCTTGAGTTTCTCTCACACACACACACACACACACACACACACACACACACACACACACACACACACACACACACACACACACACACACACACACACACACACACACACACACAAACAAACACACAAACACACAAACAAACAAACAAACATTATCTATGTCTCTCTCTGTGTCTCTGTGTGTCTCTCTCCCTCTCTTTCTGTCCCTGTCTCTGTCCGTCTAGACGTCTGTCCATCTGTCTCTGTCTCTGTTTGTCTGCCCATCTGTTTCTGTTTGTCTTTCTGTCTCTCTCTCTGTTTTTCACTTCACAAAAAAGTCAAACTCCTACGCTTCTTCACATCCCTCCCTATTTGTCATGTTCAAACTCAAATGAATATGTTTATCAATCTTTAAATGCCTCTGTGATTGATGTGATTTTCTGTTGGCATATAAGACTAAGAACTCTACAACCGTGACTTAACTCATTAGAAAAAACAGAAATGATGCCTCTTCTTCTTCTTCTTCTTCAACAAAACCCCACCCTACCTCATCATTAAAACAGTCAACACTGGAGAAACTGTGCTCTCCTATGATGCTGTGTAAACCTCGGCCCCTAGAAATCAATTGATGTTGTTGTTTTTTCCGCCTGCTGTGTTCTCCACGGTTTCACGTGCAGACGATTGTGCAGGGTGAAATGTCATTAGCTGCCGTGCCATTGGCGGCGGCGCCAGCGGTGGCAGCGGAGAGAAAGTAATGATCTCTGTGAACAATGAGCAGCAAGGTACACATCAGTGTTGGGCGCTTCCCCTCCCCTGGAAGAGCCTGAGCAAATGACACGTAATACTATACCAGACTCTCCCCTGCTGGGTTGATGAGCATTAAAGAAAATGCTGGGGATGAGGGGGGTTGTTGTAGTTACAAATCAATAGATTTGGTTCGTTATGTAGTGACTTATTCTGCTTGTGTTTAGGCTGGAGGGTCTGAATGATTTGATGCAAATAAAACACCAGGTTATGGACAGATTTTATCTGTCATATCTTTTTATTTGTGTGTAAGCATTTGCGCATTTGCTTGTGTCACTTTGTATATCAAAAGTCTTGATAGCCCACCGGCTTTTGATTATATTATGCCTCTGTCTTTCCAAACCAAGTCACTGGCTTTCTAGATTTGCCTTCACTGTCTTGAACACTGCACCTGAATGAAGAATACATGATCTAGCACCCCTTTATCTTCTCGTTTGTTTTCAAGTTTAAAATCTTCTCTCTTGTTGCTTCACTTCGGGTTTCTTCTGCTCTTGTCAAAACAGAAGGAAAAAAAAGACACCAAATACAAACAGAGAAAAAACAAGCGATCATAACAAACAAACAAACAAAAAAGCCAACTATGGCAACACCACTATTACCATAACAACAGCAACAATAACAACAGCAACATACAAGAACACGAACACGAATACCAACATCATCATCATCATCAACAACAATAACATCGACAACAAATAACTGTCTCACATATCTTCATTGTATTTCCTGTCTGAATATTCCGAGTGTTTATTCTCACAGGACAATACAAGCCTTTCTTTGAACAACTCTCCTCCCCCCCCCTCCAACCTCTTTCAACTCCCCCTTCCCCATCCCCCCTTCCCCCAATTTTCCACACCTAAAAGAAAAACAAACCTAAAAACAACCTTTTTTAACAATGTGAAAGTTCTTTACAGTGATATATCTGGTTTCTGGCCTGTATTCTACACAGCTAATAGCAAGGCTTATGTGGCCTTTCCGCAGGCTTAGTTGTCTGTGCTATCACCTGCATGGTTTTGGCCAGACTTTAACCAGCCACTACTAGAGGGCTCTTTACCAGTGTGCTGGGCGAAACGAATGACACAGCGGTATAGTTTATACAGTCTGCTCTGTTGAATAAAAACACCCTTTAAAAAAAACACGAGCAGGCAAGCAAATAGCAAATAACCAAGTAAATAAACAATCAAATAGGCAAACGATCCACACATGCGTGCGCGTGCAGGAACACATGCACGTGTGAAAGAAAAAAACAACATCAATTTTTAAAAAAAACCCAGTTATCCACCTCACCAACAAGCTTCAACCAAGTGCCCAACCAGCCAAGAACTGACGGTTACGAAAGAAAAGAAGAGAGAAAAAAAAACAAGAGAAAAAAAGAAAACAAAGAATAGAGGAAAACAAGAAAAAAGAAAAGAGAGATGAAGAAAGAAAACAAAACAAACCTAATCAACACCCACCACCAACAAAACAAAAAGAAAAAAGTTACAAAAGATATTCATACAAACGCAGACAAACCACCTACCTTTGACAAAAAGAAGAGAAACCTGACCAAACCAATTAATAAAAAACCACCAAGCAAACAAATAATCAAATAGCACAAAAATCATCCCAAATTTGTTCCTGCTCATCTCTTAGTTTGTCTATTTTTCTGTCCTCCTCCAAAAGATCTAGCGGAGGATGGTAAGAAGTTAAAATTTCTACAATCCACAGTAACCTGTCAACATATAAAAACTACCTTCCTCACTCTCTATCCTGACCATTGACCATTTTGTCACTGGGAAGATTATTGTTACACAGATGCCCTGCACCAGTAGTATTGTTTAGAGGGAGGGAGGACTATTGGAGTGTGCAACAGCATGATAACAGAGAGCATTGGCTTACACACATTTTGCAAAAGTTTCCAGGACAAAAAGATTACTCATTTTAACCAATTGTCTCCCTTCTACATATCTCCTTTCTTCGGCACGTCTCCAGTTCCTGTTCATCTGGCAGGATGGCTTCTTGCGGAAATACACTGGTGACTGTTGACCTGGCATGTTCACATCACTGGAGCCAGTCCTCAGTCACAACACAGCAGAAGTGTTGTCACCTTCCTCTGTGATTTTCATGAGGTGAGGTGATTTTTTGTTTGTTTGCAGCAAACTAACAGTGTTGGTAACGTGATCTAGCCACTTAGTAGTTTAAACCCAATATACATGTAGCAAAAATCAGTCCTTCCAATATCTCAAGGAAGCAAGCAAAGCAGGGAAATAGAGACAGACAGACAGAGGGGCAGGCAGACAGAGAGATATATAAAAACAGAGAGACAGAGAAACAGAGACAGACAGAAAAACAGAGAAAGACAGATAGAGAGAGGAATCAACATGGCTATAGTCAAATAAGCAGAGAGAAAATAACAGCCAAAAATAGGAAAAACGTTATCTCCCCTCCTCTCTCTCTCTCTCGCTCTCTCTCTCTCCAAAAAGGACAAAAGGCAATGATAAAAACTGAAACCATTTTTTTTTGAAATCCACGAAAAACATCAATAATGACGTCAACATCAACAAATCCAACGGCCTCAAAAGCAACCTACTCTGCAGGAAACATTAATCAACATTCATCACACACACACACACACACACACACACACACACACACACACACACACACACACACACACACACACACACACACACACACACAGACGCAAAAATAGTCTAGACTGGAGCAGTTTCATGTCCAACGACCTCAACATTCTACTTAAAAATCTGCTGTCCTTTTTAACTGATGGTGATATTTCTTGTTGTCTGCAATCTTCTTGCTGTCCTTACCTCTTTAGCTATACGATTGTTAATCAGACGGCTGAGGTCCCAGGTGTTTTCTCAGCGTATTCATTTTAGGAGATGGACAAGGGAATTTGCTCAGGGAACACACGCGCACGCCCACACACATACACGCACACACACATGTGTGTGTGAGACAGACAGGCAGACAGAAAGATATAAAGACAGACAAATAGTGTGATGAGGGGGGAACTAAAAAAAGATTTACAAAGGATTCAGGAAAGGAGTAGATTAAAAAAAATCATTATTTGGCCAGTCTCAGGTGTTCAACATTTTAATTCCCCCTCGTCTGGAGACATAGAACATGACAGGCTGGATAATGTAGGCCTACAATAAAATAACAGAAAAGGACATGAAAATGGACCTTAACAAAAATTAAACAAATAAAAATGTACAGCCACAACAAATACAGAATGTCGAGAGAATGATAGAATCAAAGCAGGATCAACAGAGCAAAAAGAAACAGAAAAGGAAAGCAATTCAATCTTCAGGTCCACCCTGGGAGAATTAGAAAGAACAGAGATGAACACTCAGACCCAGACACAGACATAATGTCATTACAGACATACAGAAGGCCACATGGCTCTAGACAGACCGACACCAGTCTCTGGGCATATGTACCTATACATACATACGCACACACACACATATCTATCTATCTGTCTGTCTATCTATCTATCTATCTATCTATCTATCCATATATCTATCTCTCTCTCTCTCTCTCTCTCTCTCTCTCTCTCTTATATATATATATATATATATATATATATATATATATTATATATATATATATATATATAGGAAGAAAGGTGGCAGGATGGTTAAGACGTTTGCCTGCCAACAAGTAAACCGTGAGGTTCTGGGTTCGATTCCCAGCCTCGCCCTTTCTTCCCAGTTTGACAAAAAAATCGAACTGAATGTCAAAGTCCTTCGGATGAGACTATGAACCGAGGCCCCGTGTGCGAACGCATGCAGAACATCTTGCGCACACGTTAAATCCTGTTCCGCTGTTCGAAAGAGTAGGCCATTGTGTGCCGGTGGGAACAGATGACAAAATTTTAAAAAACTGTACACACACGCATAAATAAAAATAAAAAAAAAACCATCTGAGCGCTTTGATTTGTTGCTTTACAAGATTCAGCGCTATATAAATTCCATACATTATTATTATTATTATTATTATTATATATATATATATATATATATATATATATATATATATATATATATATATATATATATATACACACACAGGGGGGGGGATAGCCTAGTGGTTAGAGCATTGCACTTGTGCTCTGATGGCCTGGGATTGAGCTACTACCCGGGCACTCCGTTCAGGGGTATTTTGTTTTCTAGGGTCTTCAGATCATGAGAGCAATGCTCTAACCACTAGGTTTTTCTGCCCCCTCCCTCCAAACGTTTAGAAATGTAGGGTTGAATTTCCTTCTGATGGAATGGAAATCACCTAATTATCTATGCCAATACTCTCAAATAGATAAGTAAATACATTATCTGTCTGTCTGTCTGTCTGTCTATCTATCTACCTATCTATCTATCTATCTATCATCTATTTATCTATCTGTCTGTCTGTTTGTCTATGTATCTATCTATCTATCTATTTATCTATCTGTCTGTCTGTCTGTTTGTCTATGTATCTGTATCTCCCTCTCTTTCTCTCTCTCTCGACATATTATATATGTATATACACACACACACACATATATATATATATATATATATATATATATGTATATATACACACACACAATATATATGCGTGTATATATATATATATATATATATATATATATATATATTTATATATATATATATATATATATATATATATAACATAGCTAAACAAACAAAAATGGGCCGTGTGCTGCACAGCACACATTCTGAAAAGCACACATTCCTTAAGAAAGTTTGGAATGATTTATCAGAAACCAGTGTGATCCCAGCTGAACTCAGGTGTCTTGTTCAGTGAGTATTCAGTTATCAAATATCCCATAAGCCAGTTCAAGTTCTGTTAATCTCTGCTTGTGGGTACTTAAATTCTGCATGCAAACATTAGGGCAATGGAAAGCATGTCAGGAGTGTGTGATCTCGTAATATGCATTGAAAAATGTGTACGAGCACACAGAGACGAGGCTTTTTGCCAATATTATTTTATACTGAGAAATTCTCCTTTGTGTATGCATACTCATTGTTGTTGCTCTTCTTCTTCTTTTTGATCTTCATCATCATGATCATCATCCTCATGATTATTGTCATCGTCTTGTCATCATCACCATTGTCCTCTCCATTGTCATTATCATCCTCATTTTCTTTCCTTGATCCCTTTTACAACCATTTACTGTCTTTCACTGTTAAATTATGTTTCTTGTCTTTAAATATTTTGTCAGCATTGATTCTAGAAATCCTTTGACATCAAGTAAAACATCTCCCTCACCACTATCCATGCCCTCTCCTCCCAGTCCCCACCCCTACCCCATGCCACCCACTTCCATTCAGATAGTTCTTCTCTCTAATAGGGAGAGATAGGGTTGAACAAAGACATATTTAGGAAGGAGTCAAGAAAGGTGTAAATATAAAACCATTACATTGTCAGTCTCAGGTGTTTAGAATTTTAATTTCCCCTCATCTGGAGACATAGACCATAACAGACTGGATAATACAGGCCTACAATAAAACAACAGAAAAGGAAATGAAAACAGTATTTAACACAATTAAACAAAATGTAAAAAAAAATACAGGGAAGACGCAGAAAAAAGAAAAGAAAAGAGACCAACAAAGCACAGAAAAAGAAAGAAGACAATTCAATCTTAAGGTCCACCCTAGATTGTTTAGAAAGAGCAGAGACACAGACTCAGACACAGATACAGAGATATGACATTACAGACATACAGAGAATTACAGGGCTGTAGCCAAGCCCCAGCCACCCCTACATACACATAGACACATGTATTCATAAGTACACATGGGAATGGGGGTGGGGATGAGGGGATAGCCTAGTGGTTAGAGCATTGGGTTGCTCTCTAACCGCTTGGGATTGAGCCACCACTGAGGCACCCGTTCATATTTTGTTTTCTGGGGCTGTCAGATCATGGACACAATGCTCTAACCACTGACCTAATCTGCCTCCCCCCTCCTCTCCAGCACTTAGAACTGGAGGGCTGAATTTCCTTCTGCTGGAAATCACACTGTAATATACCACAAGGCTGTAATAAGTAGATACATGATAAAAGCACAAAACTTAACATCAATAGGATATGTGCTACACATCACAATTCCTGAACAGCATGTATTCCCTCAAGCATAAGGAATGACTCATCAGAAACTGGGTCTGATCCCAGCCTAACTCAGGTGTCTTGTTCTTTGTGTATTCAGTTACCTGATATCCCGTAAGCAGTTTCAAGTTCAGTTGATCTCTTCTTGTGTGTACTTAGCTTCTGCATGCAAACACTAGAGCAATGGAAAGTATGTCAGGAGTGTGTGATCTCGGAATATGCACAGACAAAATAATGCATACATGTATACAGGAAGAAAGCTTTTGCAAACAGTATACAATACTACAGTTTTCTTTTTGTCTTTGTATTGTCGTTGCTGCCGCTGTTGTTGCTGTTCCTCTTTGTTTGACTTTTTCCTGTTCTTCCTCTTTTTCTTCATCCTCTTGGTTGCCTTTGTCATCACTATTATTGTCTTTCCTTTGCCCTCCTCCTCCTCTTCCTCATCATATTTTCTGTCTTTTACCTTTTGATAACGTATTCATTCTGTTTCACTCTGAAATCATATTTCTAGAATTCCTATGATATTGAACAAGCCATTAGAGTTTTAACCACACAAATCCCTCTCACCCCTTACCACCCCTTTCCCCAGCCCCCAGCCCTACCCTATGCCACCCACTTTTACCAGGAGAAATCTTCTCTTCCACCATTTGTCTTTCCAAATCAGACAGGGCTGCCTTTCTTTTGACAAGAAGTCAGGCTGTGTTTGTTGACCAAGTTACCAGGGCTGCCAGGATATTAGGACTCTGGAAGCAGGCTCTGGACCAGATTCCTCCACCAGCAGTCAGAAAACAGATCAGGTTATCTGCCCCCCACACACATACAGTCAGTGAAGAGACTATTACAGTGAGAGAAAGAGGAGGAAGAGGGAAAACATATTTCCATAGTCTGCTCTACTGATGGTTGTCCCTGTTTTGTTTTGGTTTAGGTCAGGTTTCTTGAAGGAGAGGGGGAAGGAAGAGAAGAGAGGAGAAGAGAAAAGAAGAGAAGAAGACAAAGAAGAAGATGAAGATAAGAAGAAGAAGAAGAAGAAGAAGAAGAAGAAGAAGAAGAAGAAGAAGAAGAAGAAGAAGAAGAAGAGAAGAAGAAGAAAGAAGAAGAAGAAGAAGAAGAAGAAGAAGAAGAAGAAGAAGAAGAAGAAGAAGAGAGAAGAAGAAGAGAGAGAGGAGAGGAGAGAGAGAGAGAGAGAGAGAGAGAGAAGAGAGAGAGAGAGAGAGAGAGAGAGAGAGAGAGCAAAACAGACAGACAGACAGAGACAGACAGACAAACATACCAACAGACATACAGACAACCAAAGAGAAGCAGAGAAACAAACAGAGATAAAAAGAGGCAAATCATTAGACTGACAAAGAGATGGGGGAGAACAAAGACAGATTTAGGAAACAATTCAGGAAAGAAAACAAGTATAAAAACCATTACTTTGCCAGTCTCAGGTGTTCAGAATTTTAATTCCCCTTAGTCTGCAGGCATAGACCATGAAATAATGGCTAATGTAGGCCTACAATAAAACAACAGACAAGGAAATGAATGAAAACAGACTTTAGCAAAATATTGAAAAACACAATAAAGACACAGAGAGAATAAAAATGACAATGGTAGAATAAAATTAGGACCAACAAAACATAGAAAACGGAAAGAAAGCAATTCAATCTTCAGGTCCACCCTAGATTAATTAGAACGAGAAGAGACACAGACACAGACGCAGAAACAGACAGGCAGATGACAGACAGACATACAGAGATACACAGGACTGCAGAGAGACAGACACCCCCTTCCCTCCCCCCAACTTCTATCCATAAGCACCCCCTACAGATGTACATAAACACACACCAAAACACACCTTACTAGGGTGTGGGGATAGCCTAGTGGTTAGAACATTCTGCTCTCCCTCAGACAGCTGTGATCAAGCCATCCCTCAAGCCACTTGTCCAAGGACATTTTTCCAGGGCCATTAGATCATGAACACAAAACTCTATACCATCAGGCTACACCCTCTCCCCCACCCCACCCCCACACCACCAAGCACTTAGAAAAATAAGGCTGAATGTCCTTCTGATGCCACCATGTCATCTATGCTAATGCTCTTCAATAGATAAGTATAATACATGATAAAAAAGATACATGAAAAAGCATGCAACTGAACAAAAATAGGATATGTGCTACACATAACAATTTCTGTAAAGCACGAATTCCCTCAAGCATAAAGAATGACTCATCAGAAACCGTGTCTGATCCCAGCTTAACTCAAGTGTCTTTGTTCATTGTGTATTCAGTTATCTGATATTGCGTAAGCAGTTTCAAGTTCAGTTAATCTCTTCTTGTGTGTACTTAAATTCTGCATGCAAACATTAGGGCAATGGAAAGTATGTCAGGAGCATGTGATCTCGGGAATATGCATGGACAAAATAATGCATAGATGCATACAGAGACAAAGCTTTTGAAAACATTCTCTCACACTGCAGTTTTCTTTTGTTGTCTTTGTATTGTCATTGCTGTTGTTGTTATTCTTCTTTTACTACCATTCCATTGTCATTGTTTTAGTTGTTGTTATTGTTGTCCTTTTTTCTTCTTGTTCTTTTTCTTGATGTTCTTGTTCGTGTTCTTGTTTTTCATGTTGTGTTTGTGTTGTGTTGTTGTTGTTGTTGTTGCTTCTTCTTCTTCTTCTTCTTCTTCTTCTTCTTCTCGTCTTCTTATTATTCTCCATCATCATCATTGTCTGTCGTCACCATCAATATCTTTTCCCCCACTACCACCGCCACCACCACCAACCACCACCATCATCATCATTATCATCACCACCACCACCACCACCACCACCATCATCATTATCATCATCATCATCATTATCATCACCATCATCATCATCATCATCATCATCATCACTATCAATCAACATTATATTTTTCTTTCTTTTATCCTCTAACAATCATCCTTACTCTCTTTTACTGATAAATGATATTCTGAAAAGTCATATGACATCGAATAAACAGATTAGAGTTTTAACCACAAAAATCCACCATCACCCCTAACCACCCCCTCCACCAGACTCCACCTCCACCCCATACCACCCACTTTTACCCAGCAGAGAATTCTTCTCTTCCACCATTTGTCTTTCCAATCAGACAAGGCTGCCTTTC
Organism: Rapana venosa; assembly: GCA_028751875.1. Classification (NCBI taxonomy): domain Eukaryota; kingdom Metazoa; phylum Mollusca; class Gastropoda; order Neogastropoda; family Muricidae; genus Rapana; species Rapana venosa. The sequence goes on along the minus strand of CM054137.1, from coordinate 18,619,370 downwards.
TTTTGACAAGAAGTCAGACTGTGTTTGTTGACCAAGTTACCAGGGCTGCCAGGATATTAGGACTCTGGAAGCAGTCTTTGAACCAGATTCCTCCTCAAGCAGTCAGAAAACAGATCAGGTTATCTGCTCCCCACACACAGTCTGTGGAGAGACTATTACAGTGAGAGAAAGAGGAGGAAGAGGGAAAACATATTTCCATAGTCTGCTCTACTGATGGTTGCCCCTGTTTTGTTTTGGTTTAGGTCAGGTTTCTTGAAGGAGAAGAGAAGAGAAGAGAAGAGAAAGAGAGAGAGAGAGAGAGAGAGAGAGAGAGAGAGAGAGAGAGAGAGAGAGAGAGAGAGAGAGAGAGAGAGAGTACAGACAGAAAGAGTACAACAAAAAAACAGACGAGACGAATGGACGGGCAGACAGAAAGTCAATAGACAGACAGACAAACAAAGAGAAGCAGACAGACAGACAGAGATAAAAAGAGGCAAATCATTAGACTGGCAAAGGGAGGAAGGCGAACAAAGAAAGATTTACAAAGGATCCAGGAAAGGAGTAAATATAAAAATCATTATTTCCCCAGGCTCAGGTGTTCCCAATTTTAATTCCCCCTCGTCTGGAGACATAGAACATGACAGACTGGATAATGTAGGCCTACAATAAAACAACAGAAAAAGGACATGACAATGGACCTGAACAAAATTAAACAAATAAAAATGTCCATTGACGACAAAGACAGAATCAAAAGAGACAGGCAAAATTAGGATCAACAAAGAATGAAAAGGAAAAAAAGCAATTCGATCTTCAGGTTAACCCTACATTAATAAGAAAGAGCAGACACAGAAACAGACGCAGAAACAGACATAGACAGACAACAGACAACAGTCAGACATACATAGCAACAGTGCTGAAGACAGACAGGCACCAGCCACTAGCTCCCCCCTTACTTAAATCCATCCCCACACCCTACACACATACATGCAAAAAAATCCAGAGGTGGGGTTGGTCCTGAACAGGATTGCATAGTGGTCAGAGAGTTGCCCTTGAGCTCTGATGGCTCATAATCAAGCCACCACTGAGGTATACAGTCAAGGTTTTTGCGAACATTACATTTTATTTGTAGTTTCATTATTGAATCATAATTCTAAAAGAAAATCCTGTGACATCAAATAAACCTGTCAGAGCTTTAACCATACAGACTCCACCCAACCCATGCCACCCCTTCCCCTAACCCCTAACACTACCCTATACCACCCATCTTCTCAAAGAGAATTCTTCTCTTCCACCATTTGTCTTTCCAAATCAGACAGGGCTGCCTTTCTTTTGACAAGAGTCAAGTCAAGTCAAGTCAAAATTTTATTTCCAGATGGTACATTGAATAAGCAAGAAGTCAGGCTGTGTTTGTTGACCAAGTTACCAGGGCTGCCAGGATATTAGGACTCTGGAAGCAGGCTCTGGACCAGATTCCTCCACCAGCAGTCAGAAAACAGATCAGGTTATCTGCCCCCCCCCACACACAGAGTCTGTGAAGAGACTATTACAGTGAGAGAAAGAGGAGGAAGAGAGAAAACATATTTCCATAGTCTGCTCTACTGATGGTTGTCCCTGTTTTGTTTTGGTTTAGGTCAGGTTTCTTGAAGGAGAGGGGAAGAGAAGAGGAGGGAAGAGAAGAGAAAAGAAGAGAAGAGAAGAGGAGAGAAGAGAGGAGAGGAACAAAGAGGAGAGGAGAGGAGAAGAGAGAAGAGGAGAGAGGAGAGGAACGAAGAGGAGAGGAGAGGAGAAGAGAGGAGGGGAGAGCAGAAGAGAAGAGAAAAGAAGAGAAGAGAAGAGAAGAGAGAGAGAAAGAGAGAGAGAGAGAGAGAGAGAGAGAGAGAGAGAGAGAGAGAGAGAGAGAGAGAGAGAGAGAGAGAGAGAGAGAGGGGGGGGGAGAGAAAACAAATAGAGAGACAGAAACTGAGACTATGATTGCACTATGTAGTGAGTGGGTAATGTTGCAAGTGTTCTCTTCATACACCCGCATAATAATATCCCTAAATTACATCCCTTCAGTCACACTCTTCATAGAAGTAAAAAAAATGCCTAAGTATATTCTAAATTTCATGTATGTCCCCCTTTCGTAGAGTTCGTTTCTTGAAATAAAATTCTTCAATCTTTGTTCTTGGCTCTCAGAAGGAGAGATAGAAAGAGACAGACAAAGAAACAGAAAGAGAGACAGCAAAAACAAAAGAGAGAGAGAGAAAGAGAGAGAGAGAGAGAGAGAGAGAGAGAGAGAGAGAGAGAGAGAGAGAGAGAGAGAGAGAGGGAGAGAGACAGAGACAGAGAGAGAGAGCGAGAGAGAGATGTTTAATCATTGAAATTGTTGTTCTCTGAGTTTCATTATGACGATGACAGCTATAGAACCAATCATCTTGTGCCATATGGAGGAAAGTTTCATTTTCCTTGTACCAACAGTGTGACTGAAGTAATGTACCATGTCTACACCAGAAAAAAGAAGAAGAAGAAGAAAAAAGATCGGTTGACATTTTGATTTCTGGTACGTCTTTGCCTTTTTCGGCGATGAAATGCCAGAATAAAGGTGAGAAGTCTTTCAGTCAGAACTCCCAATTCCTGTTATTTTCAAGATCCACAAGTATCACTTTTCTTGCAGGAAAAAGGCATTACCTTTTTTCCCCACCAGTACTACCAGAACATAAAAATACGCCAACCTCTCCCCTCCCCACGCACATTCTGTCTGTGTGAGTTTGACCTCGTTTATATCTACCCCCCTTCTCTCTCTGTCTCTCTATCTCTCTCACTCTTTCACTCTCCTTCTGTCTCTGTCTCTCTGCGTCTTCCTCTCTTTTTAGTATCTAACTGGTATGTTAGCTAGTCATATATACATATTTGTTGGCTTGTACTGATTTAATACTAGGTAAATTATTATTATGGTCTGAAACTGTAATCAGTAGTAGCTCTCTCTCTCTCTCTCTCTCTCTCTCTCTCTCTCTCTCTCTCTCTCTCTCTCTCTCTCTCTCTCTCTCTCTCTCTTATTTCTTCCTCTCCTCACCTTTCCCTCCTTCTCATCTAACTCTTTCTTTCACACTTTTCTTTTCTTTTCTTTTTGTCCCAATCTGTGTATGTCTCTTTCTCTATTTTTTCCGTCTTTAATCTATGGGGAAAACCCCCATACAGTATGACATTTTATTATTGATAATATAATGATTTTACTTAATCTTAGTTTCCTGCTATTTTTTCTTCTTCTGAAATACAAAACCATCACTGAATAGCTAATGAGTGGATCAGTGGTCTAGAGGTAACGCGCCTGCCTAGAAAGCGAAAAGTCCGGGTAGGAAGTGTGCGGTGGTTTGAATCACGTTTGGGCCCGAAACTTTTCCCACATTCATTAGACCATTAGTGATGGCCTGGGTGCTAGTCTTTCGGATGAGACGATAAACCGAGGCCCCATGTGTTACACATAAGTATTTAGCGAGGGTAAAAGAACCCACGGCAACAAGAGTGAAAAAAGCCACTCTAATTCTGATAGGGAAACAAATACAGTTGCAGACAAGAAAAAGAAAAAGAAACCCTAACGGGTGGCGCTGCTTTTGTGGCGACGCGCTGTCCCCGGGGAGAGCAGCCCGAAATTTCACGCAGATTAATCTGCCGTGACTTAAAGTGATATAAAATAAATAAATAAATAAATACTTTGGCTATGCGTTTTAGCTAAATAATAAAAATAATAATAATAATAATAATACTACTACTACTAATAATATTAATAATAATAATAATCATAATACTACTACTACTACTTCTACTACTACTACTACTACTACTACTACTACTACTACTACTACTACTACTACTACTACTACTACTACTACTAATAATGTATGGAATTTATTTAGCGCTGAATCTTGAAAAGCAACAAATCAAAGCGCTCAGATGACTTTTTCTTTTTAAATATCGAGGACAATGGAACAAGCACCCATGTGCTTTTCTACATGTAGTCCCCGTGTGTATGCGGTTTTGTAAATTTTGTCATCTGTTCCCACCGGCACACAATGGCATACTCTTTCAAAAAGCGAACAGAACCTTCCTAACAAGCAACCTTCCTAACATCATCCACAGACACAAATTGTCTGCTTCTATGTCTGTTCCTCACACGTCGTACAAGTAGGTTTCTTTCTAAGAAGAAGGCAGCTTTAACATTGTTGACAGAGGTTCTGTAGGCAGTCAGGATACTGTGACTCTGGAAGCAGGCTCTGGACTAGACTCTCCTCTGGCATCCAGAAAATGGTTCCGGTCCTTTAGGCCACTACCCTACACACTTCACCACCTTTACCATCACCTATCGCAGTAGTCCTTTGGACCGTGGGGGCACCAATGAAGATTTGGCAACCAGCTTCCTTCACTTCCCTAAGTAAGAGGAAATGGAAGGGGTTGAGGTGGGGATGGGGGTGGGGGATGGGGGTGAAGGGGAGGGGAGATACCGCCTTTCTTTCTACTCTGCTATGTTGTGTGTGAGCTCTGAGAGTCTAGTCCCTGTTTTGTTATCCTTTGGATCAGGTTTCTGGTGCGAAGGTGGGAACAGAGAGTGGGCGAGAGAGAGAGAGAGAGGGTGAGAGAGAGAGAGAGAGAGAGAGAGAGAGAGAGAGACAGACAGACAGACAGAGAGAGAGACAGAGACAGACAGGGAGACAGATAGAGACAGAGACAGGGACATGGACAGAGACAGACAGACAAGGACAGGGACTGGTACAGAAAGAGACAGACAGACAGACTTACAAATAAATAAACAGATCGACAGACACAGATAGATAGAGACAAGGAGAGAGAGAGAGAGGGAGAGAGAGGGAAACAGAGATAGAGAGACAGAGAAACAGGGACAGACAGAGACAGAGACAGAGCTATGAATAAACACAATACCCGTACCAAAATAAATTCAAATCGGTTAAAAAAGCACACCCAAAACCCCCCAACCAAACAAAAAACCCCAAACCAACAGAAAAATTAACAACAACAACAACAACAACAACAACAACAACAAAAGCAATGAAATAAAGAATGAAACAACCAAAATAAATTTTAGAAATTAAAAAACAACTAATGGACGAAGAACAACGCCAGTAAAGAAAGAAATAGCTACCCACAGACAGAAACGAGACCAAAGCACACATCATTCCCTCCCCCTCTCATAACCACACACACACACACACACGCACGCACACACACAGACACACACGCACGCGCACCACACACACACACACACACACACACACACACACACACACACACACACACACACACACAGAGAAAGAGAGAGGGAGACAGAGAGAGAGGGAGAGAGAGAAACTTACTTCTGAAAAAAAATCATCAATAGACTATCACCAAGATAACTAAAATACAAAAGAAAGTATCAAGTTTCAGACAATTCTGCAACTTAAAAATTTCAAATCCAAACTACCCCATTGGAGCCACAACACTGTTAAAAGAAACAACATAACACTGTTCAAAGACCTGAACTTCTTCTGCACCTCTGGGGTTTAAAATTCAAGCTGCTCCAGTCGGGTCCCATTGTAGGAAATCTATTGCAGACGTCATGGTCCAGAACATTGCCACCTATTTAGAAAGTGGAACAAGGTGACCCAGATTTCTCAGGTTTTTGTTGGTCTATTTGGAATCGGGTTGGGGGGTGGGGTGGGGGTGAAAATCGTTTTCATGGCTGCATGCACAACAATTTGTGAATGGAATAGTTACATATGCAGGCAGATAACGAGAGAAAGAGAGAGAGAGAGAGAGAGAGAGAGAGAGAGAGAGAGAGAGAGAGAGAGAGAGAGAGAGAGAGAGAGAGAAAGAGCGAAAGAGAGAGAGAGACAAACAGACAGACAGACAGACAGAGACAGAGACAGGAAAAGAGAGAAAGACAGACACACACAGAGATGTTTATCAATTGGTTGTTTATTTCGAAGATAATGAACATGTACGCATGTATTTTTTTTTTCTTACATCAGGCCCTGTGTGAATGCAATTTTGTATAACATATTTTCTGTAGAGAAAGCATAGAGAGAAACAGAGAGACAATGACAATGACAATGACAAATTCTTTTATCTCGAGGATAATGAATAAGCACACATGTGCTTTTTTACATCCAGTCCCCGCCCGTTAGGGATACATCTTAATAATAATAACCCAATACTTATACAGTCTCGCAATAAAAACAAGGGGAAATAACCCTTTTCAAAACAGCTCCCCCCAACAACCCTCCCCCCCCCCCCCCAAAGCAAGCAATTAAAAGAAAATCCTAAGAATACCCCACCCCTACCCCCACCCCCCAAAAAACCCTAACCAAAACAAACAAACAAACAAAAGAGAAGGAAAAGCCAAACCAACAAAAGATGATAAAAAAGAGAAAAACAGACAAACAACAACAACAAGAACAAGAGCTACAACAAAGCCAAGAAAAATAACACAACCAAACTTAATAAGTCATAAAGATAAACATCTACACATTGTCAAATGGTACACATACTTGTTACACATAATTATAAGATATTGAAATAGGGCACTCATTAAAACTTAAGTACAGAGGCAAGTCCAATAAAGTATTGAAAATATAAAAATATGAATCCTTCATCAGGATATACTATGACTATAAGCAGGACGATAAAAGGTGAGAGAGAGAGAGACAGAGACAGAGAGTGTGTGTGTGTGTATTTCAGAGATAATATCCAATATATAAATCCCAAAACAGTATGCGATCCCATCAACACTCATTTTAGATTATACTCGTTTCAAATTATATGTCATGATAATGAAATAAATTTAATACCCATACATCCACACAATAAAAACAAGAAACAAACCAAGAAGAAATTAAAAACTATACAGTCGTTTAGGGAGAGAATATGGGTGGGTGAGTGAGTGAGTATGTGTGTGTGTGTGTGTGTGTGTGTGTGTGTGTGTGTGTGTGTTTGAGCGTGTGTGTGTGTGTGTGTGTGTGTGTGTGTGTTTGAGTGTGTGTGTGGGGGGGTGGGGGTGGGGGGGGGGGGTGTTTCAGGGATAATACTAAATATGTAATACTCACATAGCACACGATCAACACA
>CM054137.1:18594799-18604799 GCA_028751875.1 Rapana venosa | reverse complement strand
GGGGAGGGGTGGATGGATCTAGGAATAGGTAATGTAATTATAAAAGAGAAATAAGGGAGAGAAAAAACATACAAAGCAAGAATCAACAACACAAATGAGAAAATGAATTCTAAGCCCCACAGAAACAAAAAAAAGATATTCAAAGACAACCGAAATAAATATATGTATAAAACAAGTACAGCATCACCAACAACAAAACACACACATACAACACTAAGCATCAGGAAGTAGAATAAAGCCAAAAGCATAAAGTTTCAAAGGATTATGTACCATGGAAGAAATCGAAATCTGATTCTTCCTTTGCAACATCAATTTTTAAAACAAAATATCATATTTCTAAAGATCATTAGCTGTGGAAGTCTCGGACATGTCCTTCACGACATCCGAGACAAGCTGTCCAATTAATCATTGTATGCATTTTGTCTTTTTTGAAAAACTATTCTTGAGTGTTTTCTGTTTGCTGATTAAAAAAGAGTTGATACAACACATCATCTACGTGAAAAGAACGCACCATACACTAAAGTATCACACAAGGTGCTTTCAAATTAGTATACAGCACCATCTTCCTCAGAAAGATGATCCTAAGACAGTGCCAGACTATCGAAACTATCAGTCTTATAAGCCATTCAAGCAAGATAATATTTAGAATCACTATCATGAATAGACTCAACAGACAATCCCTTGAAGGCAAATAGAAAAACAAGCTGGGTTCATGTCTGGAAGGACTACGACTGATCTGATTTTTAACTGCGGGTTTATTTTATCCAGAAACATGTCCAACTCCCCCATAAAGATCCGTTTCACAATTCCATCGATGTTAAGAAAAGCGTTTGATAGAGTGTAGCATGATGGACTGTGGCAAACCCCCAGAACTTGTAACGCTGACGAAGGGTTATTACAGATCATTAAGACCTTCTATAACAATGTCAGCAGTGTTATCCTTATGAATACCTCGATCAGAGATTTCTTTCTAACAAAAGTAGGAGTCAGACAAGACTGCATATTCTTGCCTATTTTATTAATCCTCATTCTTGCATCAAGATCTTGCAAGAGATGCTCCTTGAATGCCACACCACTGCATCTCTTTGGTGTAGATTCATATAGAATCTGCAGTTTGCTGACAACATTGATCTCCTAGGACACAAAAGCTGCGACCTCCAAGAACTTACAAGCACGTTAGAAAAATGAGCTAGCACTTATGGTATGGAGATCTGTGCAGAGAAGTGACTTCTTCATATAGCCAGGCTCTACAATGACCAAAGATGTCCGCTCTGCAGTTAAAGATCAGACTAGCCCATGCAAACTCAGCCAGGGAAAAAGTTCAGCAGGATCTGGAAAAGCAAAGAGATCAGCTTCCCAACAAACTTGAAGTTGTTTAGAATGCTCCTCATTTACATACCGTTGCACGGGTCTTAAAGCTGGACCTTTACTACAGAACTAGAAAAGGAAATCTGAACTTTGAAATGAAATCATTCAGAAGGCTTCTACACATTCTCTGGCAGCACCACAGATCTTACAGATCAGTGAGGCAAGAGGTGATAATAAAAGCTGGGTCACAGGAATCCCTTCTGGCTTTGGTAAAGAGAAGGAAGCTGGAATGGTTCGGCCACGTCACGTGTCATAACTCTCTTTGCCAAGACTTTTCTGCAGGGGACACTTGACTGAGGAAGAGCAGGGCTAGACAGATAATAAACTGGATACACAGCATCAAAGATCGGATATGCCTTGACATGGTGCTTTTGTTGCAAAAGGCAGAAGGCAGACCAGCCTGGAGTTGTGGTAGTGTGTTGACCTGCATGTCCTGCGAGTTCCTCAGATGACCATCTTGGTCGAGGGACTGCTGATGCTAATGACAGCACCACGCCTCTCATGAACACCATTCTCTGCCTCTTTCTGTATATCTATCTACTTGTCTGTCTGTCCAACCGTTTGTCTGTCTAACCATATTTTTGTTGCTTGGGGCTATTTTTTTCTCTTTTTTTCTGATGAACAAGCCACACCTAAGAAAACTGCAGTTTGACATTTTGCACAGAGATCTGATTCCAAAACTTCCAGCAGCCGAATGACAAAATAATAATCCTGTTTCGAGCTAGTTTTCAGAATTTCCTGCAACTGAAGCAAATTTGAAATAAGCACAATTGACAAAGGAAATGATGTCAGTGCACAAAACACACACACACTCACACACACACGCACGTATGCACGCACGCACACACACACGCACGCCATACACGTACATAAAACGAGAAAGACAGGGCATGAAAATGCGTGTGAAGAAGAGATGAGATCAGACAAGGAAAAAACAAACTTGGAAAAAACAACAACATCTGCAACAGAAACGTGGGAATGAATTCAAAGCTACACAGAAGACACAAATATAGAAACAGCCAGAGAAAAACAACCCAGAACAAAATAAACAAAACCTTCCAAAACGAAACAAAACCTTGGATATATTCATGTAAAAAATACACTAGCAAGCTGATCAGAGCCTGAAGCATCAAATTTCAAAGAAGTGTGCTGCAAACTGGAGGCTGAAATCTGATTCCCCTCATTCCACTCAGACATTTATTTGCTTTTGGCTGTTTGTGTTTTGGGTATTTCTTTTGCCAAATAAAATACACTGCTAAAAATCAAAGACTGTGTGGTGTCTGGGACACTTCCTTTCTAAGATCAGAGAGGAATGATCTATATTTGTAATGAATATATTTAGCTAGTGTTCTTGGGTGTTACCTGTGCGTTGCTGATTGAAAACAAGGTAATAAAATGTGTCAAACTGATGAAACAACACATGGATGCACTTTTTAGGGTGGTGAGGAAAGTGTCTGCCTATCTATCTATCTATCTATCTATCTATCTATCTATCTATCTATCTATCTATCTATCTATCTATCTATCTATCTATCTATCTGTCTATCTATCTATCTATCTATCTATCTCTGTATCTATCTATCTATCTATCTATCTCTCTCTGTGCATCTATATATATTTATCTATCTCTGTATCTATCCATCTATCTCTGTATCTATTTACCTATCTATATATCTATCTATTGAGGGCTGGATGAAAAAAAGTCTTGTTACTGAATATATTACCCTCATAAAATAAAACTGCGTTTGCGTTTGCGTCTATATCCACGTCTGTCTTCCTCTCTATCTTTCTGTCTGTTTCTCTTCCTCCCTGTATGTATCTCTCCTAACTCACTCTCTCTCTCTCTCTCTCTTCTCTCTCCTCTCTCTCTCTCTCTCTCTTCTCTCTCTCTCTCTCTCTCTCTCTCCTCTCTCTCTCCCTCCTCTCTCCTGTCTGTTTGTCTGTGTCTGCCTGCCTGCCTGCCTGCTGCTTGCCTGCCTGCCTACCTGCCTGCCTGCCTGCCTGTCTGTAGTTGTCTGTTCTCTCTGTTCTCTCTCTCTCTCTCTCTCTCTCTCTCTCTCTCTCTCTCTCTCTCTCTCTCTCTCTCTCTCTCTCTCTCTCTCTCTCTCTCTCTCTCCCTCAGCTTGTTACAGTCCAGATTGAGAAACAAGCCAGACTAGGTAGCCTATGTGGCAGGGCTGGCGGTTGTGTTGGCAGTCAGTCACTCAGCGGTCCTCTAGGGAGGAAGGAGGGAAGCAGTGTTCTCGTTTTCCGCACGTCCTGAGGTGACACCTCTCTGATGACTTCACCGTCTGTCCTCGCTCATCTGTCTTCTGTCAATGGCACCACTTGCAAACTCGTTTTGTTGTCACCAATCTTCGTGATTTTTTTAAAAGAGTTTTTTGGTTCTATGCTTTATTTTAGTTGGTCTTGTTCTTGTTTTTTGCATTTGTTCTGTATACTATCCTGGTTGTTGATGTCTGGACGGGTTTTACTGGTGTCAGTGCTGTATTTGAATAACAAGAAATAGTGGTAATTGTGATAACAATGATAAAATTGATGATGATGATGATGATGATGATGATGATGATGAAGAAGAAAAGAAGAAGAGAGAAGAGAAGAAGAAGAGAAGAAGAAGAAGAAAAGAAGAGAAGAAGAAGAAGAAGAAGAAGAAGAAGAGAGAAGATGATGATGATGATGATGAAGATGAAGAAGAAGAAGAAGAAGATAGAAGAAGAAGAAGAAGAAGAAGAAGATGATGATGATGATGATGATGATGATGATGATGATGATGATGATGATGAGATGGTGGTGGTGGTTGTGGTGGTGGTGGTGGTGGTGGTGACTGTGGTGATAGTGGTGATTGTGGTGATGGTGATGATGATGATGGTGATAAAAAAGAAGAAGATAAGAAGAAAGAAGAAGAAGAAGAAGAAGAAGAAGATGATGATGATGATGATGATGATGATGATGATGATGATGATGATGATGATGATGATGATGATGATGATGATGAAGAAGAAGAAGAAGATGAAGAAGGAGGAGGAGGAGGTGAAGAGGAGGAGAAGGAGGGTATAATCACTGCTCCAGCTATTAACAAAAATGCCAAAAGAGAAAGATTATGATAGGAAATATGATTATTGTAATAAGACATACTTCCAAGAAAAATGTTTTTGTGTTTACTTTTCAGTTTCTCAAGTAGGACTGGAATAACTCTGTCATAAGTGATCAACATCCAAAAGATACATTCAAGAGATAGTTGGTCAACAATCAACCCGATGCACTAACAAAGCTTGATCACCTGTATGTTCATGTGTTTCTATTTCTACAACTCCTTACCCATCAATGAAAAAGTATTTGACTTACTGTGCTAACTTGATCTTATGCATGTATATACATACCAAGATAAGTCACCTACATTACCCTATTGTGAGCCGACATTACACATGATAAAATATCCATATACTTATTCTCAGCACGACTCACTGAAATTCAAGGCACAAGTTTCACAAATCTTAGACAAAAAAAGTTCAATAATAATAATAATAACAATAATAATAATAATAATAATAATCATAATAATAATAATAATAATAATAATATATGGAATTCATATAGCGCTGAATCTTGTAAAAAAACAAAAAGAAATCGAAGCGCTTGCACTCAAATCATTTACACGCATGCAACTCTCCTTAAACATAATGAACAACAGATTTCAAATCCATGCGCGCGCACGCACGTACGCACGTACAAATTAGGGACAGATATGAGGGGAAAAGTCTCAGGTAGGAAATAAGTGTGTTCTGAGGCTGGATTTGAAGGCATCAAGTGAAGGCTTTTGGCGAAGTGAAAGAGGGAGGTCATTCCATTTGGATGGACCAGAAACAGAGAATAATCTACTCACCGGATTTTTAAGTTGGAAAGACAATGCCATAAAAAAAAGCAATGGAATAAAGTTTGAGATAGATCACGGGATGAGAGAAGAGGAACCTAGAAGAAAAACTGTGCGGGCCGGTGGATGCCCTACAGACGACTGCTACATTCCTTAGGCGAACTGGTCTCTTGGTGTAAAACAAGGCATCGAAAAGAAGAAGAAGAAGAAGAGAAGAGGAAGCTAGCTAAAGACAGCTTTTCGATAGGCTGTATCTTGGTTACTATCCTGACTCCACTCCACCTCTTATCATCCTTAGCCTACTGCAGACAGAGTCTTGGGGTACATACAGTGCTTGCCATGCCAATATCATTGACTAACAATGTCTCCTTTCTCAGCTTCAGCCGTCTGGAGCTTAAAAGATAGACTGCTTCCTAGAGGAGGGCTTTTTTATATCCTTCCTTTTCCTTCGGAATTCTTTGTCACGAACCATTTTTGTGCCAGCGTTTGAGAACACTGCTGGTTTGTCTGCAGCTCACACAAATGATATTTACAGATACTGAGTCAACACGTTTTATTGTTACATTTCCAACAAGTCTATTTCTTTTTTTCATTCAATATGTTTGCACTTAGATGAACTGTGTAGAAGCAAGTACACAAGTTAAAGCTCTTCCTGTCTCTTATTTTTTGTAATTCTTTCATGCACTTGATTTGTCTTACTGTTACGTTGTGCATCCTTACATTAGTCTGTTAAACTGTCATTGTCTTCATGTTGATCCGGTTCTATTTATATTGTCCCCTCTTCTCCATCTGCTGTTTATACTTTCACCTGTGGGAATAGGAATTGTTCTCCCTCCCTCCCTCTTTCTCTCTGTCTGTCTGTCTGTCTGTCTGTCTGTCTGTCTCTCTCTCTCTCTCTCTCTCTCTCTCTCTCTCTCTCTCTCTCTCTCTCTCTCTCTCTCCATTACCCTCTCTATCCTCTCTCCCCTTCATCCTACTCTGTCTTTTACAATATCCATGTCCAAGAGGTTTAGTTCAAAGTCAAACTATGACTTGGTTATGGATCTTCCAAACTGCCACGCTATCATAGCTCTATCATCCTTTGCAGTATGCCATAGGATATCTTTGCAGTCTGTTCAAAAGATGTTATGTATTACAGTATTTCTTAATTTTCAATCAATTGCAGAATGCCATAGAAGGTTATTCACTATAGTATTCACCTTGTCTGTTTTATTTACTCTTTAGAGTAAGTCGTATTCTTCACCTTCGGGGGATGGAGGGGTGTGGGGGGGGGGGGGGGGTGGGGGGAGGGGGGGGGGGGGGGGAGAGAAAAGAGAGAGAAAGAGAGAATGCGAATGCGAAAGTTTTATTCATTATAGGCCTTGGCCCCTCATGAAGGGGTGTGTGTGTAAGAGAGACAGAGAGAGAGAGAGAGGAGAGAGAGAGAGAGGAGAGAGAGAGAGTACATTCTACTGCATGGCAGTTTTATCACTTTCCACTGTGCAACAATGAACTGCTTTGTGTTGGTAAGCGTTCAGTTTTTCCATTAAAATATAGGGGAAATAAGATAAGCCATATCCCTTCTCTGCCCCAAAACAGTGTAGCTAGCTGCCTTTTAACTCACCAGGAATTTCCTGTTTTATTTCTGCCTTCTGGCTACACAATGAACATTACCTTTACAGGACTGTGATTGCCACTTGTGTTTTCTTGACCATTACATTCCTGAAGCAAGCCCATAGATTAATGAGTCTTTAGATACGACAATCTTTCCAACTCAATATAAATGACTGATAAATCATTTTGCTTTTATTGTGGAGTAGTAGTTTCAAATCTGATTTTAGCTGAGAAGTTAGGACATTGATTTGAAGCAAACATTATAACGTGGAATTGAACTTGAAGCATCGAGCCCCCAAAGCAAAACAAACCAAGACAACAATACAAAGCAACACATAACAAACACACAACTAACGAAAGAAAATTAAAACCCACCTACCAACACCCAAGAAAACAAGTTATTAAGCAATCAAGCTAGCAGCCAAGCAACCAAGCAAGCAACGAACTATCGAAACAGCCAGTATTTTTTTAAGGGAAATGAGTAACGATATTCTTAGAGAAAAGGACCCCCCCCCCCCCCCCCCAAAAAAAAAAAAAAAAAAGCCACTCCCTTAAAAATATGGCCAGTTACCCCAAGTCCATTCCAATTTCCCTACGGTTGCCAAACAAAATAATAATTATTATAGGTCATGGACCACATGAAGCCTATGAGCAGATTACTGTAAAACTAGAGCAAGATGACCCAGATTTTCCATCTTTCAGGATATCGGTTGTACGTGGTTATAGCCTGTAATTCCTTTCGTATAGGCAGAGTAGAAGTGTGGGATATGTTTAGCACTTGACTCGTGATCTGAGATAATTTGAGAGTCTGGGTTTGAGTCTGCTGCTAACAAGGAATCATTACTGGGTTTTTTTCTCTTGCTTTTTTGTTCGTCTATTTTTTCCCTACGTTCCTCACCTTCAGCTCCAAGATTAACCCATAGTGAAAGTTTGCATATGCAACCATTGTTCCACCATTAAAGTAGCCGCATTTCATATTCAGGGATGATTGTTGAATTTGAACTTGCTCCTGTGTAAGTCTTACGGGTGAAATTTTAAGCTGAAGCCCTGAGTGTGAACGAAAATATAACATTTTGGCATATGCAAAACAAACCCCCCAATCTTTTTAGAAAGAATAAACCAGGTACTGCAAATGGTACAGAAGACAGGACAAGACCCAGCATGCAATTTGAGACCCATAAAGGGATGGGCTCAACCAGATTCAGTTTGGCTAACGGGCACACCACGAGTTTCAGTGTGGCGCTTCAATATCTTCAGAGAGCTAATCAGCAAGAAAGAGAAGAAAAAAGTTGGTCAGTGGCTGAGAGAATAAAAAAAACCATCTTCTGGAGCACTGACTCCCCCCCCCCCCCCCCCCCCCATCCCCACCCCCTTCCAGTTTCAAGCTGACAAGAACATTGTAGGCCTACCCATGCTTGTGCATGTTATTCGTTATTCTAAGTTTGAGCGTGTACATGAAGTGTACACACTAGTTTGTATCACACACACACACACATACACACACAGACAGACAACACACACACACACACACACAACACACACACACACACACACACACACAACACCATCTAGTCAAAGTCAAAGTCAGTCAAAGCCAAATTTTTATTTCCATATCTTTATTTCCATATGGTACATCGTCTTTTTTCCCCGTTTTTTACCTAAAGCTTCAAGGTTAACTAACCCATAGTGGTATTTTGTATACGCGACCATTTGACTTTGACACACGCATGCGCGGACACACACATACACTCACACACATGCACGCTCTCACACACATGCGCACTTAGAAGAACAGCTAAACAGCACTAATAAAACTAAAGACAGACGAAAACCAACTTACAAAGAGCAAAACGCAGGGAAAAAAAGAAAACAAAATCTTGTCTGTCTGTCTGTCTGCCCCCCCCCCCCTCCCTCTCTCCCTCTCCTGCTCTCTCTCCTCTCCTCCCCTATCTCTCTCTCTCTCTCCTCCCCCACCCCTCCTCCCAGCTCTCTCCCTTCCCTTCACCTCTACCTTGGGACCGAAGCTGAAAGCCCCCATACAGAAACAAAAGCGCGGCAAGCCAAAACAACAACGATGTTTATGTAAAAAAACAAAACAAAACCAACAACCCACCAAGCGAGCTAATTAAAGCCTGAAGCATCAAGTTTCCAGTGACTCCCCTGTAAAGCCTGCAGTTTGAAATATGACCTGCTCCATTCCATCTTCCCCCATGTACCCTGTTGCCAAAGAAAATACGCGGCACCAGGCAAAGAAACCGTGGGAAGTCTGGATGGGGGTGGGGGGCCTAAGGTCTACCCTCTTACCCCCTTCTTCAGGAGTGGAGAAACCCAGAGATAGCCTAGGCCTATAACGCGACTGATAACGTTTTGGTCTCCCACAACGTAGGCATCGTTGTTTTTTGCTTTTTTATAGTAGGAGTCTGGGTTTGATATTATTGGTGTTTGGGTGTTTCTTAAAGGTATAAGCTGTATATATGAGCATTGTAGGTAAATGTTTATTTGTGTGATATGTTTGTAATGTTTATATAGAAACATTTAGATCAGGAGAAAGTGTGCGTAATAAGTACAAGTACAGGAACACAGTCGTACACACGAGCATTAGAGTACATTCGTGGAATCCCCCAGTGAATAAACAAATCTACGAAGAAAACACACACAGACACACACACACGCGCGCGCGCACGCACGCACGCATAAGAACAAGCAAATCAGTAAAGAAACATGCTTATTAAATAAAATAAGCACATAATATTTTTATTGACGTTTCGCACCACACTACATATTCCTGATAGAAGAGAGAGAGAGAGAGAGAGAGAGAGAGAGAGAAGAGAGAAAAGAGAGAGAGAAGAGAGAGAGAGAGAGAGAGAGAGAGAGAGGGAGGGAGGGAGGGAGGGAGAGACAGAGAGAGCGAGAGCGAGAGAGACAGACAGACAGACAGAGACAGATAGAGAGACAGAGACAGACAGACAACAGACACCCACACAGACACCCACAGACCGATAGAGGCAGAGACAGACACACAAAAGAGAAAGAGAGAGAGAGACAGAGAGACAGAGAGAGACAGAGAGACAGAGAGAGAGACAGAGATAGAGAGATACAGACAAACAAACAAATAGAGACAGAGACTGTACTGCTTTAAATAAGAAAAACAATTCAACTCCTATCGAT
>CM054137.1:18572299-18587299 GCA_028751875.1 Rapana venosa | reverse complement strand
GTCATCTGTTCACACCGGCATACTAGGGCCTACTCTTCCGAAAAGCGGAATCAGGTTTCAACGTGTGCGCAAGATGTTCTGCGTGCGTTCGTACTCGGGACCTCGGTTTATATAGTTTCATCCGAAAGGCTGTTGTGGTGAGAGTGGAGTCGGCACTGATGTAAACTCCTGGGGAAAATATCCCCTTGAACTGGGATTCGAACCTGGGTCAGCAGATCACGAACGCAATGAGGCATGAGATCGTCAGAAAGAAAGGTGAGATCATTTTTGTTTTAGATTTGTTTGTTTGTTTGTTTGTTTCTTGGCAAGAGCTCAAAGATTCCCCAACTGTGAGATGTTTGTGTATCTGACCGTTTTGGCCCACATTAAGGTAGCCACATTCCAACATTGGGGATCATATCTAAACACAACATCAACGGGCATGCGGGTTGTTGTTGTTTTTTTCCTCTTCTTTTAAATATATTTATGTCATCCATTCTTACCGGCACGAATGGCCTATTCTTTCGAAAGGAAGGAACATGTTTTAACGTGTGCGCAAGATGTTCTGCACACGGGGACTTGGTTTATAGTCTCATCCGAAAGATATTCGTGGGAGTGGGGTCAGTACTGATGTTACCTCTAGTCTAGAAGGACAAAAACAACCTTTGAACGGGTGGTGGCTGAAACGGGGGCTCGAACACGGACCGCCGAAGTGCGAGCGCAACGTTCTAGCCACTAGGCTATCCCTTTCATCATTCCTCTCCCTCAAATTTCCCCCCCTACCCCCCAGCCCCCCCCCACCTCCTTCGAAACAAAACATTTTTCGTCGAGCGCATTGTCCACACGACTTTTCTCATCTTTCTTTATATATTTCTCATCTAGCCACCTTGACGGGTGAGGGTCACACACACAACGATCAGCGCAACGTCTTGCCACAGGTATCCTTCTTTCTGTCCCCTTCCCCTCTCCCCCCTCCCCCCCCCCCCCCCCCTTAAATCAAATTTTTGTCGACGGTTCTTCGTTCTCTACCCACTTTTCTACTTTCTTTACTTATCTTTTCCTTGCCAGTCAGGTTGTCTAACTCACGATAGCTGAAGTCATGTGCCAGAGAGTCTTTTTTTCTTTCTTTTCTCTTTCTTTTGTCTTCTTTCTTCTTTCTTTTTTTTTTTTTCTTTTTTTTCTTTTCTTTCTTTCTTTCTTTTTTCTGTCTGTGCGTTTGTCTTTCTTTTCTTTTTCTTTCTTTTCTTTTTCTTTTTTCTTTCTTTTCTTTTGTTTTCTTTCTTTTTTTTCTTTCTTCTTTTCTTTTCTTTGTGTGTTTTCTTTTCTTTTCTTTTCTTTCTTTTCTTTCTTTTTTCTTCTGTTCTTCTCTTCTTTCTTTTTCTTTTTCTTTCTTTTCTTTTTTTTTTTCTTTTCCTTCTTTTTCTTTCTTTCTTTTTTCTTTTCTTTTTCTTTTTTTTCTGTCTGTGCGTTTGTCTGCTTTCTTTCTTTCTTTTCTTCTTCTTTTCTCTTTCTTTCTTTCTTTCTTTGATTTTCTCTTTCTTTCTTTTTTCTTTCTTTCTTTCTTTCTTTCTTTCTTTCTTTCTTTCTTTTTCTTTCTTTCTTTTCTTTCCTTCTTTTTATTCTTTATTTATTTGTTTGTTTCTTTTCTTTTCGTTTCGTTTCTTTCTTTCCTCTTTCTTTCTTTTCTTTTCTTTCTTTCTTTCTTTCTTTCCCCTGGTCGTCTGGAAGTAGACAGCCAATGATAAATTTGCTTCCCCTTTTTATCGTGCAGTTCTTTCTTTTATGTTTTTTGTTGTTGAGAATGCTGCTGAAAGAATGAGCATTATTTTGGATGGTCATTAAATAAACCAAAAACCAACCCAAACAAACAAACAAGGACAAGAACAACCCCCCCAAAAAAAACAACAACAACAAAACAACACAAATAACAACCAACAACAACAACAAACCAAACAAACTAAACCAAGAAAATTAGAGGTACTTGTAAGAGGATATATCAGCATTAGCAGAGCTGAAGAACTGTAGTGTATTGTATTTTACTATATTGTATTTGTACTGTATTGTATTGTACTGCATTGCTTTGTATTCCATTGTATGATATTGTGTTTGTATTGCATTGCATTGTATTGTATTGCATTGTGTTGCGTTGCATTGTATGATATTGTATTGTATTGCATTGTGTTGTATTGCATTGTGTTGCGTTGCATTGTATGATATTGTATTGTATTGCATTGTGTTGTACTTCATTGCATTGCATTGTGTTGTGTTGTATTGTACTGTATTGTAATGTATTGTATTGTATTGCATTGCATTGTATTGTATCGTATTTTGTCGTATTGTGTTGTTTTGCATACCACTTTTCACATATTTCAATGCACGAAGTTCGGACTGGTCTCCTTGGAAAGAGAGCGTCGCCACAAGAGCAGCGCCACCCATTGGACTTTTTTCCCCCAGTCTTCAGGTGTATTTGTTACCGTATTAGAGAGTCTATAATTATTTCTTCGGAATTTGTCCCAGGCACAAGTTTTGTTTCGTGGGTTTTTTACGTGAACTGAATGCGCCTTAGGAAAGAGACCTCTGTTAACTGTCTCATCAGAAAGACTACCACCCAGACCACCACTCAAGGTCTAGGGATGAGGAAAACCGTGCTTCTCACTTATTAGGCAGGTGTGCTGCCTCTGGACCACTTACTTACGCAGTTAGAAGCCGTACCAGCAGCTTCCTCATTACAAATATCAACAAACGCAACAACCAAAGCCGCAGCAGCAGCAGAAAGGATATCATCATCATCATCATCATCATCATCATCACCATCATCATCATCACCACCATCATCACCATCATCACAATCATCATCACCATCATCATCATCACCACATCATCCATCATCATCACCACCACCACCACCATGATCATCATCATCATCACCATCATCATCATCATCATCATCACCATCATCACCACCACCACCACCACTAACAAACAACAGCAACTACAACAACAACAACAACAATATCAAGATGGAGTGGCAACAGCAATAGCAGGAGCAGCAGTAGCAACAATAACAATACTAGCAATAACGGAGCGAAACATATCAACAACAAAAGTTATGAAGATAAACAAAACACAAAAGCATGATGACACTAGGTACAGAAAAACAAAGGTATTATCGTGCTATTCTCACCACATACCTTTTCTACACCCCTTTACTTGGCACCCCCCCCCCCCCCCCTATCTCTACTCCCTTTCCCCTCCAGAACAGCCACATCTCATCATACCAATAGCTGTGAATGTCACAGAGTACGATACTACTTGAGGTCAAGCGGTAGACTGTGGTGTCCTGTTTCATCTTCAGTGGCCTGGAACCTGGAAGACATCCTCCATCCGTCCAGCGATTTGTCTCTCTCTCTCTCTCTCTCTCTCTCTCTCTCGGTCTCTCTCTCTCTCTCTCTCTCTCTCTCTCTCTCTCTCTCTCTCTCTCTCTCTCTCTCTCTCTCTCTCTCTCCTCCATTCTGGGTTTCCAGCCATTCATCATCTTTTCTTTCTTCTTTTTTTTGTCAGAAACAACGTGACTGGGTGTCTAGCTGTAGAAATCTATCCCTCCCGTTTGTTTTTTAGTTTTTGTTTGTTTTGTTTTTTGTTGTTGTTGTAGACAGCCGCTTCACCCTCTCCTTTACTCTCCAACCCCCATCTTTGAAAAAAAAGAAAACCAAGCACATAACATTAGTCGCAGGGTTTTTTTTCTCATGTTTTTTTTTTTTTAACAGGAAGAAGTGCCAATCAGTATTGAATATCGTCACTAGGTGCAGAAGAAAGAGGTACTGAGCGTGACAGCAATGTTTTAAATAAGAAACATTCCCGAGGTTGGAATGCGGATACCTTTGATTAATAGTGGGTAAAAACAGTCGCATACGCAAAGTCGTACCTCGGAGGTCTAGCCAATGAAAGAAAAAAAAGGGGAGTGAGTTAAAACGATATCACAAAACAAACTGTAACCGTTTCATATTCGAAGACATAAGTATTATTCACGACGAGAACCCTCTCCTCCCAAAGAAAAAGGCTAAAAGAACTCCAGGACATCCCTGAAAAAAACAAACAACCAACCAGCCAACCAATCAAATGAATAAATGAATCAAATTAATATACCAGCATATATAATACATACTAAAATATTCACACAAAATTAAGTCTCAAAGACTCGTAAATGTTGAACCTGAATGGATCAGAAACTCTAAGATCCGAACCCATACCCAGTAAGTTCAGCAACCACCATTACACACACAACCGCTCAGCTTTTACACCTTTCACATCCTCATCCCAGACCAGAGGTACAGACAGACAGAAAGACAGATAGATAGATAGGCCAGATTAGAGCATGTCACAGAGTACAGTGCTGACTGGGGTCAGGGAGTATCAGCATCTTCCTCTTCAGCTTCATCCATCTGGAACTTGAAAGACAGCGGGCCGGCATCCCCTTTCCTTCCCTTGCGGATCCCCTGTCAGCCGCCCTCCACACAGCCTGGCTGGATTTCGCGTTGCTGTAGGGGGGGATAGACCTACAAACCTAGAGAACAGATCTGTCATTTCTGCTTTCCTGAACGAAGTAACAGATATGTGTGCCCAGTGAGTGAGTGCCCAAGCCATGAGTGTCAGAGAGTACAGTGCTAGCGAAGGTCGTGGAGTATGTATATATGGTTGGTTCTCCTCTCAGCTTCAGTATTATAATAGATGGACGGTGTGTTGCTATATTCCTCTCTATATATAAGATTTGTAGTCCATTTTTCCCCCCAAATGACCAATCGTGGTTGTGGAAAATTCCAAATATATTTTATCACACACAATTTTGAATTAGAGGCTGTTTTCATATTTCTATATCTCTCTAAAACTTCACCGTGTTGCCTTTATTTGCACACTCTTTTTTGGTCATATAATCCTTTCCCTTGATTTTTTTTTTGCAATTTACTGCACATCATTCTAGTTTTTTTCCCTTTGGCATGTCTTTTTTTTGCCACTCCTTGCTTTTTCTTGTGTAGAATAGTTTTTGTGTTGCTTTGCTTTTCCGTTCATTCCCTGTACGCTGGCATATTTTATTTGCCTTTTCAAAAGTGCTCTTGGGACGCACTTTGTCAACGTATGGTTAAAGCAGCTTTTACTCAGGATACCTGACAGTGACTGAAAACAAGAGGCTCTATCAAGCTGGAACCATTGGCGGGCGCACAATTTTCTGTTCTTCTGCTAGAGCTTCGAGGTTCACCAAAGATGAGACAGCATACGCGACCAGTTTTTTTCTTCTTTGCACATAGATGAAGGTATCCCCATTCCGACTTCGGGGCTGGGCACTAATAAAACAACTCTGACACTGGCACTGGTAGCTGTTGAGTTTCAAAGAGCTAAGAGATACACAAATAATGTTGCTGCTATAGCAGTCTTTACGTTTACTGCTAAAAACACTATCGTTTTGGGTTTTTTTTGCACAAGCTCTTTCACCTGTATTGTATGTTTGTCCGTCGTGTCCGACGATGACCTCCAAAACAGCAGAGGAGGCAGCTGCTGTTTTGGAAACTGGGCAAAAATTTGATTATAGTGGAGATGCCTTGCCCACAGTACATCCCCACCCTCTCGGCCAAGTGGACATAAGGACAACCAGCCGCCATGGCGCAGTGGTTAGCGCCTTGGGTTACGGACTGGAAGGTCGCGGGTTCGATTCCCATAAGAGTCATAGGGATTTTTCGGACTCCGGCCGGCTCCTACCCAGAGTGAGTGTGCTGTGGGCTCAGTGGGAAGACTGGGACCACACAGTCGAGCTTCATCCACTTAACGGATGCGAGTTTGAGAGTGTTGCTCAAATTACCTGACCAACACTGCAGGTGTCTGTATCTCTCGGGCCTGGTTGACGCCGGGATATATTATGATAGTAAGCGTAGAGTACAACCCTGTCAAGTAGTCTCAAAGCATATGCACTTCCACAGCAGCATCATTACGTCATCCTCATTGTCATTGATCATCATGCATTAAAGAAAAAAATTGCCTCTGATTCGGTGGTCCCGGTTTCTCTGGTCTCATGGTGGCCTCAGATTCGGTTTGCCCAAACACTTCTGTGCCTGTGGTGAGTTTGTGTCAAAGCCTTTGGGGTTGGAGGTTCGCGGGGGACGGTCGTTGGAGGGACGTTGTTGTGGTTGCCACCTGGGGTGGGCAACTCACTCAGTCTGGCTCCGCGACTGAGCTAATACTGTCGTTAGTAGGGGGCTTAGTAGGTGGTGTCCTGCGTATGTTAGCTCAGAACAGGCACCACTGAACACCACCAAAGTGACCCAGCAGCAGTGCAGGGCCCCTCTGGCTGGTGGCCCCACGACGGCCTGATAGTGATGGGCTCCCTGTGGACTTCCGACCCTGAGGATGAGACATAACAAATCTGGGTGTGGTTGTGGCGGGGAGATTGGAATGAGCGGCGTGGGAACAGTAGGACGGGGGTCGTCAGAAGATGAGGCAGCAAAAAAAAAAAAAAAAAAAAAAAAAAAAAAAAGTGGACATAAGGACAGTCAGCGTTGGAGATGTTCTCCAAAGGCCAACCAGCCCCCAGGGCTGCAGCACATAAAGGGCTGTGCGAGTCAAGCCTCCTAGTTAGAGAGTCATAGTCGATCACTAAAGACTAAGCTGTAAAGTGGAATTCCATGTGTGGGAAAGAAAGCCACTGGTCATACAGCCTCTCACTTTGCTGTTGCCCCCAGCGTCAATGGTTTAATCAAGAACTGTGATAAAGCCCAGGCGCTTTTGTAAGGGGTTCTTTCACCTACCACCAACGTAAGTGAAGGGCGTACACCTAGCCACAGCCACTCTGCACTGCATGGCCTTGAGGGCTGACCCCTGGAGGTCAGCAGTCCAGTGACCAGCTGAAGGGAGGTGTCCCTTACATCTCCGGGGACCTCAGCTTTCACTACATGACAGATCGCCCCGCGTTATCCCCCGCTTGCTTCCCTGTCCTCTGTCTGATGAGGCTTTGTCCATGACACTCTTTGTGTGTTGTGTGTGTGTGTGTGTGTGTGTGTGTGTGTGTGTGTGTGTGTGTGTGTGTGTGTGTAGTGTGTGTTACGTGTGTGTGTGTGTGTGTGGTGTGTGTGTGTACGTGTGTGTGTGTGTGTGTGTGTGTGTGTTGTGTGTGTGTCGTGGTTGTGTGTGTTGTGTGTGTGTTGTGTGTGTGTGTGTGTGTGTGTGTGTGTGTGTGTGTGTGTGTGTGTGTGTGTCTGTTGTGTGTGTAGTGTGTGTAGTGTGTGTGTGTGTTGTGTGTGTGTCTGTGTGTGTGTGTGTCTGTGTGTGTACGTGTGTGTGTGTGTATGTTGTGTGTGTGTATGTATGTGTCGTGTGTGTGTGTGTGTGTGTGTGTGTGTGTGTGTGTTGTGTGAGTGAATATGTGAGTGTGTGTGTGTGTGTGTACGTGTGTGTGTGTGTGTTTGTGTGTGTACGTAGTGTAGTGTGGTGTGTGCGTGTTTCTATCTGTCTGCACCTCTGATAGGTTTTTGCCGTGTATGTGTATGTGTGTGTATATTGTTGTGATGTGTGTGTATGTGTGTATGTATGTGTATGTGTGTATGTGTGTGCGTATGTGTGTGCATGTGTGTGTGTGTTCTAATTGTCCATCTGCTGAGGTGTTTTTTCCATGCATGTGGATGTGTGTATGTTCTCCTATCTGTCTGTCTGTCTGGTGGGTTTTTGTTCATGGGTGTGGTCGTGTGTGTGTGTGTGTGTTGTCTTTCCTATCTGTCTGTCATCTGTCTGATGGATGTTTGTCTATGCATGTAGTTGCGTGTGTGTTTATGTGTGCTCCTTTATCTGTCTGTCTGATGGTGTGGGGGTTTACCACGCGCGCGCGTGTGTGTGTGAATGTGTGTGTGTGCGTGTGTGCGCGCATGTGTGTATGTGGGTGTGCACTCACGTGATCGTATATCTTCTCACAAGCAGGTATGTGTGTGTGTGTCTTTGTGTGTGTACTCGCATGAATGAGTATGTGAAATCTTCAGTTTAACGTCTATTCACATTAGGGATTTTAGACGTGTGTATGTGCTCACATGCAGGTGTGTGTGAGTGTGTGTGTGTGTGTGTGTGTGTGTGCATGTGCCCGCCTTCGCGTGCTGGCACGCACGCACGCACGCACACCAGTCTGCCAATTCGAAACACGAACTCAGATCTTCTCCTCTCTGTTTGGACTAATTGCCAATGACCACATTAGTTTTCAGACGCGCTGTCTGCGTGGCAACAAACACAGCCCCTGCACTGCATGGCCTTGAGGGCTGACCCCAGGAGGTCAGCAGTCCAGTGACCAGCTGAAGGGAAGTGTCCCTTACATCTCCGGGGACCTCAGCTTTCACTGCATGACAGATTGGCATTTCCTCCCATATGCTTCTGCCTTGTGTTGTGTTATTATCTGTTGGGCGTGTTTTTGTTCGTTCATGTGTGTGTGTGTGGTGTGTGTGTGTGTGTGTGTGTGTGTGTGTGTGTGGGTTGATTTGGGACTTTTGTGTGGGGTTTTTTTTCTCTTATTCACCTCAGTTTTGTTCGTGGACTTTTCCCATGTCTCTATCTGTCAGCTTCTGTCTCTCTGTTTTTAGCTGTATTATTTTGTCTGTATATCTGTCGTCCTTTCTGTCTCTCTGTCTCTGTCTGCCTTCTGTCTGTCTGATCTGTCTCTCTGTCTCTCTGTCTCTCTCTTTCTCCCTTTTGTTGTGTTACTTCTCACTCCCTCTCATACCTCCCCAATCCTCCTTGTTTTTGTCATCATCCTTCATGTCTTTCCATTGCTTTGCCGTTTCTCTCTCTTCTCTCTCTCTCTCTCTCTCTCTCTCTCTCTCTCTCTCTCTCTCTCTCTCTCTCTCTTCTCTCTCTCTCTCTCTCTCCTCTCTCTCAACCTTCCCTACCTCTGGTTGTAGCCATATGTCGGCAGAAGTCAGATACTTTGACAGTTTCAATTTTGTTTTATATCATACCAAATCTTCTGTCGTGTTCTCCCTCTCGCTGCCCATCTTCATTTGTACACATCAGCCACTGTCCAGGCCTGTCATATCATATATCCTCAGGGTCAGAAAACCACAGGGAGCTTATCAATGCTGGGCCGTCATGGAGCCACCAACCAGAATAGCCCGCGATTCTCCTGGGTCACTCAGTGGTGTTCAGGGATGTGTGTTCTGAGCCAACATTCGCAGGACATCATGTACCGCATACAAAGCCCTCTGATTCAGGACAACAATAGCTTAGTTTTAGATTAGACTGAATGAGAAAGTGACCTCGAGCCGTGGTCACCACAACATACCTCTGATGACTTTTTCCTCTGAACATCCATCCTTAAGGCTTCGACAGGCAGGCATGGAACTGTATGAGAAACTGAAACTGCGTCATAATAGGACCACAGCAACAGGGACCATCACCTCAGAGACAATTCTCTTGTTTATTGTATGGTGTACGGGCACGTATGAACATATAAGTCTGTAAGACTTTACCTCAGAAAGTACAAAGGATCGAGTAGGCGACGGAAACGATGGACACAACATCAGATGGTGGACTGGCCTTAAGTGGACGATTCTAGGAAGCAGACGACGGGGAATGAGGAAGCGGTGTGCAAAATCAGAGTGCTGACGGCCATTGAGTGGAACGATATTGAGGAAAGCAGGTAAGGCCACGTGTTGAGTGTAGGAAGCATGGTTGAAACTACATCAGGGTTGTCCACAAGTCCTGGTACGGGATAGGGATAGTTAAACATCAACCAGAATAAGGACCCTGTTGAGATGTTATGGAAATAGCATTCACTTTAAACTCTGACACTAGTACACAGACTTTGACTGATGTATTCCATTACTCCCAACACACCCATGCCTCCAGATTATACAGCCGTGTTGAGATAAAAAAGAAATTGAAGCCATGACCTCCTTCCAAAGCATCCTGCATATAGACAGCTTTGACTGTTCGTCAATGATTCACTTCCCAACCAAGCCCATAGCAACGCGCTTTGATTTGTTGCTTTACAAGATTCAGCGCTATATAAATTCCATACATTATTATTATTATTATTATTATTCTAGATTATAGCTAGCCAGTGTCTGAAGAATAAAAAAAGTACTTTTATGGGATTTGAACCAGTGACCTTCCCGCCATTAACCAAAAGCACTAACCACTGCACCATAGCAGCTGTTGACAGTTTCAGCTCAATGATTCAAACATATTTATTATCCCTACAGACGCTAGGATTATCCGAGTGGTTAGGAGCATTCAACTTCAGTCTTTAGGTTCATGAAGTCGGGGGTTCGAATCTCAGTGTCAGCGTCTGGTAAATTAAGGGTAAGAGATTTTTACAATCACCCAAGTCAGCTTCAAAAGTGCAGACCTGCCAGTGCCTTCATTCCCTTCATGTATATACGCATACAGAAGATCAAGAAGCCGCTCCTGTACTTCACGTCAGCATTCATAGTTTATGGAAACACGAACATACCCAGCATACATCCCCGAATTCTAAATGCGGCTGCCTTCATGGTGGGCAAAATAGGTCACATGCACAAAATCTCACCTGGGAGCTCTAGCGGTGGAACGAGAAAAAAAAACAACCCAACCTCAACCCCCCATATTGTCAGCATTGGCATCAAACGAAAGGCATGTGCACTACGTGACCTTGGAGATAACCCCAGAAGGTCAGCAGTGCAGTGACAGCTACAGAGAGGTGTCCCTTACATCTCTGGGGACCTCAGCTTTCAGTGGCTGATGGACTGGTGTTTCCTCGATGGATTCTTCCTTGTCTGTTTGTCTCATGTTGTCTGTCTTCTTGATGAGATTATGTCCATGTGTGCGCTTGTGCATGTTCTGTCTGTCTGTCAGTCAGTCAGTCTGTCTTTCTGTCTATCTGTCAGTCAGTTAGTCAGTCAGTGAGTCTGTCTGTCAGTGTGTCTGTCTGTCTTTCTATCAAGGATCGAGACAGAAAGTTGCCTCCAAACACACAATACTACAATCACGGAGGTGCAGGCATGTGTTGAATGAGAACTGCTGTAAGCTGATTGTCTTCTGCTTGGGCTAACCATGTTGGCTGTAGAGACTTGAACGCAGGATCAGGGTTTTTTTCGTGGCGATTGTGTGATTCAGCTATTAAGAAAAGAAAATAGCATATGGTTGTTCTTTTTCTTTGTTTCTTTTGGATTCATGATGTTTCCATATTGTTTCAGGATTCATGTTGTTTCCACGTTGTTTCAGGATCCATGTAGTTTCCATGTTATTTCAGGATCCATGTTGTTTCCACGTTATTTCAGGATCCATGTTGTTTCCATGTTGTTTCAGGATCCATGTTGTTTCCATGTTGTTTCAGGATCCATGTTGTTTCCATGTTGTTTCAGGATCCATGTTGTTTCCATGTTGTTTCAGGATTTCATGATGTTTCCATGTTGTTTCAGGATTTAATGTTGTTTCCACGTTGTTTCAGGATTCGTGTTGTTTCCATGTTGTTTCAGGATTCCATGTTGTTTCCATGTTGTTTCAGGATTCAAGTGGTTTCCATGTCATTGGACTCGCATCGTGGTTGATTCCCTTCGTGGCGTCGCGTCGGTGTGCTTTTTTGGGTTTAACAGCTTGTTTCGCTTTCACTCACGAGCTGTCTCCTGCTGTCCCAACTGACTTCATCAATACTGTAGGGTTTTTCCCCCATCTCTCTGACCTTGTGGCTTGACACTGGGGTCTAGTAGGCCTAGGGCCTGTCTGTGTACTGGCCTTCTTGCAACATGGCGGAGTGACCAAAGCTGTCTGTGGATTTCTGACTCTGTGGCATGGTAGACTGAGCAGGGCGTGGTTTCTAGAGATGAGATCGGACTGAGCAGCGTGGGAGTAGCGGTACTGTCGTGTCTTTAAAGATTGCAAACGTGCGTGCGTACTTGCGCATGCACGCACGCACGCATGCACACGCACACTCTTTCTCTCACAAACACACACTCAGACACACGCACGCACGCACACACACACACACACACACACACTCTCTCACACACACGCACTCTCTCTCTCTCGCACACACACACATACACACACACACACACACACACACACACACACATACACACACATACCAAGCTAACAAAGAAATAAATCGAACAAACAAAAAAAAACCACACACAAAGAGATAAAGATACCACAATTTAGAAAGATAATGGAAGGCAATCACACAACATAGGCAATTAAGACAAATCGGAAATTCTCTTAAATTAATGTTTCCTTTTGCCCCCTTCCAAATACACAACAACAAAAACTTCAAAAAGCATCACCTTAATTACATCGTTCAAACAAAACAAAGAGCACAGAATCATGCCCATACTAAGAAATCCAGAGAGAGAGAGAGAGAGAGAGAGAGAGAGAGAGAGAGAGAGAGAGAGAGAGAGAGAGAGAGAGAGAGAGAGAGAGAGAGAGAGAGAGAGGAGAGGGAGGGAGGGAGTGAGAGAGAGAGAGAGAGAGAGAGAGAGAGAGAGAGAGAGAGAGAGAGAGAGAGAGAGAGAGAGAGAGAGAGAGAGAGAGAGAGAGAGAGAGAGAGAGAGAGAGAGAGAGAGAGAGAGAGAGAGAGAGAGAGAGAGAGAGAGAGAGAGAGAGAGAGAGAGAGAGAGAGAGAGAGAGAGAGAGAGAGAGAGAGAGAGAGAGAGAGGTTTGAATTCTTTCAAAAGCCACACTTCGAGGTTTAACGATTGCGAAGTTGTCTTACGAATGAAACATTGAATATCATCAGGTTTTGCATACTTCATATTGTTTTATTTCTGAGAATCTGTCTGTCTGTTTCAATCTGCTTTTGTCTCTGTTTATCTGCCCCCACCCCTCTCTCTCTCTCTCTCTCTCTCTCTCTCTCTCTCTCTCTCTCTCTCTCTCTCTCTCTCTCTCTCTCTCTGTGTGTGTGTGTGTGTTTGTGAGTGTGTGCGTGTATCTCCTTTTCTATCTACGTCTGTGTCATCTTTTCCTTTGTCGTTTTCTCTGTACTTTATGTTTTCTTCTGAGAAGATTTCTCCTTCTCTGTTTTATCTGCTTGTCTGTCTGTTTTCTATCTGTCTGTCTGCCTGCCTCTGTTTGTACTTCTCACTCTCTCTGTCTCTCTCTCTGTCCCTCTCTCTGTCTCTCTGTTTATAAATGTTTCCTATGCAACATGACTTGCATTGTTATTATAATATACACACCACCCCTTCATGAGGGGCCAAGGTCTATAATGAATAAAACTTTCGCATGCACACTCTCTCTATATATAAAAATTGGTAGTAATTCTCCTGATGTGTTCTTTAAGCTTTTTGATACTTAAGTTGTTCCGTTGGTTCTGTATGCATCTGAGGTGTGGGGACATAAGGCTTATCGCCAAGTTGAACAAGTACATCTCTATGCATGTAAAAGATTCCTGCATGTGAGAAACAAAACAGCTAATGATGCTGTATATGGTGAACTAGGCCGTTTTCCACTGTGGATTACAGCTATTACCAGATGTGTGAAATACTGGCTAAGACTCTTTAAACAACCTAAAGAGAGGTATTCAAAAAAGGCATATAGAATGTTATTAGCTTTGCATGAGAACGGCCATGTGACATGGGTAAACCACTTAAATAATATTCTTTATGATAATGGGTTTGAACAAGTCTGGCTCTTTGGATGTGGCTATGAAAAAACTTTTATGAAAGAGCTTAAAGAAAGGCTACATAGCAGTTTCTGTTACCATTGGCGAAATCACATGGATTCAAACCCACATTTTCCATATATGGTAGAATTAAACACGTATTTGTGATAGAACGTTATGTTGATATTCTGTAAGTTGAAGGATACAGAAATATCCTGGCACAATTCAGGATGGGTGTATCACAGTTGAATGTACACAAATATCGCTTTTCACCTACAAATGAGAATACCGCATGCCCTGCATGTCTAGACAGGAAAGAAGATGAAGGACACTTTGTATTTAGATGTCCCCTATACCAGGACATTAGATAGCAGTACAAACTTAACGTTGATGTTGGTGTTAACCTAGACAAAGCGCTTGTCAATTCACATTGCAATTCACAAGCATCTCTAGTAAATCTTGCAAAATTCCTTTTAGCTGCATTTAAACTCAGACATAACTTTATTAATAATATTATGAGTAATTAAAATTGAATAATTTCCTGGATTAAGATTGTTTCCATCTGCACTCAGCAGTTGTTTGTTTTGTTTTTGTTTTTTTCTTTCAGTGAACATGTTCATGTAGTACCGGTATTGTGATTCTTGATCATGTTATATATCATGTCAAAATAGTTTATCGATGTTTATGTTTCCCCTCATGAAAGGGGCTGTTGGCCTGTATTCATTAAATTTCAGAGTTCAGAGTTCTCTCTCTCTCTTTCTCTCTCTGTGTGGCTGTGTCTGTGTGTCTGTGTGTGTCTGTGTGTGTCTGTGTCTCTGTCTATGTCTGTGTGTGCATCTTTCTGTTTCTATTTTGAGTCCGGGTATCTTTTCTCTTGGTCTTTTTCATCACAGATAAAGAAAAATCTACTTCTTGGTGTATATGCTAAAAACTCTATTGAGTAAAACTGCAAACAAAAATATTTCCAGCAGATCTTTAGCCAGCTTTGACGTTTTTGTAAAATGGTTTGGACACATTATCAAAAGACTAGTTGTAAATTACGACATAATTCGAACACACCCTCACAAGACTAATTGTAAATTACAACATAATTCATACATCCAGTCACAAAAGTAATTGTAATATGCGACAGAATTCGGACACTCTGTTAATAGATTACAATTGCAACATAAATCAAATACATGTCAGAAGGACTACTTGTCAATAATGATATCATTCGGACGAACTGTCAGAATACTATTTGTGAATGTTGACATTATTCGGACGAACAGACATAAGCTGAAATAGGAGACATAATCATACACTTGAAAGAGAAAGGAAGAGAGACAGAGGCAGACAGGAAGACAAAGACGCAGAGTGAGAGAGAGTGAGTGAGACAGACAGACAGAGAGACACACAAACAGACAAACACACAGACACACAGA
>CM054137.1:18564799-18569799 GCA_028751875.1 Rapana venosa | reverse complement strand
GTGCAGCGTAGAATTGTATTGTAAGAAAGAAGTGCAATAAAAATAACAACACTAAAAATTAAGTAGTGTGTGTGTGTGTGTGTGGGAGAGAGAGAGAGAGAGAGAGAGAAGAGAGAGAGAGTCTGTGTGTGTGTGTGTGTGTGTGTGTGTGTGTGTGTGTGTGTGTGTGTGTGTGTGTGTGTGTGTGTTGTGTGTGTGTGTGTGGAGAGAGAGAGAGAGAGAGAGAGAGAGAGAGAGAGAGAGAGAGAGAGAGAGAGAGAGAGAGAGAGAGAGAGAGAGAGAGAGAGAGAGAGAGAGAATGACAATGACTATGACAATGACAAATTCTTGTATTTCGAGGATAATGATTAAGCACTCATGTGCTTTTTTTACATCCAGTCCCCGAAGAGAGAGAGAAGAGAGAGAGAGAGAGAGAGAGAGAGAGAGAGAGAGAGAGAGACAGACAGACAGACAGACAGGCAGAGAGACAGACAGCAGGCAGGCAGGCAGGCAGGCAGACAGACAGGCAGGCAGGCAGGCAGGCAGGCAGGCAGGCAGGCAGAGACAGGCAGAATGGCAGACAGACAGACAGAGGCATGCACAGAGAGAGAGAGACAGAGAGAGAGAGAGAGTCAGAGACAGAGACAGAGAGACAGACAGAGACAGAGAGACAGACACAGACACAGAACAGACAAACAGACAAACAGACAGACAGACAGAGAAACAGAGAGACAGACAGACAGAGACAGCCATAGAAAAAAATTATCTGTTCCATCTCAAAACTGAACAGAAGCTAACTGCAAGAGTGAATGAAATAAATATGCACTGACATCTTCATTCCCATTCTACAGGGTAGAGAGAGGGGACTGAATGCTAGCCTTTCCCCCAGCAGTGTATTCTATTCCCCTAGTGCCCCACTGCATGCCAAAAACATGAGCTGATCATCTATCTCTGTCTTTGTTTGTTCCTGTGTCTCTGTGTCCCTCCTCCTCTCTTTGTTTGTCCATGTCTCTGTCTCCCTCCTTTTTCTCTTAGTTTCTTCATGAAGTTCTAACCGAACATCCCACCCACCACACACCCTCCTATGATATAATATTCAAAATCAAATCCTAGTGGTAAAAAAAATTGCGAGGTGTTTGTAGCCAGCAAAGCAGGCTGAGTGTCGTACATAGAAATATGTCATGTTTATGTAACTGTCATAGAATACAATATATCATTTTACAATACAAGACTATACAACACAGCACATGAAATACAATGCAAAACAATACAATGCAATAGCATACAGTGCAATGCAACACAATATAGGACAACACGATGCAACGCAGTGATATTGCCAGAAAACGTTACAGAATATGATAAAATACAATAGAACAAAACAACACGATGGCACAATGTACATCTGTACAATGCAACAGCAAATCCCCCAGTCCATCAACAATCCTGCACCCAGGGAGTTGGCTTACTGTTTAGTTTTAAATAATGAACTGGTGAGGTATTTAAATCTGGGGAGGTCACTAGACTGCTTGATGATTAGGTTTTGGTGAATGTACTCTCAGCTCAACTCTACTGCCTCCATCGCCCCTGTAGTTAGTGGGAGTTCCACACAATACCACCAGGGTGTGCCATGTAAATGCGCTAACTGCAAGAACACAAAATAAATCTTTCATTCTGTTCATGAAACTTTTTCTCCTTACTATTGATTGAACAATACTGTTTTAATATGCAGTTGCGATTTCCCATACAGATGCAGACAACAAACTATACAAGACTATATGTGACAATAAACATCAATTATTATCCTGAGACTGAGACCTTCATCTTTACCTCTCTCTCTCATGTGTGTGTGCGTGTGCGTGTTGCGTGCTATCATATCAGATTGTGTACGCTGGAGCAGAAACCTGGCCACAGTAAAAACAGCAGCTCTAAAATGGGCTCACACCATAAATCTGGTTTCCTGCTGTCAGGCCATTCATTGGAGGAGGGGAAAACGTTACGTTCCGCCATTGTGTTTGCTAATTCAGTCGAGAAGCGTGCCACAACCTTGTTTGCCCTTCCCAAAGTTAATGTGCCTGATGCTTAATTTATTTGGGTCAGAAACCTAGTATGGTAAATGGTTAGTGTGCTTGTGCAAGCCAGCTGCTGGAAAAAAGTATTAAACCTGTGTTTGACATGTTGTGTGCTTACTTATCAATTGACTTATACTTATTTCAATTGTGTTTTCTTCTCAGTCTTGACATAATATTGTTATTCATATCCTGGCGAGGTAGAAAACCAACAATACACTTAGTGATGTTATAACTGGAAACAAAACACACATAGCATCTGTTTGTAAATAAACTAAGTATAACATAATAATGTGCATGACCCAGAAATTCTTTTGTGATATTTCCCCCATTCCTTGACTAGAACTCTGAGGTTTACTGCTGGTGAAATGTTGCATATGCAACCCTTTATGGGTCTCACCATTAAGGTAGGTACATTCTGACTACGAGGATGATGTCTAAACACTCTAGTGTGCATGTGGCTTATCATCTGTTCTTACTTGCATGTAATGACTTACTTTTCCAAAAGGCAGAACAAGTTTTACCATGTGCATAAGAGATTATGGGTGTTCACACATGGGGCCTTGGTTTATAGTCTCAACTGATAGACTTTCATGGAAGTGGATTTGGTACTGATGTTAACACTTTCAGAAAAATCCCCTCAAACAGGGATTTTGGTGGTTGCTTGAACCAGGGCCATCAGATTGTGAGCTCAATGCTGTTACCACATGGCTAGCATGCACCCCCAGCCCCTAGTGACAGTTATCTTAGCAAGTCACTCCATTGCCAAGTCCATGTGTTGTGGTAATCTATGTTGATATATGCTAACATGGTCAGTTTTATGTAGATAATGAAAAACATGTTTTTCTTTTTTTGAAAGCACTAAGAATAAACTGAAATAGACTAGGAAACATTATATTCACCATCAATGATAATAGATTCTCACCTGAAAAGTTCACATCCACAAAGTGCCTTATCATTGATGTGGCTCTTGCATGTTGTTGATGTTGATTTAAGGTTAAACTAGTCTTTTCTGAACTTGGAGCAGAGGATATGTGTGTGCATGTGAATGTGTATGTATGTGTGTGTGTGCATGTGTGTGAATGTGCATGTGAGTTTGTACATTGTGTGTGTGTCTGTGTCTTATTTTACTTTAAAAAAAATATTTATTCTTGTATATCGAGGATAATGGAATAAGCACTCATGTGCTTTTTTACATCCAGTCCCCGTGTGTATGCGGTTTTGTAAATTCTGTCATCTGTTCTCACCGGCACACAATGGCCTACTCTTTCGAAAAGCGGACCAGGATTTAACGTGTGTGCAAGATGTTCTGCGTGCGTTCGCACACGGGGCCTCAGTTTATAGTCTCATCCAAAGGACTTTGACATTCAGTTCGATTTTTTTTGTCAAACTGGGAAGAAAGGGTGAGGCTGGGAATCGAACCCACAACCTCATGGTTTACTTGTTGGCAGGCGAACGTCTTAACCATCCTGCCACCTTCCTTCAATGTGTGTGTGTGTGTGTGTGTGTTGTGTGTGTGTGTGCAATGTGCGATCATATCAGCTATCAGATTGTGATTGCTGGAGCAGAAACCTGGCCACAGTAAAGACAGCAGCTCTAAAATGGGCTCACACCATAAATCTGGTTTCCTGCTGTCAGGCCATTCATTGGAGGAAGGAAAAACGTTACGTTCCGCCATTGTGTTTGCTAATTCAGTCGAGAAGCGTGCCACAACCTTGTTTGCCCTTCCCAAAGTCAGTGTGTCTGATACTTGATTTATTTGGGTCAGAAACCTGGTGCAGTGATGGTTAGTGTACTTGTGCAGTACAGTTGGTAGTGTAGCATTAGACTGGTGCTTTAAGATATTACATGCTTATTTACCAACGATCTAACTTCAAAATTGTCATGGTTTGCCAGACTTAGTTGCCAGTCCTAGCCTGATGCTGGTATGAAAGTTTGCATTACCATTGTCTTCAGGGATTGTCGTGTACATTTGTCAACTGCATGAATTAGTGGAAACAGTAAACCTGAAAAAACAAAGTCAGGATTTTTGTAATATGTGAGTGGATCATGTGTGACATAACATTTATGAAAGTTAACAAATGCTTTTGGGATTTTCAAATAGGCAAGTTATTTCAAAAGAATATTCTTTCATTGAGTCTGTGCATTGAAGTAATTATGTGTTTATGTATGCTTGCATGGTCATAGTGAAGTTGTGACCATCAAGGACAACAGTATTATTTCTTAAATCATTGAACATGAGACAGACATGTTATCAAAGTAATAGAAAAGTAGGCAGTACTGGCTGAGAAGGAGAGGGGGTCTTTCCTGTGGACAATGGTAAATGTTCATCAGTAAAGATGGCAAATGCTAGGATATCTTATCATCGACATCACTCTTGCTTGTTGTTAATAATTAAAGGGCTAAACAATTCTGTTCTTAATCATGTTCAGAAACCAGGTGTGTGTACACGTGTGTGTGTGTGTGTGTGTGTGTTTTGTATCCTATCCTATCAGTCATCAGCTTGACATCACTGGAGCAGAGAAACCTTGCCCCAGTAAAGACAGAAGCTATAAAATAGGTTCAGACCATCAATTTGGTTTTCTGTCCATGAGCCAGTTGGACCGAAGAGGAAAACGTTACGTTCTGCCATTGTGTGTGCTAACTCAGTCCAGGAGGAGTGTGCAGTATAACCTTGTTTGCTCTTTAAAAGAATAGATTGTGTGTGTGTGTGTGTGTGTGTGTGTGTGTGTGTGTGTGTGTGTGTGTGTGTGTGTGTGTGTGTGTGTGTGTGTGTGTGTGTGTGTGTGTGTGTGTGTATGTGTGAAGTTAGTATCAGGGTCAGAATGATCAATGTGCCTGTGTAGTGCTTCTGGTTTACCTTTGGCTATGTGTACTATATGTTGTGTATTGAGTACTCAACACCTCTTGTGCAAACTGACATTATGCTGCTGTTCTGAATGCATTGGTGGCAGT
>CM054137.1:18527299-18559799 GCA_028751875.1 Rapana venosa | reverse complement strand
GCATGGACGTTTATACTACCTGCTTGTAGGTCGCAAAAAAAAACCCCAAAACGAACCAAACAAAACTTCCCTATTTCCTATCACGGCGTTTGTAATGTGGTTGATGTGTTTCTTTGCTTATTGGCTTGCTTGTTGGGCAAGCCATATATATATATATATATATGTGTGTGTGTGTGTGTATGTATGTATGTATATATATATATATATATATATATATTTGTCTTGATAAAAACCCAAATTCTGCTGGGCACCACTCCCTTCAACCACACAGTTGAGGTAAAATAGTAAAATGGCAATAAAATAAAAACACAACTATGCTCAGCTTTATTTTTCCTTTTATTTCAGTCAGCAAATTTTCGCTTCCATCTGAAGCTTCCTCAGGCTGAAGTGAGAGAATCAGCCTGGGGAAGCTTCAGATGGAAGCGAAAATTTGCTGACTTAAATAAAATGAGAAATGAAGCTGAGCATAGTTATGTTTTTTTTGCCATTTTTTTTGCCATTTATATAATTATATATATATATATATATATATATATATATATATATATATAATATAAACACTGATGACAGACCTAGAAAGGAACATTTTAAACTATGAAAATACGATGTTACCACAAGACACTAATCATTCATTAAATACACTTGGCATGTCACCAGTAAGTAAGAGCACAAATCATTCTTCGGGGGCCCCGGTTGCTTTGGCCTGGTCTCATGGTACGCCAAGTTTCTTGCTTTCCCTATACACTTCTGTGGCCTGTGGTGAGCTTGTTTCCAAGCCTTCAGGGCTGGAGATTGACGGGAGAAGGTCGTTGGAGGGATGTTGCGGTGGTCTGCACTCCGGGTGGGCGTCTCGCTCAGTCTGGCTCCGCGACCGAGCTATTACTGTCGTCAGTAGGGGGCTTAGTAGGGGGTGTCCTGCCTATGTTTGCTCAGAACAGGCAGCACTGAACACCACCAAATTGACCAGCACAGCAGTGCGGGGGCCTCCCTGGCTGGTGGGCCCCACAGCGGCCTGACATTGATAAATTTCTGTGGGGTTTTTTGGTGTTGTTTTTTTTTTAATCTTGAGGATAACGAGTCTGGGTATGATTGGGGCAGAGAGATTGAAATGAGCGGGGCGTGGGAATAGCAGGAAAGGAGCTTCACAGAAGATGAGGCAGCAAAGGGAGAGAGAAATATATATATATATATATATATATATATATATATATATACATATATATACACGTGTATACATATATACATATATATATATATATATATACATATATACATATGTGTGTGTGTATGTATATGTATATATATTTTTTTAATTGTTTTTTTATATCGTGGATAAAGGAATAAGCACTTATGTGCTTTTTTACATCCAGTCCCCGTGTGTATGCCGTTTTGTAAATTCTGTCATCTGTTCGCACCGGCACACAATGGCCTACTCTTACGAAAAGCGAAACAGGATTTAACGTGTGCGCAAGATGTTGTGCGTGCGTTCGCACACGGGGCCTCGGTTTATAGTCTCATCCGAAGGACTTTTGAATATATCCCCTTGAACGGGAATCGAACTCGGGTTGTCAGATTGCGAGCGCAATGTTCTAACTAACCACTAGGCTGTCTGAGAGAGCGAGAACAAATAACCACCACCACCAACAACAATAACAACAACAATAACAACAACAACAACAACACCCCCCCCCCCCCTTTCCAGCCAAAATAAGGCCCGAATCATCAGACAGTGCATCGGTACATTTTAAGGTCTGCTGACATCTGTAAAGAACAGTAAAGGTCTGTGGCTTAGCCATGTACCAAATTTGAAAGGCCTTACTCACATCAAACAATGATATCCTTCAAGAAAAACGATTCAGGGGAAAAGGCAGACAAATTTGGCAGCCTTCAGTCTCGGAAGACTATGGAGTTGCTTGTGTACGCTCTAGCTGGTCTTTCTGGTACAGCGTGGGCTGTGGCTGGCATTCATTCCAACCAAACAGGCAGTAATAGATTGGCAATGATATATTTTGTTTGTTTGTTTGTTTTTATTGAATTTTGTATACCACTTTAAGTCACAGGAGACTTTTATGTGTGTGTGAAATTTTGGTTACTCTCCCTAGGGAGAGTGCGTCGGTTTTTTGCTGTGTTTTTTGTTTGGTTTGGTTGGTTTTTGTTGGGGGGGAGGGGGTAGGGGGGTAGGGGGGGGGTTGTTTTGTTTTGTTTTGGGGTTTTTTTGCTTTTTCTGTTCCTCGGCTAGAGCTAACGAGGTTTACCAATGGTGAGATTTTTGCGTATGCGACCGTTTTTCTCTCTCCCACCCCCCGGCCATATAGGTAGCCGTATTCCTACTTTGCGGATATCCTCGAAATAAAAGAATGAAAACTGAATTAGCAAATAATGTTTACAATAAGCTTAGCTCTTTTAGCTAGAGTGGACATTATAATATGATTATACCGCAGTGTGTGCCCCCCCAAGATAATTATAAAGGAGGGAAAATGTGGAAGAAATTAGCTTTGTTTGTTTTGAATTTCACATCGTTAAATTTTCTGGGTGATGATAAGAAAGCGCAGCTCCCCCAAATACCTCCCACTTATTATAGAAGCAGAACTTGTTGTCACAGTGATGCAGCGTAGATGACTTTTCAAGATGCTGACACGGCTTGCGAAGATAAACATTTTGGCGCGTTAAGGGCACACAGTTCGTCAATGCATGCTATAAACAGTGGAGACAGACAGACACAGAGAGAGAGAGGACAGACAGAGAGAGAGAGAGAGGGAGAGAGAGAGGAGAGAGAGAGAGAGAGAGAGAGAGAGAGAGAGAGAGAGAGAGAGAGAGAGAGAGAGAGAGAGAGAAAGAGAGAAGAGAGTAAGAGAGAGAGAGAGAGAGGAGAGAGAGACAGAGACAGAGAGACAGAGAGACAGAGAGAGAGAGAGAGAGGGAGAGAGAGAGAGAGAGAGAGAGAGAGAGAGAGAGAGAGAGAGAGAGAGAGAGAGAGAGAGAGAGAGAGAGAGAGAGGAATAAGCTCTGTGTTATTTTGTTATCATGTTTTTAAGCCAACCTGCTAGACTAATCAGCCTGTAAATGCATAAACACCTCATTTGCAGTGTGTGTGTGTGTGTGGTGTGTGTGTGTGTGTCTGTGTTTGTGTGTTGTGTGTGTTGTGTGTGTGTGTGTTTTTGTGTGTGTGTGTGTGTGTGTGTGAGTGTGTGTGTGTGTGTGTGTGTGTGTGGTGTGGTAGGTGGATTTGTGCTCTTACATGAGATTGTGTGTATGTGTGTGTGTGAGAGATACAGACAGACAGACAGAGACAGAGAGAGATAGAGACAAAGACAGTGGAAGAGACAGAGACAGACAGGGTGAAAAATAGAAACAGAGAGACAGACAGACAGAGACAAAGACACAGAGAGAGAAAGAGACAGACAGACAGACAGACAGACAGAAAGAGAGACAGATGGGGTCTATCAGCCACTTACAACAAGAAGGGAATCGTATGTCAATCTAAACTAGGGGAAAATAATAACTGATTTCAGAGAGAAGTTTTATTTTCTTCTCAATGATGATTATAGCGGGATCAAATTTACAAAGCTCATATTACTTCAATATCTTTTTTTTTTTTTTTAAAGCTCATGGTAAGTGATTTACAATAAAGAAAGTCATGCGAAAACTAGTTTCCAATACATCACCAAACAAAGTGGAAGACCAAAATTATACTCTCATTAATATCTAGATATTTTTACATCTTGAAAATCTCCAGAGTCGGAATGCAGTTACCTTCATGATGGAGGGAAAACACGGTGGCATAGGCAACAAGCTCACGACTGATGAATCTTGGAGCTTTAGGCAAAGAACTGGGAGGGTTGGTGGTGGGGTTGGGGGGGTGGGGGGGGGGGGGGGGGGGGTCTAACAGTATTAGCAAAACAATTGCTCCCTTTACTAGCGTTTGATCAAATAAATCACTTCCCAATCACTGGGAATATGCCTTGTGCCACAGTCACAATGAAAGCGGTCAGGAAGTTTCTTTGCACATGTTTCTTTTTTGAATCTGTAGAAATGGAGAGAGAAAAGTGCACAACAGCTTCGTTTGCACATCTTTTATTTGCACTTGACAGAGAAATCCGCAACATCTTTCTTTGCATATCTTTATTTCAATCTGCACTAGATAGAGAGAAAAGTGCACAACAGCTTCCTCTGCACATCTTTATTTTAATATGTTTTTGACAGAGAGAAAAGTGTACAACAGCTTTCTTTGCACATCTTTATTACAATCTGCGCTTGACAGAGAGAAAAGTGTACAACAGCTTTCTTGGCACATCTTTTTTTTAAATCTGCATTAGATACAGAGAAAAGTGTACAACAGCTTTCTTTGCACATCTTTGTTTTTTTAATCTGCACTTGACAGAGAGACAAGTGCACAATAGCTTCCTTTGCACATCTTTTATTTGCACTTGACAGAGAAATCCGCAACATCTTTCTTTGCATATCTTTATTTTAATCTGCACTAGATAGAGAGAAAAGTGCACAACAGCTTTCTCTGCACATCTTTTTTTAAATATGTTTTTGACAGAGAGAAAAGTGCAAAATAGCTTTCTTTGCACATCTTAATTTTTAATCTGCACTGGACAGAGAGACAAGTGCACAATAGCTTTCTTTGCACATCTTAATTTTTAATTTGCATTTGACGGAGAGACAAGTGCACAATAGCTTTCTTTGCACATCTTTGTTTTTTTAATCTGCACTTGACAGAGAGACAA
Source organism: Rapana venosa (assembly GCA_028751875.1). Classification (NCBI taxonomy): domain Eukaryota; kingdom Metazoa; phylum Mollusca; class Gastropoda; order Neogastropoda; family Muricidae; genus Rapana; species Rapana venosa. Next base: position 18,555,066 of record CM054137.1, on the reverse strand, counting down.
GTGCACAACAGCTTCCTTTGCACATCTTTTATTTGCACTTGACAGAGAAATCCGCAACATCTTTCTTTGCATATCTTTATTTTAATCTGCACTAGATAGAGAGAAAAGTGCACAACAGCTTTCTCTGCACATCTTTATTTTAATATGTTTTTGACAGAGAGAAAAGTGTACAACAGCTTTCTTTGCACATCTTTATTTCAATCTGAACTTGTCAGAGAGAAAAATGAACAACAGCTTTCTTTGCACATCTTTATTTTAATCTGCATTAGATACAGAGAAAAGTGCACAACAGCTTTCTTTGCACATATATTTTTTAATCTGCACTTGACAGAGAGACAAGTGCCCAACAGATTTCTTTGCACATCTTTGTTTTTTTAATCTGCACTTGACAGAGAGACAAGTGCGCAATAGCTTTCTTTGCACATCTTAATTTTTAATTTGCATTTGACGGAGAGACAAGTGCACAATAGCTTTCTTTGCACATCTTTATTTTTAATCTGCACTATACAGAGAGACAAGTGCACAACAGCCTTCTTTGCACATCTTTATTTTTAATCTGCACTTGACAAAGAGAGACAAGTGCACAACAGCTTTCTTTGCACATCTTGTTTTTAATCTGCATTTGACGGAGAGACAAGTGCACAATAGCTTTCTTTGCACATCTTGTTTTTAATCTGCATTTGACGGAGAGACAAGTGCACAATAGCTTTCTTTGCACATCTTGTTTTTAATCTGCATTTGATGGAGAGACAAGTGCACAATAGCTTTCTTTGCACATCTTGTTTTTAATCTGCATTTGACGGAGAGACAAGTGCACAACAGCTTTCCCTTTCGTCCCAACCTGTACCTGAAACTGATATTTCATCTCACTGATTTATCTCCCCCCTAGTCAATGAAAGCAATTATCAAAGTGTTTCATCTCTGGCATGTGTTTCACACATAGCTGCTACCTCATCTTCGGTGTGAATGATACCATTGTGAGGGAGGGGAAAATCACAGTTGTGGAGAGGTTTCTTTAATGCAGTGTCCCACGCCCACCGCCCCTTCAGAAAAAAGGTGTGCTAGCATGACTGTTTTCCCTCCCCTCTTCCTTTTTTCCCAACTTTCTCTCTCTCTCCTCCCTCCCCCATTCCCCCCCCTCCCCCCCCTCCCCCCCCCCCCCTCCACTACCTCCCTTCTCTCTCTCTCTCTCTCTTCTCATCTCTCTCCTTCTCTCTCTCTCTTTCTCTTACTCTCTCATGACATCTGCCCTCTCTTCTCTCTCGTTAATCATCATTATTGCCTTCTCCGGTTATTGGCTCTTTCTTTTATTTCAATGGAGCATTGCCACATTCTTTTCCTGGTTCCCACCATACATGGCATAATGCTTCTACTATCCAGATGTTAGGTGTGGAGGAAGCTGGTTGCAAAGACTTCAGTGGTGCCCTAACCGTCTACTAGACCACAGGATAGATGAAGGAGAAGGGATCAATTTGGTGTTGTGGTCTGAGATGGGAACGAAGTGTCCATTTTTCTTTTGATATTGTTTTCTGTGGTATAGTATTTACTTTTCTATATTTTAAAGAATGTTGTGGTAGAACATGCATCCGCTCAAGATTGAAAGCCTGAGACGTCAGAATGAACATGAACCTCGAGAACACTCGAAGGTGGCAGAAAGAGGGGAAGACAGAACAAGTCATGGATGGACAACATCAGAGAATGGACCAGGATGAATGACTCGGCACTACAGCGCAGAGCCGAGGACCGAGATGGATGGAGGAGGCTTACCACGGCATCGTCTTTCGTGTCTCCTCCACGACCGCCAAGGTCACGGGACTGATGATGATGATGAACCTAGTTTTATTTGGCAGCTTCGTATGTCATTGGTAAGTGGAAGTCATCTAATAGTATTTTCTTGTGACGTAATAGATTGACATATACTAACTAACGAGTTCTAGTGAACACACTTATTCTACAGTTGTGATGTTCACAAAATGTCTATTGAATAAATCAAATAGAAAGGCTGCTGATGCTATCAGCAGAAATGAACCTTATTTGCGGTAAGGAATGTATCGCTGGCGATAACATGATTATACACGGCGTGTTCTCACGTACATTGACCCGGTTTGGTGTTTGACAAGATTGGTTCAACTGATCTCAGTGATAATTATTTCAAAGTTATCGTGATGACAGATCTAATATTATGGTCTGACAAAACTAGGGGTTGTCAACAGCAAAGAAAACAACAACACCGTCAAAAGCAAAAACAGCTACAGCAATCATTGACACCACCACCCCAACCACCATCAACGACATAATCACCATCATCAGGAAATGTAGAAAGAGTTTATTTATAAGTACACACTCTCAGACTGGAGGGAAGAACTGAGTAATGGTAAAGGTAAAGGTGTCCCATAACCTAAGTGGTCGTAGGGGAGCGAGGCATCAGAGACCTCAGCTTCTCCAGAGGCCAGCATATTGAAGGCGGCACCCATCTCCTTTCCCTCGCTGCTTTACCTTCCTTGACCCTAAAGAGGGCAGGTACCCATTTACAGCTGGGTGAACTGGTGAACTGTACTGAAGCCAAGGCGCGCAAACGGTCACCCATCCTACTGGTAACCACGCTCGATGCTGCTTAACTTGGCTGGGGAAAGCGAGTGCTCTGACCACTGAGCTATCCCGTCCCTAACTGAGTATAGTCCAAAATATTTATTTAAAAAACGAACAAACAAACAAACGGCAAACATGCGGTTGTCTAGCCAGTCATAAGTAAAACCATTGCAAGGCTTAACTAAACCTCGAGAAATCCTTAATCGTTAACATAAAATAATTCAAAGGCACACAGTAGGTGTCTTCTTAACACGTGCAATCGATTTTCAGAGGTTGCGAGGTCTTTTTTCTTTTGTTTTGTAATACATTTTTAGATGAATTTTCGACAAGGTGACAGCTCTGATATGACCACGATTGGGTATAAACGTCAAGACAGATAAACTGAACTGTATCATTCATTTCATTTTCAGTCTCTCTTGTTAGTTTTATTTGATTTCATCACCAAGTCCACGCTTTAAGAAAGATGTAACCTGACATCATTAATTTTGATCTGCTTCTGATTCATAAAAAAAACACCAAGAAATGACTGGGAAAAAAATGCTTGACGATCTAGTTCAATCAATCAGCCTTGACATTGATACCCAACGGGGAGCCATATCAGAGGTGTCACCTTGTTGAAAATTAATCTAAAAAAATTTAAAAAGAAACAACTCTCGATTTAAAGTCTCAACGTTAGCACCAAATCCTTCAAGGATTCCTCTATAAACAGTCCAGTTGACATGTAAGGACCATATTAAGAGAGTGAGAGTTGAAGCGTATCACTAGAAGAAGATGAAGAGAAACAAAGAGAAGCCAAACCAACCCGCTATTAATTGTTGTCTAGGGCCCCTTCTGACCACAGAGGCCATAGTAGAGCTGGAGAGAAGCCAGAGGACATTACTATAGTGGACATAATAAGAAAAAAAACCCAACAGACTTTAGAAAGAGATATGAACAAAGCAGCTGCAGTTAGGAAATAAAATTCATAGAGAAATGGGGGAGACGTGGGGGAAGGGGACGGGAAAGTGGGAGGAAGGGGGTGGGGGGAGGATAATGCTGCCTGCAGAGCTGGTCTTCATGTCAAAGCAGCGCTGGTGGATAACCAACGTTCTGTCTCTGGGCTGCCTCTGTCCACCTCCTTCCTCCTTCATCTCTGTGTCAGGCCCCACATTAGCTAATGACCTGTCTGCTTATTCATTCATCCAGCCTCAGGGAGAATCAATCATCTCCATATTACTCTGATCATTTTCCAGAAATAAAAAAAAACCTCAAGAACACTAACAGAAACTGGTTTAAGTAATTACTACGTTTTGTTAAACCATTATGCCTTTCCTATTTTTAATTTTAGAAATTGCTTACTTATATATTATTTTAAAACTCGGTATCTACTTGTGGCAAATAAATTATAACTTCCTGCATCCAAAGCTAAAGATGTAAATTAACTCACTATTCCCCGAACAATGGCAACAGCTACGGTAATACTGTTGTTATTTGTTGTTTGATGTTGTTGTTTGTTGTTTTCTTATATTCAGGCCCCAGCTAAAATATCTATTATTTACCCAAGCCTCTTGCAGCGTCACACAATGTAACACGGCTGCGTTAATTGAGTGGAACCATAGCCCACCCCCACCCCCATCGCCCCCTCCGTCGCCCCCCCCCCTCCCCCCCACCACCCCCCCACACTTTTCTCTTTTGTCTCCCTAATTCATACCCTAGCCAGCCCCCCTTACCCCCCCCCCCCTAACCCCCCCATCCCCACCCCAACCCCATCCACCCCCCCCCCCCCCCCCCACCCACCCACCCACCCCTACCCTTCAACTCATCTGCCTTCATTCAGCCCAGGACAGACTAAAAAAAAACAACAACAACCACCCCAAAAAACCAATGGTGTCAGGAAAACCACTTCGCACCTTCTCTCTCTCTCCTGTCTATGGCTGGGCCCCTGATCCTATCACGCTTCTTGGCCCTAGTCTTCCAACGCTGCGAAGCGTCTCCCTACCTCCTCCCACCCCCCTCCTGATAAGAGAAAGCAAAACAAATATGTTTTCAAGTGTCAGCGCGAGCGAAATGACACGCTAGATCTAAACATGGCTGACTCTTTTGTGAAGGAGAATAGCCGTGGTGGTGTCGAGTCTCGCGGTATGTCACGGGGAAAGAGAGAGAGAGAGAGAGAGAGAGAGAGAGTGAGAGAGGGAGGACGCAGAGAGAAGAGAGGGAGAGACGCAGAGAGAGAGAGAGAGAGAGAGAGAGAGAGAGAGAGAGAGAGAGAGAGAGAGAACTCTACCCCCCACCCCAAACCCCTACCCCCCACCCCTCTTTGCGAGAGGATGAGACAGCACGGTGTTTATGACCATCCTTTTTTTTTTTCCAAAACGGACCCCATGCTGTCGCCCAAATGTGCCCGCAGCAGAGGAGAGAGAGAGAGAGAGAGAGAGAGAGAGAGAGAGAGAAGAAGAGAGAGAGCGCACCAAAAAAATGGAGAAGACCAAAAAAGAAGGGGTGGGGGAAGAAATAGAAAAAGAAAGGACAGGAGAGGAGAAAAGGTAGTGAAAAGAAGGTCATTCATATCGTTAAGTCGACACCTAATTGATACTCTGCTGACATGGAAGAAAAAGTGGCTGTATACATAAAATTAAAGTTGATAAATGGTATATCCGTTGGGGGGTTTGCGGGGGTTGGGAGTTTGTTTTCTCTCTTTTTTTTTATACGGTAGGTGAATTTTTAACAAAAGTTAAGAGTGAGACAGACAGAGAGACAGAGAGACAGACACACAGACAGAGAGAGAGAGAGAGAGGGATAGCCAGACAGACACAAACAGATAGAGTACAGACAGCGTGCACGCGGCGAGTGGAGAGAGAGAGATGAGAGAGAGAGAGAGAGAGAGCAGGCAGACAGACAGACAGACAGAGAGACATCAGAGAGAGAAGATAGACAGAGAAGAGAGCAGAGAGACAGAGAAAGACAAAGAGAAGACAGAAGAGAGACAGAGAGACATAGAGGAGCAGAGACAGAGAGAGGAGAAGAGACAGAGAAACACAGACACAGAGAGAGAATAGACAGAGAAGCGAGAGGGAGAGAGACAGACAGACAGATAGACAGACAGACAGAGAGACAGAGAAGCAGAGAGACAGACAGAGAGAAGAGAAAGAGGAGAGGCAGATAAGTAGAAGAGAGAGAGATACAGACAGACAGCGAAGACAGACAGACAAAGACAGACAGACTGACTGACAGACAGAGAGAGGAAGAGAGACAAAGACAGAGACAGACTGACTGACACACAGACAGAGAAAGAGAGACAATGACAATGACAAAGACAGAGACAGACAGACACCCAGACAGACAAAGAAAGAGACAGGGACAGAGATAGATAGATAGAGAGAGTGAGTGAGAAAGTCCCTTGTCAAATTGTAAATGGAGATCATTCAGAGCCCTTTCAGCTGCGCTGCCCGTTTTGTCAGTGTTGGCATAGATATGCTTTTTTACTTCAAGCATCAACTGCTTCCTATCTCACAAAAAATCAAACATTAAACCGTAATAAGCTCAAGTTAAAACTCTTCCCTGTTTGCGTTATCTTTTTACTCTATGTTTTGCTTTGTCTGTCTCTCAGTTCTTTTTCTTTCTTTCTTTTTTTTTCTCCTGCTGTTCTAATGTGAAACGCTAGGCTTGTTTTCTATGAAGAAGGAAAAAACCACACACACACACACATATTAATCACATACACACACATATATATATATATATATATATATATATATATATATATATATATATATATATATAAGAATGAGTAAAGAGAAAGAGAGAGAATACATGCGCGCCCCTTACCCCAATTTTCATTGAAATGCTGGTTCGTTTCTTCGGGTTTTCTAATGAATCCTTTTGTTCAATTGTTGTCATTTGTTTCTTTTTGTAATTTCTTTTGTTGATCCCGTTCTATAATTTTCTATTTCCTTCCTTTCCAATAGCAGGAATAAATGGAGAGAGAAAAGAGAGAAAGATCAGATACACAGAAGGAAAGAATAATACAAAGAAAGAAAAAAGAAAAAGTCGGACAAAAAGAAAGAAAGACGAAGACAGAAAGAAAGAAAGAAAGACAAGAAAAGAAATAAGAAAGTAAGAAAGAAGAAAAGAAAGTAAGAAAGTAATAAACCACCAATAAAAAAAAAGATAGAGAAAAAAGAAAACAAAAGAAAGAATAATGAAACAACGAAAGACAGACAGAAAGATAGAAGGACAGAAAGAAAGACAGGCAGAAAAAAAAAGAAAAAAGAAAAGAAAGGGAGAAAGGAAAAGAAAGAAAGAAACAAACAAAATGCATTGTAAGAAAAGAAGAAAAGTCAAACACAAATAAATCAGAAAAAAAATCCAAAAAAGAACAAAACGTTTGTGTTTACATTATAAAACAAAAAAAGTCAGGTTTAAAAAAAAACAACACAAAAAAACAAAAAAAGTCAATAAATAACAGAAACATCGCAACGATCGAAAAAGCAAATAAAAGCAGACACACACACACACACAAACAAACAACACACACAAACAAAACACCCTCCCCCCCACACACACACCAAACACACACACACACACCAACAAAAACAACAAACACACACAAACAAACAACCCCCCCCCCCAAAACAATACACAACACACATCACCAAAACAAAACACACACACCACCCACCCACCAAACACACACACACACCACAACACACTCACACACATACAAACACAAACACACACCACACACCAACACACACACACACACAACACACACAATACACACAGAAGCGGGCAGAGAAGGAGAGAGAGAGAAAACTCACCTAATTCGTATCCAATTTCCACACCCAAGAGGTGTCCCTTGGAGCGATCGAAGAGGGAAATTGTGGCAAATCCCCCAGTGAAATTCCCCTCTACACGCCATGTCCGTCAGCTGAGAGGGGAGGTAATTCAATATGACAGAAGGCTCGGATTGCCAGAGTGACTGGAACTTGAGAGAAAGAAAAGTCAGTCCATGCATGCTAGCGTTATGAGCGATGTCATCTTGTTCTGAAGGGGGGGAGTTGCGGTGTTCTTTTTTGTTTGTTGTCGTTTTCGTTGTTTCTTTCTCTCTCTCTCTCTCTCTCTCTTCTCTCTCTCTCTCTCTCTCTTCTTTCATCTCTCTCTCTCTCTCTCTCTCTCTCTCTCTCATTCTCTCTCTCCTCTTCTCTCTCTCTGTGTGTGTGTGTGTCTTTGTTGTGGTTTGTTTGTTTGCTTGTGTGTGTGTGTGTGTGTTTCACGTGAATATTATATTTGTTTGCGTTTTAGTATTGCCTTATGCTTTTTTTCTACTACTTATTACTGATTGTCACTTTGCCTGACCCTTCTCTGTCTCTCTGTCTTTGTCTCTGTCTGTCTCTCTGCGTCTATTTTCTGTCAGTCTGCTTGTTTGTTTGTCTGTCTGTCTGTCTCTCTCTCTTCCTACTCTCTTCTCTCTCTTCTCTCTCTCTCTCTCTCTCTCCTTCCCTCTCTCTCTCTTCCCTACATCTATTCCTTGCATTGTGCCTGTCTTCTGTCAAACAATTAAGAGAACAGAAGTGATTTCATTATCCAATAGACAATACTATTATTATTTTCTGTATGCATAGCTCAGTGATCAAAGCACTCGCTTACCCCCAGCCAATGTTAGGCAGCATTGAGCGTGGTTACCAATTAGATGGGTGACCATTTGCGGGCCTTCGCTTCAGTATAGTCCCCCAGTTCACCCAGCTGCAAATAGGTACCTGCCCTCTTTAGGGTCAGGGAAGGTAAAGCAGCGAGGGAGAGGAGATGGGCGCCACCCTCAATATGCTGGCTCATGGAGAAGCTGAGGTCTTTGATGCCTCGCTCGACTACGACTACATAGGTTACGGGACACCTGTACCTTTTTTTTCCAATCACACTGACAGCCATTCTGGCCTTTCTAAGGATCTAATTGAAATGGTTTAATATTATGTTTGTCATCGCGCTATTTTTGTTACTGTTGTTGCTGTGTTCGTCAGATGGACAGCTCAGTCTCTGTGATGAAGGCAGCTGTATGTTGCCTGCAGGTCCTCCCAGTCTCCATAGAGCTTCTTGGCCACTGGGGTAACTGGGGTCAGGCCGGATCCTCTTTCAGAGTGCCTCGAGTAGTGAACAGGACTGCAGCATATGTTTTTTTGTGGCTAATAGTCTTGCAAGGGCACTGCTCTGTGCTGCCCTTGTGGACATTTTGTGCACATAATTATGGTCGTTTCAGCAGTCGTGGCCTGTCCTGAGTCTGAATGTACAGGCCTGTTCCCGTCGTGTCAGCAGGTTAGGAAGGTCTGCCCTGTTGTAGTGTGCATGGTGTTGTATCCACTTGTTTTTTGCTGCTTGATCTTGACGATGGTCTTAGCGTCAGAAACAGTCAGCAGAGCTATTCACCTGCTCTTGCCTTGTTGTGCCTTCCTCTTTCCCAGGGAGTCAGCAGTCTCATTGCGATGGGAGGGGATCCTCAGCAGGACTATGGTATGACTCCTGTAGAGAGTAACAAGAATCGAATGGTCGTTTAGGTCAGTTGTGCCCCTATGGCGCTTCTCCCATGACAATGGAACACTTAACTTCCTCCAGACCTGTCCAACACACCAAAATATGAGTGCCGATATCTGGCCTGCTGAGGAACGAACTCTTCGGACCCCTGGAGCATCTTCAGCGTACCACGTCATTAGTTTTGTCAGGGCCTCTGGAGTTGCTGTCTGAGCGTTCCACGGAAGAAAAAGCAGTTTAGGTCAGTAAGTTTTGTTGGACTGTAGGGCCTGTAAGGTAGACAGGTCATCGTCAAGAAGACGAATATGACTGCAGGAAATATATAAGCTGACCATGAATGTGCCCTGTGATTATGAAAAGCTTCCGTTTTTCACACTGATGGCAAACTCAGTTAAAAGGGGAAAAAATCGCTGCTTAGTAACTCCAATGTGAGAAACATCAAAAGCGCTGTACTAAAGGCCACACAACCATGACATCATCATTTAGATAGATTATAGTTCTGACATGCATGCTACAATTGCTGCAGATTTCATCATTGGCTGAAAGACTTGGTTTCCTTCAGTTTCCAACCTGGCAGCCTTGGTGTTGTTGTCTATTGTTAGTAAAGATACAATTTTCTGAACCAAAATTAATGGTGTAAGCCAAACAAGTATGCAGACGGTCAAAGGGTGAGGGGAAAGCTCTGCAGTTCTACCTACTTGGAGGGGCAGGTTACATTATGATGAAGAAAGTGCGTATTCACACATTTGCTTGTAATTAAGTTCTAAAAATTAATGTGAGTGATCAAAAACAAAAACAAAAACAAAAAAGAAAAAGAGACCGAAAGGAGAGAGAGAGAGAGAGAGAGAGAGAGAGAGAGAGAGAGAGAGAGAGAGAGAGAGAGAGAGAGAGAGAGAGAGAGAGAATGACAGCAGAGAGAATGAGAGAGAGAGAGTGAGAGAGAGAGAGAGAGAGAGAGAGAGAGAGAGAGAGAGAGAGAGAGAGAGAGAGAGAGAGAGAGAGAGAGAGAGAGAGAGAGAGAGAGAAGTTTGTGTTAATGGTCAATCTGAAAACTATCTCTGTCTGTCTGTGTGTTCTCTCTACCGCTTTCTCTCTCTATTTCTCTATATCTCCATCTCTCTCATTGTTTGTCTGTTTGTGTTCTATTTTACCGCTTTCTCTTTCTATTTCTCTCCATCTCTCTCATTGTTTGTCTGTCTGTCTGTGTTCTATTTTACCGCTTTCTCTTTCTTTTTCTCTCCATCTCTCTCATTGTTTGTCTGTCTGTGTGTTCTTTTTACCGCTTTCTCTCTCTATTTCTCTCTATCTCTATCTCTTTCATTGTTTGTCTGGCTGTCTGGTTGTCTGGCTGTTTGTCTGTTCTCTCTACCGCTTTTCTCTCTATTTCTCTCTATCTCTATCTCTCTCATTGTGTGTCTGGCTGTCTGGCTGTCTGTCTGTCTGGCTGTTCTCTCTACCGCTTTCTCTCTCTATTTCTCTCTATCTCTATCTCTCTCATTGTTTGTCTGGCTGTCTGGCTGTCTGTCTGTCTGGCTGTTCTCTCTACCGCTTTCTCTCTCTATTTCTCTCTATCTCTATCTCTCTCATTGTTTGTCTGGCTGTCTGGCTCTCATACGTGCTTCATCATTCCTCCTGTGTAGCTTCAGCCGTTGTTTTGTAAACTCAAAGTTGAATTGAATCAATAACTCTCCAATTTTATATTTTCTTTCTTTCTTTCTTTCTTTCTTTCTCTGCGCTTTTCTTTTGAAGACTGGATTCCAAAAGGTTTATAAAGACCTTCAAAAATTAATTACAAATTATTCTGAAAAATAATAAGTCTTGGGGATATTTCTTTTCTTTTTTTATATATTTGGTTTTAGATTGAAGATCATTAATTTTGATTCTCGTTTCTTTCTTGCATTTACTCGTTCTTTTTTCTTTTCCATCTTTGGCAACTGCAATCTTCAATGCACAAACATTTTCAATTTCCTTTGGCCAGTCAAGGAAGATTTAATCAAAATGTTTACAACTCTTTCTTCTTTTTTCTTTTCCTTGTAAAAGGAGCATGTTTACATTAGATCAAACAAAATGTGCTTACTAAATCATTAGCTGTATTTTCGAGATATGTAATGTTATAAACGGGTCGGAGAAAGATGTACACAGAGGGGCAGAGAGGAGAGAGAGAGAGAGAGAGAGAGAGAGAGAGAGAGAGAGAGAGAGAGAGGAGAGAGAGAGAGAGAGAGAGAGAGAGAGAGAGAGAGAGAGCGAGAGAGAGAGAGCATTATAATTCTTAGCGCGTGCGCGCGCGCCTCTGTGTGTGTGTGTGTGAGAGAGAGAGAGAGAGAGAGAGAGAGAGAGAGAGAGAGAGAGAGAGAGAGAACGTGTGTGTTGTGTGTGTGTGTGTGTGTGTGTGTGTGTGTGTGTGTGTGTGTGTGTGTGTGTGTGTGTGTGTGTGTGTGTGTGTATGTGTGTGTAAACGTGTGTGTGGTAAAGTGTGTGTGTGAACGTGTATGTGTGGTAAACATGTGTGTGGGTATGCGTACACCTGTGTGTGTGTAGCGCGCGCCATGTGTGTGTGTGTGTGACGTGTGTGTGTAAACATGTGTGGTGAGTGTGTTGGTGCAAGTAACGGAGTGTATGTGTGCGGATATGCGATTCACTCGTGAGTGTGTGTGTGTGTGCGCGCGCGCGGTATGTGTGTGCGCGTGTGTGGTGACGCGCCGTGTGTGTGTAAACGTATGTGTGTAAACGTTGTATAGTTAGTGTGTGGTGTGTGTTGACGTGTGGTGATGTAAACGTGTGTGCGTAAGTGAGTTGGTGCAATACAGGAATGTGTGGCGACATGCGATAATACTTTGTGTGTGTAGTGCGCGAGGTGCATGGTGAGTGTGCGTGCGCGCGCACGCTCGCGCGCATGTATGTATGCGCGTATATATGTGCGTATGTGTGCATATATGTATGTATGTATGTATATATGTGTGTATGTCTGTGTGCGTGAGAGAATGAGAGAGACAAACAGGCAAACAGACAGACAGGTCGACAGACAGACAGATAAGCACACAGAGAGTCAGAGACAGAGAGACACAGAGACACAGAGAGACACAGAGAGACACACAGAGAGAGAGACACACACACACAGAGCAATCCTTTGCTGGCAATATTTATCTTGACAGAGTTAATGAAATTACCAAGTTAATTCCATTTTCATCCAGCGAATTTTTTTTCCTGAGAAAAACAATTATCCTCTGGGTATCAAGCAAAGTATACACGCAGACAAACAGACAAACGAAAGATAAGACAAACAGACGAGAAGAACAAGAACAGCGAAGGCAAAATGAAGAAGAATAACACACACAAGATCAAGAGCAAAAAAGGAAAACGAGAATGACAAAAACTACAAAACAAAAAACAACAGCAGCAGCATCAACAGTAACACATACATACTTACACACCCACACCCTTTTTCTGACTCAGACACACGAACACACACACACACACACACACACACACACACACACACACACACACACACACACACACACACACACACACACACACGCGCGCGTCCTTCTGTGCACACCTAGTTCCTGCGCCCTCATGCATACACATACGCATGTACACATGTACATGCTTGTGCACATACACAAACACACACCAAACACACTTCCACACACACACATATGCGCACACGCATGCACACATGCATTGCACAGTTACGCACATACATGTATGCACACACACACACATTTTTGTTTATGCTATTTGTTCATGATTCCCCTAGCTTATTGAATTTCCTTTAATCTCCCCGCAAAGGAAAGACATAGCTAATGGCACCAGGAGACATAAACAGAAGAACAGGAATCATTGAGAATAAACGAATACAAAGAAGAAGGATTATAATAAAGACAAAAACTGCACCTTTTCTTCCTTTTTTCCATAAAGCACACCTATAAAACTTACACACATTGACACAGACACACATACACACACATACAAACACGCACGCGCGCGCGCGCACGCCTACCCCCCCCCCCCCCCCCCCCCCCCACTTACACACATGGTATGCACGCAGACTCGAAAGCATGCAAGTGTAACACTTGTATACATGCATACACACACACGTGCGCGCGTCCGCGAGCACACACACACACACACACACACACACAAACACGCAAGCACACAAGCACACACACCAATCCAATCTTGTTGTTTATAGCCCCGCCGACCACACACACACACACACACACACACCACACACACACACACACACACACACACACACACACACACACACACACACACACACAACACACACACACACACACACACACACACACACACACATACACAACACACACACATTTCCAAGAATCATACAACAGATTCTTGTGTGCGTTGATTCAAAGTCAGTTTTACAATCTCTCAGGCATTCAGGCTCGAAAGCTGGACAAGATCTTGTAACTTAAATTAACATTCTCATTCATTTCCTGATATTAAGAGGTACCGGTATTACTTTTTGCTGGATACCATCGCATTGCAATGTGTACTATAACGAAAAAATTGATACAGCTGCAATAAAGAGCGGCAAGGAATTTAAACTCTGCATATGCCCTGGCTATTCCTATATCTGTTCATGAGAGTTATAACATAGTCGAGAATGTATGCTGGAAACATGTTAGGAAAAAAAACCAAATAGATGCTGGATACTCTTTCTTTAATTCCTCTTTTCAGACCTTAGACATATTGTTCGTTCCCACTTTGGATATTCACAAATGGACCTAAGAAAAATAATCTGTCTTATTTACAGACGGAAACTGAATGCATTCTGGGCAAAATTTGCTTGAAATGTATACTGCACACGTGGCAAAACAATCTCAAATATTCTTTTCGAATGTCAGTTTTTGAAACAACATCTTCCTGACATTCATGAAGATTCCTTGGATAAGGTTTTCAGCAACAATAATTATGTGACGTCATTCAACAGACTGCCTTTCCTAGGCATGAACATTTGCCCCTCTGTCTCTTATCTCAGAACAGTTGTAATAGTTGATTTCCAGCAGTTTGATTAAGAGTTTCCTTCATTGTTTTACGTGATGTTGACTACATTGTTATATAGATAGTTCTACAGTTCCATTGTTACATTACTTTCCTACAGTTCATACCTCTCTCTCTCGCTCTCTCTCTCTCTCTCTCTCTCTCTCTCTCTCTCTCTCTCTCTCTCTGCGGTCTAATATCCCTTTGTGTGAATAGACATAAAATCGAAGAAACACACACACACACACTTCCCATATGTAAACACACGTACATCCACAAATACACACACATACATCCCCACCCCCACTGCTCCCTCCTACCACCCTCCCCCCACTCACACACGCACACACACACTCACTCTCCCTCACCCCCCCTCCCCTACACACACACACACACACAACACACACACACACACACACACTCAAACACTCTAACCCTCCAAAAACAAACAAGCACAGCCACAGCCACAGAAAGAACGAAAAAGAAAACACCACCCAACTCTCATAATTCGTATCTGATTTCCTCTCCCATGAGGTACTGTCTCCTAGGAGTAATCGAACAGGCAAATTGTGCAAATCCCCCCGTGTAATTCCCCTCCGCACGACATGTCTCTTTGCAGAGGGAGAGAGAGAGAGAGAGAGAGAGAGAGAGAGAGAGAGAGAGAGAGAGAGAGAGAGAGAGAGAGAGAGAGAGAGAGAGAGAGAGAGAGAGAAGTGGGGTAATTCAATATGACAATAGGCTCCGATTGCCAAACTTAGGCTAGCTAGCTTTAGCCTAGCTGAATGAAAGTTGAGAGAGTCCATCCAAGTCAAGTCAAGTCAAGTCAAGTCAAAAACACTTTAATCATCCCATGAAGGGCAATGACAATACTGACAGGCACATTGATACCTATAATTATCTCACAAGACACAAGAAAAAAATACATTTCAGATTGATATAATCATTCCAAGATAGCTTTCACAAATTATCATACACAAAACCAGGTGCGCGCACACACACGCACCGCGCACACACACACACACACACAACACACACACACACACACACGCACACACACACACATACACACACACACCAATGTAGGAATACATTTCATTATACTACTTCATAAACTTTTTTGTAAATGCTGGGTCCAAGTCACCCAGGTTAGTTAGGCTAGTGTTGAGAAGTCGCCTTCATAGTTTCTCTCTGGTGTTGGTTTAGGTGGTTGGGTGGTGGTGTGATTGTAGTGCAGTATAGTAATATGTGCGTGTATGCCATTTCGTGCTTTTGTGTGTGGTTTGTTTTGAATAGGTTTGTATATAAGGTTTTGTCATTGTTCCGTGTTCGTCTCTGTTTCTCTGTGTCTGTCTTTCTGTCTTTGTCTCTGTCTCTGTCTCTCTCTCTGAGTTCAGAGTTCAGAATTCAGAGTTCTCTCTCTCTCTCTCTCTCTCACTCTCTCTCTCTCTCTCTCTCCCTGTGCGAACGCATGCAGAACATGTTTGGAGTGCACTTGCCTTACTGGTGGGTTAAAACGGCTGCGGAAACAAAATCTCCCTATTGGTCAGCCTCGGAACGCTAGCTGAGGAAACAAAAAATAATTATCCATCTGTCACTAGCTGTGAGTTGTTCGAGTAAAAGGTAAAGGTGTCCCATAACCTGTGTGATCGTAGGGGAGCGAGGCGTCAGACACTTCAGCTTCTCCAGGGGCCAGCATATTGAGGGCGGCGCCCATCTCCTCTCCGTCGCTGCTTTACCTTCCCTGACCCTAAAGGGGGCAGGTACCCATTTACAGCTGGGTGAACTGGGGACTACTGTACTGAAGCCAAGGCGCGCAAACGGTCACCCATCTGTGTTGTAACCACTCTTGATGCAGCTTGACCTTAGCTGGGGGAAAGTGAGTGCTCTGACCACTGAGCTATTCCGTCCCCCGAGGTGTTCCAGTAGTCTGAGGAATTCATAACATAGATTTGACTTAGAATGTACACACTGCAAAACTTTATATAGCAAAATGGATAATGTAATAAAGTGTGCGTGCTTGCGTGTGTGCGCGCACGTGTGTGGTTGTGTGTGTGTGTGTGTGTGTGTGTGTGTGTGTGTGTGTGTGTGTGTGTGTGTGTGTGTGTGTGTGTGTGTGTTGTGTGTGTGTGTGTGTGTAAGTGTATAAGTGTGCGTATGTGTGTATGTATTTTTATTTTATTCATATATATATATCGAGGATAATGGAATAAGCACTTATGTGCCTATTTTTTTTACATCCAGTCCCCATGTGAATGCGGTTTTATAAATTGTCATCTGTTCCTACCGGCACACGATGGCATACTCTTCCGAAAAGCGGAACAGGATTTTAACGTGTGCGCAAGATGTTCTGTGTGCGTTCTGCGTGTGTGATTGAGAGAGAGGGCATGCTCAAAAGCTATTTTACCAAACAGTTCAGTCACAAAGCAGACGACGTGACCTATTTGATTCCAACCACCAACAATTCCTATCATCACAGGCAAAGAGGCTGCAGGAACTAGAAGCACATCACTTTAGCTGACGATGGGAGCAGGGCCGGGTATATCTATAATATCTTTCTCTCACAGCAGGAGAGTGAAAATTGGAACACTTAGTCAAGATGATGTAGTAGCTCTGTATGTATGCATGAATGTAAACTGTGCCAAGTGCCGTGATGCAGCTCCCGCTGATATTACCAGGCAAAGCTATTTACTAAACTAAACTAAACTAAGCAGAAAACGTCAAATCTGACATACATTCTACACTTCTTCTTCTTATTCCTTATAGCTCCTAGCGGAGCATAGGGCCTCAACAGCGTCCCTCCACCTTCTCCTGTCTCTGGCAAGGGTCTTGGCCTCTTCCCATGTCAGGCTGGAGTCTCTCAGCTCACTATGCAGGCTTCTCCTCCAGGTCTGTTTGGGGCGCCCTCTCTTCCTTTTCCCCTGCGGGTTCCACTCGAGCGCTTGTCTGGTGATGTTGCAAGGCTCCTTCCGTAGGGTGCGCCACCACGATTCTACTGCTTGGTGATTTAGATGTAGAATTTAACTTGTGGGTCTCTATAGCGCTGCTTTGCTTGGTGTTTTTGTTGCTTATTTTTAGTTTGACTGGGTGGATCGGTGGTCTAGAGGTATAACACGCCTGCACTAGAAGGCGGAAAGTCCGGGTCGGATTTTTGTGCGGCGGTTCGATCCCCGTTTGGGCCCGAAACTTTTCCCCCATCTATCCATAAGACCATGAGTGGTGGTCTGGGTGTTAGTCTTTCGGATGAGAAGCTAAAACGAGTTTCCGTGAGTTACACATAATTATTTAGCGCATGTAAAAAAACCATGGCAACAAGGGAATTGTCCCTGGCAAAATTCTGTAGAAAAAAAAGCCACGTTGATAGGGAAACAATTACAGTTACAGACAGGAAAAGAAAAAAATGTGTGGCGCTGCTCTTATGGCGACGCGCTCTCCCCGGGGAGAGCCGCCCGAATTTCACGCTGAGAAATCTGCCGTGACTTAAAGTGGCAGAAAATAAAAAATGTATGAAACCAAAAATGATAAACAGCTCTTGGATTGAAGCTGCATGCATCTCTACATTTCACTTTGTCTTACCTAGAACTGATAGCAAGCTGCGAGATAGGTGAGATGGTGTTGTTGACTTAGAACAAAGATACACATGCGCTGGCATCATGTCTGGAGTCTTTGATTAATACAGACTCAAGATTCTCAAGTTTTGAGTCTGGAGTCTCACTCTTTCACCTAAGAAGCAGTTCTTGCTACCTTCTTCTCTTCTTCTTCTTCTTCTTCTTCTTCTTCTTCTTCTTCTTCTCTTCTTCTCTCTTCTTCTTCTTCTTCTTTCTTCTTCTTCTTCTTCTTCTTCTTCTTCTTCTTCATATTTTATTTATTCATTTATTTTATTTATTTTTTTATATCGAGGATAATGGAATAAGCACTCACGTGCTTTTTTACATCAAGTCCCGTGTGTATGCGGTTTTGTAAATTTTGTCGTCTGTTTCCACCGGCACACAATGGTCTACTCTTCCGAAAAGCGGAACAGGATATAACGTGAGCGCAAGATGTTCTGCATGCGTTCGAACACGGGGCCTCGGTTTATGGTCTTCATACCCTGGCTATACTAAATGTTTAATGTGGTCTGCATGGCAAAGTCTGCAGTCTGGCGTAGTAACCCACAGGTCCCTACAAGGTTTTTTCCCTGGATCTCTACTGGGCTGTGTCTTAGAGTGTTGAAAGTAGGAGTTCTTGCTACCTGGAATTGGTTTCTCCAATAATACCAGTAAGGCACACTGGTCCTGCAAAGTCCTCCAACTACTTCCACCTTAACTGTCATGAGGGGACAGGATAGCCTAGTGGTCAGAACATTGCGCTCGCAATCTGACAACCCAGGTTCGAATCCCGTACAAGGGGAATAATTTTCCCTGGGAGTTAACATCAGTGCAGACCCCACTCTTCCCAAAAATCCTTCGGATGAGACGATAAACCTAGGACCCCGTGTGCGAACGCACGCAGAACATCTAGCGCACAGGTTAAAATCTGTTCCGCTTTTCGAAAGAACAGGCTATTGCGTGCCGGTGGGAACGGATGACACAATTTACAAAACCGCATACACACCGGGACTAGATTAAAAAGGTACGTGAGTGCTTATTCCATAATCCTCGAATAAAGACTAAAAGACTCAAAAGAGGGTCATTCACTCTTGATTGCTTGTTGCACCAGTGCTGCCACATCTTCACTAAACGTCTCTGTACTCCTGATCTGCATGGTTAAGGAACATGCGGCGTCAAGTCATCGATTTCTTTACAGATGACTCTGACCATTCAGCTGCAGCTTTTGCGAGTATGAAGTGAGTTGCAAGGTCAAAATCTTTGTCAACTTTGTATTAGAAAACCGTGTGAAACACACACAAAAATTATAATGATGTTAGAAGTTTTGGGTTTCGAATTGAACAATAACTAAAAGGACCATGCTAGGTGTCCAGAAATTGTTCCTGTGGATTTCCCACTTCAACATAGCTAGCCAGAAGCATCATCAGCTATATTCAAGAAGATAAAAAAAATCACTTAAAGGGATCGTTTCCTGTTTCTGTTAGGAATACTTTGCGTTATGGACAATCACAGAGGATTTTTTTAGCCATCTTGTACGAGAATTGTAATTGAATGGAGATTCAGTTTTTTATAAAGAGCAGGTGTTTTGCAAGATTTGACAAGATTGTATTAAATTATTTAGACATTCATGTAGTTGATCGGGTACTATTCGATTTGATATTTATTTTATTAGTCTCTCAGCCAGTCTCTCAGTTTTTTAGTTGTCCAACTAGTTGGCTAGTTAGTTAGCTGGTTAGGCTGTCAAGCGGGTTGTTAGTTTGTTTTGTTGAACTAGCTCTTTAAAAAACTGTAAGAATTAAAAGAGTGGAAGAGGGGAGGAAGCTGGTTGCAAAAATCTTCAGTGATGCCCCAACAGTCTACAAAACTACAGGATAGGTGAAAGTGAAGGTAAAGAATTAAAAAAAGATTGACCAGTCGAACATAAAACCAAACGAAACACCAACTGCAGCAAATGGTTTAAAACATTGCAAGGAAACTGTGTAAAACAAGACATAAAAATCAACTCATGGGGAAAACAGACTGCCTTTTCGTAAGACAATACCACTATTAACTGTGGCGCAACTTGGTAATCAAGCCATTAAGCTCCACTGCAGAAATTTATCCTCTCAACATTCTAAACTTTTGCAGTAAAAAACCGACACCTTACACCAGCAACTTTCTTCCTTCTCCTCTGCAAATTGCTTAGAGACCGTTTGGGTTTTATGGCGAGGAAAATGGCTGTTCTCTTTCTCAGTTGTTTAATTAAGAAACGAAAAAATGGGTAAAAAGAAAGATATTTATTTTTATTGAATGTGTTTACTATTTCTTTTTTTTTTGTTCATGTAAGATTGCTGATGCGTGTGTGCATGGAAGCGCGCGTGCGAAGACATATACACACATGCACACACGCACGCACACACACACACACACACACACACTCACTCACAAGTATTATATCACTTAAAGTGAAAAGACATTAAATTAAGAGCGAACACACACACACACACACACACACACACACACACACTCACACACACACACACACTCACACACACACACACACACACACTCACACACACACTCACTCACACACACACACACACACACACACACACACACACACACACACACACACACACACACACACACACACACACACAGATAGATGGCTTGATAAAAAAAAGCAAATGCATTGCTTATTCAATGTACCATCTGGAAATAAAATTTTGACTTGACTTTGACTTGACTTGACTTGACTTGACACACACACACACACACACTCACATATAGAGCATGAAAGGTGGTGAGAATGAAATCGTCATTTTATGAAGACTTTCGCAGATTGCAGCGACAGAAGTCATCCATCAATCGCACTGAAGTTTCCCTTTCTCTTCACAGTGACATAGTGTGCAGGGGGCGATTTTCCATGGGGGATTTGAACTCTCTTTCTCTTTGTTGTTGCTTTGTTTGCTTGGTTGGTTTATTGGTTGCTTGGTTGGTTGGCTGGTTGGTTGGTTGGGGTGTTTCTTTTTTTTTGCTTTTGTCAGAGGGACACCTTGTGACATCAGGGAAAACTGGACACCAATTTATTGATGAGTTTTCTATGACTGTCTGTGTCTCTTTATTAGAATCTAGCTTTTAATTGACCCGCCCTGCTTTATAAGATTTGCTTATGTAAAAACAAAGGAAGTTATTTTCGTTATTATTATTAAAATCTGTTTGACTTGTTTTACAATATTTTTCTTTTTTATATGTTTTTTGTTTTGTTTTTCTTTACGTTGTTATTGTTTACTTAACAATCTCGACTTTTCAATATGTCTTTTTTTGGTTTACTTTACACACTTTTCTTTTCAATGTTTTCTTTGTTCGATTTACTTTGTTGCACTCTTTTCTTTTCAAAAAAGAAAGCAATGGAAGGAAACTCCATGGAAAAGATAGTAGATAAAGTGCTAGAAGACTAAAAAAATGAAAAGACAAAAATTAACCGCGAGCAAAGCAATAAGCATAATATGCATTTGCTAACAAGCACATCTTTCCCTGCATTGGTAGGCCTATACTTGGTGGCTCTACAGCCTCAATCTAAAAAAAATCCCAACAACAGAGAAACGAAAATCAACAAATCAGGAAAATAGTAGAGGCAGAGTACTCGAATACACGGTCATTCCATACAATTCAATTTGAAAAAACAACAACCACCAGAACAGTACGCAGCTATCAGGAACTTTATCTCAACAAACAAACAAACAAACAAGAAGAAGAAGAGAGTACAGGAAGAGCGATTGACCGTACATTTTATTGTTTGATGCTGAGCTTTCATGACATTAAGACACAGTTACAGCTTTGATTATAGAAAGAAGCCTGTTGATGAACAGAGATATTAATTACGCTAGGAAGCATGGGCCCTCATGAATCATTTGATTTTAATTAGCTCTGTCAAGCTGTTTGCCAAGGACTCTCTCTCTCTCTCTCTCTCTCTCTCTCTCTGTCTCTCTCTGTCTCTATCTCTCTCTCTCTCTCTCTCTCTCTCTCTCTCTCCTCTCTCTCTCTCTCTCTCTCTCTCTCTCTTAGCATACAAGCACTTTCTCAAACAATAGAAAAGGAAAACAATACCAAACTAAGCCTAACCAATCTTTCCCAAACCAAACCAAACCAAACAAAAGCCTAAATCTCATAACAGACCCTTTAAAATCAACTCAATAATAATCTTGACAGGTTTTCAACCTCGCTGATTCAATTGAAAAAAAGCCAAAACAGGCTGGATAACTCATGGATTTGAGAGAAAGCAGCCTCATTACCATAATCTTCGGAGAGAAAAATAGCTGTTGATTCTCCGTTCAATTTCCTGCGGTTTAGCTGTGACTAAATTATCTGATCGAAGCGTAGCAGCTTGAAGGAGAAATGTAAAGAGAAGCTGACAAATCTTAATATTACTTTACAAAAAAACACCCACCCCCAAACAATCTGAAATGTGCCAGCTGTTTAATTTTGCTCCTGGAAAAACGTGGTACAGAGTGTTCGTTGATTCAGGGTTTTGTGTGCTGAAGATGAGGCAAGTGTAGATTGTTTGTACGGAAAGAGATTTCGTTTATTGAGAACGTTTCAAAATCTTCTCAGCCAATAAACGTTATCAGCGTGTGTGTGTAAGTTGTGTGTGTGTGTGTGTGTGTGTGTGTGTGTGTGTGTGTGTGTGTGCGTGTGTGTGCGCGCGCGTGTATGTGTGTGTTTTTGTGTGTGTGTGTGTGTGTGTTTGTGTGTGTAAGTGTGTGTGTGTGCGCGCGTGTATGTGTGTGTGTGTGTTTTGGTGTGTGTGTGTGTGTAAGTGTGTGTGTAAGTGTGTGTGTGTGTTTGTGTGTGTGTGTTTGTTTGTGTGTGTGTTTGTGTGTGTGCGCGTTCGGGCGTGCGAGTATGTGTGCTTGCGGTGCGTGCGTGCATGCGTGTGTGTATGTGTGTGAGTGTGTGCGTGCGTGCATGCGTGCGTGTGTGTGTGAAAGTGTGTTTTCGTGCGTAGGTATGCATGCGTGTGTGTATGTGTGCGTGTGTTTGTGTGTTTTACTTAATTGCAGTTTTCTCAAATTTTATTTTAAAAAATGTGGCATTTTGGTTAACATATGACACAACAAAGTCAAGCTTGCATGATGTCTTCCCTTTCATTGATGACACTATACTTTCATTTATAATGGAAGAAAAAAAACTAGTTTGCCAATTTTCGATTTTCTGATACTTTCTTTTTCGACTTCATTTTGAATAATAATGTATGGAATTTATATAGCGCTTAATCTTGTAAAGCAACAAATCAAAGCGCTCAGATTATTTTTTTTCGAGGATAATGGAATAAGCACTCACGTGCTTTTTTACATCCAGTACCCGTGTGTATGCGGTTTTGTAAATTTTGTCATCTGTTCCCACCGGCACACAATGGCCTACTCTTTCGAAAAGCGGAACAGGATTTAACGTGTGCGCAAGATGTTCTGCATGCGTTCGCACACGGGGGCCTCGGTATATAGTCTCATCCGAAGGACTTTGAGCCTTCTCTTTGCCCCTGCGTGTCAAGGTCTTTGAACTTCTTTTCAGGGATTTCTGTTTTAAAGAAACTGTTGATTTTTTTTCATTAATTGTTGGGTTTAACTTGTTTTTGCGTTGATTTCTTGGTTTAGATCCGACTTTGTCAAAACATTCAAACCACACACGCACGCACGCACGTATGAGCGCTCTCGCGCGCGCAATCACACACACACACAAACACACACACACACACGTTAAAACCCGTTCCGCTTTTCAGAAGAGTAGGCCATTGTGTGCCGGTGGGAACGGATGACAAAATTGGCAAAACTTCATACACACGTGGACTGTAAGAAAAAAGAACATTTCATTATCCTCGATATAAAAGAATAAAACAAAATAAACATAAAACACACACGCACACACACATTCACACACACACACAAACACACACACACACACACAGAATGTTTTCTCCCATCTATGCTCCTTACCCTCTTCCTCCCCCCTCCTCATCTCCACCTCCCCCCCCCCCCCACCCCCCCCCCCCCCCCACCTTTCCCTCTTGCTGGGGCAGAGCAGATGTGACGAGGCACATACGGAAGATTGTTCGCACAATGTAGCCTTCTTGAAAAAAAAATGCAACAAAAATACCCGTAATGTCTTTCTTTCTTTCTTTATTTATTTCTGTTAGAAACAGGCCTTCTCTTTTCCCTCTCCGAAATATGTATCAGTTTGTGAGAGCAAACTTGATGCAGTGCACAATAATTTTTGTCACAGCCAAACAACGTTCCCTACCTGTATAAAAAAAATAAAGAGACAGACAGACAGACTGAAAGATAGATAGATAGATAGATAGATAGATAGATAGATAGATAGATAGATAGATAGATAGATAGATAGATATACAGACAGACAGACAGACAGACAGACAGACAGACAGACAGACAGACAGAAGATAGACAACAGACAGACAGAGAACGGACAAATACAGGCAGACAGACAGACACAGAGACACACAGAGAGACCACCAAATACAAAATTGATAACATAATAGACAGATAGAGTGGCAACCAAGATTTCACCCAACACCTTATACCATCCACCTCAGATACACCCCTCCGCCCCCCCCCCCCCCTCCCACTCGCCCTCCCCCCCCCCCCCCCCCCCCCCCCCACCACCACCACCACCACCGCACACCCCGTCGCTCCATCCCTTACAAAGTCAAAACACGAGCAACCTCCCAACACGATGATGAAATGATCCTGCTTGTAAACTCTATCTATCTCAGGCTCGGATGGATCTCACGTTAGAAATTATCCAGCCAAGCCATCTGCTGTGGAAAGAGAACACGTCAAATCTGACATACTTTCTGTCAACAACACGCCACAGGTGTTAATTATTTCAGCCATCTCAGGATTTACTTCAGATCTGGAACCGTTCACAGACATAATATAAATGGTGTTTTGTGTGTAGGTGTGTGTGTGTGTGTAGTGTAGTGTAGTGTGTGTGTGTGTGTGTGTGTTGTGTGTGTGTGTGTGTGTGTGTGTGTGTGTGTGTGTGTGTGTGTGTGTGTGTGTGTGTGTGTGTGTGTGTGTGTGTGTAATGTGTGTGTGTGTGTGTGTGTAGTGTGTGTGTGTGTGTGTGTGTTCGATTTCGATTTCATTTCAGTCTCTTCACAAAATGTGATGTATGTGTGAGCGGTGTGTGGTGTGTGTGTGTGTGTGTGTGTGTGTGTGTGTGTGTGGTGCGTGCACGCGTGTGTGTGTGTGTAGTGTGTAGTGTGTGTATGTGTGTGTGTTTGTGTGTGCTGGTTAGTTTAAATGTGTAAAACATGGGGAAATTTAAAACCTTATTTTCTCAGGGTTTGAGAATGTATTTGTAGGCATTCACTATAGAGGTAAATAAGTCGGAAGACTATACAAACTGCCGATATTGTAAGTCACTAATATACAAAGATGTATCTGATTATAAAGTGAATGTCACCGAAGTTGCAAAAACTCATGGTAGGCGCCAGCCAAGGAACAAAAGAAACAAACAAAAAAGATGTAAATTGACTTTGAATGTCAAAGTCCTTCGGATGAGACTATAAACCGAGGCCCCGTGTGCGAACGCATGCAGAACATCTTGCGCACACGTTAAATCCTGTTCCGCTTTTCGAAAGAGTAGGCCATTGTGTGCCGGTGGGAACAGATGACAGAATTTATAAAACCGCATACACGCTTTTTTTTTTTTAAAGTCGTCTGAGCGCTTTGATTTGTGCTTTACAAGATTCAGCGCTATATAAATTCCATACATTATTATTATTATTATTATTATTATTATTATTATTATTATTATTATTATTATGAAGAGGTCATCTATATTCCACCCAGCACCGTATACCATCCCACAGCAGATAAACTACAACA
Organism: Rapana venosa; assembly: GCA_028751875.1. Taxonomy (NCBI): domain Eukaryota; kingdom Metazoa; phylum Mollusca; class Gastropoda; order Neogastropoda; family Muricidae; genus Rapana; species Rapana venosa. Next base: position 18,529,493 of record CM054137.1, on the reverse strand, counting down.
TTCCAAATTAACCCAACCACCCTCCCACTATGATGATCTTGATACAGGCACAGCAGGAAATTGAAAACGCAAAGTAAGCGATCCACACCATGATGCAATGATCCTGCTTGCAAACTCTCAGGCTCAGATGGATCTCACGTTAGAAATTATCCAGCCAAGCCATCTGCTGTGGAAAGAGAACACGTCAAATCTGACATACTTTCTGTCAACAACCCACAGGGGTTAGTTATTTTCAGCCATCTCAGGTTATACTCCAGATCTGGAAGCGAGCGCAGACACGAAATAAATGGTGGGGTTTTTGTTTTTATCTAAGGAAGTGGTGTAAATCATGGTGAAAGTTTAAAAGCGTTTATTTTTCAGGGCCTGAGAATGTCTTTTCATAGCGCATTCTTAAGGTGAAGCATCATGTACACTTTATCAGTTGCCAACATTATTTGTCACGAATGTGTGCAGATGTATGTGATCATTAAAATGATATATATTGCTATTTGGATTGGGGGGAAAAATGACAACACAAACACACACACACACTCACGCACACAGACACACTCACGCACACCAACGCACGCACGTACGCACACATGCACACACAACATAGACACACACACATACACACACACGCGCGCGCGAAGAGAGAGAGGGAGGAGAGAGAGAGAGGCAGACATACAAACAGAGAGACACAGAGAGAGACAGACATACAGACAGAGACAGATATAATAATATATATATATATATATTGAAATAGACAGGCAAGCAGACAGTCAGACAGAAACACACAGAGACACAGATAGGACTACAGAAAGGATAAACAGACAAAAGAGACTGACAGATAAAGAGGTAACCCATATTTCACCCAACACCATCCATATACACCCAGGTAAGATAAGCTACACCATTCAAAATTAACACATCCATTCCCCCCCCCCCCCCCCCCCCCCCCCAACACACACACACACACATCGACGATCTCGATACAGGCACAGCAGGAAAGTAAAGAAAAAAAGGAACCTATCCACAAGATAATGAAATGATCCTGCTGTAAACTCTACCTGACGCTGTGATACATCTCACGTTAGAAGACGTCAAATCTGACATACTCTATGTCAACAACGACAGGGGTTATTTTATTTTAAATCGTCTCAGGTTATGCTCTTTGAAAGCAGGCAAGAGAGAAAATAGATGGTATTAGAGATGGAATGATGTGAAACATATTCTGAGTGAATTGCTTTAGGGGTTTGGTTTGTTTCTTTGTTCGTTTGTTCGTTTTGTAGGCTTTGAAAAAGCATTTTATGACATTGTTTGTATCATCAAAAAGTAGACAAAGATATTAAGATGATCAATACTGGTAAGTTTTATGAGTATGGTCAAAATCGAAGTATTAACACTTGTATATAGTTATAGTATATCTTGCAGATTGCAAGTTTACAATCAGGCTATCTATGTTGTTGCTTCGATTTTACATCTGTTCACTCAAAGTGATATTAGACGATGGGAAGGGGAGGGGACGGGAATCGATGTTGATGGTTGTGTGCTGTGAAATTGGTATCTGTTGCTAAAATATTGTTGGTAGTATGCAGAAAAAGGCTAAGCAATGATAACAACAAATAAATACATAAGAAATGCCAATACGACTTATAACTATAACAAATGTAGGACTGTTCAATAAAGATTTTGTTACACGAACTGCCAAATTAATATTTTTTAATATCTTATCCAAGGATTTTTCAGAAAAAGAAGGTAAGAATGGTTTTAGACTCTTACGTTCAAAAATCATGTGAATACTAGTTATTTTCTCACCACATAGACATTTTATATTTTTGTTATTATTTGGTGATAAAAGCATTCAGTATGATCTTAAAAAAATAACAACAGACTACCAATGAATATCCTCCCTGTGCTCAACAATGAATGTGTCACAGTTCTGACAGTGCTATTAAGAGCTAGATAGGATTCACCATAGTATCATTATGTTCATAAAAGGACCAAATGGACATCAAATCAAAGCCCTATTTCTTCCCAAATGGTTACTATGACTAGGCACGTGTTTTAGGCAAACAAAAACGAGTGACCGCAGAAAATAACTACAAATCACTCGCGAAGTAAACACACGCCAAAACGTTCAACCTAAAACGCACACGTAAAAGAAAAAAGCAGTTACAACGTGCACGCCAAAACAACCAATTAGAACACGCAC
>CM054137.1:18509799-18514799 GCA_028751875.1 Rapana venosa | reverse complement strand
TCCGTCCGTCTGTCTGTCTCTGTATGTTTTTCTGTCTCTCTCCCTCCCTTCCTCTCTCTCTGTATCTCTCTGTCTGTGTGTGTGTGTCTCTGTCTACCCCTCTCTGTCTGTCTCTGTCTTTGTCTGTCTGTCTCTGTCTTTGTCTGTCTGTCTGTCTGTCTGTCTGTCTGTCTGTCTCTCTCTCTCTCTCTCTCTCTCTCTCTCTCTCCCTCTCTCTCCTCTCTCTCTCTCTTTCTCTCTCTCTCTCCTCTATTCTCTATTCTCTCTCTCTCTCTCTCTCCCCTCTCTCTCTCTCTCTCTCTCTCTCTCTCCTCTCTCCCTCTCCCTCTCCCATCCCTTTCTCTCCTCTCACCCCTCTCTCCTCTCTCTCCTCCATCTCTCCTTCCCTCTCTCTCTCTCTACTCTCTTCTCACTTCTCTCTCTCTTTCTCCCTCTCTCCCCCCTTCCCCCTCTCTCTTACCCTCTCTCTCTCTCTGCTCTGCTCTCTTCTCACTACTCTCTCTCTCTCTCTCCCCCTCTCCCCTCTCTCCCGCCCTCTCTCCCCCTCTCTCTCTACTCTCTCCACTCTACTCTCTCTCTTGTCTGAGACGGATCGAGGGAGGCGCGATAGGACAGAGGGAAAGGGAAGGTTGCACACTGGTATTAAAAAAATCACACTTTTCCTTCTGTTTTTCTATGTGACTCTTATATTCATACCGCACGTACTAAGGCATCCACAGAAATTTAAAAAAAAAACACCCTTTTTGTGAAAGACTAGCCCCTGACTCAAAACTCATGTGATTTTGAACAAATTTGGTAGGTTTGAAATTTTCTAATTTTTCAGCAAACACTGTACCCCCTCAGTCCTTTGTCGTCTGCTAGCTCCCTTACCGCAATATGCATGCAATGGGTCAACGCTGTAGGAAAATACAGGCAAACCTCATTTGATGGTTATTTCCAACTTTCTCGTGACTACCTGGTATTGCTCTATGTCCTCAATCCAAAAAAAAACAACAACAAGTGCACAGTCCATTTTTTCGTGCTTTAGAAAAATATGTGAAAATCACCAACATTTTTTCCCCCCACTCGCACTCTATAGAAGATACTACGTGACCCCCAAATTAATACCGGTGTGCGGCCGAAGGGGAAGAGAAGGGGAAGGGAAGGGGACGGAAGAAAGAAGCCCTGACGATGCACAGTTTAATTTGTCAACGACACGACTTGTGTGGGGCTTCCTGTCGGCAGAGGCTAGGAGACAAGGAGTTGAGAAAATCAATTTATCAAGACAAGGAGGAAAGGGTGATGGGGTGGGGGGTGAGGGGGTGGGGGGTGGGGGAGGCTGAGTGAGTGCGTTAAAGAGGTTAGAGGATGAGCGGGGGAGGGGGGGGGGGAGGCGGGGGGGGGGGGGTAGGGAGGAAGGAGTGGTGGTGGGAGAGATGGTGGGGGAGGGGGAGGGGTGAGAGGGGAAAATGTGTGTGGTGCGTTGGGGTGTGTGTGTGTGTGTGTGTGTGTGTTGGGGTGTGTGTTGGTGTGTGTGTTGGGTGTGTGTGTTGGTGTGTGTTGGTGTGTGTGCGTGCGTGCGTGTGTGTGTGTTGGGGGGACGGGGGAGTAAGGAGGATGGTGGAATTGAAGAGGAATTGTTACAGCAAGGGAGATGGAAAACAAATAATTATAGTATTTGTAAGAAAATGGTTCCCCACGAATATTGGCGGATTGGGGGAGGGGGAGAGTTGTCAGTATAACTAGTATCCCCACCTTCTGGGAAATCTGTGCTAGGAACTCCCTCTTTTCTAATAGCAACAACAACAACAACAACAACAACAACAACAATAATAATAATAATAATAATAATAATGATGATGATGATGATGATGATGATGATGATGATGATGATGATGATGATGATAAATGGAATTTATATAGCGCTATATCTTGTTAAAAAACAACAACACCAAATCAAAGCGCTAGCGCTTGCATTCTAACCACTCCTACACATGCAACCAACAATAATTAACAGTTTCAACAAAAATTCAAACACACCCACACACACACACACACACACACACACACTGCACACACACACACACACACACACACACACACACACACACCACACGCGCGCGCACACGCACACACACACACACACACACAGGTTATACACTTCGACAGGACGATGGAAATTTTGGTCATTCTATCCCTCTTTTTGTTTCTGTCTTGTTCCTTTTCTTCCTGTCACCTCCTTCTCGTCTATTTTCTGCCTTCTTGACCAATTCTCCTGCATTTTTTATTCAGAAAGATTTAAAAGGTTTTTTTCTCCCATGCCGAAGTCGGATGTGCTAGGCCTGACTTGTCAGGCGCTTAACGGCAGCGCATCGCATTTTCGCTCATATGACAGATAACAATAGTTGCTGTCTGAGCGTTCGACGAAAAAGAAGTAAGAAAATAATACACAGGGGTGGGGGTAGGGGGGAGGGTAAGAGTAGATGGTATGCCACCAATGGATGAATAATTCAATGAATATGTAAACAGATGAACAGAGACACAAATAAATAAATTTTTCATTTTTAATTTATAAATGAGCGGATAAGAAAAGGATAGAGAAAAAGAAAGTGATCAAGCAAAGGAGATTACAGGATGGAAAGCCGTGTTTTATTTATTTATTCTTTCATTTATTTATTATTTATTTATTCATTTGTTTAGAAATTTGAAACACAGGGGGGTGTTTTCAAATAACTGTGTGTTCTAGTTTGTTTATTTGCTTGTTTCCATGTTGAGAGACAGACAGACAGACAGACAAACAGACACATAGACTCAGACACAGAGACAGAGATGGAGAGATAGATAGACAGGAAGGCAGACAGACAGGAACAGAGAGCATTCTGGGACGCAAAGACAGACATACAGACAGACAGACGGGAAGACAGATAGACAGACAGACAGACAGACAAGCAGATAGACAGGCAGACAGAAAGGAGAGACAGGAGTGCCAGCGTGACTGCAGAAGCGGTACTTGGGATGATGGAGAGGAAGCAGTAGAAGACGCGGTGGTGACAACGGCATCTTTTCCGAAAGGACCTGCTTGTAGTCATTCCTCTGTCCTGCTTGAACGTCCCTCAAGAAGTTTGTTTTGCTGTCTGGATAGATTTTTCTATGGTATCCCTGCAATTCTTGATGCACAATCGTGTGTGTGTGTGGCTTTTTTTTTTTTTAAAGAAAAAAGTATTTATTTTTCATTTTCTTATCTATCTCTTCGTATGTTTATCTATTTGTTCTTATATTTATTGAACTAGCAAACATATATTTTTTAAATTTATGTTGTCGGTTTTTTCTATCTATGTATCCATTTTTTCTATGTATTTATTCATTTATTTACCTATTTACTTATTTATTTATCATTTCCGATTATGTATTAGTTAATTATTTGTTATTCAATATTCATTGATTCATTTAAATCTTCCTTTATCTATCATTTATTTCGGGAGGTGGTTGTTATCAAATTGTTCCTTGCTATGTTTTTGGCTTCAGTACTGAGTGAGTATAATGTCCTTTGAAACAAATCTTTAAAAAAATATAGCCAGCTATACTTTAATAGAAAAATGCTAGCACAACTGGAATATTAGACACAAAATGACGAAATTAAGACTAAAGAAACAAATTCTTGCAGAACTTTCCATTTTATATCAATGCTGAAACAGTAGTGGAGGAAAACAAGGGCAGATAACCATTTACAACTTCTCAATCAGTTTGAAAATGATTTATCAAAGATTCCATTGTTTACAAAGTTCCCATGCTGGTTGGGTTTTTTTTCTACAATAATGCAATATATAATGTAATATATAATGCAATAATAACAATATTTCGAATCTTGATTGTAAAGAAACACGTCTTAACAACCTATAATGGTTCTTAGTTTCATGGAAAATCTATATCTTTAATACATTTGATTGAAGAATAAAAGTCTTTTCCAGTTATGGAATGGTCATTTGCATTTATGTCTTGTGTTACTTGTAAACTCATCTTCTACAAGTTTCGCATTTTAAAAAATTGTCAAAGTTTTTAAACAAAATTATTTTGAAAGATGCACAAGTATCATTCATATGTATACATAGATACTGACACACACACACGCACGCTCTATTGCACGCCCACACACATACACACACACACACACACACACACACACACACACACACCACACGCGCAACACACACCACAACACGCACGTGCGCCACACCCCGCACAAACACACCACACACAAACACAACACAACACACACACTCACAAACACCCACTCACAAACATACACACATACACACATACATATACATCTACAACACTTCTTATCATTATCCTAATCTTTTTTTTTCCAAAAGAAGTATCCATTTCCCTGCCAGACAAACCCGTCCATGACATTTGGAGTTAAATGACGCGTCTTTCTGTGTAGAATGAAGCAATAATGTTGTTTACCAGTGAAAAACGACACCTTTGGCTATTGGTAGTCTCTCGATACAATGAAATGTATACTGGCAAAGTGAAACAAACCCATACCGATTTCTGAAGAAAAGTTTCGCTGCAGAGAAAACGAGCTTGTCTTTTGTATTCTATAACACTGCACACACGCGCGCGCGCGCGCACACACACGCGCACAGACACACACACATACACGCACACATACACGCGCACACTCACACACACATACATACACACACCCACACACACGCATGCACAACGCACGGAGGTAGAGGACGAAGCCTATGTTAGACATAGCGCACGCAATTGACGACCCGTCGATCCCGTCAAGGGATATTTTCCCCTGATTAAGATCATGCAGATCCACTCTCCCAAAAGCCTTCGATGAGACGATAACGCGAGGGCCGTGTGCAGCGCAGAACGTATGCACATAGGTAAATCCTGCTCAGCTTTCGTAAAACTAGGCCAGGTTGATCCGTTGGGAACGATAAATTTACAACCGCAACACACGGATGGATGTAAAAGAATAGTGCTAAATTCCATTATCTCGC
>CM054137.1:18499799-18504799 GCA_028751875.1 Rapana venosa | reverse complement strand
TCTCTCTCTCCTCTCTCTCTCTCTCATCTCTCCATCTCTCTCACAAGTATCTTCGTCCTCCTTCGCTCTCTCTCTCGATCTATCTATCTATCTATCTAACTCTCTCTCATCTGTTTGCGGCGATTCACTTCAGAATGAAAGAGGTTCAGAATGAGGAGGAACTTAAGCAGGACCAGCCTTTGGAATGGCAGACAAGTAACGGTACAAAGGGACAGACAGATCCGTCCATACTCCTTCACCTTCACCTGCATCTTCACCTATCCCGCCATAGTCCGAGTCTTGTAGATCGTTGGGGCATCACTGAAGATCTTGCAACCAGCATCTAATTGCTGGATGCTGATCCTTAATTATTACTACTGTACCTTTAAGATTACTTCCTTGTGTTTCACTTATATATATATATATATACAAAAAAGGCATGTTCACCTTGAAAAACAGTTCATCAGAAGTGACGTAAGACCTAAGGTTGACCTAAAACTAATCTGCTTTGTATAGAGATGAATTTCAGTCTGCCGACTGACTACAATCGAAGGCAGGGGTGTTCTTTACACGTTGAACTCTAAAGTTAGTTCCAATCTAATCCAATCTTGTTGATAGCCCCGCCGACCTACTTTTCGTTGCTGGCGGGTTACAACAACTTGCGGTCAACACGACAGACAGCAAGTCCATCAACAGTGGCGCAACCCGGCACTTTTCCGCCTCCATCCGCTAGACCGTGAGTGCTGGTCTGGGTGCTAGTCTTTCGGACGAGATGATGAACCGAGGTGCCGTGTCCAACACGCATTTGGGCTACGTATCACAGAACCCACGGCAACAAGAGAGTTAGTTGTCCCTGGTGAAATTCTGTGGGAAGAAAGCCACTCTGGTAGGGAAACAGATACACCTGGAGACAGGAATAGAAAACAAAAATAACGGGTGGCGCTGCTCTTGCGGTGACGCGCTCTACCCCCGGAAGAGAGAGCAGCCCGAATTTCACGCAGAGAAATCTGCCGTGACTTAAGGTGGTATACAAATACAACCGTGCTTTTAGGCTCCTGACTCACCGGTATATATCTTATCCGTCAATAAAAAGAAATCGGGCTCTTGTCAAGTCTTCAGCAGACTGTGACTATGTTAGGGGTTTGCGCTAAAACAAAACTGTGTCAAATTTTGAGATTGTAAAAGACTGATAAACGAAATTCCCCAAAGAAAACAGCAAAAAGAGACGCATCCATACATTGCATAAGAAATAAATAGGCAGACAGCAGCAACATTCATACTTTTGCATAGTAGAAGAGCAGGGGGAACAACACTCTTTCATCCCCCACCCCCACCCCCACCACCGCCCCCCCCCACCCCCCACCCAAAAAAAAAGAAAGATCCCATCTCTCTCCACACTTATGTTTATCGTACTTTTAAACTGATCAATGACATCGCATTCTCATCCTCCTCCCCCCCCCCCCCCCCCCCCGCCTTTGAGCGCTTCACACATAACAGAAAGTACACCTACCCCCTAATAATAATAACACGGTTGAAGACAACGAGAAAACCACAAGCGACTGGAGCTGCTGAGAATGATTTTGTTGCAAACCGATAGAACAGACAGACAGGGACTTTCTAAAGCTAAAATACCCGACTGATTTATCACAGCCTTTCTTGTCTGTCTTCTGTTTATTTCTGGGAGTCCGCTCCATGAAGTGTCTAGGCGCATAAAATTCTTGCCAGAAAGTCATCTCTCCCCCCCCCCCCCCCCCCCCCCCCCCCCCTTCCTCCTACAAGTAAATGTCATCGGTTACTAACGTCCGTTCATCAAATGAGTTGTTGTTCTCTCTCTCTCTCTCATCAAATCATCTCTATCGTCCCACACTCTCTCTCGCGCTCTCTGCAAATCTCTCTTCTCCTCTCTCTCACTCTCTCTCTAACCTCTCTCCATCTGTCTTCTCTGTCTCTCTCTCCTCTGTCTCTCTCTCTCTGTCTCTCTCTCTCTCTCTCTATCGTGTACTCAAATCATCCTCTCCTCTCGTCTCTCTTCTCTCTCTCCCTTGTCCCTGCATGTGTGTGCTCGACTTCTTTGCGGTTTTGAAATCGCGAGATGGAAGGATGGAATTGGATTGGATGGTGATGAAAACAGGATGGGTGGAATCATAAAGTATAAACCTTTCCATTCAGCTGCCTGTCTTTCTGGCTTAGTTTTGGTTTTGATTTTTGTGGTGTGTTTTTGTTTTTTTTGTTCGGGTTGTTGTTGGTTTGGTTTTTTTGTGCGTTTAATTTGAAATTTTTTTTTTGTTACTGGACGATGGATGCACTACTTGCAGGCAGGTGCCGTTTTATTATTCAGTTATTATTTATCAATCATGTGAAAGAGGTGGCAAGCTGATTAAACGTGATTATTTATTATTCTATTATTCCGTCATGAGGTTGTGTGGGTTTTGTTATTGTGTTGTTGTTGTGTTGTCTTTATTCATGTAGTCCACGTTTTTTGCGCATTATTTTGTTTTTTTACATTTACGCCGTTTTATTTCATAGAGTATGTGTTTCCAATGTCGTTGTTTTGTTCTAGTATTTACTCAGTTTGGGTTTTTTTTGTTTGTTTTTATTGTTTATTTTACCAGTTTTTCATTAAAGTCTGATTTTTTTGTTTATAGTGATTGATTTATTGAGCATGCGTTCAATTTACTTTCTTTGTTTCTTTCTTTATTCATTCAGGTTTTGTTATTTGTTTACCAATTTTTTCATTCATTAAGGACCGATTTAGTTTTGTTGATAGCCCCCATTCTGATTTATCCTTTCTTTCTTTCTTTCTTTTTATGCTTAGTTTGCTGATTCATTCCTTCCCTCTTTACTTTTAAAATGCCTAGCCATTGTAAGTGTGTTCCTCCGCTCTTGTGTGTGTGTGTTGTTCGTACGTTGCGTGCGCGGTGTGTATGGTGCATGTGTGTTTTGAGTGCATGCTTGTGTGTGTCACGTGTGGTGCGTGTGTGCAGGACTGGTTGATTTTTGCTTGTTTTTTGGATGGGAAGAGTGGGGGGGGGGGGGGGGGAATTGGCGGAGAGGAGAAGGGATAGAAGGTGGTAGGGAGTGGGGATGTCTTTATGCTTTGTATTCCATTTTTCGCACCAGAGTTGATACGATTTCTGGTGCTTATCCCGTAATTTCACCATACATACAGTCTTGTCTCTATCATCTGCCTTCTGACCATCTCTGTCTGTCTGTCTCTCTCTCTGTCTCTCTGTGCTCAGGCTATTCTTGTTTCTGTCTCTCTCATGTCTCCCTGTCTGTCTCTGTCTCTGTCTGTCTCTGTGTCTCTCTGTGTGTCTCTGCTGTCACTGTCTCTCTTCTCTGTCTGCTGTTCCCCTTTCTCTCTCTCTCTTCTCTCTCTCTTCCTCAACTTGCTCTCTCTCTCTCATCTCTCCCTCTCTCTCGTCTCATTCGTCATCTCGTCTCTCATCTCTTCTCCTCCCCTCCATCTCTCCCTTTTCCTACATCCTTTTCTCTTATTACTCACTCTTACTCCTCATCAAGATCTGGGGGAAGATCAAGTACATTCATCCAAGAGAGAGGACGACACGACACTGACTCCTAAAGGTCTATGTCCTTCCCCCTTTTTAATAAAGTGTTGATCCTGTATCAACATTTCACAGACTGGGTGTGGAGGAAGGGGGGAGGGGGGGGGGAAGGTAAGGAGGAGCATTGTGGTTGGGGGGGGGGGGTGGGGGGGGTGTGGGGGGGGGGGGGGGGGGGGGGGGGAGGGTGGGGGGGGTGGGGGGGGGGGGGGGGGGGGGGGGGGGGGGGAGGGGGGAGGGGTGGGGGGGGGGGGGGGGGGGGAGAAGACAACGGGGACGGGGGCGGGGAGGGAGGGGTGGGGGGGGGGGGGTGGGGGTAGATGACATACTGTACGAAAGTATCGTCTGTTTGTTTGAGATCAGAGTGATTTCTTAGATTTTATCTGTCTTTCTGTCTGTCTGTCTGTCTGTCTTTCTGTCTGTCTGTTTGTCTGTGTCCAGTAGACGATGGTAAGATTGAATAACATCTGCAGAAGTCTTCCCCTCGAAGAGGCCTCTATAATGGATGGGATGGGGAAGGAGGCGGGGGGGGGGGGGGGGGGGGGGGGGGGGGTGGGGGGGGGGGGGGGGGGGGGGGTGGGGGGGGGGGGGCGAGGGGGGGGTAAGGACCACTCTACTACCTACTTTCGAAGGATGAATACTGATACTAATATAAGCGTGTTTGAAAGCGTTGCTGAGATGTATAGGTTTAGTAGTATACTGGTGTTTGCGTATAAAAGTCTGTTCTGTCTGTGTGTTCTGTTTGTATGTGTGTATGTGTGTGGGTCTGTGTGTCTGTCTACCTCTGTCTGTCTGTCTGTCTCTATCTATCTATCTATCTATCTATCTATCTATCAGAAACAGAAGACAAAATTTACAAAACCGCATACACACGGGGACTGGATGTAAAAAAGCACATGAGGGCTTATTCCATTATCCTCGATATAAAAGAATAAATAAATAAATAAATAAATAAATAAATCTCTCTATCTATTTATCTATCATCTATCGTCTATCCTATCTATCCTATTCTCTCATCTATCAGAAAGCAAGACAAATTTACAAAACCGCATACACACGGGGACTGGATGTTAAAAAAGCACATGATGGCTTTATTCCTTTATCCTGCATGAATAAAAGAATAAATAAATAAATAAATAAATAAATAAATCTCGTCTATCGTATTTATCTATCAACTATCTTCTATCTATCGATCTATCTATCTATCTACCTATCTAATCTACCTGCCTTCTGCCTACCTATCTGTCTATCTATCCCTCGATCTGTCTATATCCCTATGCGCCGCTCTCTCCTCTCTTCGCTGTCTCTCGGTCTCTGTTTCTGTCAGTTTCTCTCTGTCTCTCTATGGCTTCTCTCTCTCTCTCTCCCATTTTCTTTTCTTTTTATATATTATTATTTGTTATTGATTTCTGTATTGATATTCGTTTCGCATTTTATTTATTTTAGTTTAGTTTATTC
>CM054137.1:18489799-18494799 GCA_028751875.1 Rapana venosa | reverse complement strand
GGGTATTGTGCTGTGTACTAAGTTTTTCCCTGGCCAGGTTATCCCATTCACCAAGGAAAGTAATACTAAACAATACGTGTAGGTGAGAAGAAAAAGAAATCTAGTAAATGAAATTTCGAGAACAAAAGGGAAACTAATTATGTAAGTTCTATACCTTTCAAGAAGTTACACGAGATCTAACTGTGGAGATCTAGTTACTGCAAGTATTGAAGAAAACCTCTCTCTTTTTTTTTTTCTCTTTTTTTTTTTTTTTTTTTTTTTGCATTCAACAAGTAGAGTTGGCAATGCCAGCCTGCAACATCCATATTTCTTTTTTGTCTTTGGTATAATCACGCTGTGTGTTTCCTTTTTCTGGAATGTAGACAGAAATTCTTACAAATTATTTTCCTCCCCTCTCCAGAAAGTCACAAGTCTTAATTCATGTTATCCCTCAGTTATTGCCACCTTCTTTTGCACAACTTCTACAACCAGGACTGATGTGTGTTGGTACACGAAAACGGCAAATAATACTGATGGGCTTAGTGGCTATCCATTACCCGACATTTTAAACAGGACAACATTATAAAGACAGGACAACGAAATGCGGCACGTGCAGACGATCTGCTGCCAATCCACATGAAACTTCCAAGGAAGTAACTCTGTCCATCAGCTTGTGAAATTGTCACAGAATGTTAGCACTGACAGGAAAGTACAAAAAGAATCTTATTTCTCACAGAGTAAAATCACAAATAAATAATAATAAAATCCTTTATATGAAAATGTAGTTGTTGGAGTTTACGGGTAGCCTGCTATAGCGTAACCAACCATCTACTAACCTTCCCTTGGGGGACGGGGTAGCCTAGTGGTCAGAACATTGCGCTCGCAATCTGACGACCCGCGTTCGATTCCCGTTCAAGGGGATATTTTCCCCTGGAGTTCACATCAGTGCAGACTCCACTCTCCCCAAGGTCCGTCGGATGAGACTATAAACCGAGGCCTCATGTGCGAACGCACGCAGAACATCTTGCGCACACGTTAAATCCTGTTCCACTTTTCACAAGAGTAGGCCATTGTGTTTCGGTGGGAACAAATGACAGAATTTACAAAACCGCATACACATGGGGACTGGATATATAAAGGAACATGAGTGCTTATTCCAGTATCCTCGATATAAAAGGATAAATATTTTTTTTCAAATCCTCCCTATCACCCACTACTGGGTTACGGTAGCATACAATTGTGCACAGTGCACGTGTACTGGGATAGAGGGGTTCTCTCCCTTAACGTAGGGATAGTGTTAAGAAAATCACACTCAAACTGAAGGAGCAGAGTCAGAGCTGACGTTGTACAACTGACAAGCAGGGATAGGGGCAGGGGCTGCCTCTCTTTCCTTACTGACATAAACCATAATGCCATAACCATAAAGTCATGAAACCATAAAACCATCACGTCTACGCTTGCTGCACAAGACCCGACCCATAGGATCAGAAGTTGTATGTAGGCTTAAGTTCCAAAGTCATTTTCCTTTTTCATCATCCATTTACCTACCTACCTACCCATCTTTTTAGGACAATAAGTCACCCAAACCACGTTATTAGCTGCAGTTTTATCACTGTTCAGTTTGTTTTGTTCTCTCTCCGCCAGCCCCTTATTTTTCCCTGTTGCTGTGCTCAGGCCACCTTTCCCCTAATATAACAATCACATACTACTTTATCCTACATTGCAACAGAACACTCGCCAATGTTAAGCATCATCCAGCGTGGTTATCGCTTGGATGAGTGACCGTTTGCACGCTTTGGCTTCAGTACAGTCCCCCCCCCCCCCCCCCTCCCCCAGGTCACCCAGCTGTAAATGGGTACCTGCCCTCTTTAGGGTCAGGGAAGATAAAGCATCGAGGGAGAGGAGATAGGCTTCACTCCCCTACGACCGCCTAGGTTATGGGACACCTTTACCTTTACACCATTACCTTTACCTTTACTACAAAACTAAAAAACAAAAAAAAAAGCATAAACAGCCGTATGTTTTGCAGTACCTGTTTTCACTTGATAAACATTGTACAACAACAGGTATCTATGAATGGCAAAAGGGGTGAAACCCTAGCATCAGAAAATCACTTCTTAAGTGTGGGTGGGCGGGGGCGGTGGACTCCCAGGAATTCTGACCCCAAATAATCCCCGAAAGATCATGCTTTGACCTTTCTTGTGTCGCAGGTCAGGCACTCCCTGATGTCCCTTACTCTACCTCTTATCCTCTGACGTAAAAACGACAAGAGACTGGACAGTGGTGAGCCAGCTTTGGATGACACAACAACAACACCAACAACACACCAACAAGAAGAGAAGTATCAAAGAGAGACCACCATTCACCAGGCAGGAAGGCAGGCAGGCAGGAAGGAAGGCACTCCTCTTGTTTGTCTAGCTTCTCACCTAGAACAGGAGCAGGTAACCCAAGCTTGAAATCAGTTCAGCTCTAAAGCCCCCTGTTTCTCTTTACTTGTCCTTTCAAGCTCCATTTGCTTCCCCTCAACCCCCCCCCCCCCCCCCCACTCCTCTCCCTCTCTCTCTCTCTGAGTCTGTCTCTCTGTCTCTCTGTCTCTGTCTCTGTCTCTCTCTCTGAGTGTATTCTGACTCGTCTCTTCTGTCTCTCTCTCTCTCTCTCTCTCGAGTCTGTTTCTCTGACTCTCTGTCTCTGTCTCTGTCTCTCTCTCTCTCTGAGTGTTTCTCTGACTCTCTGTCTCTGTCTCTGTCTCTCTCTCTCTCTGTCTGTTTCTCTGACTCTCTGTCTCTGTCTCTGTCTCTCTCTCTGATCTGTTCTCTGACTCTGTCTCTGTCTCTGTCTCTGTCTCTCTCTCAGTCTTGATTTTCTGACTCCTGTCTCTCTCTGTATTCTCTCTCTCTGAGTCTGTTTCTCTCTCTCTGTGTCTCTGTCTTGCTCTGTCTGGTCTGCTCTCTCTGTCTGTCTACCTCTGTCTGCTCTCTGGTCTGTTTCTGATCTCCCTGTCTCTCTCATTCTCTCTCTCTGTCTCTCTCTCCACTTTTTCTCTGGTCTGTGTGTCTGTTGTCCTCTCTCTGTCTGTCTCCCTCTTCTCTTAATCCCCCTTCTCTTCTCGTCTCCCCCCTCCCTCTCTCCCTCTCTCCCCCTTTTCTCTGTGTCTCTGTGTGTGTCTGTGTGTCTCTCTGTCTCCCCTCTCTCTCTGTCTCCCCCCCCCTCTGTCTCCCCCCTCCCTCTCTCCTCCCCTTTATCCCTTCTCTATTCTTTCTCTCTCCCCCTCTCCTCTCTTCTCCCCCCTCTCCACCCCTCTCTCTCCCCCCCACCACTCTCTCCCCCCCACCCCCCCCCCCCCGAACCCTCTATACTCTCCTCAGGTCTAGGCCATCTCATCTGTAACAAGTCATCCATCCTTTTTCCTCGTTCCCCGTTTAGTTTAGTTACAAAGTATTCTTCCAACAAGCAAACCAGGCCCTCTAGCCTAGCCCATTTCCCCCCCTGCCTACTACTTTTACTACTAGGCTACATACAATGGGCAGCAGTTGCGCTGTAATAATTATGCCATTACGTTGTGAGGCCACGCGCTGTGCTAGGCTAAGGCTAGGCTACTAGGCTACCCAAGGTCGAACAGACGTGTGTGTCTCATCATTATTATTGAGAACGCGCGTGGTCGGTTACATTAATTTACATTACAGACTGCAATAATATCGCCATGTCCAATACCTTTGTCAATTATACCCGTATACGTTCATAAATTTGGAAGCTTGGCCTTGAAATGTTGCGCAGTTAACGACTTCAAAACCCCCCAAAAAAGAATATTCTTTGCTATGGTGAGCTTCAGGTATAACGACTTTAACCTTCACAACCAGTACAACAAGAAAAAAGGGGGAGAGAAATCCCGCGAGGCTGAAGTTAGGGTCGTCAGTCCTTCGGATGAGACTATAAACCGAGGCCGCGTGTGCGAAGGCATGCAGAACATCTTGCGCACACGTTAAATCCTGTTCCGCTTTTCGAAAGAGTAGGCTTTTGTGTGCCGGTGGGAACAGATGACAAAATGTACAAAACCGCATACACACGGGGACTGGATGTAAAAAAGCACATAAGGGCTTATTCCATTATTCTCGATATAAAAGAATTTTTTAAAAATAAAACGTTTTCAAAACCTTCACAATCCATAAAAATGGAGAGAGAAATCAGTTGAGGCTGAAGTTATGAAGTTAGGGTCGTCAGGCACTTAGCTGTAGGGCTGATGCTTGGAAGCATCTCTGGTGCTGATGTATTCTTCTTATACTGATGATCTACATGGTTTCACGAAGATTTTCTGTTGAGATAAGTGAGCACAATTATCATTATTACCTTGCTGGGTGATCTTATCCTGCATCTGTCTCCCGAAAGTTACATGAAGGACCGCCACCCCCACCTCCACCACCGCCAGCACCAACGCCAAGACCACCACACCCACCCCCACAACCACCATCAACCACCACCGCCACCACAACCACCAATCACCACCACCAACACCATTACCATCCCCACCACAAATCACCAGCACCATCACAACCATTGCCACCACCACTCCAATCACAATCACCACCACCACCACCACCACCCAAAGCACCACCATCATTGCCACCACTCCTCCTACAACCACCCCCCCCCGCAACCACCATCCACCACCACCAACCTCAACCAACACCAACACCACCACTACTACCACCAACCAATACCTCAACCACCACCACTACCAACCACCACCAATCACCACCATACCACCATTACCACCACCCTCCTGAAACCCCTACCGCCGCCACTACCACCATCACCACTACCACCAACAACCACCACTACCACCAACAACCACCACTACCACCAACCACCACCACTATCACCATCACCACTACCACCAACCACCACCACTACCACCAACCACCACCACTACCACCAACCACCACCACTATCACCATCACCACTACCACCAACCACCACCACTACCACCAGTTACCAGGAACTATCACCCCCATCACCTCCACCAT
>CM054137.1:18462299-18479799 GCA_028751875.1 Rapana venosa | reverse complement strand
TATGCCATGCTGTGCTGTTCTGTGCTGTGCTGTGTCGAGCTGTACTGTGCAGTGCTGTACTGTGCTGTGCTGTACTGTCCAGTGATGTACTGTGCTGTGCTGTACTGTGCTGTGCTGTGCTGTACTGTACTGTACTGTGCTGTGCTGTACTGTGCTGTGCTGTACTGTGCTGTGCTGTGCTGTGCAATGCTGTGCTGTGCTGTGCTGTACTGTGCTGTGCTGTACTGTGCTGTGCTATGCCATGCTGTGCTGTGTTGTGCCGAGCTGTGATGTGCTGTACTGTGCTGTGCTATGCTGTGTGTGCTGTGCAATGCTGTGCAATGCTGTGCTGTGCTATGCTGTGCTGTACTGTGCAGTGCTGTGCAATGCTGTGCTGTGCTGTGCAATGCTGTGCTGTGCAGTGCTGTGCTGTTGCTGTGCTGTGCTATGGTGTGCTGTGGTGGTGGTGGTGGTGGTGGTGGTGGTTTCGAGCCCTCGTGGAAAGGAAAAGAAATCTGTGCCCACCGACACGCCCTGTGATCTCTCTCCACGGTCGTCGTTGTTTTCTATTTCTCCTGAAACAGCTGCTACACTCTCTCTGCCTTGCCTGATTTGCAAAGAAGCAATCGCTTGAACTACTGCTTGCTGAAATGGTATAGGGAAAGGGAGGAGAGGAATGAAGGTGTAGGAGAGAGGGGGGGGGGAGGGAGGTATGAGATAGGGACTGGTAGGGAGGGGGGAGGAGGTGGAGGTGAGGGGGGGGGGGGGGGGTGTGCGTTGAGAGAAAACTGGGTGATGGAGTGGGGTGGTGGGTTGGAGGAAAGGAAGAGGGGAAAAAGAATCAAGGACAGATTTTGAAAAAGGAATATTTAAAGGAAAAATGCGAACTTAGAAAAATGCAAAAACTATAACGATAAATGAAAGAAGGAAGTAAGTAAGGAGGGAAGGAAGGGAGGGAGAAAGGAAGGAAAAGAAGAAAGGAGTCAATCAGTCAATACAAAACAAAAAAACAAAAGACGAAAACATAAAAATAGAATTTTAAAAAAACCAGAATGAATAAAAAGGAGACAGACAGGTTAACGAAGAAAAAGGAACGAGGAAAGAAAAAAAAGAAAGAAATAAAGAAATAAAAGCGTTTAAAGAAAGGAAGGTAAAGAAAGGAAAATCGAAAGTAAAAGAAAACGGGGAAAAGACACAGAAAAAAAGGAGTGAAAAAAAAAGGAAAAGAATAAGAAAGACAGACAGACATCCAGTACGACAGATAACAAAAGGAAAAACCCAACAAAGAAAAAGAAAACACAATGCAATAAAACACGGCTGCCTCTAGTACATTAGTGAAATACACTTTGCTCTCAGGGTAATAATAATAATGATAATAATAATAATAATAATAATAATAATAATAATAATAATAATAATAATAATAATAATAATATGGAATTTATATAGCGCTGAATCTTGTAAAAAAACAAACAAATCGAAGCGCACAAGAGTACAAAGGAAAGAGCAGGTGAAAACAAAGTGAATTTCATAATTATTCAGTTGATTCATTGCATCGTGGAAACAATAGATCAACTTCCCGTACACATTAGGTAAAAAGGTAAAGGTGTTCCCATAACCTATACGGTCATTGGAGAGCGAGGACTCCTTTGTTTAGGGGCCAGCATATTGAGGTCGGCGCCCATCTCCTCTTCCTCGTTGCTTTACCTTCCCTGTCCCTAAAAGAGGACAGGTCCCTGTTTACAGCTGGGTGAACTAGGGGACTATAATGAAGCAAAGTCACACAAACGGTCACCCATCCACAAGGTAACCACGCTCAAAGCAAACCTGTTTCATCCACATACACCTGTAGCAAATAAGCATGCACTGTACTTTCAGATAGATCAAATGGCAGTCTGGTGAGAAGAAATTAATCGTCAATGCCTGTCCTTGTGTAGAACTATGTATTCTGTTGTAATCAAATGTACTCCGCTCTGTCATCTTAAGTTAAATCAAAGACAATAATATGACCACGACAGATTATAATGTCATGTAATAGTCATGTACATTAAAAATGAAAGAAAGAAAGAAGGTAGGAAGAAAGAAAAAAAGGAAAGAAGAAAGGAAGGGAGAAAGAAAGGAAGGAAGGAAGGAAGGAAGGAAGGAAGGAAGGAAAGAAGGAAGGAAGGGAGAAAGACAAAAAGGGAAAGAAAGAAAGAAAGAAGAAGAAAGAAAGAAAGAAAGAAGAAGAAAGGAAGGAAGGAACGAAAGAAGGAAGGAAGGAAGAAAGAAAGAATGGAAAAGAAAACGCGGAAAACCATAACAAATGGTTACCTAGTAAAATCGAATAAAACAAACCAACCAAACTTCGTTTTAATTTCATTTGGTTTACAGACAAGGCTAGTGATGTATAACAAAGTTTCTCAAAGCAATGCTAGTAATACACGTACACACGAGTTGTGTGTGGCTGGTCTGGTATCCCTGTATCTGACCTTATGTGGGTTTTTTTGTTTTTTGTTAAAATTGTATTCTTTTATATCGAGGATAATGGAATAAGCACTTAAGTGCTTTTTTACATCCAGTCCCCGTGTGTATGCGGTTTTGTCAATTCTGTCATCTGTTCCCACCGGCACACAATGGCCTACTCTTACAAAAAGCGGAACAGGATTTAACGTGTGCGCAAGATGTTCTGCGTGCGTTTCGCACCCGGGGCGTCGGTTTATAGTCTCATCCGAAGGACTTTTGGGGACAGTGGAGTCGGCACGGATGTTAACTCCAGGGGAAAATATCCCCCTTGATCGGGAATCGAACCCGGGTCGTCAGATTGCGAGCGCAATGTTCTAACCACTGTGCGCGCGCGTGCGAGCGTGCGTGCGTGTGCGTGTGTCTGTCTGTCTCTGTGTGACACTTCGTCGTTTGTTTGTCCTTAACTTGCTGTTTCCTTTAAAAAAGGCTTTTAATCTAGGGAGTTGCTTGCTGATCTACTGGTGGTGTTCTGTGGATTCCAGACGACCACTGACTCTTCATCGTTCTCTGTTCCAATCTAAACTGTCTCTCCCTTATGTCTGCTTCCAGGGTTCCCTCCACCTGTCTGGGCAATGCGGTGATGAATTGACATTTCGCTCGACATTTGATCCAAAGCACCGTCCTGATATATTGCTGCTGATGTCAACGTATGTCTGGTCATAGTGATTATGAACTGCGTTGGACATTTGCTCTCTAGCCTCCTTCCTACCCTGACTTCGGTGTAGATGATCATTGTTCTGAGCGTTGATTAAACTTTTCCTTGCCCCTTCCCAGATGTTCCTTCTTTGAACTGTCTCCCACTTCTGAAAATGTCTGTCTGGCTGGGTCTCTGACTTTTTGGGTTTTTTTTGCTTTTTGCTTCTGATGCGACAAATGTTTGTGTTTTGTTTGTGTTTTTGTGTTTGTTTGTTTGTTTTCGTTTTCGGACAGCTGGTACAAATGCTATCTGGTAACTCTTCCATTTTCTAAGTTGATCCCATTGTATTGTTGTTGTTGTTGTTGTTGTTGTTGTTGTTGTTGTTAGTAGTAGTAGAAGTAGTAGTAGTAGCAGCAGCAGCAGCAGCAGCAGCAGCAGCAGTAGCAGTAGTTGTTGTTGCTGTTGTTGTTGTTGCTGCTGCTGTTGTTGTTGTTATTATCATTATTATTACTTTTGTTGTCGTTATCATCATCATCATCATCATCATCATCACCATCGTCAGCGGCAGCAGCAGCAGCAGCGGCATTATCACTCCGATTAATCAAATTGCTTTTTCAGCAAAGTCTAATACTCTAACGTTTAATCTTTGTTTAAACATTTGAATGTTTTTGTGTAGATTGAATGGCTGGAATCTTTGGGGTGTTTTGAATTGTTATCATAGTAGTAAAAGGGCGAAAGATTTTCTCGTTGTTTGAAGAGAAACCAGTTTTTTATCAGTAATGTTCATCCAGTTTTGTGATGGTATCAGCCTTGATTTTGGCTGTACACAGTACAGGGAAGGGGACGGGACAGCTCAGTGGTCGGAGCACTCGCTTTTCCCCAGCCAAGGTTAAGCAGCGTCGAGCGTGGTTACCACTTGCATGGGTGACCGTTTGCGCGCCTTGGCTTCAGTACAGTCCTCTAATTCACCCAGCTGTAAATGGGTACCTGCCCTCTTTAGGGTCAGGGAAGGTAAAGCAGCGAGGGAGAGGAGATGGGCGCCGCACTCAATATGCTGGCCCCTGGAGAAGCTGAGGTCTCTGATGCCTCGCTCCCTTACCACCACATAGGTTATGGGACACTAGCTTTACAGTATGAACAGACGAAAAATGCTCATGATGCCTCGCTCTTTGATAACGTTTGATTCCACAAAATTCCTTGTTCTTTAAACACAGTTAAATCCCACGTTGGGATGCAGGGGACCTGTCAGTATAAAGAACATCCCCACATTCTGGAAATTATGTGCTAGAGATTTCCTCTTTTTATCACTCCCATTGTTTCTGCCTTGATCCTTTTCTTCCTGTCACCTTCTTCTTTTTCATTTTCTGCCTGCTTGGTCCATTCTCCAGCCTTTTTTTCCAGAAAGACTTTAAAAGACAACAATTCTCTCTTATACCGAAGTCGGATGCGCTGGGCCTGATGTGTCAGGCGCTTAACGGCAGCTTGATGCATTTTCGCTCATATAGCAGACAACAATAGTTGCTGTCTGAGCGTTGGACGAAGAAGAAGATAAGTTAACATGGATGATGCTCAGTATGCCCCGCTCTTTGATAATGATTGATTCCACAAAATTCCCCGTTCTTTCAGAAAACGTCAACATGGGCCTGAAGACGGAATACCTCAAGACTTTGCCGGTGGTCCACAGTGTCTCAGCTTCAAGTGTAGCATTCTCTGATCTTTTTTCCCTCACCTAGATAAGTAGATGTATCTTGCTTATGACCCTCTACTGCTAGGTCAGCCTCTTCATGTCAAATTTCTGCCGGTTTGAAGCTGTGTTTTTCACTCTCCCCCCCCCCCCCCCCCTTTACTTTCTCCTCCACCGCTAATAAATACTTTGCTTTTTCACTTCCACTGACCCCCTCACCTCCACCCCACCCCACCACCCCCACCTTCTTCCCCAAGTAGTCACTCGCCTTTTCCTGCAAAAAAAAAAAAAGAAGATTGTTACCAGCGCCAAACCTCCACCCTTCCCTCCACCAACCACCACCCCCACCACCCACTCATCAACACTAAATAGCCCACTCCACCTTGTCTCCTTCAATAAACATCCCGCCCCCACTTCACCACTACAAAACCACCACCACCTCAACAACAAAAAGACACACGCGCGCGCGGGCGGGCACACACACACAACACACACACACACACACACACATACACCAGCCCAAAACCTAATCACAAACGACCCGTTTAAACAAGCGTTAAACGCACTCAGCAAGACCTGGAGAGGACCTCAAAGATGTCCAGGCGGGTTGACTGACTATCCCGCCACCAGCCCCCATTGACAAAAAAAAACCAAACCAACAACCTCACTAAAGCCTCCAGGGATGCCCCCACTTGATGATCGTCACCCGCCTCAAAGGCGGCTGGAAAGCAGGGACCTAATTGAATGTCTATCACCCAAGCCCAGCGCCACCCAGGGTGGGCGAAGGGTTCGCTTTTAGCGCCTGACGAGTGGCCCTTTCACGCGAGAGCATGGCGCTCACTGAAGGCTAACCAGGCAGAAAATGGCAGAGACGGAGTCGTGCAGAGCTGGGCTGTGCTCCCGCTGTTGTGCCCATCTCTCGCTTGAGACCCCCTGACTGGGCTAATGGAGCCTCCTGTGACAAACTGGCAGGCAGACAGACAGACAGACAGACACACGGGCTAGTAGTAGTAGTAGTAGTAGTAGGCTTTGCTTTCTGCCTGTGGTAGGAGATCAATGGGGAGAGAGAGAGAGCAGAGAGCGAGAGAGAGAGAGAGAGAGGGGGGGGGGAGGGAGGAGAGAGAGAGAGAGCGAGAGAGAGGGAGGGAGGGAGAGAGAGAGGGGGGGGGAGGGAGAGAGAGAGGAGAGAGAGGGAGATCGAGAGAGATTTATTATTTTATATCGAGGATAATGGAATAAGCGTTCATGTGCTTTTTTTTTACATCCAGTCCCTGTGTGTATGCGGTTTTGTAAATATTGTCATCTGTTCCCACCGGCACGCAATGGCCTACTCTTTCTAAAAGCGGAACAGGATTTAACGTGTGCGCAAGATGTTCTGCATGCGTTCGCGCACGGGGCCTCGGTTTATAGTCTCATCGGAAGGACTGAGAGAGAGAGAGAGAGAGAGAGGGGGGGGGGGGGGGCGAGAGAGAGAGAGAGGGAGAGAGAGAGAGAGAGAGAGATTGTTGGATTCTTGCCAGGCTTGTGGCGTAAAATTTAATGTAAATTCAAAACTTGAAGAAGTGAACTGATCTTGAAGAGATAAGGGTTTGTTGTGGGGTTTTTTGTGTTTCAGAATGTTGTTTATGTTACTACCTTAATTTTTCAGTATCAGTGTGTAAATGCTTTTTAGTGAAATATTTGTCTATAAGAGGAATTGTGAACAGCTTGAAAATGCAAATGAGATATCGAAGTTATTTTTTTCATTCTTTGACAATAATATTCTCTCTCTCTCTCTCCAGTTAGGTTTTTGAAGTTATGTGCTTACAATAATTATGTATTTTACATTTTGGATGATTTTTTTTCTTGTTCTTTGAACAAAATTGTTTTTTGTTGTTTGGTTGAGCGGTTTTTTGGTTGTTGTTTTTGTGTGTTCTTTTGCCCAGAGGGCTGGCTGTCAAAAAGCATGTTTGCTTATACCACAACCCTTTTAAAATAAAATTCATTCAATTCGATTCTCTCTGTTTATGTCTAGGTTAACAAACTGCAGTCTGTACAGCTGAAATTGCTGGGAGATTGTTGTATGGCCTGGACATCAAACTGTCTTTACTGTTTCTAAAATAATATTCATTGTGTTCTTGTTACCATCCATCTATGCCAGTTTTCACAGCTGTGTTTGCTCTCTGTAGGTCAACGTTAGTAAGGTATAGTGCTAACATGACCGTGTTCACAATGGGACGTAATCTGACTGAGAGAACGTTCCTTAACTCCCTTCATTTCCATATTCATATTTTTGTCTTTCTTTTCTGATTACTTTTCAAGCACTTTTGTTGGTGCTTTAGTGTTGTTAACTTTGTCCTTTTTTTCTTACTTTTTTGTGTCTGGATGAAAAAAAGTCATTACGTTTAATCTACTACCCTGAGTAAAATAAAATTTCGTATAAAGGAAAGTTCCTATTATATAATAATAAAGACATTGTACTGTAATGTTGTTGAAGCTATGGACATGATACAATATCGATATAATTTGGAAAATCAATGGTAAGCCCCATTTCCCCGTGGAAAAATACAAGAAATAAAAGCATTGTACATGGTAAACGGGGAAATGGGGCTTACCATTGATTTTCCAAATTAACCCCCCCCCCCCCCCCCCCCCCCCCCCCACTCCTGCTCCAACAAAAAGCAAGCAACCAAACCCTCCATTCTGCAAGAACAGGCATGTCTCCACCTGTTCAATCGCCATTCATGTTTCTGAATTATAGACTGGGCCATGGGAGAAACGGGGAGCCCTATGAATTACCACAGAACATTTCTTTTTTGTCCCCGCATTTTGTCACTAACGTGTGCTTCAAGGCTGAGTGAAGCTGCATAGTGTTAAGGATTTTGGCGCTTTCACTGCAAATTTACCCTGCTCTCGATTCCTATCAACATCTAAGATGTCTACACTGATATCCTACTTTCTTTTTTTAAAAATAATTTTGCCAGCTAGATTCACTATTTGAGTGAAACGACTGAGGAGTAGTAGTGCTTGAGTAAACAGCAAAGTAGTTAGTACGAGTACAGACACATTTATAAACCGACGCAACAGCACAGTGTACTAGAGCATCAATAAACCCAGGCCAGTGTTCACTGCAGATGAATAGCAATAGAACGCAGGTAGCAGTTCGCATTTGTTGCTCCAGACAATAATTATGTAAGATAAGAGAGAGAAGCTGGCTTATGTAAAAAAAAAATACGCGAAAAAAAAGCAGAGAAACCTAAAGCTCATACATTTAAAACAAACACAACAAAAACGCTCTTTAGATAAAAAAAAATTAAAAAAGAAACTAATGGCATATCATTGGTATAATTATCATATTATGAGCACACATGGTGTGATGTGAAATGAAGTAAGGATGTTAAACACTGAAAAATAAGAGTTAGTACGAAGATGTGATGCATGACATTGTTGTAAGCTTGTTCATTTTTTAAAATAAATTTCCCACGGGATAGCCTTGTGGTTAGAGTAAAGTATTCATAATCTGCTGACCCCGGTTCGAATCTTGTTCAAGAGGACTTCTCCTCTGGAGTTAGCATCAGCGCCGACTCCACTCTCCCCAAAAGTCCTTCGGATGAGACTATAAAACCGAGGTCGCGTGTGCGAGCGCACGAAAAACATCTTACGCACACGTTAAAACCCGTTCTGCTTTTCGGAAGAGTAAGCCATTTTGTGCCGATGGGAATGGATGACAAAATGAACAAAACTGCAATCACACGGGGACTGTATGAAAAAAGCACATGGGTGCTTATTCCATTATCCTCGAAATAAAAGAATAAAATAAGATCAATCAAAAATAAAATAAAATATCTAGAACCCCTCTTTCAAAGACGTCGATGAGGATGCTGATGCCGATGATAGAGGTGATGACGAGGATGATGAAGATGATGGTAAGGGTTGTGATAACTGAATGAAGGCCGATTATGATTGTATGGGTTTACAGCTATGACGCAAGATATGACAGCGGGGTAAAACTATTTTCTTCGTGTTGTTTATGTCTACCCCCAATCTACACGTTTTGTACTGTGGCCCAAGGCTGATATAAA
Source organism: Rapana venosa (assembly GCA_028751875.1). Classification (NCBI taxonomy): domain Eukaryota; kingdom Metazoa; phylum Mollusca; class Gastropoda; order Neogastropoda; family Muricidae; genus Rapana; species Rapana venosa. Next base: position 18,470,933 of record CM054137.1, on the reverse strand, counting down.
ACAACAACAAAAAAACGTTCAGTGTTTTCTCTCTCTCTCTCTCTCTCTCTCTCTCTTCTCTCTCTCTCTCTCTCTCTCTCTCTCTCTCTCCTCTCCCTCTCTTCTCTCTCTCTCTCTCATCTCTCTTCTCTCCTTCTCTCCTCTCTCTCTCTCTCTCTCTCTCTCTCTCCTCTCTCGCTTCTCGGCCTTTTGGCTAAGATCAAAGTATAGTATCAGCTCTCTCTCTCTCTCTCTCTCTCTCTCTCTCTCTCTCTCTCTATCTCTCTCTTTCTCTCTCTGAGCTTATCATCTTAAAGCAATAATATTTTGTTATCGTTATAATTATCATTCTCTCTGTCTGCCTGTCTGTCTATATGTCTGTCTCTCACACACAGTATTTAGAAGAAAAAAAAAAAGACCAAAACAAAAAAACAAAACAAAAAACCCCAAACCCTTGCAGTATAAGGTAGAATAATATCTCCTGTTACATGCTCGTGACACGCAAAATTTCAGACTAGGAGATGGCCACAAAGAACTATGGAGATAACACACACACACACACTCACACACACGACAGACACACACACACACAGACACACACACACACACACACCACACACACACACACACACACACACACACACACACACCCTCTATTGAACTTCAAAACCGCAAAATACAACCCATTGAAAACGCTTTGCTGCGCCACCACCCCACCACCACCACCTACGCCTTGCCCTCCCTCTGCTTTCCATTATACGGCGGCTGAGTGTTCACGATGTGTGGGGGGGGGGGGGGGGGGGGGGGGGGGGGGGGGGGGGGGGGGGGAGGGAGGGAGGTAGGAGGTAGAGGTTCCGGAGAGGAGGAGAAGGGAAGAGGGGGGACGGGAGAGGTGGGGAGGGAGGGGGGGGGGCTTGCCAACTGGCAGGACCATTTTGTCACTGGCGTTTCCTTCCCCTTAGCTATAGAAAAAAATATACTACGCCTGGAAGCAGCTGAAAGCCAGGGAGTGGGGTAGGATAGGGGTGGGGGAGGGGTGGATGGAGGGGGGGGGGGGGGGTGGAGGGGGAGAGGGTAGAGGTGGGAGAGGGGGGATGGGGGGGTGGATTAGCACACTTTCGCTTCTCCAGCTGACTCTATCCTTCCGCTGTTTGCAGTCATCACTTCCCTGTGAAACCACACACACCACTGCTGGAGACGAATGGCATCATAATTAGCAACCCCCCACTCCCTCCCTCCCTCCCACACCCCCCCCTCCCTCCCTCCCTCAAACAAACAAACAAACAACACAACAACAAAAAACCTCCCACGACACAGTAGTTAGCTAGGAGGAACCTTAGGTTTCAGACTGGAAGGTCGCTGGCTGGTTCGAATTACGTCAAAGTCAGGGAGGAGTGTTCAGACTCCCTCCCACCGGGAGCCGAGGTTGTTTATTGTAAGCTAGGCCTAGGCTCCATAGAACAAACAGCCTGGGACTGCACAGACGAGCTTCATCCACATTCCTTCCGGATGCGATTTGTTGTTGTTGTTGTTGTTGTTGTTGAGAGTGTTGCTCGAATTACCTGACCAACACTGCAGGTGTCTGTCTGTATCTCTCAGGGCCTTGGTTGACCCTGGGATATAATTATTATTATAATGGTGATAGGAAGGGGGAGAGAACACCACCCTGTGAAGCAGTCTCCGATCTTTTCAATCTTGTTGTTTATAGCCCCCCACCCCCACCCCTCCCGACGACCAACAGAGGCCATATCAGGGGGCTGTCACCTCGGATAATTTGTATCTCAGAACACACGTGCACTTCTGTAGCAGCACAGTAATATCATGTTCACCATTGATCATTATGCCATTAAAATAAAACTAAAAAACAAATGTCCTTGAGTGGGTGGCCCTGGTTCTGCTAGTCTCGTGGTTGCCTAGGTTTCAGGTTCCCCATATAGGCTATATCATAATTATGCATGTGGGGAGATTGTGTGGAAGCTTTTCGGGGTTGGAGGTCTATAAAGAAAAGATCGCCTGAAGGATGTTGAGGTGGCTACCTCCTCGAGTTAACGTCTCTCTCTCTCTCTCTCTCTCTCTCTCTCTCTCTCTCTCTCTCTCTCTCTCTCTCTCTCTCTCTCTCTCTCTCTCTCTTCGTTTGGTCGTTGAAATACATGGGTGGGTGTGCGAGTGTGGATGGTGGTAGTGTGAATGTATCTTTATGTGTGAGGGAAATTTTTATGTGTATAGACATGAAATTAGTCAATTTGTATTGATTGGCTGGTTAAGTATATAATTGAATGTTAATGGTAGTATTTGATTGCAAATATAACTAAGTGATTAAGTTTATTGTCAGCTTTATTGTGTATATGCTTTGCATTTCTTCATGTTTGTTTGCCTTTTGTTTGTTGTCTTTGTTGTTTTGTTGTTGTTGAGGACCTGGTGTAAAGAAGCTCCTGGCTTATCCAATTATCCTCATTAAAACATTTTAGTTCGAGTTCGAGTTCGAGTTCTTCTCTCTCTCTCTCTCTCTCTCTCTCTCTCTCTCTCTCTCTCTCTCTCTCTCTCTCTCTCTCTCTCTCTCTCTCTCTCTTCTCTCATACACACACACACGCACGCGCGCGCGCACACACACACACACATGATTTGATGACCTCAGGTTGCTATGCTCATTATATAAGCAAGCACCGGAGGACGAAGTCCATTTTGTGTTGTGCTGTGCAAGTATTAGGGGATGTTAGGCAGAATGACATCCCCCGTAAAATATAGTAGACAGCCTAATTTATTACTTTAGACTCTGTTTACTCCTGGCATCAAGTCATCCTGAGGTTGTGCGCAGCCTCACTTTATATTTGTGTAAAACTTTCAGGCTAAGAGAGATATTGTTATCCTAAGTCATATTTTTGTCACTGACTTTTTTTTGTTATACAATAACATTTTGTCGTTACTGTTGCTTTTCCCCCCTAACCAAAATACTAAGCAGTTGGGCAACCCCTTCATGCATGGGCCAATGGCCTATTAGTGAATAAATCAATCGAGTTCTAGTTCTCTCTCTCTCTCTCTCTCTCTCTCTCTCTCTCTCTCTCTCTCCTCTCTCTCTCTCTCTCTCTCTCTCTCCTCTCTCTCTCTCTCTCTTGTGTGTGTGGTGTTGTGTGTGTGTTGTGTGTGTGTGTGTGTGTGTGTGTGTGTGTGTGTGTGTGTGTGTGTGTGTGTGTGGCTCGCGACTAGCTATCACTGTCGCCAGTATAGAACTTTGTAGGTGATGTCCTGTGAATGTTAGCTCAGAACAGGCCACGCACCACCACTGATAACCACCAAAGTGACGACCCACCAGCAGTGCAGTGTCCCTTTTGCTAGTGGCCCCATGGTGCCTGACATTGATAGTGTTCCCAACTAACTTCTGACCTAACGATGCAACTATGGACAAGGGGTACGGCTGAAGCAAAGAGATGGAAATGAGGGTCGGAACAGCAGAGGACAAGACCGTCAGAGAAGATGAGTCGGCCAAAAAAAAGCCAAACCCTAACACATACACAGTGGGAACGGATGACAAAATGTGCAAAACTGCATACACACGGGGACTGGATGACAAAAAGCACATGAGTGCTTATTCCACTATCATTGAAATAAAAGAATAAAAATAAACACACACACACACACACACACACGCACGCACGCAGGAACACACGCACGCACGCATGCGCGCGCGCACAAACATACACACACACCAGAGCAAACAACAAAAAATATGTTAAAAACCCAAAATAAAAACCTAGGATTGCTGCGTAGGCAGTGAATCTGAACAGTGTACTGTCCAACTGATCCTTTGATTTTTATTTTCACTTATCCCTGTTTATCTTTGGTTATTTCCTTACATTTTAATCAATCTTTTTTTTCAAAGGAAAAGAAATGGGGTTTTTTCCTTTTGTTGTTGTTATTGTTGTCGTTGTTGTATCTTGCTTTGTTCTTTGACTAAATGGATGCATAATAATGGTCTCTGTCATTATCACCCTTCCGCACATTTTTCCATATTTAAAAAAAAATTAAAATCTGTTTTTGTAAATTTTATCAACCGTTCCCATCGGCAACCAACAATGACCTACATTTCCTTAAAACGGAACACGTCCTGACGTGTGCTCTGTGTTGTAAGTTTTGCTGGTTTTGTTTTACGTGTGTATATATATGGTTGAACACCTTGTGTGAAGAAAAGTGCACAGATTCATGCATATTCAGCATCACTACCACCACTACACCCCCCACCCCCACCCCTACCCCACCACTGCACCGCACCCGCCAAAAAAAAAAATCGTTAACATTTTACCAAAACAAAAAAAACAAAAAAAGCATCGTTCACTAATTTTGTATTGCGCTGCTTTTGTTTAGGCCGGTTTGCCGTTTTATGGTCAATGATCTGTCCTTCACAGTTGAACAGGGCTGAAAGGCAGAAGGGGATTAGGCAACAACATACTATGCCGCTTTCACTACTACACCGTTTGCACATCCTCCTTCCACCCCCCCCCCCCCCCCCCCCCCCCCCTCTCCTCTCCTCCCTCTCTCTCTCTCTCCTCCCTCTCTTACTCCTCCACTGTTGGGAGTGACTCGCTTGAAGCCCTTTGTGAAACGACACGGCACTCTGCTGGAGGCATTGACATTGGCCTAGTAGGCCTAGCAGAATAGTTAACAGTGCATGGAGAATCCGAAACCTTTTTTTTTCTGTTCGGGTTTTTTGTTGTTTGGTTTGTTTTTGTTTGTGTGGTTGTGTGTGTGTGTGTGTGTGTTGTGTGTGTGTGTGTGTGTGTGTGTGTGTGTGTGTTGCTTTTTTTTGTTTTTAAACTTTTTTTTGTTTTCATTGTGGGGGGGTGTTGTTTTTTTTTTCCTTGTTTCTCGACTAGAGCTCCGAGGTTTTGCGTATGCGCCATGTTTGACCCCCCCCCCCCCCCCCCCCCCCCCCCTCCCCTCCCGACGAAGGTAGCTGCATTCCGACTTCAGGGATGTATGCTTGGTAATGCTTGTGCTTCTGTAACCCACTGAACGCTGACATGAATTACAGGATCTTTTAACGTCCATATTTTGATCTGTTGCATAAGCGCTTTGATTTGTTTGTTTTTTTACAAGATTCAGCGCTATATGAATTCCATATATTATTATTATTATGTGTGTATTATAAACAAGAAAAAGGAGTTAAGAAGGCACTGGCAGGTCTGCATTTGAATTTGAGCTGGGAGATCGTAAAAAAAAAAATTCATACCCTTAACTCACTAGACGCCGCCGAGATTCGAACTCATGATTTCATAGATATAATTATGGAATTGAAGTCGAACTGTCTTAACCACTTGGCCCTATGGTGTCCGTCGATTGTTTGTTTGTTTGTTTGTTTGTCTTCACCGGCTTCTGTTTCACTATCACTTACTATTCTTCTTTCCTTTTTTTGTGGCTAGTTACTCATACGTCAGCTTCACATCTCCCTCTCCCCAGTTTACACACACACAGACACACACACACACACACGACACACACAGACACACACTCACACACACACACTCTACACACACACACACAGACACACACACACACACAGACACGCGCACACACACGTACAGACACAAACTCACACACACCACAGACACGACACACACACACACACACACACACACACACAAGACACACACACACTCTCAGACACAGACACACACACACACACTCACACACACAGTCACAGACACACATACACACACACAAACACACATCACAGAGACACACCACACAGATCACACACAACACACACACACAAGACACACTCACACAGACTCACACACACACACACACACACACACACACACACACACACAGTGTGAAGAGTATGAGCCCATATGAGCACACATTTGCGTGGGTGGAGGAGGAGAGGAGGGATGGCATTGCAGGCAATATTGTCAGTAATGACGCAATGAATGCCTAGTATTTTCTAACGTTTTGTTCCTGTACCTTTTTATTTTCTAAAGTATGAACGTGAAAGAATGGATGATATAGTAGGTGAAGTATTTGTTTATCTTGACGTTTTATGATTTTTTTATAATTCTTAAAACATTCTTTATTCAAGTGTGTGTGTATGTGTACAGGTGCGCGCAGGTGAGCATGAGTATGTGTGTGCGTGTGTATGTATATGTGTGTTATTTGTAGTTTCCAATGTGTTTCCAATGTTTCTATCGATTTTCCTCTTTTTACTGGTTCAATTTATTGGTAAAGGTTGCAATAATGTAGTATTTTAGTAAAAAATCATTAAGAAATTTGTTCGTAGATAGATGGCTTAATGAAAAAAAGCAAATGCATTGCTTATTCAATGTACGATCTGGAAATAAAAATTTTGACTTGACTTGACTTGACAGACACACAACACACACAACACACACACACACACACACCACACACACACACCACACACACACACACACACAAACACACACACATTTTTCTATGTTTTGGCCTTGATCATAATAATGGTATTGTTTGAGTTTAATATCCGGGCCTTGTATTTGTTTTAACCCTGTTATCAGCTATCATTAATTTGATTGTTTGCACCTAGATTAAATAATGTTGCTGTTTTTCTCTTTAGGAGACAGAATAGCTCAGTGGTCAGAGCACTTGCTCTCCCAAAGCATTGCTTAACCACCGTTGAACGTGGTTGCCTCTTGGATGGGTGACCGTTCGTGCACCTTGGTTCCAGTACAGTCCCCCAGTTTACCCAGCTGTAAAAAACGGGTACCTGCCTTCTGTAGGGTCAGGAAAGGTAAAGTAGCGATTGAGAGGAGATGGGCGCCGCCCTCAAAATGCTGGCTCCTAGAAAATTCTGAGGTCTCTGACACCTTGCTCCTTAACAACCACATAGCTTATGGGAACACCTTTATTTTTATATGGCGTAAATGCTGACTTTCCCCCAAACTCAAGGAAAACAGGAGCTGCGAAGCACGAACAAAGAACGCAGCTAGCAAAGAAAGTATCCTAAGTTATGAGTATAGGAAAACATGTCATAACATTTCACCGGATTCCAAGATCTCCGATAGTATCATGTGTGCTTCCTCGGGTCTGTTTTTGCCATTCAGAAAAAAAGGTTTCCTTTGGGAAAAGTCCAACATTTTCTATTGTTTGATTCCATTTCCATTTGCCTTATTACTCTATTTCTCTTGAAACGGAGCACATAAACAAGTTTTATTTTATATTATTTATTATTTTTTTTATTTTATTCTTTTATATCGAGGATAATGGAAGTTTTTCTCTGTGTGTGTGTGGTGTGTGTGTGTGTGTGTGTGTGTGTGTGTGTGTTGTGTGTGTTGTGTGGTGTGTGCTGGGACATTGATGTGTGATGTGCATGTGTATGTGTATGTATGTGTTTGTGTGTAGTGGTGTAAGAGGGGTGAGTGTGTGCATTGTGTATTGATGACAAAAGTTACAAAACCGCATACACACGGGGACAGGATGTAAAAAAGCACTTATTCCATGCTTATTCCATTATCCTCGATATTCTATCTATATATCTATCTGTCCCGTAGTCTGACGACCGTGGGGGCACCCTCAAAGACTCAGCAACCAGTTCCCCCCATTCCTCTCTCTGTTCTGCCTTTCTCAGGGTTTTGTTGAGTTCTAGGCCTGTCCATTCACTGATGTTATCTTCCCAGCTCTTCCTTGGTCTGCCTCTTCTTCTTCCTCCCTGGACAGTGCCTTGTAAAACTGTCTTTGCAAGTCCATTGGATCTTGTGACATGCCCATACCATTTAAGTTTACGTTTTTTTCACGTCGTTAAAGGTTCTCTAGGGTCCAATGGTTTCGGTTTCGAAACACGCTTTCGTTGCTTTGTGGTTTTTGTGGGAGTTGCCAAGGGAGTCTCCGAAAGATCTCATCTCCCCCGCCTTATCTTCTCTCCAAAACTCATCACCCATATTCCCTCAAAATTAATACCATTTCTTCAAATAATAAATTTTTTTATTCTCCAATTTTATTTTACAAATTATTTCTTCACCCTCCCCACACTTCCCTTTACCCTTTATAAAACCCATATTTTTTTTAATTTTCCCCTTCCTTTAAACCCCTAAACTCAACCTTTTTTTTCCATCTTTTTTTTTCCATTTTCCTTTTAACCTTTTTCAATTTCATTCAACCTTTTTATCCTTTTTCCCCACAATTCACTCAACATTTTAAACTTTCCAAATTATATCCCCTATTCCCCCATCACTTTTCCTCAAAAATTAAAAATTAATAACCACCCTCCTTACCCCTTTTTCCCCCAACCCTTTTTTTAATAACCCTTCCTTTTTCACTTTTAACTTAAAACATTCATAAGTTAAAAATTTTCATTTCCCCCAAACCAAATCCCACCCTTCAAATCCTTCAAAACATAAAAATTTAACTTTTTTTTAATACCCTACTATATTCTATTAATATCTGTGGGTTTGTCACCCCTTTGCTCAACCCCTTGCCCTCACAATATTCTTCTTTTTCGTCTTTTAAATTTACCCAAAAGCCTTCTTTAAAATTTGGGGCTATTGTTGGGGTAATAGGTTTGTTTAATTCTTTCTTGGGGAGGGGAGTGGGTACTGTGCCTGGGTTTCCTTTTTTTCCCCTGTCACCAATTTTTTTGAGTTCTTAGTGGGGCCTTTTTTTTTCGTTCCCCCAGCTTGAACCCGTATT
>CM054137.1:18422299-18457299 GCA_028751875.1 Rapana venosa | reverse complement strand
TGAGGGTGGGGAGGGGAACATTGCCTAAAAATCACAGAGACAAGCGCTAAAGGCGTCAAGTTTCATTGCAGAGGAGGTGGGGGTGGGGGTGGGTGGGGGATGAGGGGGGGGGGGGGGGGGGGGGGGAGGGACAACGTTGTTGCGGTAAACGGGGTGTGAATGTTCATTTTGTGATCCTAATTGACTGGCACCGCGTCTTGAGGTGTCACGAATCTGCTCCTGTTTTCTTAGTTCTACGCATGGGCTACCTTGATTTCCTGCCCGTCTGTCGTGTTCTTGTTGCGGGGGGGGGGGGGGGGGGGGGGGGGGGGGGGGGGGGTAAGCTAAAAAGAGGTGGCAAGCGCTTGGCCTGCCCAAAGGGTGATGTCCCCCTTGTGGCGGTCGGGTCGGGTCGCGTCGTTCGTTCGTTCGTTGGTTCGTGGTCTCGTGTCGTGGAAGCAGATGCCACATGGCGTTTGTGGATGGAGTCAAAGATGAAGGAGGGGGTTGGGGGGTGGTGGTGGTGGGGGGGGGGGGGGGGGGGTGAGGTTTTGGGGGAGGGGGGTAGGATGGGGGTGGGAGGGGGTGGGGGTGGGATTATGAGAGTTGGTTGATTTGATGCATGTGTGTGTGTGTGTGCGTGGCTGGTGGTGTGGAGAGTTTGATTCTGAGTGCTTTGATTTGTTGCTTTACAAGATTCAGCGCTATATAAATTCCATACATGATGATGATGATGATGATGATGATGATGATGATGATGATGATGATGATGATGATGATGGTGATGATGATGATGATGATGATTATTATTATCATTCTTGAACAGTGTGTGTGTGTGTGTGTGTGTGTTGTGTGTGTGTGTGTGTTGTGTGTGTGTGTGTGTGTGTGTGTGTGTGTGTGTGTGTGTGTGTGTGTGTGTGTGTTTGAGATAGCCGTTTTGAAGTCGTTCAGTTGTTTTGTTTTGTTATGACCGTGTGGGTTTGTTTTGTTTGTTTGTTTTAGGATCTGTGCATTTGTTGATAATGAATGCTTGGTGTTACTTTTTTCAACATTATAGTTAATTTCAACCATTTGTCTGTTTAATTTTTTTAAATGCATAATTCCAAAGCCATTTGTTCATCATTATCATCATCATCATCATCATCATCGTCGTCGTCGTCATCATCATCATCATCATCATCATCAGCCGCAGCAGCAAGAAGAAGAAGCAGCAGCATTTCTTCTTCTTCTTCAACTCCTCCTCCTCCACCTCCTCCTCCACCTCCTCCTTCACCTCCTCCTCCACCTCCTCTACCTTCCCTTCCTCATCTTCGGGGGCAACTCGCTGATTCCTGCTTCCCTCACTTCTCCACTTTCAGCAGCCTTGGGCCCTTGTTTAACCTAGACAGTGCCGATACCTGGAGGTAAACAGACCCGCACACGGCGAAAGATGACGTGAGTGACAAGCCTTCTATTTCCCCCACCCCGCGGGACACTTTCTCAAAGGTAGGCTATACCAGGCCTAACTGGCAGGGGAAAAGTCCATGAGGTCTGCAGCAACATCTCTTGCTTACTCTGGCCTTATCAGCTCTCCACCATACGGGCTTCAGACCGATACAAGCTGGTACCAACACAAACACAGCGCCCCTAAGTTGCTGGGAGGTGGGAGGTGGGAGGCTAGCCTAGTTCTTGCAGCAGTGACAGCAGAAAAGAGCAGTCATATAGCACACCAACAGCAGCAGCAGCAGCAGCAGCAACAAAGATGCCATCAATTTTGTGTGTGGGGGACAACAGTAACAACAATGAGAGAAACGCAAGTCTGATTTCTTTCTTTTCCTGTTCATTCTCTTTTCTTTCTATAATTATTCGTCTGTCGTTGCCTGTTTGTCTGTTTGTATCTTTTTCTGTCTCTCTGACTGTTCACCTGCCTACCTGTCTGTCTGTATTTATGTCCCTTTGTCTTTGCCTCGTCTCTTGTCTCTGTCTGTATGTATGTGTGTATTCTGCTGCACCCCTGTCTTCTGTTTTCTGCTTTCCGTAGCCGGCCAATGACTTCAATATCTAACATAGCATTTACCCTTCATCAAAGTAATCGACAGGGATTTGTCGTTGATCTACACACCTCATAATTACGCCTATCCCCGATTTATGTGCAGCCAGCCACCATTTTCAAATTAGGCAAGTTGTTCCCATGAGTTATGATATCTTTGGAGAGCGAGGCGTCGAAGACCTCAGCTTCTCTATGGGGCCAGTATCCTGATGACGACGCCCATCTCCTTTCCCTTGCTGCTTTGACCGTCCCTGTCTCATAAAGAGGACAGGTACCTATTTACAGTTGGGTGAACGTGAGATGAAGGCCATGCAGCACTCTTGGGGATCAGTGACTAGGTTAGTCCAGGATAGGCAGGAGTGGAAGCGCTTTGTTGCTGCCCTACACACCACTAGGTGTAATGGTTGATGATGATGATGATGATGATGATGATGATGATGATGATGATGATGATGATGATGATGATGATGATGATGATGAGGATGATGATGATGATGATGAACAGGGGAACTGTACTGAAGCCAAGGTGTACGAATGGTCACACTTCCAAGATTTGGGAGAGCAAGTACTCTGACCACTAAGCTATCCCGTTCCAATAACTGCACGTAATTCACTAAAGGGGACGGGATAGCTCAGTGGTTGGAGCACTCGCTCCCCCCCTCTCTCCCCCCCCCCCCCCCTATCCCCCCCCAAGTTAAGCAACATCGAGCGTGGTTACCACTTGGATGGGTGACCGTTTGTACGCCTTGGCTTCAGTACAGTCCCCTATTTCACCCAGCTGTAAATGGGTACCTGCCCTCTTTTAGGGTCAAGGAAGGTAAAGCAGCGAGGGAGAGGAGATGGGCGCCGCCCTCAATATGCTGGCCCTAGAGAAGTGATGTCTCTGACGCCTCGCTCCCCCACGACCTTATAGGTTATGGGACACCTTTGCCTTTTTTTAATTCGCCAAGGTGACCAGCTTTTGCTTTCGGCCTAGCTGAACAACCTGGAAAATCCCCTTGATGAGGTCTCTACGGTATAAATATAGCCTACATATCAGTGCAGAACAGCCCTAGCTGCTGACAGATTAATAACGCCAGTGGCATTAGTATTGACATTTCCATCGACAACAACAACATTGAAACAGTTATAGTTTGAAAATATCTAGGAGTTATATTTTCTGAAGGATCAAAACCCGAAGTACGTACTCTCCAGGATAGCCCAGACCACTGCTGAACTAACCAAAACTCAAAGTCATCTGGAAGGAGAAGAATATGCGCAAAAAGCTGGTGTTTTCTCCCATTTAGAATGAATATATATTATATATATATATATATATATATATATATATATATATATATATATATATATATATATATATATATATTATATATATATATATATATATATGTGTGTTTTGTGTGTGTATATATATATATACATATGCCGTCAGCGCCTGGGCTTTATCACAGTTCTTGATTAAACCATTGACGCTGGGGGCAACAGCAAAGTGAGAGGCTGCATGACCAGTGGCTTTCCCACTCATGGAATTCCACTTTACAGCTTAGTCTTTAGTGATCGACTATGACTCTCTGACTAGGAGGCTTGACTCGCACAGTCCTTATGTGCTGCAACCCTGGGAGCTGGTTGGCCTTTGGAGAACATCAAAGCTGACTGTCCTTATGCCCACTTGGCCGAGAGAGTGGGGATGTACTGTGGGCAAGGCATCTCCACTATAATCAAATTTCTGCCCAGTTTCCAAAACAGCAGCTGCCTCCTCTGCTGTTTTGGAGGTCATCGTCGGACACGACGGACAAACATACATACACACACACACACACACACACACATATATATATATATGCGTGTGTGTGTGTGTGTGTGTGTGTGTGTGTGTGTGTGTGTGTGTGCTCTTTTTATGTTTCACTCTACATTCTCTCTAATTCTCTTGTCTTTGCTATTTCCCCAATCTTTCTTTTCACCTCATTTTCGATGGTTCCTTTATGGCTAATTTTCTGAAATATTTTGCTTTTGTCTTTAAAATTCGCGAACACTGGCTATTTTTTTCTCTCAGTTTACTGTACCTGCTCATTACTCCTTCTCTGTTTCTTCTTTTTCCTCTCTCTACCTTCTACATTTTTTTCTACTCAAGTGTATTCTCCTCAAAACACGTGTCTTTGCGAGTTTCATTTTCCCCCTTTATTTTCCTTATATCGTTCATGTATACATGTTGTGTGGCTATTTTCTTACTTTTGTGAAGTCTTGAAGAGCAAGGTTCTTTCCCTCTGTGCAGTCAACAAAACTGCAACAAAGCAACAACACAATGCCGTTGCACAAACAGACCCACCCAGGTAGAAAGACAGACAGACAGACAGACAGAGACACAGAGAGAGAATAAATATAACAAGATACCAGGATGTTTTTATGTTTCTTCTCGGTGTTACAACCGTTGTTTACAAGCCAGCCAAAAGCCAGTAGTAAGCTTTTTGGGAGGTCTCGCGGTAATATCTCTTGCTTTCCATAACATTCTTGTTAGATCACAGCCCCCCCCCCCCCCCCCCAAAAAAAAAAAAAACACCAAAAAAAAACCCACACAAAAAAACCACAACACAACAAAAACCCAGCTACAAGTTGATATCAACAGAAATATATCGCTGTCGCATTGGCTGGTGTTGTGGGTATACATATCACGCTGTAAAATTCCATGACAACAGAGACAGAGAGATAGAGACAGAGACAGACTGACTGACAGTCAGACTGGTTAACAGACAGAGAGACAGACATACATAAAGAGACAGACAGACAGACATAGACAGACACAGACAAAGAGAACACCCAGCATCTGTTTCTGTGGTGTTCTATCTGTTGTCTGTCTGTTTGTCTGTCTGTCTCTCTATCTCTTTCTGTCTGTCTCTGTCTGTCTGTCTGTCTCTGTCTTGTCTGTCTGTCTGTCTGTCTCTGTCTTCTCTCTCTCTCTCTCTCTCTCTCTCTCTCTCTCTCTCTCTCTCTCCTATTTCTCTCTCTATCTCTCCACTTCACTTCATTTTTGTTTAGAATGGATTTGTGGCTTTTGTATTGACTTCCATCTTTATGCAAATAAAGAGTTGCTCTGTTTCCCTTACCAAACTTTATCTAACACCTAGCGTCAATGCTGGTGTTCGTGCTGAAATTCAAGGCAACACTTTCCAGAACAAAAAGACACCACCTCCCTCCAGTTCTGATTTGCTTGTGTGTTTTGATTATGCGCGTTTTATCTGAGCTAGCATACACACACAGCCGCGAATGCAGGTGTGTACGCACAGGCACACACACACATACACATCGTGCGCACTCCCCACCCCTCCACCCCAACACACACATACACATTCACATACACACACTTACACACATACACACACTCACACACATTGTGAGCGCGCCCACACACACACACACACACCTCTCTCTCTCTCTCTCTCTCTCTCTCTCTCTCTCTCTCTCTCTCTCTCTCTTCTCTCTCTTCTCTCTCTTTTACACACACATATATCCACACACACTTACACCTACAAGTAGACACACACACACACACACACTCTCTCTCTCTCTCTCTCTCTCTCTCTCTCTCTCTCTCTCTCTTTCTCTCTCTCTTACACACACATATATCCACACACACTTACACGTACAAGTACGCACACACAGACACATTGTAGAATCTATATCACTTTCTCCATCAGAAATAACAACATTGGGACAAGGCGTACATCAATGTATCCAGCTTTGTAGGAAGAAATAGAAAACTCGAATCTAAACAAAAACAGGAAAGGGTAAGGTTGGAGGGTGAATCACTGATTGTCAGATCAGTTTTGCCAACAGACGATTTGGGGAGGAAAACGTCTGTGATTTAGACCCTCCCCCCTTTTGTAGTGCCTTTTGGGTATATTATAGGATGGTGCAAAAAAGATGAGAAACTGGGAAGATGGTTTTTGTATTGTCAAGTGATGATTGTGATAAAGTGGACAGGTTCAAGGGTGTCCCATAACCTATAAGGTCGTAGGGGAGCGAGGCGTCAGAGACCTCACTTCTCTAGGTCCCAGCATATTGAGGGCGGCGCCCATCTCCTCTCCCTCGCTGCTTTACCTTCCCTGACCTTAAAAGAGGGCAGGTACCCATTTACAGCTGGGTGAACTGGGGGAACTGTACTGAAGCCAAGGCGCGCAAACGGTCACCCATCCAATTGGTAACCACGCTCGACGTTGCTTAACTTGGCTGGGGGAAAACGAGTGCTCCGACCACTGAGCTATCCCGTCCTCACAAAGATACAAACACTGCTCCCTGGATATGGAAGCTTTCTGCAAAGCATCTTTCCCCTTTTCCTTTTTACCAGGTGGGCTGCTGATGCTGCCAATGCACAGACTGCAAGTTACACGACAAACGATTCCAAAATCTGACTATTCCTGTTGTCCTTGTAAGCGTGTGCATCGTGTAAAACATCAAGACTGTTTCTCTTTCGGCCTTTATAATAATTATCATAACCTTGTTGCGCCTTTAAGATGTATAGTAAGAGAGCAACACAACTTTTTTTTTTGGTGGCACTAATGAATATATATTTTTCATACTGTAAAAAAAAAGATAGATGATATCAATAACAAATCATCTTACCTGAGCTATGTGTGTTTGTTTGTTTGTTCTCTCTCTCTCTCTCTCTCCACTCTCTCTCTCTCTCTCTCTCTCTCTCTCTCTCTCTCTCTCTCTCTCTCTCTCTCTCTGTCTGACTGTCTGTCTGTCTGTCTGTCTGTCTGTCTCTCTCTCTCTCTCTCTCTCTCTCTCTCTCTGTTTCTCTCACTCATACTGTAAAAAAGGATAGATGATATTAATTATAAATCATCTTACCTGAGCAATGTTTGTTTGCTCTCTCTCTCTCTCTCTCTCTCTCTCTCGCTCTCTCTCTCTCTCTCTCTTTCTCTATCTCTCTCTCTCTCTCTCTCTCTCTCTCTCTCTTTTCTCTCTCTATCTCTCTCTCTCCTCTCCTTTCTTTCTCTCTCTCTCTCTCTCTCTTCTCTCTCTCTCTCTCTCTCTCTCTCTCTCTCTCTCTCTCTCTCTGTCTTCTGTGCATGTCTGTATGTCTGTCTCACTATTGCTGTCTCTGTCTCCTTCTGTCTGCCATTCTGACTATATATATGTCTGTCCCTCTGCCTGTCTGTCTGTCTGTCTGTCTGCCTGTCTGTCCGTCTGTCTGTCTGTCTGCCTGTCTGTCCGTCCGTCTGTCTCTCTGTTGTCTGTCTCTCTCTCTCTCCTCTCTCTCTCTCTCTCTCTCTCTCTCTCTCTCTCTCTCTCTTCTCTCTCTCTCTCATATCCATGGTACAATATCTATTCCTCCTTGCAAGGCAGGAACCAGAAAGCTTTGGGAGGTCCTGTAGCTGTAGAAACAGGCGCTTGTTTTCTCTTCTTTTATCAGATTCCAAGCAAACTGGCTTTGAAGGGATACCAACACACCAACACGTCACGCTGAGGTTTCTTTCTGCTGGTGCTGTCACAGCATCACTGATAGTGCCAGCGTTTCTGGGCAATTATAACAACGATTATAGTCTACCCAAAGTCTACATCCTTTTTTTTTCTTGCAGGATCTCTCTATATGTCTGTCTGTCTGTCTCTCTGTTGATCTGTTTGTGTGTGTGTGTGTGTGTGTGTGTCTGTCTGTCTGTCTGTCTGTGAGTGTGTCTGTGTGTGTCTCTGTGTGTCTCTGTGTTGTTATTCAAAATGATCTAACTGTATTTAACAACCATCCATCCTTAGTCAAAGGTTAATTTTCTTTCTTCTCCCCATCCTACCTCAAAGAAGCTTTTCAATTATGTTGCTATTATTGTCTTTCATGGACACGACAAAAATTTAGCAGTGAGTGTGGTGTCCTTATAGATTTTCTTGTCGCTAAGTGGATTAAAACCGTCAAGTGCGCGAACTGTGCCCAAACTTAACTGAAACTTGTTTGTAAACTGCTTTGCAAATCGTTTTTTATCAACACATTAAAACAACGACCAAGATGTGTTGCATATAAAAGGACATTACACAATTCAAAACTCAGTGAAGACTGGGAATGTAAAACAATACTCCTTAGCTTTCCCAGGAACACCTATTGTTTTACCCATTTGGCACGCTTACACATACAATAAGAATCCTTCGGATGAGACTATAAACCGAGGCCCCGTGTGCGAACGCATGCAGAACATCTTGCGCACACGTTAAATCCTGTTCCGCTTTTCGTAAGAGTAGGCCATTGTGTGCCGGTGGGAACAGATGACAAATTTTACAAACCGCATACACACGGGGACTGGATGTAAAAAAGCACATGAGTGCTTATTGCATTATCCTCGATATATAAAAGCGCTTTGATCTGTTGCTTTACAAGATTCAGCGCTATATAAATTCCATACAACATTATTATTATTATTATTATTATTATTATTATAAATTGCCAGATTTGGAATCATTTGTCTTGTAATGTACGGTCTGCATTGGCCGCCCACCTGGGAAAGGAAAGGAGAAGGTCAGTTTCTTAGGGAAGTTTCCAGACCCAGGGAGAAGTTGTGATCTCCGTTGAGCCTGTCCACTTTACCACAACAATCACTTTAGGGCACAACAAATAAGAGATACAACTTCTGTTTTGCTACCCAGGCCTATTCCTTTGAATTGTACATACTACCTTTCATCTGAACTAGCACACACAAGAGCACACAGGAAGAGCACGTTCAGAGTTGGCTATCATTGTCTTCAGCAGGAGTAACAACATTTGTCAAGGCATGCACACCAGCTTTGTTGGAAACAGAATGTCAACGGGGACAAACTGTGGGTGGCTTGCAAATTGCTGCTTTGCCAAACAGTTGGTCGTGTATGGTTTCCTTTTACCTCTGTGCCTTTTGGGGTAAAGGTTGGTGAGAAAACATCAGCATGTTCAGTGTGGATACACAGTGTGTGAACTGACTGTGGACACCACATTATCAGGTTGGCCTAGAAGAATGAGATGTGAAAGAAAAACATACATACTTCCGCACACAAGCAAGCACACTCAAGCACAAACACACACATTTTCCCCAAGTCAACAGCAACAGTTGTATTATAAATAACAACCCAGCACTCTACATCCAAACCACTACAACACTTCTCTTTCTCTAGGAGTATGAGTTATTTGCCCCTTATCTGAAGCTGGCACACACACAGACCCACAGAGAAACACACACATACACACATAGAAACACACACATACACACATACACACATGTACACACAAAGGAGTCTATCATTGTCTGCATCAGAGGTAAAAATATTTACCTAGGCCTGCAACCAGCCTCCCTGGAAACCGAATCTAAACAATGACAGGCAGGAGGATGGCCTGCAGATAAGGAGCTTTGCTGCTGTACAGGCAAACTGGAAGGAGGGGGAGGGGCAGATTCTATTCCAGCCCCCTCCAGGCCACCAGATTCTATTCTGGCCCACCCCAGGTGAAAGGTGAAAGGTGCTGAGACAGAGGAGACAAGTGTGGAGAGAATGATAAAGTGATGCTGGACATCAGCTGCTACACTGAGTAGAGGAAGACAGAACACTTGAAGAGAAATAACTGTGGGGTGCTGACTACCTCTTTTTGATATCATGACTTTTGGTATGAGCTGATTATTTTTGTTTTTTCCTGTCTTGAGGTTGAGGTTTATCATACTGTAGTGACAGATTGGCAGATTAAAAAGGATCTAAGGATTATTGTTATTTTGGGGTACCATAAAAACTGCATGCCTGATGGTGTGTACTTTCCGTAGTCACAATAGTTCACTGGAGTGATAAGCATTGGTTAGAAACACTGTCTTCTATCACAAAGTCCTACAAGTAAGCTGGTTCAAACAAAGGCATTGCTAGGTGGATTACGAATTCTTAGTATTCCATTTGCAACATTGTATTGTGAAGACCCTCTAGCACTTATCTCTGTCGAGCAAATCCACTTTATGGTAACAATCCCTTTTAGGACACAACATACAAAAGATACAAATTGTGTTTTTCTACACAGGCCTTTGCCTTTGAATGGTAAACACTACCTATTATCAGAGCTAGCACACACACAAGGAGCACGTTCAGAGGAGTCTACCATTGTCTTCAGCAGGAGTAACATCATTTGTCAAGGCATGCAAACCAGCTTTGTTGGAAACAGAATGTCAACAAAGACAAACTGTGGGTGGCTTGTTAATTGCTGCTTTGCCAAACAGCTGGCCGTGTATGGTTTCCTTTGACCTCTGTGCCTTTTGGGGTGAAGGTTGGTGAGAAAACATTAGCATGTTCAGTGTGGATACACAGTGTGTGAACTGACAAGGGGACACATTCTCAGGTTAGCCTGGGAGAATGAACAGCGGAAAGGAAAACATGCATACTTCCACACACATACACACAGGCACGTGCACACACATACATTCACACAAGTCAACAGCAACAGTTAAACAACACGGAAACCACCACAACATTCCTCCTCTTCTTCTTTGGAGTATGAGTTATTTGCCTCTTATCTGAAGCTGGCTCACACACACACACACACACACACACACATACACACACACTCTGTCTCTCTCTCTCACACACATACACACACCCACACATACACACATACACACACATACTGGGGAGTCTATCATTGTCTGCATCAGAGGTAAAAATATTTACCTAGGCCTGCAACCATTCTGGCTGGAAACCAAATCTAAACAATGACAGGCAGCAGGAGGGTGGCCTGCAGATAGCCAGCTTTGCTGTAGGCACAGGCAAACTGGGGAGGGGGGGGGGGGGGGGGGGGGGGGGGGAGGCAGATTCTATTCCAGCTCCCTCCAGGTCACAAGATTCTATTCTGGCCCACCCCAGGTGAAAGGTGAAAGGTGCTGAGACAGGGGAGACAAGTGTGGAAAGAAGGATAAAGTGATGCTGGACATCAGCTGCTACACTGAGTAGAGGAAGACAGAACATTTGAGGAGAAATAGCTATGGGTGTTGACTGACTCCTTTTGATATCATGACTTTTGGTATGAGCTGCTTCCTGTCTTTTTGTTGAGGTTTTTCTGATGGTAGTGACAGGTTGGAGATTAAAAAAGGATCTCTGAGATTTTGATATTTTGGGGTACCAGAAAAACAGCAAGCCACACTATGTGTCTGTTTTTGTAGTCGTAATAGTTCACTGGAATGATAAATCTTGGATAGAAAAAGTGACTTCTATCACAAAGTCTTACAAGTAAGCCAGTTCAAAAAAGGCAATGCTCAGTAAATTAAGGATTTATATTGCTTCATTTACATCAGCATATTATGAAAACCTTCTAGCGCTATCTCTGTTGTGTGATTTCACTTTATACCAACAATCACTTTATGACACAACAAACAAGAGATACAGCTTCAATTTTTTCTTTCCTGGCCTTTGCCTTTGAATTGTACATACTACACCTTCAGAGCTAGCACACACCCACCCACGTTCAGAGGAGTCTATCATTGTATTCACCAGGAGTGACACATTTGTCAAGGCATGCAAACCAGCTTTGTTAGAAACAGGTTGTCAACAGGGACAGACTGTGGGTGGCTTGCAAATTGCTGTTTTACCAAACAGTTGGTCATGTATGGTTTCCTTTTACCTCTATACTTTTGGGGTGAAGGTCGGTGAGAAAACATTACTATGTTCAGTGTGTATACACAGTCTGTGAACTGACTGTACACCACATTATCCGGTTGGCCTAGAAGAATGAGATGTGAAAGAAAAAACACATTCTTCGACACACAAGCAGGCACACTCAAGCATGCACACACACACACATTTCCCCACGTCAACAGCAACAGTTGAAATATAAATAAAAACCCAGCACTATGCATGAAATCACCACAACACTCCTCTTTCCCTTGGAGTATGAGTTATTTGCCCCTTATCTGAGTTGGCACACAGACACAGACACATAGAGAAATACACACATACACACATACACACACATACACACATACACACACATACACACACACACACACAGAGGAGTCTATCATCGTCTGCATCAGAGGTAAAACATTTACCTAGGCCTGCAACCAGCTTTGCTGGAAACAGAATCTAAACAATGACAGGCAGAAGGGTGCCCTACAGATAAGGAGCTTTGCTGCTGTACAGGCAAACTGGAAGGGGGGAGGAGGCAGATTCTATTCCAGCCCCCTCCAGGTCACCAGAATCTATTCTGGCCCAACCCAGGCCACCAGATTCTTTTTGGGCCCACCCCAGGTGAAACATATAAGGTGCTGAGACAGAGGACACAAGTGTGAAAAGAATGATAAAGTGATGCTGGACATCAACTGCTACACTGAGGAAGACAGAGTGGGTGCTGACTGCCCTTTTTTGATATCATGACTTTTGGTATGAGCTGATTATTTTTGTTTCTTCCTGTCCTGAGGTTGAGGTTTATCATACTGTAGGACAGATTGGCAGATTAAAAAGGATCTAAGGATTGTTGTTATTTTGGGGTACCATAAAAACTGCATGCCTGATGGTGTGTACTTTCTGTAGTCTCAATAGGTCACTGGAGTGACAAGCATTTGCTAGAAACACTGTCTTCTATCACAAAGTCCTACAAGTAAGCTGGTTCAAACAAAGGCATTACTAAGTGGATTACGAATCCATAGTATTCCATTTGCATCATCGTATTGTGCAGACCCTCTAGCACTTATCTCTGTCGAGCAAATCCACTTTATGACAACAATCCTTTTTTAGGACACAACATACAAAAGATACACATTTTGTTTTTCTACACAGGCCTTTGCCTTTGAATTGTAGACACAACCTATTATCAGAGCTAGCCCACACATGAGGAGCACGTTCAGAGGAGTCTACCATTGTCTTCAGCAGGAGTGACAACATTTGTCAAGGCATGCAAACCAGCTTTGTTGGAAACAGAATGTAAACAGAGACAAACTGTGGGTGGCTTGCAAATTGCTGTTTTGCCAAATAGTTGGTCGTGTATGGTTTCCTTTTACCTCTGTGCCTTTTGGGGTGAATGTTGGTGAGAAAACATTAGCATGTTCAATGTGGTACACAGTGTGTGAACTGACTGTGGACACCACATTATCAGGTTAGCCTAGAAGAATGAGACGTGAAAGAAAAACATACATACTTCCACACACAAGCAAGCACACTCAAGCACGCACACACACATTTCCCCAAGTGAACAGCAACAGTTGAAATGCAAATTAAAAACCCAGCATTGTAGATCCAAACCAACACAACACTCCTCTTTCTCTAGGAGTATGAGTTATTTGTCCCTTATCTGAAGCTCACATACACAGGCACACACAAACACATACACAAACAAACACATACACACGCACACAGAAACACGCACATACACACATACACACACAAAGGAGTCTATCATTGTCTGCATCAGAGGTAAAAATATTTACCTAGGCCTGTAACCAGCCTTGCTCGAAAGGGATTCCAAACAATGACAGGCAGGAGGGTGGCCTGCAGATAAGGAGCTTTGCTGCTGTACAGGCAAACTGGAAGGGGGGGGGGGGGGATTCTATTCCAGCCCCCTCCAGGCCACCACAGTCAATTCTGGACCACCCCAGGTGAAAGGTGAAAGGTGCTGAGGCAAGGGGGGACAAGTGTGGAAAGAATGATAAAGTGATGCTGGACATCAGCTGCTACACTGAGGAAGACAGAACACTTGAAGAGAGATAGCTGTGGGTGCTGACTACCTCTTTTTGATATCATGGCTTTTGGTATGAGCTGATTATCTTTGCTTCTTCCTGTCCTGAGGTTGAGGTTTATTATACTGTAGTGACAGACTGGTAGATTAAAAAGGATATAAGGGTTTTATTTGTTATTTTGGAGTACCATAAAAACTTCATGCGTGATGGTGTGTACTTTCTGTAAGTCACAATAGTTCACTGGAGTGATAAGCATTGGTTAGAAACACTGTCTTCTACCACAAAGCCCTACAAGAAAGCTGGTTCAAACAAAGGCATTACTAGGTTGGATTACGAATTCATAGTATTCCATTTGCATCATCGTATTGTGCAGACCCTCTAGCACTTATCTCTGTCGAGCAAATCCACTTTATGACAACAATCCTTTTTGGGACACAACATACAAAAGATACAAATTTTGTTTTTCTACACAGCCCTTTGCCTTTGAATTGTAGACACTACCTATTATCAGAGCTAGCACACACATGAGGAGCACGTTCAGAGAGTCTACCATTGTCTTCAGCAGGAGTGACAACATTTGTCAAGGCATGCAAACCAGCTTTGTTGGAAACAGAATGTCAACAGAGACAAACTGTGGGTGGCTTGCAAATTGCAGCTTTGCTAAACAGTTGGTCGTGTATGGTTTCCTTTTACCTCTGTGCCTTTTGGGGTGAAGGTTGGTGAGAAAACATTAGCATGTTCAGTGTGGAAACACAGTGTGTGAGCTGACAAGGGGACACCCCATTCTCAGGTTAGCCTAAAAGAATGAAAAGGGGAAAGGAAAAAATGCATACTTCTACACACATACACACAGGCACGTGCGCACACACACACATTAACACAAGTCAACAGCAACAGTTGAAATAACATGGAAACCACCAGTACACTCCTCCTCTTTCTCTTGGAGTATGAGTTATTTGCCTCTTATCTGAAGTTTGGGACACACCCCACACACACCACACACACAACATTACACACACTCACACACATACACACACACTCTCTCTCTCTCTCCCCTCTCTCTCTCTCTCTTTTCTCTCTCTCTCACAACACCCCACACACATGCACACACTCAACACATACACCCCACTTCTCTCTCCCTCCCCTCTCTTTTCACCCCACAAAATATACACACATAAAACACAATATACAGGGGAGTCTATCATTGTTTTGCTTCAGGGTAACAATATTTACCTAGGCCTGCAACCATTCTGGCTGGAAACTGAATCTAAAATGACAGGCAGCAGGAGAGTGGCCTGCAGATAGCCAGCTTTGCTGTAGGCACAGGCAAACTGGAAGCAAGGGGGGGGGGGGGGGGGAGGGACAGATTCTATTCTGGCCCACCCCAGGTAAAAGGTGAAAGGAGCTGAGACAGGGGAGACAAGTGTGGAAAGAAGGATAAATTGATGCTGGACATCAGCTGCTACACTGAGTAGAGGAATACAGAACATTTGAGGAGAGATAACTGTGAGTTTTGACTACACTTTTTGATATCATGACTTTTGGTATGAGCTGCTTATTTTTGTTTCCTCCTGTCTTATTGTTGAGATTTGTCTGATGGTATTGCCAGATTGGAGATTAAAAAGGATTTCTGGAGTTTAAATATTTTGGGGTACCAGAAAAACAGCAGGCCAAACTATGTGTCTGTTTTTGTAGTCGTAATAGTTCATTGGAACGATAAATCTTGGATAGAAATATTGACTTCCATCACAAAGTCCTACAAGTAATCCAGTTCAAACAAAGGCATTGCTTGGTCAATTAAGGATTTGTATCGCTTCCTTTACATCAGCATATTATGTAAACCTTCTAGCACTATCTCTGTTGTGTGATTTCACTTTATACCAACAATCACTTTATGACACAACAAACAAGAGATACAGCTTCAATGTTTTTCTTTACTGGCCTTTGCCTTTGAATTGTACATACTACACCTTCAGAGCTGCACACACCCACCCCGTTCAGAGGAGTCTATCATGATTCACCAGGAGTGCACATTTGTCAAGAAAGAAACCAGCTTTGTTGGAAAACAGAATGTCAACAGAGGAAAAAAATGTGGGTGGCTTGCAAAATTGCTGTTTTACCAAACGTTGGTCTTGTATGGTTCCTTTACCCCTGTTTCTTTGCTGTGATGGTTGGTGAAAAAAATTAGCATGGTCATGTGGATACAAAAGTGAAAATGACTGTGGACACCACATTCTAGGTGGCCTAGAAAATAAGATGGGAAAAAAAAGCATACAAAACTTCCACACACAAGCAAGAACACTCAAGCACGACACACACATTTCCCCAAGTGAACAGCAACAGTTGAAATACAAATAAAAACCCAGCATTATAATCAAAAAACCACAAAACACTCCTCTTTCTTGGAGTATGATTATTTGCCCCTTATCTGAGGTGGCACACAACAAGAAACAACACAATACACACAACATACACACAAAGAGGAGTCTATCATTGTCTGCATCAGAGTAAAAATAGTACTAGGCCAGCAAACGCCTAGCTGGAAACAAATTAAACAAAGACAGGCAGGAGGTAGCTGCAGATAAGGAGCTTTGCTGCTTTACAGGGAAACTGGAAGGATGGAGGAGGCAGATTTATACCAGCCCCTCAGGCCACCAGATCTATTTGGGCCACTCAGGTGAAAGATGAAAGGTGCTTTAGACAGGGTGACAAGTGTGGAAAGATTGATAAAGTGATGCTGGCATCAAACTGCTACCCCTGAGTAGAGGAAGACAGACACTTGAAGAGAAATAGCTATGGGTGCTGACTACACTTTCTTGATTCTTGAGTTTTTGGTATGAGTGATTATTTTTGTTTTTTCCCGTCTTGAGGGTGAGGTTATCATACTGTAGTGCAGATTGCAGATTAAAAAGGATCTAGGATATTGTTATTTTGGGGTCCATAAAAACTGCATGCTGATGGTGTGTACTTTCGTAGTCAAATAGTTCACTGAGTGTAAGCATTGGTTAGAAACACTGCTTCTATCACAAAAATCCTACAGTAAACTCGTTAAACAAAGGCATTACTAGGTGGATTACGAATTCATAGTATTCCTTTGATTATCGGGAATGTGCATACCTCTAGCACTTATCTCGTCGAGCAAATCCCCTTATGACAACAATCCCTTAAAACCCCAACATACAAAAGATACAAATTTTGTTTTCTACACAGGCCTTTGCCTTGAATTGTAGGGAAAATACCTATTATCAGATCTAGACCACATGAAGAAGCACGTTCAGAGGAGTCTACCTTGTCTTCAGCAGGAGTAAACATACATTGTCAAGGCATGCAAACCAGCTTTGTTGGGAACAGAATGTCAAAGGGACAGACTGTGGGGTGGTTGAAATTTCTGTTTTTACCAAACAGTTGGTCTTGTATGGTTTCCTTTTACCTCTGTGCCTTTTGGGGTGAATGTTGTTGTGAGAAACATTAGCTGTCAGTGTGGATACACAGTGTGTGAATGACTTTTTGGACAAAAATTATTCCAGGTTAGGCCTTTGAAGGAATAAGCGGGAGGAAAACATGCATTTCTTCCACACACATACAACAAAGCACTGTGCATACAGCATTTCACACAAGTCAACAGCACAGTTGAATACAATAAAACCCAGCACTATACATCCAAACCCCCACAACGCATCCTTCTTTCTCTTGGAGTATGACTTATTTGCCCTTATCTGAGCTGGGAACTACACACAGAGAAACCACACATACACAAGACCCACACAGGGGGGTCTATCATTGTCTGCATCCGAGGTAAAAATATTTCCTAGGCTGCAACCAGCCTCCCTGGAAACCGAATCTAAATAATGACAGGCAGGAGGGTGGCCTGCAGATAAGGAGCTTTGCTGCTGTACAGGCAAACCTGGGGGGGGGGGAGGGGGGGGGGAGGGAGGCAGATTCTATTCCAGCCCCCTCCAGGCCACCAGATTCTATTCTGGCCCACCCCAGGTGAAAGGTGCTGAGACAGGGGAGACAAGTGTGGAAAGAATGATAAAGTGATGCTGGACATCAGCTGCAAAACTGAGGAAGACAGAACACTTGAAGAGAGATAGCTGTGGGTGCTGACTACTCTTTTTGATATCATGACTTTTGGTATGAGCTGATTATTTTTGTTTTTTCCTGTCTTGAGGTTGAGGTTTATCATACTGTAGTGACAGATTGGCAGATTAAAAGGATCTAAGGATTGTTGTTATTTTTGGGTACCATAAAAACTGCATACATGATGGTGTGTACTTTCCGTAGTCACAGTAGTTCACTGGGGTGATAAGCATTGGTAAGAAATACTGTCTTCTATCACAAAGTCCTACAAGTAAACTGGTTCAAACAAAGGCATTGATATGAGGATTACGAATTCTTAGTATTCCATTAATTTGTATCATCGTATTGTGCAGACCCTCTAGCACTTATCTCTGTCAAGCAAATCCACTTTATGACAACAATCCCTTTTAGGACACAACATACAAAAGACACAAATTTTGTTTTCTACACAGGCCTTTGCCTTTGAATTGTAGACACTACCTATTATCAGAGCTAGCACACAAATGAGGAGCACGTTCAGAGGAGTCTACCATTGTCTTCAGCAGGAGTAACAACATTTGTCAAGGCATGCAAACTAGCTTTGTTGGAAACAGAATGTCAACAGGGACAAACTGTGGGTGGCTTGCAAATTGCTGCTTTGCCAAACAGCTGGCCGTGTATGGTTTTCTTTGACCTCTGTGCCTTTTGGGGTAAAGGTTGGTGAGAAAACATTGGCATGTTCAGTGTGGATACACAGTGTGTGACCTGACAAGGGGACACCACATTATCAGGTTTCCCGAGAAGAATGAGATTTGAAAGAAAAACATACATACTTACACACACAAGCAAGCACACTCAAGCACACACACACATTTTCCCAAGTGAACAGCAGCAGTTGAAATGTAAATAACAACCCAGCACTATACATCCAAACCACCACAACACTCCTCGTTCTCTAGGAGTATGAGTTATTTGTCCCTTATCTGAAGCTGGCACACACACACACACAGAGAAACACACATACACACATAGAAACACACACATACAGGCATACACATACATACACACACACAGAGGAGTCTATCATTGTCTGCATCAGAGGTAACAATATTTACCTAGGCCTGCAACCAGCTTTGCTGGGAAACCCATTCTAAACAATGACAGACAGGAGGGTGGCCTGCAGATAGTCAGCTTTGCTGCTGTGCAGGCAAACCTGGAGGGGGGGGGGGGGGGCAGATTCTATTCCAGCCCACCCCATCCACCAGATTTTATTCTGGCCCACCCCAGGTGAAAGGTGCTGAGACAGGGGAGACAAGTGTGGAAAGAATGATATAGTGATGCTGGACATCAGCTGCTACACTGAGGAAGACAGAACACTTGAAGAGAGATAGCTGTGGGTGCTGACTACTCTTTTTCATATTATGACTTTGGTATGAGCTGATTACTTTTGTTTTTTCCTGTCTTGAGGTTGAGGTTTATCATACTGTAGTGACAGATTGGCAGATTAAAAAGGATCTAAGGGCTTTTGTTATTTTGTGGTACCATAAAAACTGTATGCGTGATGGTGTGTACTTTCCGTAGTCACAATAGTTCACTGGTGTGTTAAGCATTGGTTAGAAACACTGTCTTTTATCACAAAGTCCTACAAGTAAGCTGGTTCAAACAAAGGCATTGCTAGGTGGCTTACGAATTCTTAGTATTCCATTTGCATCATCGTATTGTGCAGACCCTCTAGCGCTTATCTCTGTCAAGCAAATCCACTTTATGACAACAAACCCTTTTAGGACACAACATACAAAAGATACAAATTGTGTTTTTCTACACAGGCCTTTGCCTTTGAATTGTAGACACTACCTATTATCAGAGCTAGCACACACATAAGGAGCACGTTCAGAGGAGTCTACCATTGTCTTCAGCAGGAGTAACAACATTTGTCAAGGCATGCAAACTAGCTTTGTTGGAAACAGAATGTAAACAGAGACAAACTGTGGGTGGCTTGCAAATTGCTGCTTTGCCAAACAGTTGGTCGTGTATGGTTTTCTTTGACCTCTGTGCCTTTTGGCGTGAAGGTTGGTGAGAGAACATTAGCATGTTCAGTGTGGATACACAGTGTGGGAACTGACAAGGGGACACCTCATTCTCAGGTTAGCCTAGAAGAATGAAAAGCGGAAAGGAAAATATGCATACTTCCACACACATACACACACACAAGCACGTGCGCACACACACATTCACACAAGTCAACAGCAACAGTTGAAATAACATGGAAACCACCACTACACTCCTCCTCTTCTTCTTCAAGTATGAGTTATTTGCCTCTTATCTGAAGCTGGCACACACACACACATGCACACACTCTCTCATGCATACACACACACACACACAACTCTCTCTCTCTCTCTCTCTCTCTCTCTCTCTCTCTCTTCTCTCTCTCTCTCACATACACACACACACACACACTCTCTCTCTCTCTCTCCTCTCTCTCTCTCCTCTCTCTCTCTCCTCCTCACATACACACACACACACATACACACACACAAAACAACCCCACACACACACATACAGGGAGTCTATCATTGTCTGCATCAGAGGTAACAATATTTTCCTAGGCCTGCAACCAGTCTGGCTGGAAACTGAATCTAAACAATGACAGGCAGCAGGAGGGTGGCCTGCAGATAGCCAGCTTTGCTGAAGGCACAGGCAAACTGGAAGCAAGGGGGGGGGGGGGGGGGGGGGGGGGCCAGATTTTATTCTGGCCCACCCCAGGTAAAAGGTGAAAGGAGCTGAGACAGGGGAGACAAGTGTGGAAAGAAGGATAAATTGATGCTTGACATCAGCTGCTACACTGAGTAGAGGAAGACAGACATTGAGGAGAGATACTGGAGTTTGACTACACTTTTGATATCATGGGCTTTGGTATGAGCTGTATTTTGTTTCCCTGTCTTATTGTGAGATTTGTCTGATGGTATTGCCAGATTGGAGATTAAAAAGGATTTCTGGAGTTTAAATATTTTGGGGTACCAGAAAACAGCAGGCCAAACTATGTGTCTGTTTTTGTAGTCGTAATAGTTCATTGGAACGATAAATCTTGGATAGAAATATTGACTTCTATCACAAAGTCCTACAAGTAATCCAGTTCAAAGAAAGGCATTGCTTGGTCAATTAAGGATTTGTATCACTTCATTTACATCAGCATATTATGTAAACCTTCTAGCACTATCTCTGTTGAGTGATTTCACTTTATACCAACAATCACTTTATGACAAACAAACAAGAGATACAGCTTCAATTTTTTTCTTTACTGGTCTTTGCCTTTGAATTGTACATACTACACCTTCAGAGCTAGCACACACCCACCCACGTTCAGAGGAGTCTATCATTGTATTCACCAGGAGTGACACATTTGTCAAGGCATGCAAACCAGCTTTGTTGGAAACAGAATGTCAACAGAGACAAACTGTGGGTGGCTTGCAAATTGCTGTTTTACCAAACAGTTGGTCATGTATGGTTTCCTTTTACCTCTGTGCCTTTTGTGTGATGGTTGGTGAGAAAACATTAGCATGGTCAGTGTGGATACACAGTCTGTGAACTGACTGTGGACACCACATTCTCAGGTTGGCCTAGAAGAATAAGATGGGAAAGAAAAACATACATACTTCCACACACAAGCAAGCACACTCAAGCACGCACACACACATTTCCCCAAGTGAACAGCAACAGTTGAAATACAAATAAAAACCCAGCATTATACATCCAAACCACCACAACACACCTCCTCTTTCTCTTGGAGTATGACTTATTTGCCCCTTATCTGAGGCTGGCACACACACAGAGAAAAACACACATACACACACATACACACACAGAGGAGTCTGTCATTGTCTGCATCAGAGGTAACAATATGTACCTAGGCCAGCAACCAGCCTAGCTGGAAACCAAATCTAAACAATGACAGGCAGGAGGGTAGCCTGCAGATAAGGAGCTTTGTTGCTGTACAGGCAAACTGGAAGGATGGAGGAGGCAGATTCTATACCAGCCCCCTCCAGGCCACCAGATTCTATTTGGGCCCACCTCAGGTGAAAGATGAAAGGTGCTGAGACAGGGTGGACAAGTGTGGAAAGATTGATAAAGTGATGCTGGACATCAGCTGCTACACTGAGTAGAGGAAGACAGAACACTTAAAGAGAAATAGCTATGGGTGCTGACTACACTTTCTTGATATCTTGAGTTTTGGTATGAGCTGATTATCTTTGTTTCTTCCTGTCGTGAGGGTGAGGTTTATCATACTGTAGTGACAGATTGGCAAATTAAAAAGGATCTAAGGATTGTTTTGTTATTTTTGCGTACCATAAAAACTGCATGTCTGATGGTGTGTACTTTATGTAGTCACAATAGTTCACTGGAGTGCTAAGCATTGGTTAGAAACACTGTCTTCTATCACAAAGTCCTACATGTAAGCTGGTTCAAACAAAGGCATTACTAGGTGGATTACAAATTCTTAGTATTTCACTTGCATCATCGTATTGTGCAGACTCTCTAGCACTTATCTCTGTCAAGCAAATCCACTTTATGACAACAATCCCTTTTAGGACACAACATACAAAAGATACAAATTGTGTTTTTCTACACAGGCCTTTGCCTTTGAATTGTAGACACTACCTAATATCAGAGCTAGCACATACATGAGGAGCACATTCAGAGGAGTCTACCATTGTCTTCAGCAGGAGTGACAACATTTGTCAAGGCATGCAAACCAGCTTTGTTGGAAACAGAATGTCAACAGAGACAAACTGTGGGTGGCTTGCAAATTGCTGCTTTGCCAAACAGTTGGTCGTGTATGGTTTCCTTTTACCTCTGTGCCTTTTGGGGTGAAGGTTGGTGAGAAAACATTAGCATGTTCAGTGTGGATACACAGTGTGTGAGCTGACAAGGGGACACCCCATTCTCTGGTTAGCCTAGAAGAATGAAAAGGGGAAAGGAAAACATGCATACTTCCACACACATGCACACAGGCACGTGCGCACACACACATTCACACAACAGCAACAGTTGAAATAACATGGAAACCACCACCACACTCCTCCTCTTCTTCTTCAAGTATATGTTATTTGCCTCTTATCTGAAGCTGGCACACACACACACACACACACACACACACACACACATGCACACACTCCCACATGCACACACACACATATACACACACATACACACACAGTCTCTCTCTCTCTCTCTCTCTCTCTCTCTCTCTCTCTCTCTCTCTTTCACACACACACACACACACATACATACACACACACATACAGGGGAGTCTATCATTGTCTGCATCAGAGGTAACAATATTTACCTAGGCCTGCAACCATTCTGGCTGGAAACTGAATCTAAACAATGACAGGCAGCAGGAGGGGTGGCCTGCAGATAGCCAGCTTTGCTGTAGGCACAGGCAAACTGGGGAGGGGGGAGGGGACCAGATTCTATTCTGGCCCACCCCAGGTAAAAGGTAAAAGGAGCTGAGACAGGGGAGACAAGTGTGGAAAGAATGATAAAGTGATGCTGGACATCAGCTGCTACACTGAGTAGAGGAAGACAGAACACTTGAGGAGAGATAACTGTGGGTGCTGACTACTCTTTCTTGATATCATAAGTTTTGGTATCAGTTTGGGGGTGAGGGGTGGGGTGGGGGGGTTCTTGTGGTCTTGTGGTTGAGATTTATTACATGGTAGTGACAGGTTGAGAGATTAAAAAGGTTTCATATAATTATGGGGTTTTTTTTTTTTCAGGTACCAAGAAACAGCAAGCCAACTTGAGTCTGTTTTTTGTAGTCACAAGTCGCTTGTGGTTGAGAGTTGTCATAGGTAGTGACAGGCTGGTAGATTGAAAAGGATCTACAGGGGGTTTGATATGTTCAGGTACCACGAAAACAGCAAGCCAGGCTTTGTGTCAGTTTTTGTAGTCACAACAGTTCACTGGAGTGATAATTGTGCAATGGTGAGAAACACAGACTCCTATCACAAAGTCCCACAAATATGCTGGTTGAAACAAAGGCTTTGTTTCGTGGATTAAGAATTTGTATTGTTCCGTTTGAGTCAGCATACTGTGCAGACCTACTAGCACTTATCCCTGTCCACTTTATGACAACAACAACCTTACGTCATAACAAACAAGATATAAAAGTTTCCTGTTGCTGTACTGGCCTTAGCGTTTTATCTCAGCAAGCGCACACATAGGCAAGCATCTTCAGAGGAGTCTATCATCCTCTTCTCCAGAAGTAGCAATATTTGTCAAAGCATGCGCACATGCACACACAAACATTACATACACACACTTCAAAGATCCCCCACCACACACACACACTTACTACCACCACTCAAAGATCCACACACACACACACTACACCTTCCCCACCCACCCACTACCACACACACACACACTTCACCTAACCCCCCCCCCCCCCCTCACACACACACACATACTACACTACACACGCACACACACACACAACAACTGATACAACTAAGAAAGAAGACACTGGTTTTCTAACCCACTCACTCTCGCAGAAGACCCCCACCCCTTTACAGCTTGTTGCCCATAATCTCCGCTCCATAACACTGGGTGCAAGGACCCAGGAGCCATCTGTGTGGGGATGGGTCATTGCAGACGCCTTGTCTGGCACCAGCATCACCGCATCACCGCGCAGCCTGACTTCAAAGCCAGGAAGGATGAGGCCAAAAGCTCGGGAACGAGGAAGGAGGGGAAAAGAGTTATAAAAAGAAATTGGGGGTGGGCCCTCTGAAGTGCAGGTTTGAAAGGATTTACTTGGGTAACGGCAGGTATGCGTTTTAATGCTTTGTTAAGATGTATGGGGTATTGTTTTTTTTCCTTGTTTGTTTTGTCATCAACTAGTTTAATTTGGTGCCTGCAGAGATAGGGATGTAATCAGAAGTGGACGAGGTGTAATGTTGTTTAGGATGTGGAGTAGAAGAGTACATGATTATGAAATAAGTAGCATGGATATTGACATTTCTTGTGTGTGTGTGTGTGTGTGTGTGTGTGTGTGTGTGTGTGTGTGTGTGTGTGTGTGTGTGTGTGTGTGTGTGTGTGTGTGTGTGTGTGTGTGTGTGTGTGTGTGTGTGTGTAAAGTAAAGCAAGAGAAAAGCATAAATGCAACATTCTCTTTTTTCTTGTCTTTTTTGGGCAGGGGGTCTATAAACACACTTACTTGGAGACACTCACCATAACATTTTATAGAACTCCATTTTGATGTAGGCTTTGACACTTACCTTTTTAATAACTGACAGAGATTTTTCCCTGAGCCAGAAATCCTTGTCATGTGTTCAGAGAAAATTTTGTGCACATTTTTTTTCAGTTATTCTGCTACTATGAGGATGGGATAACATAATGGTCAGAGCAATTGCTTTCCCTAGGCTAAGGTTAAGCAGCATTGAGCATGGTTGCCAAGAGGATGGGTGACAGTTTGGCGCAGCTTAGCTTTAATACAGTTCCCCAGTTCATCCAGCTGTAAAATGGGTACTGCTTTTTTTAGAGTCAGGGAAGTAGAGCAGTGAGGGAGAGGAGGTGGGCGCCAGCTTCATTCTGCTTGTCCCTGGAGAAGCTGAGGTCTCTGAAATCTGGCTCCCCTATTACCACACAGGCTATAAGAATACCTTTGCCTTTTTACTCTGTTACTATCAAGTGGCCATACTTTGTTGCACACTGATGGACCTGGGGTTTCTAAAACTGTCTTTCACCATTTAGTTGCAGAAGAAAAAAACTCTCACAAGAAAGGATAGTTTATTTAGTGTTATTTCCAGGTGCAGCCCACAGTCTATAAGTCATGCAGAACCACAGTAATTTGTTACCTGATTGAAAAGTATGTGTGTGTGTGTGCGCGCATGTGTGTGTGTGTTTTATTTATTTATTCTTTTATATCGAGGATGATGGAATAAGCACTCATGTGCTTTTTTACATCCAGTCCCCGTGTGTATGCCGTTTTGTAAATTTTGTCGTCTGTTCCCACCGGCACACAATGGCCTACTCTTCCGAAAAGCGGAACAGGATATAACGTGTGCGCAAGGTGTTCTCGTGCGTTCGCACACGGGGCCTCGGTTTATAGTCTCATCCGAAGGATGTGTGCGCGCTCATGTGCGCGCATTTGTGTGTGTGTGAACCATACTGACTTTTCCTGTTTTATTTCCTTTGTGTTGCGGGCTTTTTAGTGCTTTTTGTGATCATAAAGGAAAATAAATGATGTAGCTTAGCCTACTTGCCCAAGTTTATGCCGCTTCTCAGTGTTGCACGTGCATTCTGCTGTAGGTCTACACGCTATGACCTGCCATTGGCGGTGCTTTACACTGTAAGGGGTCGAGCCATTAACCAGGAAATGAGGCTTCTCGAAATGTCTGCCAAAGTCCGTGGGTTTTCTGCCAGTTGTTTTTTTGTGTGTGTAGTGAGGCCTAGGGATTTTGCAACAAAACCTGGAGGCGCAGTAAAAGCATTGGAGCTAGTATAAATAGCATCCCCTTCTTCTGGAAATTCTGTGTTAGGATATCCCTCCTTTCCATGCCTATCTTTGTTTCTGCCTTCTTCCTTTTCTCCTTGTCGCCTTCTTTATTTTATGTCTTTGTTGTCTTGTTTTTTGTTCCAAAAAGATTAAAAAATGCAACAATTCTCTCCCACACCAAAGTCGATGCACTGTGGATGATTTGTCAGGGACTTTGTTGCAGTGCATTGCATTTTTGCTCATATGACAGTCAACAGTGTTAAAAATTGTGCTGTCTGAGAGTTCAAAGAAGAAGAAGAAGATAAAGAAGAAGAAGACAGAAAAAGAAGGAGAAGAAGAAGAAGAGAAGAAGAAGAAGAAAAGAAAAAAGAACAAGAAGAACAAGAAGAACAAGAAGAACAAGAAGAAGAACAAGAAGAACAAGAAGAACAAGACGAACAAGAACAAGAACAAGAACAAGAACAAGAACAAAAAGACCATGGCTAAGTGATTTTCGTTTCGTTTTGTTTTGTTCCTTGAATAGACCCCTGAGGTTCACTAATGGTGAGATTTTGCATACATGCAATCCCACTATCACCTAGCTGCATTATCACATCAGGGATGACATCTAGAAACGACACCATTGTGCATGCGTTTTTGAAATTTTGTCATCCATTCCTACCAGCATGCTATGGTGTACTGTTCCAAAAGGTGGAACAGGTTTTAAGGTGTATGCAGGATGTTCTGAATGAGTTTGTACATGGGGCCTCAGTTTATAATCTTATCCAAAGGACTTTCCGGGAATTGGAGTTAAAACTGATGTTAACTCCAGGGGAAAACCCTCTCAAACGGGTGCCTCAGTGGTGGCTCAAACCAGGGCTGTCAGATCACAAGCCCAATGCTCTAACCACTAGGCTATCCACCTCCACCTCAGTTACATGAGCTAATAGTGTGTGCCTATTTGTGTGCGTGTGTCTATCTATTATTTTAATTATCTATTTATTTATTTATTCTTTTATATCAAGGATAATGGAATAAGCACTCATGTGCTTTTTTACATCCATCCCCCATGTGCATTTAAATTTTGTCATCTGTTCTCACCGGCACACAATGGCCTACTCTTTCAAAAACCAGAACAGGATTTAACATGTATGTGTGTGCATGTGTGTGTGCGTGAATGTGTGTGTGTTTACATTTCTCTCTTCATCTGCCACTCTGAACACTTACCTCTATGCAATGCATTCATCTGTGCTTTTTGTGATCCTGAAGTAGAATAGATGATGTAGCCTATTTGCCCAAGTTTATGTGGCTTCTCAGTGTTGCACGTGCATTCTGCTGTAGGTCTACACGCTATGACCTGCTATTGGCGGTGCTTTACACTGTAAGGGGTCGAGCCATTAACCAGGAAATGAGGCTTCTCAAATCCACTGCCAAAGTCAGTGGGTTTTCTAGCAATTTTCTTTTTTTTCAGATCTTTTTTGTTGGTGGTTTTGGGGGGGAAGAGTTTAACAGATCATTGCACCCCTGATCTGACGGCTCCAGTTTGAGCCACTATTGAGACACTCATTGAAGGGGATTTTTCTCTTAGAGTTAAGATCAGCAGTGATTCTACTACACCCCCCCCCCCCCCCCCCCCCCCCCCCCCCCATCCCACCCTCCCAGAAATTCCTTTGGATGAGACTATGAATTGAGGTGCAATGTGCGAATGCTCATCTTGCACAAATGTTGACAATTATTGTACTTTTCTGAATAGTAAGTTATCTCGTGCAGGTAGGAACAGATGACAAACCAGTTTTAAAACCTTTAAAAAAAACCACTTAACTGCATGCACACACTGGTTTTGTGTTTAGACATTATAATTATCTGAAATAAGAACACTGTTACCTTCATGGTGGGTAGAAACGGTCGCATGGGCAAACTCTCAGCAATGGTGAGCATGGAGCTCTAGCTAAGGAACAAAAAAAGCAAAAAGCAAAAAAAAGAGTTGTTTTCTTAATGACAAACCACTAGAGAGCAGTGTAGGATAACAAAAAATAAAAGGATTTATGGTCACGGTTAAATAACTGAAAAGTACGGTTTGGGGTGTGGCTGTGGGCATAGTGGTGTGTGGGTGTGTGTTCGTTCACATGTGCACCCATGTGTGTGCACTGTATTTGCTGGCATATATGTGCATTCTCATCTGTGTGGTGGTGGGTTTTTTTAATCTATCAATCTGTCTGTCTGATTGTGACTATAATTATTATTAGTCTTTTTTTCTTTATCTATGCTTTCATGGTTATAGAATAAAAATAAAGTTTTCATTTGTCCAAGCCTACGCTTATATTGTTGCACGTGCATTCTGCTGTAGGTCTGCACACGATGACCAGCTATTGGCGGTGCTTTACACTGTAAGGGGTCGAGCCATTAACCAGGAAATGAGGCTTCTCCAACTGTCTGCCAAAGTCCTTAAATGTTCTGCTTCCACCGTGAGGATGCCAGGGTTTTCTGTCAGTATGAATAGCACCCCACCTTCTGGATAACCTGTGGTAAGAATTCCCTCTTTTCTATCCCTTTCTTTGTTTATGCCATGTTCCTTACCTTCCTGTCAACTTCCTCTTGTCTATTGTCTGCCTTCTTGTTCCAGCCTCCTACGTTTTAATAATAATAATAATAATAATAATAATGTATGGAATTTATATAGCGCTGAATCTTGTAAAGCAACAAATCAAAGCGCTCAGATTTTATTTCATACCACTTTAAGTCATGGCAGATTTCTCTCCGTGAAATTCGGGCTGCTCTCCCCGGGGAGAGCGGGAGAACGCGTCGCCACTTAGCGCTGCGCCACCCTTTCACCCTTTTTTTTTTTTTTCTGCAGCTGTATTTGTTTCCCTATCAGAGTGGCTTTTTTCTAAGAATTTTGCCAGGGACAACTCTCTTGTTGCCGTGGGTTTTTTTACGTGCGCTAAATAATTACGTGTAACACACGGGACCTCGGTTTATCGTCTCATCCGAAAGACTAGCGCCCAGACCACCACTCATGGTCTAATGGATGGGGGAAAAGTTTCGGGCCCAAACGGGATTCGAACCACCGCACACTTCCGACCCGGACTTTTCGCTTTCTAGACAGGCGCGTTACCTCTAGACCACCGATCCACTAATTCCAGAAAGTATGAAAAGATAACTAATTCTCTCCCGCACAGAAGTCTTATGTGTTGGGTCTGGCAAGTCAGGCCCATAACAGTAGTACAAAGGCATGTCTGTTCATAATTTTATGACACACACCAATACGAGCGGTGGATGACGAAGAATAATAACGAAATGTTTTGCTGAAGAAAGTGGGTTTTTTTACAGTTATTTTTTAGTATGGAAACATTCATTTTGTATGGTACGCACATATATTTTGTTTGTTTCTTTGTTTGCTTTGTGGGTTTTTTGTATTTTTTTGTATGGTGTAGTGTGGAGTCGACAGGTGCATGTTATTATATAGTATGATTCAACAAGAAAATAGGGATTATGCTTGCGGTTGAATGATTGAGTGCAATAGAGAAAATGGGGGTGACTTGTGTTGTGTGTGTGTGTGTGTGTGTGTGTGTGTGTGTGTGTGTGTGTGTGTGGTGTGTGTGTGTGTGTGTGTGTCGCGCGCGCGCGTGTATTGGTATGTGTATGTATGGATGTTTGTATGCATGTGTGCGTGCGTGTGTGCATGCAGTGAGTACGTGCGTGCACACGCACACCCATGAGTTTACATATATCCATACTTTCACGCATCGACACGCACAAGTAAGTATATACACGAGTACATACATACATACATGCCTATGCATGCATATACAGGAAACCACCTTTTCTCCACCATCTCACAAGTCTACTCCAACTTCCGACAACGTATGTTACCATCACCATATGGCTTTCATCTTTTCACTTCACCCCCCACCCCTCCCACTCCTCCCTCCTCCCTTCTCTTCCACTCCTTCCGACTAAGCCCTCACCCCTCCCCCTCACCCACCCCCCACCCCCATACCTCCACCCCCACCCTCCCCACCTATGCCCCCACCCACCCCCCTCCCCCATCTTCATTCCTCCCCCATCTTCATCCCCACTGCCTTGGTACCCGTGGGCCAGAGGAACAGGCCTGGTGGTGGTGGTGATCGCCCATTGACTTCAGAGCCTTGGAAAAACAAACGCCGAAATTTGAGATCAGCTCTGGGCTCCCAGATGCCCCCAAGATCTCTGGGAAAGGACGACAGTTCAGTTCCGAGAGTAGTGGTGGGATGTGGGGGGATAATAAGGGTACCGGTGGGATGGAGTGGGGTGTGTGTGTGTGTGTGTGGGGGGGGGGGGGGGGGTGGAGGATTAGGGGTAGGGGTAGGAAGGGAGAGGGAGGGTAGGAGTGGGAAGGGAGGTAAGTGGTGGTGGTGAGAGGGGATGGGAGGGGGGTTGGGGTAAGGGTATGTGGGGTGGTGGTGGTGGTGGTAGTAGTGGTGGGGTGGGGTGGTTGCTAGTTAAAAGATGATGGGGGATGGCAGAGGATTTGGAAACTGGTGTGGAGGGTGGGGGTGGGGGAGGAATGTGGTTAATTGGAAGAGGAAATGATAAAGGGAAAAAAAAATTTAGCAATTATTTGAGAGGAGAGAGAGAGAGAGAGAGAGAGAGAGAGAGAGAGAGAGAGAGAGAGAGAGAGAGAGAGAGAGAGAGAGATGGAGGGATAGGATATGGGTGGAAAAACGACCACACAACAACATCAGACAACAATAACAACAACAGCGTTAACAACAATGATTACAAGAATGGCCCCAAAGATAGATCAAAGCCAAATAATCATCATATACATTCTCTCTCAATTTTGATCTAAGTTTCAGAGTCTTGACTTTTTTTTTTACACTGAACTTGAAGTAAATGTTGATAGAGTTATTAGATTTTTATAAGAAAAGGTGGCTTTCTTGGTCGGTGGGCTTAAAAACAATATCGATTGAAGCGAAAGCAAAGTTTCTGACTTGATGGAAAACAGAAGTAAGAGCATAATTCAAACAGTCAAACCGGACCAAAAAAAAGAAAGGAGTAACAAAATACAGATTCTTTTAAACCAAACAAAAACCAAACGAAACAAAAAAAGGGCCCCTGACACAAACAAACACCTCACTATTTTAATAAGAAATAAAATTAGAGTAAAAAGAACAATGAATAGTTTAAAAAAAAAATGGGGAATCACTCAAAAATCATATCCTTGGTCGGGGACCCCCGTTGGGGTACCCGCCGGACGGTGAAGGGACGCCAAGGGTTCTGCCGGGTGCTTTCAGGGGGTTTTTGGTACAGTGAGG
Source organism: Rapana venosa (assembly GCA_028751875.1). Taxonomy (NCBI): domain Eukaryota; kingdom Metazoa; phylum Mollusca; class Gastropoda; order Neogastropoda; family Muricidae; genus Rapana; species Rapana venosa. The sequence goes on along the minus strand of CM054137.1, from coordinate 18,425,811 downwards.
GGGGTCCACCCCTTGATGTTGGATACCCAGTTTTTTGCGTGGGCCCCTGCCCCCTTGCCCCTTCCCAACCATTCCCGCAGGACTGTCTTTGAAGGTGTTATCCCTTGTTGGTGGGAAAAACCCACTTCAGTTTCCCCTTTTGACGTTCTAGCAATGGTTTTGTTTGCCAGCCAGTCCCTCGATTGCTGCAAGAGTAGTCATTGGTTTGCGGTCTCTGTGGGTGATGTTCGGGTTCTGCATGAGGACTTCATCCAAAGGGTTTAAATGGACGTTCTAAATCGGCGTAAGTGTAGTTTCACAGCTGTAAAAGGCAATGGATGTGCGAGGCCCTTTGTAGATCTACCTTTTGGTGGGTTTGTGTTGTGGTTTCCCCCAATTTCCCCAGGTTAGTCATGGGGGAGAGTGCCACAGCAAGTCGACTTCACCTTTGTGGCTGTGCCTTTTTTGGTGAGCTTTTCCCAAGGTACTTGAATTTCCACCCCTTATCCCTCGCACTATTTGATGCGGGGGATTTGGGTGGGTGTGGTATGTTACTGGGATCTTGCTTTTCCGTGTGATCCCCAACCCGTGGGCTTTGGTGATTTTTTAGTCTGGTGGGAGATCTGGAGTTCTTTTCAGGGGCCCCCATAAAATCAATATCGTCTGCAAATCAAAGATTGAAATGCCTTCCTCTATTGTTTTGTGGTTTTGAACAAGGAGGGCCTCTGAGATTTTTCCCCGGGAACACGTAAAAAAAAAGGGGATAGCGGGCACCTTGTCAACTCCAACTGAAGTCCGGAAGCCCCCCCGATTTCTCCCCCCAGAGGATGATGGGGGAGCTGTTTACGCGCCTGGATGACTTGAATCAGTCCTCGAAAAGCATGCTTATGACTTGCCAGAGCTTCTTCCCACATCGGTCGAGGCCTTTTTGAAGTCAATGAATTTGTTGTAGAGCGTAGTGATTTTGAAGCTTCTCTATGGCATTTGATTTTGAAGATCTGCTCGACAGGCTTCGCCCTGGTTGAATCCTGCCTGTTCTTCGATAGGATTTTTTGCTTGTGGTTTCGTTTTTAAAGGCAATGCGTACATAACTTTGCTTGGAGGCTTATCAGATGTTGTTCTGTATTTTGCACTTCTCAGGTTCCCTTTTTTGGAAGTGGAACATGAGGATTGGGCCATGTTCAGGCCACTTTTGTGGCCCAGATGCTTGGCGATGTGTTAATCCCTTGTCTCTCGGGCCCCTCGTTTTTGAGACCCACCCGGGATGTTGTCAACCCCTGGTACTTCCCTCCTTTCGGGGATCTTACTGCTTCTTTACCTTTCCTCCACACCTGTGTGTTTCAGGATTGGGGGTCTGGGATCTTGCCTAAAGTTTGTTGGATCACCTTTCAGCTTGTAGTTTCGGGTTCTGAAAATTTTCTGCCCATCTCTTCTGATAGGGGCGCTTCTGTAGGGACTGCCCCTTTTTGTTTTTAATAACGGGGTCTTTGGTGTGGGATTTGGTTAGTACCTTGTGGTCTGGACCCCTCTTTGCTGTCCCCTTTTCGCCATTCCCTTTAAACCTTTGGGAGCATTGTTCTGAATCCAGTTCCCCAGGGCCCCAGTCATCTTCTTTTTGATTGACTGTTGACTGTTCTATATCTTCGGCCGTTTTGGTTTTTTTTCTTCATGGCTTTAGCTCCTTACGTTGGTCCACAGGTCCGGGGAAACTTGGAACCCCGGTTGGTTCTTTTTTCCCCCCTTTCCCCAAGGATCCCGCGTGTCTCCTGAAAGGGCTTTCTGAAGGTCTCAGTGAGGTTGTTTAGTCTCTTGGAGGAAAATTTTAAAAGCTGCAAATCTGCCCCCCATCTCGCTTTAAAGATTTCAGCGACTCGGGGTCCTTTACTTTTCCATGTTGAACCGCAAACGGGGATTTTTCCCTTTTGGGTTTTGGAGAAGAATAAAACAAAAAAAAAAAAAAAAAAAAAAAAAAGCATGTTCCAATAAAAAAGGGACATACCATTTGGAAAAATTAAAAAAAATAACAGACTAAGGGAAAAAAAAGAAAACCCGAAAAAAAAATCGAAAAAGAAAGAAAGGGAAAAAGTAAAGACGAAGACATGCAGAAAAAAAGAAGAGAACGCATCACTCAATGCAAGGATGGGCCAAATAGGTAACTACAGAGCAGAAGTAAAGGGGACGGGACAGAGGGCAGAGGGAAGAGAAGAGAGAGGAGAGGGGAGAGGAAGAAGAGAGGAGAGAGAGAGAAGAGAGAGGAGGAGAGGAGAGGAGAGAGAGAGAGAGAGAGAGAGAGAGGAGAGGTTCGGAAGAGAGGCTTACAGCGAGTGGCGGGAGTAAGGGGGGAAAAATTTGCGCCCAAACTCGCGCAACGATTACCCTCATGGGCTGAGGTCCCTTTATGCTGCCCCCCCCCTCGCAGGGTTCCAATCTGCCGGACCAATAGAGCCACCCGGGGACCAACGGCCGTGTACTCCCACGCCAGCAGGCTTGCTCAGCCTCTGCCTCTGCCCCCGTTTTCCTTTTTTTTTCTTTTTGGTTTTTAGTTCGTTTTTTAAATTGTGTGTGTGTTTGGAGAGTGAAAAAAGTGAGTGGTGTGTGGAGAGAGAGAGGGGAAGAGAGAGAGGGGAAGGGGAGAAAAGAGAGAGAGGGGAGAGAGAGAGTGAGTGTGTGTGAGTGTGAGGGTTGGGGGTGGGTGTGAAGAGAGAGAAGAGTGGGTGGGGTTTGTGTGAAGAAGAGGAGAGGGAGAGGAGGTGTGTGTGTGTGAGAGAGAAAGTGTGGTGGGTGTGAGAGAGTGGTGTGGTGTGTCTGAGAGAGAGGGGGGGTGTGTGTGAGAGAGAAATTGTGTGTGTGTGTGAGAGAAGGAGTGTGTGTGAGGTGTGTGTGAGTGGTGTGCGATGTGTGGGGGTGTGTGTGTGTGAGAAAATGATGTGTGTGAAGGGGGAGGGAGAGTGTGTGAGAGAGAGAGAGAGAAGTGGAGTGTTGTGTGTGATTTTCGTGTTGAAAGTGGTGTGTGTAGGGAGATATTTTTAAAAATCTTTATTTTTGGGGTGAACAGTTTGTTGTACCTTTTTGGAACTTTTTTTTGTTTTGGAGCCAGCATCTTTGGCTGTTTTGTAACTTTTAAAAAATTATTTTTTTTTGGTCGATAATGATTGTGTGGGTTCTTTGGGTGTGTGGTTTTTTTTTGTGTCTCGGTGACCTGAGAGAAGATTTACACATAATTTGACGACACACATGCGTCGCATTGCAAATGTAGGCATAGATTAGGATAGCAAGAAGTTTCATGTAAAGCCCTTGTTTATAAAGAGTTATTCACTACATGGAAATATTAATTAGAATTGCATAGTCTACGTACAGAACATTAAAGCAATTCTAGCAGACTTTGAATAAAACGGATGCTTCTTTTTCATATCTAAATAAAGTAAGATGTTTCTTTTTCATTTTAAGAAAGTAAAGGTAACCTATAACCTATGTGGTCGTAGGGGAGCATCAGAGACCTCAGCTTCTCCAGGGGCTAGCATATTGAGGGTGGT
>CM054137.1:18402299-18419799 GCA_028751875.1 Rapana venosa | reverse complement strand
GCCAGACAGACAGGCAGCGCCTGCCTTCTGTGCTTCTCGCAGAGCTGCCACTGGGACACTACTACAACACTACCGCTCTACCCACTAGGGCTGTTACTAGGCTAATTAGTGATGTGGACCAGAGGAGAGAGAGAGAAGAGAGAGAGAGAGAGAGAGAGAGAGAGAGAGAGAGAGAGAGAGAAGAGAAGAGGAGAGAGAGAGAGAGAGAGAAGAAAAACAGGTTGTAGGGAAACCATCATCAGATCAGTTGTGATGGTGGTGGTCGTGTGGGTGAAGTTGATGAGGGGTGGGTGCTGCTGCTGCTGCTGGTAAGTGTTGGGTGATGTCTGTCCTTAAGTGGTGTATTTGTCGTTAAGTGGACTAAGACGTTTTGAGCTTCACCAATCCGATCCTAAAGTAGGTAAAGGATAAGGTAAAGGAGTCCCATAACCTATAAGGTCGTAGGGGAGCGAGGCGTCAGAGACCTCACTTCTCTGGGGCCAGTATATTGAGGGCGGCGCCCATCTCCTCTCCCTCGCTGCTTTACCTTCTCTGACCCTAAAGAGGGCAGGTACCCATTTACAGCTGGGTGAACTGGGGAAACTGTACTGAAGCCAATGCGCGCAAACGGTCACCCATCCAACTGGTAACCACGCTCGACGCTGCTTAACTTGGCTGGGGGAAAGCGAATGCTCCGACCACTGAGCTATCCCGTCCCCGATCCTAAAGTAACTCTGAAATAACATGTTTAACATCCAAACTGCTTAGCCTATCGTTTTGTATCAACACAGGTGAAAATACAACCTAAAATAGAACGAGGATAAAGAGAATTTAAAAGGACAAACTTTAGTCTTCATTCAATTGATATCGTGTTTTTTTATCCTCAAAGTCAGATTGGTGGGAAAATTAACCCTTCCACTGCTGGATATAATTATTGGCGCTCACAGGAATTGCACTTAAAACCAAGAATGTTTAGCCATGGCTACCTTGTTCTGTTTTAGGGTTTTTACACGCTTATGATTAACACTAGATAGGTAAACCTATACATTTTTGGAAAGTAGAGACAATGTAGAATGTGATACAAAAAACAAAAAAGACATTACCTAGTATGTAGTAGGAGATATCCCACAAATTGTATTGAAAAAACTCCCTGACCAGTAAGCCACCTCACCCTCTACTTTTCCATCAGCTACACCCCTTTCATGGCAGAGACACAGAACAGAATGAACAACAAGGCAAAGCAAATGTGTTAAAGGCTTAGAAGTGTGAGATAAGACTCCACTTCATTCACATCTTAGGTTGGTCACTAGCCTATCACTTCCACAACTGACTCCTTTAGGGTGGTGTCAACAACATTCCTTTCCAGATCATCATCACTCCTAGTAACCCCCAACACACAAAGAACTGGAAGTTAGACACTTGAGGGACCCTACCAAGTGAAAAGGAGGCACTTTTCCCTAAAGTTACAATAATATGAACCTGATGTTGAACCTGACTTATGCAAGACCACGATCGTGGCCCATCGCAGTCTGCCGGGAAGCCACGATCGTGGCCCATCGCGCTGTACGGGTTAACGGTCGCATACGCAAAAATCTCAACATTGGTAAACCTCAAAACGAAAACAAAATCTGTTTATTGCCGTTATTTTGAGTTGAGTTTATACCTGTGTGCATATATTTCTGTAAATGTGTTAAAAAATAATTTGCAAACTTTTTTTGATCGGGTACGCGCAGTTTACGGCTTAATCCTGTTAAGGACAAAAAGCGGTTTAAGACTTCACAGACAAGGGCTAGCTCTAACTGTTTAAAGGAGACCTAAAATCCGAAAACAGTCCAGACTTTGAAGAGATAGCAAAAATACACAGACAAGACAGCAGACCTAGTAGTATGATAAGCGATAAGCGATACTGTTGAAAAATTGATAACAGTCACAAGTGAAAGTGATAGGACTAGGGCTAGAGAAGAAGAAGAAGTAGTAGTACCAACAAAGTGTGGTATTAATTAGGCCTAATTAGTTCAGTATAACAGACGGGAACAGCTGGGAAGGGGGTGGTGTGTGTTGTCATGGTAAACAGAACAGCGTGGGGGCCACTGAGAGGACTGGTTGTAGTAGGGGGAGGAGGGGGGTATGGATGGGTGGGGGAGGGGGGTAGGGGACCTGTTTGTAAACATCTCTGTGATTACTAGCCTACAGCAGGATGGCAGGCAGAGTCCTACACTCTCCAGGATGCTGGTGGGCCCAGTGTTGATTCGGTCTTGTTTTCATAGGTCTGGGATTGACAGATGGATAGGTTAGGTTAGGTTAGGTTAGGTGGTAGGGTTTTTGTCTAAGCCTTGGAAGTGTCATAAGTGAGAGAAGGACCAGTCTTGTTGTTTTAAGTGACTGATTGACTTCCCAGGCAAAGATGTGTCGGACACACTACTGGTGGTTGACTGACTGTTGCTGAAGGGATGGTCAAAATTAGAAGGGTTAAAGTTTAAGATCATGATGATATATATATTATATATATATATATAAAAATATATAATATTTTTATATATATATATAAAATATAGGAGAGAGAGAGAGAGGGGAGAGAGAGAGAGATGAGAGAGAGAGAGAGAGAGAGCAAGAGAGAGTGGTTGCATGAAAAGTGATGATTCCTGGGTTTTTCAGGGCCCCGCTCACGATACCCACACAGAACACACACACATGCACGCACACACACACATCCACCCACCCATGCACGCACAGGCACACAGATGTGCACGCACGCACACACACACACACACAAAAACACATTCACGAACACAAACACACACATTCACAAAACACACACACACCACACACACACAAAACACACACACACACACACACACACACACTGTTTCCATTTTTCTTTTGGAGTTAGTTTTATCAGTACTTGTTATGGTAATAATGTAGTTAGATAATATTGACCAAGTTGTTTTTGTTCCTAGATAGACGGCTTGATGAAAAAAAAGTAATTGCATTGCTTATTAATGTACCATCTAGAAATAAAACATTGACCTGACTTGACTTGATTTGACTTCACACACACACACACACACCACACACACACACACACACACACACACACACACACACACACACACACACACACACAGATAATGCAGACAAACCAGGAAGTACACAGAAACAGAGTAGGCCTAAGCAGTCTGCAGTAAAGTAACCAACTGTGTCTAATTAGTCACTAGGCTATGTAAGTAGTGATCTAACAGAGGGTGACAGCTGTGAGGGTGGAGGGCATTATGTTGTTAGGGCAAACAGGGCAAGGCCAGACAGGGCAGGGCCCTACTGAGCCCATGGACTGGCAGTGGGTAGAGTACAAGAGTGACAGAGAAGCAAGTTGTGAGAACATAGCACAGGGGCAACAGAGGTACAGTTACTAAACAGGTGTTGTTGACCCTACCTGGACTCATGGCAGGTCCCTGGTTTGTGTTTATTTTTGCGTTTGTGTAAGCCTCCCAAGGGTGTACTGGAACAGACTGAAACTTGAGTCACAGTAGCGCCACCCATCTGGAGGGGAGACCAGAGGGTGAGTGAGTGCTTACATCAACTGAGTTTAATTAAGACAGTAGGTACCAGGAGTTTGCTCAGTTTCAGTTTCCAGTGTCAGAATCAAGTTTTGTAGGGTATAGAGTTACTCCATATACACACCACTTCAGCTGGTGGGATGTTTGGCAGATGATGGATCAGCTGTATGATTCAATGCCTCCATGAAGCTTCCAGTGCAACCTTAGGGAACTGTTTGTGCTTTCCGACAGTGTGCACAGAATAATTATATACTACAAGGTTTTCATTATTAAAGCGCTTTGATTTGTTGCTTTACAAGATTCAGCGCTATATAAATTCCATACATTATTATTATTATTATTATTATTTGATATTTTAACTCCTCATGTGTGTACACAGAAGGAAGTGGAACGTCCTAGCAAGAAGTCTACAGGTAAACTGACTTGAACGAAAATTCCACAGGAAAATAAATATACACATAACATAAAAGATGGTTACAAATGTCCACCTTGGCTAACTTTAAATGATTCATTTACAATACAAATAAGATATGGGCCAGATCTTACTCTAGCTTTTACAGAATCACACACACAGATTTGTCTTTTTTTCGATTTAAGCAGACTTCCTACATAAATGTACCCCAGACAGAGGAGAAAAATTATCACAATTGTATCAACCCGTTTTGTCCTTTTATAAATTTTATCACCATTTACTGTTCTTTGCAAAACGTTCACCATTCCCTGTTTTACCATCACAAAGATCATCAAACCCATCAACCTGTTTTATCCAAAATCATTCCAACTCCTTCCCAGACTAACTACATCAAATCACCTTGTCTCACGCGCCAATTTGCTGCCCAAATCACCAAGAGGCCAGCAAACCTTCCCATTGCTCATTTATTCCCAAAGTCCCTGACCAATAATCACGGACCACAAGCATGGCAGTACAGGTCTTTGGGGAGCCCTGGCGAATGCCTTACACACAGAAAGACATGCTCTCTGTTGTTCCTTAGGGTCTTTAGGGGATTTGCAAAGGACCCTGCAAGGTTTCTTCAGGCCTCTCTGGCCTTAATAAACGTTGTGGAGGGATATTTATTTCAGCGTAGGTTGATTTCGCTCCATGTTTGATTGCTTGGTCGATTTGCCATCGTTGATTTTGGTTGGTTGGTTGTTTGTCTGCTGGTTGCACGTGTTACAGCTCAGTAAACTAGTATTTCTATAATGTATTTCGATCCATTTCGTATGTGCTTTTTTCATTTGTTCAGTTTGTCCCTGTCTGTCTGTAAATTTCTGTGTTCTCTAGCTATTTAATGTCTGTGAGTCTGTTTGTTTCTTGCATGCTTGTTTGGTTTCCAGTCTTTGTATCTGTATGTCTGTCTGCTTATGTATACATTCTCTCCTTTATTCTTTTTTTTAAAACTTTCTTTGATTTTTCATCTCTCTCTCATGTTTGTTTGGTTTTAAACCATTCTGTCTGTCTGCTTACGTGTATTCTCCCCTTTGATCTGCTAATTTCTTTTTTCTTTGTTGTTGTTTGGTTTCATCTCTCTCTCTCTCTCTCTCCTCTCTCTCTCTCTCTCCTCTCTCATCTCTCTCTCACTCCATCTCTCTCTCTCTCTCCCTCTCCATCTCTCTCTCATTCATCTATATATTATATATATATAATATATAATATATCAACTATATATTAAATATATACACACATATATATATACATATAATATACATACATATATATGTACACACACACATATATGTATGTATATATATATATATATATATATATATATATATATATATATATATATACATACATATAATTATATACTTTTTTCTTTCTCTTCTTATCTAGCCCTATCACATTACCAGATCTTTATCAAATGAAAGACATCTTTCTTTGCAGATCTATAATTTTCTTGGCGAGGCAGCCGTGATGAGAAATATGATCCGCCTGGAAATCTGTCTACACCTCGCCCAGCGCTTTTTATTTTACCTTGTTTTACAGCTGGTTCTCTTGTACTCTCTGGCAAAGAAACACCAATCAATGTTCTCCTCAACCACGCATCAAACTGTCATGGGATTGCAATATAATTTTTTTAATGTACAGCAGTAGGTAGGAAAGGTTGCTTTTTTGCATTTTATTATTTTAAAAAAATATTTTCGCTTACATGTCGATAGGGTAGAATCTAGATACAATGAGTGAAGAGAAGAAGAGAGTGGTGGCAGTTAGATTATTTGTTGAAATATCATTAAAGTAACCTAGCCTGATTCTTTGGATTCTAGACCACATCCACCCAACTGCTTTAATTCTAAAAAGGAACAACCATATCAAACCATTATGGTAGTATTGGACACCCAGTTTTTACGCTATTTTTGTAGGTTTACAGAACATCAACAACAACAACAACAGCAAAAGAATTTCGCCGCTTTTTTTCATTGACAAACTTCGCCAAACCAATCATCTAAAAGAAAGAACGCTCTGGACCAAACATATCAACGAACACACATCACAAACTCCTCAAACCTAATTTTTTGACAAAGTTGATCAACCATACAAGACCTTGAGACACCTGCCAACCCCCCCCCCCCCCCCCCCCACCCCCACACCCCACCTCACCTCACAAAAAAACTCACTTTTTGACAAAAACGGCAGACCCTACAGCACCATGACAAAATTCCTCAAGCCAATCTAGCTCACCAACTCCATCAAACGTGCCGTGTTCCAGACCTGACTCCATCAAATCAGTCAAGTCTCAGGCGCCAATTTTCTGCTGACAACGTCGAGGGACATTGCTGGGTTTATTCCCAAGGTCTCTGAACAATAATCTTCCAGCTCAAAGATGGTGCTCTTTAGGGAAAAGCAAGGTTAGGTCTAGTACCGTGACGCTTAAGAAGACATGCTCACCGCTGCTCCCCAAAAGGTCTTTGGAGAGATTAGCCGGAAGACTATGTGAAGCTTTCTTTGGACTTTTCTGGTATTAAGCGAGGACTACAGTAGTATTAGAGTGGGTTTTGCTTTTTGATGTATGATTTTGTTTTAATTTTTGTTTTGTTTTGTTTTGTTTGTCTTTTTGTTATTGTCTGTTTGTTTGTCTTTTTCTTTGTGTTTTGGTATGTTTGTCAGTCTTGTTTGCATGTTTGAGAGCCCTTTTTTTGTTTTCTTTTGATATAGTTTGTCCTTTTTTTTTTGTAAGACACAAGTCAATAAATGATTATATACATGTTTTATTTTCTTATTAAGTTTCGTGTCGTTTTAAGTTTATTGGTGTCTTCCTTGTCGTCGTCATCGTCATCTTCTTCGTCATCATCATTATCATTTTCATTAGCAATAGCAGGAATAAAAGCAGCAGCAGCAGTATCATTTCTTCTTCTTTGCAATTCTTCTTCTTCTTCGCAATTCTTCTTCTCTTCGCAATTCTTCTTCTTCGCAATTCTTCATTTTCTTCTTTTCAAATTCTTCTTCTTTCTTCTTCTTCTTTCGCAAATCTCTCTCTTCGCAATTCTTCTTCTTTGCAATTCTTCTTTTTCGCAATTCTTCTTCTTCGCTATTCTTCTTCTTCTCTTGCAATTCTTCTTCGTCTTCTTCGCAATTCATTCTTCTTCTTTTTCCTCGCAATTCTTCTTCTTCTTCGCAATTCTTCTTCTTCGCGATTCTTTTTCTTCGCAAATTTTCTTCTTCTTCCTCGCTATTTTCTCCTTTTCCTCGCAATTCTTCTTCGCAATTCTTCTTCTTCGTGTTCGCAATTCTTCTTCTTCTTTGCATTTCTTCTTTTTCTTCGCAATTCTTTTTTGCTTCTTCTTCGCAATTCTCCTTTTTCGCAATTCTTCTTCTTCTTCTTCTTCTTCTCTCTTCTTCTTTATTTTTATCTACAGTTTTTATATTTTTCCTTCGTCAGCATCAGGCAAAGGTCTTGTGCTTGTTTTCATTTCTTTGCCATTTCTGTGTTTGCTCTCTCTCTCTCTCTCTCTCTCTCCTCTCTCTCTCTCTCTCTCTCTCTCTCTCTCTCTCTCTCTCTCTCATCTCTCTCTCTCTCTCTCCTCTCTCTCTCTCTCTCTCTCTCTCTCTATCCCCCCCCCCCTCTAAACAAGTAATGATGGAAAGTGCCATGCTTATATAGATGTAAACTAAAAGTATGATCAAGATGTCACTTTCGGAATTGATAACATAATACCAAACAAGGATATAGATGAAGATGATGAAGTTAATAACGATGATTGTATTGAATGTAATTACTGATAACGGTGACATCATGTGTTTAGGATTATGATAAGGACGATGCTCTCAGTCGTGTGTTATGTATTTGAAGAATGTGTGCATCACTAGACAGTATACAGAAAACTATTGATTTACATATTTCAGTTTGTTCCCTTTTGTCCCCTTTACCTGTATTGTGGCCCAAGGCCGAAGTACAATTAAACGTTCAGAGAGTTCTCTCTCTCTCCTCTCTCTGTCTCTCTCACGTCTGAAGAGGGATTGAATTACCGGGTCAATAACGAAAAAAAAGACAGTATTTTCTTTTTCTTTTGCAGATCTATATTACTGTGGACGAAGCAGGAGAGATGGGGGAAATATGATCTACCTGAAAAATCTGTGAACTTACAGCTTGTTCAGTTCCCCATCTTATAAGGTAGAAAAGTTCATCACCGTGGTTCTGGAGGTTTGGTTTTTATTTGTTTGTTGTTGTTTTTTTGTGTTTACTTTTCATTTTGTTAAGAATGATTCCCCCCCACCACCACTCTCCCCCCCCCCCCCCCCCCCCCCCCCCGAAAAATGGAAATGCACAAACACTGTTTATGTAAATAAAAGGGGAATAAAAATGAGGAAAATTAACTTTTTTTACTTGTTTATATACAGAAAGGTAGAAAAATGTTTTTCTATGGCACACATTCAAAATTGTACGATTTATTTTTCTACGCCTTGGATACATTTATTTATTTTTTATATACTTTTATTTTATTCTTTTATATCGAGGATAATGGAATAAGCACTTATGTGCTTTTTTACATCTAGTGTGCATGCGGTTTTGTAAAGTCTGTCATCTGTTCCCACCGGCACACAATGGCCTACTCTTACGAAAAGCGGAACAGGATTTTAACGTGTGCGCAAGATGTTCTGCGTGCGTTCGCTCACGGGGCCTCGGTTTATAGTCTCATCCGAAGGACTTTTGGGGAGAGTGGAGTCTGCACTGATGTTGACTTCAGGGGAAAATATCCCCTTGAACGGGAATCGAACCCGGGTCGTCAGATTGCCAGCGCAATGATCTAACCACTAGGCTATCCCGTTCCCTTAAAGGCATACATCAATATCAAAATGTATGAATCAATCCTAAACCACCACATCAGATAATAGGCTAACTGAAGAAACAATGTGGTACACGTCTTCATTGAATTATCTCCTCTTTCAGACAGCAACTACTGTTATCTGACATAATGAGCAAAAATGCGTTGCACTGCCGTTAACCCCCTGACAAGTCAGGCCCAGCGCATGCGACTTCCGCATGGGAGAGATTGTTATTTTGGGTATCTTTTGATATCAACACTATTTAGGAAAACAAAAATGAAAACGGATGCACGCCACTAGTTTGCATGCATACAAGAACATTTAATTTACAATTATCATGATGTTGAAAATTTAACAATGTCTGATTTGTGAAAATACAGCAATGTCTGAATTTATAAAAAAAAAAAAACACAATGTCTAGACTATGATACATATATCATAACACTCTCCGTGAAAAAAAGTTACTGAACAATGGGGGAGTATCATCTTTAATAATCCCCCCCCCCCCCCCCCCCCCACACGATCCTAACACCACTCCAATCTTCACTTCTACCCTTCCCCTTATCTACACGCTACAAAGTCTTAGCAAATAAAGCCTGTAGATTATAAAAGGCTCCGAATTAATCCTCAAGAAAAATAACAGACAAAAAGCTCAAATATCATCACACACACACACACACATACACAAATGAGACAAGACAGACTAAGATCCACCACACTCGATATAGAGTTCTCTTCCATCCCCCACCCCCACCCCCACCCACCCTGGTCTCCTAACTTTTTCCTCACCCCCCCCCCCCCCCCCCCCCCCCCCCTCCCCTCTCCTCCTCCCACCTCCTCTCTTCTCTCTCTCTCTCTCTCTCTTCCCACAAAACCCAAGAGGTTTTGGTAATTTCGATTACTCCGCGAGGATCCGGTTTCACCTGGACTACGTTTTTTTTTTTTTCTCTCTCTCTAGCGGAGGCGGCAGGCTCAGCGGAGTGACAAGTCGCCCGCCAGGAAACGGTAATTAACAGCACGACTTCGGTACTGCCAGCGGACAGGGCAAAGAAAAACAGAACAGTTGGCGAGCACCCCCACCCCACACCTCCCATCCGAGTGCTAGGCCTAGCCTAGCTAGAGAGCTGTGTGGTGTGGTGTGGTTGGTGGGTGGGTGGGTTGGTTGGGACTTAGCCTAACTGCGGTGCTGCTGCGCTATGCTATGCTGCGCTGTGTTGTGTTGTGCTGTGCTGTGCTGTGCTGTGCTGTGCTGATGTCTGCCTCCCGGTGAGTGGGGGGTGGGGGAGGGGGGGGGGGGGGGGGGGGGGGGGGGTGAGGTACGTGTGTGGCTTGTCTGTGGGTGAATGGGCTATGGGTGGGGTGGGGGGAGGGGAAGGGAGTTCGAGCATTGCCACGTGTCTCTTGTGTTTTTCCTCTACCCTCATACTCCCTGTGTCATCTCCCCCCCCCCCCCTCCTCTCCTCCCCCTCCACTCCCCTCCCATCCCCCCCGCCCCCCCCCCACCACCACCACCTCCCGCGGGCCTACCTTCAATTTTTTGTTTGTTTCTTTTTTTCTTATTTTGCCTCCGAGGGATTTTGATGTTTTGTTATGGGATTACGTTATAGTAATACACACACACACACACACACACACACACACACACACACACACCACACACAAATATAATATAATTATATATAAAATATATATATATTATATATATATATATGTGTGTGTGTGTTGTGTGGACAGAGAGAGAGAGAGAGAGAGAGAGAGAGAGAGAGAGAGGGGGGGGGGAGGGAGAAAAAATAAGAACAAAAGTTAAGACAAGCAGTCGGTATGATTTAAGTGTTCAATGATACCCAACAGCATCCTCATCATTACTGGTTACTGTAAATGGTATTCCATGGCCAGCCTGTCTATTTTATATTTATTTATTTTATTTTACTTTTTGTTATTGTTTCTTGTAGGAAACATAAAATATGTCGTTTGCCAGGTGTGTGTGTGTGAGTGTGTGTGTGTGTGTGTATGCGTCGTTTTTTGTGTTTTTTTGTTTTATTTTTTTCAATAGATTAATAAAAATGATGCGTATCAGCTATTAGCTATCAGTAAATCTCTTCTGCAAGCCCACTGACATTCGAACAAAAAGCTATCTTCTGATATATATTCTCTCTCTCTCTCTCTCTTCTCTCTCTCTCTCTCTCTCTCTCTCTCTCTCTCTCTCTCTCTCTACTTCTATCTATCTATCTATCTATGGTGTGTGTGTTGTGTCTGTCGTGTCTGTCATTGTTGCTCTGTTCGTGTTGTTGTCGTGTGCCGTCTGACGTGTCGTCTTTCTTCTGCATCTCTCTCTCTCTCTCATGTATTGTCTCTTTTTTTATTCTTCTGCCATCTCTGTCTGTCTGTCTCTCTCTCTCTCTCTCTCTCTCTTCTGCTCTCTCCTGTCTCCCCCCCCTCCCCCCCCCCCCCCCCCCCACCCACCCACACCTACCACACACTACACTATACACTACACATTTTCTCATCTCAAGCATAAAATGTCAGCATTCACAAGAGGAGAGCTCAGCCTTATCGAATCAGTCTTCCTCCTCCTCCTCCTCCTCCTCCTCCTCCAGCTCTTCCTCCCTACACACAAGCCTAGCTAGGCTAGCAGTAAGTTAGTCGTAGTGGTATAGGCAGGCTGAAAACCGATACGCCATCGACGTCGACAGCTAAGGGGCGCCTCACACAATGCCCCACGTCCCCTAACATCTAAACGTCAACGCTGTCTCGCTCTCCCGGCCCATTCACCCGCCACGTCTCTTCAATTTCATATCCTCTTCAGGCGGGGATTAAGCGTGTCCAGATCTAGATCGTTGATAACCATCGCATTTACGAAGCCCACAATATACATTTTTTTCTGTTCGTTTTTTTTTTCTGTCTTTTTACCACAAAACAACCAACATTGAGAGGAGTTGGTAGAGTGGTAGGGAACCGAAAAAAGAGGGGAGGGAGGTAAGCGATGCAGAGGGGTGTTGATGTGAATAGGAAGGAGAAGGGGAGAGGAGAGGTGCCACAACGAGTTACTTGCTCTTTTTTGCTTTTTTTTAGTAAATTTTATATCATATGGGAGAAGTGTACAGGGCGTGTGATTATTCGGTAAGCAAAAGGTATTTGGATTTTGTTTTGTTGTTTGTTTGGCTGTAATTTTTTTTAATCCGTCTAATTCAAAAATTACTTTTATTGTGTTAAAGCTGTATGAGAATAGGGGGCGGCCAGGCTACTTTTTAGGGTTTTAATGTTAGTGTAAGTGGCATAAAAGCGAAGCATCTATTGCTGGATATAGCTTCCCATATAACAAAAATACCCGTTCCACCCCACTCTTACCCGAAGGAAAAAAATGATTAAAAGAAAGTTATTTTAACTGGTAAAATAAGGACCAAAAAAGTATTGAAACATTAACAGCAATAACCAAAACCAAAAAAGACACAAACAAACAAACACAAAAACAAAAGAAGCTGATTTTTTTTGACAACTACAACCATGAAGTTGGTATAGACATTCAAAGTGAATGACTGAGTAAATAAATGCATAGATGTGAATATATTTGAGCAGAAGATTAAAAAGAAGCACCTTCGGAGCACCAGAGAGAAAAAAAACAACAACTTATTATTATTATTATTGTTATTATTAAAACACTGCTTTTTGCCTAGACTGTACAGAACTAGGAGCAATAGGCTGTATTACAGATAGATAGATAGATAGATAGATAGATAGATAGATAGATAGATAGATAGATAGATAGATAGATAGATAGATAGATAGATAGATTTCTCTGTGATGACTGTGTTGGTCAATCATTGAGCAACATTCTGATTTTTGCTGGGCACGGACAATCCTCGGTAGGCCTTGATGAACTCTGGCTAGCTTCTCTTCTCTTCCCATGCTCTAGTAAATCTGGACACATCGCGCTGGTGATGTTTTCAGTTGGCCCTTTCTTTGACAGTAGTGGGAATGTTTGGGGGTTTTGGGGGGACTTTTTTCGAAGGGGGGGGGTGGGGGGGGGGGGTATTGGGGGGTTGGGGTGGATACTGCCTTTACTTCTTTTCTGGATTCTTGAAACGCTTCCTCTAGGCTGTTTTGTGACATTTAATGGCTGGATATAGCTCTCCATAGAGCACAATTCCTGGCATCTTTTATGTCTTCTGTGACTGACAATTATTATCTCGCCAGGCGAAGCTGTCTGATCATAAACATAAGCATAGCCTCAGTGCTAGTGTGAAGGTAGAGGTCCGTCTTTTGTCCCGCAGTTTGGTCACTTGATGGCTGTACTAAAACCGAGGTATCGTCAGTAATACCTTTCCGAAAGTTGCTCTTATTTCTTGTACACAAAGGCTTCAGATTCATAGAGGATGGTGCTCTCTACTACAATTCTTCCTTTTCGTCGTCGTCAAATGCTCAGACAGCAACTCCTGAGGCCCTGACAAATACTGCCGTGTGCTGAAGGCCCTCCAGGGGTCCGAAGAGTTTGTCCCTCATCGGCAGGTCAGGAGGCCAGATATTAGCCTTCAAGTTTTGGTGTGTTGGACAATGGTCTGGAGGAAGTGTTCCACTGTCATGGGAGAAGTGCCACAGGGGAACGCCTACAGTTCTTTAGATCAAGAGTTTAGTTGATGATTTCAATAAGGGGTTCTCAAGTCCATAACACTCAAAACTACTTAATCATCTCAAAATGAGAGATTAAAAGTGGCCCAAATAAAACCATACAACACACAATACGCAACAATACCTATTACAGAAGAAAACAGGACAAGAAAGTGGTTTTTTTAAATTATGCTGGAACAAGCTGTTAAAAGTCATAAGAACAGATACATGATGCAGAAATGAGAGTCATAACTTCCGACACTAAGCTTGTAAGTTTCAGACACACATAGACTACTACGTGCAAACTTTACTCCTACTCACTCCCAGATACACAGTCCATCCCCTTTTGTTCAAAATCACACATGCAGACAAAATTCCTCTCAAATGGTTGCCTTGATGGTGGTTCGAACCTGGGCTGTCAAATCGTGAGCTCAAGGCTCTAACCACTAGGCTATCCTGCCACGATATGGTGTAAGGTAAAGGTAAAGGTGTCCCATAACCTGTGTGGACGTAGGGGAGTGAGGCATTGAATACCTCACTTCTCCAGAGGCCAGCATATTGAGGGCGGCGCCCATCTACTTTCTCTCGCTGCTTTACCTTCCCTAACCCTAAAGCGACATGTACCCATTTACAGCTGGGTGAACTGGGGGACTATACTGAAGCCAAGGCGCGCAAACTGTCACCCATGCAAGTGGTAACCACGCTCGATGCTGCTTAACCTTAGCTGGTGGAAAGCGAGTGCTCCGACCAAAGGAAGATTCATTGGACAAAAAAAAAAAGACAGGAGAATGGACCGGGTAGGCAGAAAATAAGCAAGAGAGATTACAGATACACAGATTAAAAAAAAAAAAAAAACCACAGGAGAGAGAAAGAAAAAAATGCCATCACGAGATTTTTTTTTAAAACCCAAGAAAAACAAAAAGAAAAGAAAAGAAGTAAAAGGAAGAAAAAAAGGCGACAGAAGAAAAATCTAGCCAGGCCTGATGCGGTATGGCTGGTGGAAAGACAGATGGTGAAGCTATCAAGGTGACATTTGCCGCCAGACTTTTATTACACCGACTGATAGACTGGACCTGCCTGCCCATTGTCCCCGGGGATTTGCCCCCAGTCTCTAACTGGAGGGAAAAGAAGTACCTGGGATCCGCCCTCCCCCCTCTTTTTTTTTCTTTTTTTTCTTTCTTCTTCTTCTTCTTCTTCTTCTTCTTCTTCTCTTCTTCTCTTCTTCTCCTCCTCCTCCTTCTTGCCTTAAGTTTGGTTTTTCTTCTTCTCTTTTTGTCAGGTATTTCTATATTCTTTGTTTTGGTTTTAGATTGTTAAAGACGTTTTCGAGGGGGTATTTCTTTCTTCTTTGTTTTGGTTTTAGATTGTTAACGACGTTTTCGAGGGGGTATTTCTTTCTTCTTTGTTTTGGTTTTACATTGTTAACGACGTTTTCGAGGGGGTATTTCTTTCTTCTTTGTTTTGATTTTAGATTGTTAACGACGTGGTATTCTTCTTCTTGTTTTGTTTTTAGACTGTATTTTCTTTCTTTTCCGTTCAATTTAAGTTTTGTTCTTTGTTTTTAAAGCTGTTTCCTTCTTTTTTGCGTTTGTTTCTTTTTCTGTTGCTGTTTATTTTTGTTTCGTTCTTTTTTCTATGGTTGTATTGTTAGTTGTTGTTTTGTTGTTGTTGTTGTTTTCCTTCTTTTTTTTTTGGGGGGGGGTGTTTTTTACTTGGTTGGTGTTTTTTGCAGTTGTTATAAGATGTTTTACCAGAGGAATGATCGTTGTGTAGATGAGAACATAGGGTAAGGGGAGAGAGAATGTTAGGAGAGAGGAGGAGAGAGAGAGAGGGATGTTATGTATAGAATGAGAGAGATAGAGGATGGAGAGAGGAGATAATAAGAATGTTTAATGAATACAGCCAACGCCTTTCATGGGGGAAGCTAACATATGAGAGAGAGGAAGAGACAGACAGCAGAAGAGAGAAGAGAAGACAGACAGAGACAGCAGACGAGAAGAAGATACAGAGACAGAGAAAAACAGACAGACAGAGACAGACGACGAGAGAGACGAGACAGAGAAGAGACGAGAAGAAGAGACAGACAGAGACAGACAGACAGAGACGACAGACAGAGACAGACAGACAGAGACAGAAGAGACAGAAGACAGATACAGTCAGACAGAGACAGACAGACGAGACAGAGACAACAGACAGAGCAGCCAGACAGAGACAGATATGGATACAGAGACAGAGACAAACGACAGACAGACAGAGACAGACAACAGACAGAGACAGACAAACAGAGACAGACAGAGACAGACAGAAGAGACTGACAGACAGAACAGAGAGACAACGAGACAGACAGACAGAGGCAGACAAACACAGGCACAAACACAATTACCAGACAGAAACAGAATAACAGGCAAGAGAAGATAATAAAACCAGAGTCATCGAAAAAATACACACAGACACAATTTTGACCAGAAAAAAACCCACACAAAAAGACACGATAAACCCATTATAAACCAAATAACAAACAGAAACAAAATGGCACCCCGCTCCCCTCCCCCACCCCCCCACCCCCCAAAAAAAAAGCAACAACAGCCCCCCCCCAAAAAAAACCGAACCCAACCAAACCCAAACCTTCTCACATTCTCTATAGACATTCACAGAATAACTGGTAGATTTCCTCCCGCACCCAGTATTTCTAATCTCCCCTGTCCCTGGGTACTTTAATTGTCTCCATACACTATCAGCTAGCAATTCTCTTCCCAATGCTACCCGTAAATATGTCATCTGGGTCTCTACCCAGGGGCTTGCGAGCGCTAAGTCTGAAATTAGTAGGCAAGTTGCTATACCTATGCGGGAAAATTCTGGACGCTTGACAGAAGGATTTGCATAGTCGGTGAGTACTATGGACACAGAGAGAGAGAGAAGGAGAGAGAGAGAAAAGGGGGGGGGGGGTAGAGAGCGAGAGGAGAGAGAGAGTAGAGAGAGAGAGTGAGAGCGAGAGAGAGAAGAGGGGAGAAAAGAGAGAGAGAGAAAAGAGAGAGAGAGAGAGAGAGAGAAGAGAGAGAGAGAGAGAGTGGAAGAGCGAGAGAGAGAGAGAGAGAAGAGAGAGAGTGAGAGCGAGAGAGAAGAGAGCGAGAGAGAGAGAGAGAGAGAGAGAGAGAGAGAGAGAGAGAGAGAGAGAGAGAGAAGGAAAGAGAGGGAGGGGAGAAGTGGACAAGAAGGAAGGAGGATGGATATGTGGGTGGATGTGGAGGAAGCATAGTAGGAGGGAGGGAGGGAGAGAGAGAGAGAGAGAGAGAGAGAGAGAGAGAGAGAGAGAGAGAGAGAGAGAGAGAGAGGGGAGAAGGGGACAAGAAGGGAGGAGGATGGATATGTGGGTGGATAGAGGAGAAAGCATAGCAGGAGAGGGAGAGAGGGTAGAGAGACAGACAGCCAAGAGACAGAGAGACAGAGAGAGACAGGGAGAGGGGCAGAGAAAGACAGAGGGAAAGAAAAAGACAGAGAGAGGGAGACAGAGAGAGAGAGACAGAAAGGAGAAAAAAAGAGACAGACAGAGAGAGACAGAGGGGGAGACAGAGAGAGATACAGAGGGAAAGGGAGATAGAGGGAGAGAGAGAAAGGAGAGGGGCAGAGAAAGATAGAGGGAAAGAGAGAGACAGAGAGAGGGAGACAGAGAAAGACAGAGAGAGACAGAGAGAGAAAGGGAGAAAGAGAGAGGGGAGACAGAGAGAGGGAACAGAGAGAGACAGAGGAAAGGGAGACGGAGGGAGAGAGAGACAGGGAGAGGGAGACAGAGAAAGAGATAGAGACAAAGAGAGAGAGAAAACAGAGACAAAGAGAAAGTATTGCACACAAAGAAAAGGTGGGTGGGTGTTTGGAAAAAAAAAATTGTAGGTGAGATGAGAGAGAGAGACAGACAGACAAATAGACAGACGAACAGACACAGGCAGATACAGACAGACAGATAGGGTTGGGTTTTTTTAAGTACTGGTTATACATATCACATTTCTAAGGAGGAAGTAAAAACCAGAATGCATAAACACCATCGGACCAAATGAAGAGCTCCTGACTTCAGTGTAAAAAACCCAACACAACCAGAGGTGATAGC
>CM054137.1:18397299-18399799 GCA_028751875.1 Rapana venosa | reverse complement strand
TCTCTCTCTCTCTCTCCTCTGCTCATCTATCTATCTATCTATCTGACCACCATCACACACCACCCACTCTCTTCTTCCCTATCTTCTTCTTCTCCTCCGTACCTTCTCATTCATCCAAGACTTTACCATAACCCCTCTACCCCCACCCCCCACCCCTGTCCCCCTACCCCCAACCACCACCACCCCACCCCACCCCCCAACTTCATTCCACATGTAGGCTAGTTACTAACCCCTTACCCCCCCCCCCCCTCCACACACACACACACACATACCCACTCCCCATCTCTCCTTGTCCAAGCTCCTTAATCTCAGAAAGCCCAGACGATAGGCGCGGTCAAAGGGAAGGCCTAGTCCCCCGCCACCCACTCCTATCCTGGATTGCCAGGCCTGGGCAAGAAGAGGACAGAGAGGACCTCAACGGGCGATGACAACCCTCAATTATAGGATGACTTCTCATCGTCCACCACCACCACCGCCACTACCACTACCACAACAATGACCCATCTGCTTTGGGGTTGTTGGTTTTTATTTGCTTCTTTTTCTTCTTCTTTCTGTCTGGGCTGTGTGTGTGTGTGTGTGTGTGTGGGTGGGTGGGGGGGGGGGGGGGGGGTGTGTGTGTGTGTGTATGTGTGTGTGTGTGTGTGGTGTGTGTGTGGGTGTGTGGTTGGTTGGTTGGCTTTTTAATTTTTTTTTTGGTCTTCTGTCTGGTTGTTGTGGGCTTGGATGGTTGGTGTGATGTGTCAAAATTTGACTTTTAAAAAAAGAAAAATCCAGTTCTTCTTTTTTGGGGGGGAGAGGAGGGGGGGGGGGGGGGGGGGGGGGGGGGGGGGGGGGGCTCTTGGTTGTTGTTGTTTTTCGTTGTTGGATTTTTTGGGGGAGGAGGGGGGGGGGGGTGGTTTTTGCTTTCTGTCTGGTTCTTGTGGGCTTGGATGGTTGGTGTGTTGTGTCAAATATTCATTTTTTTATATTGTTCTTTGTTGGGGTTTTTTGGTTTGTTTGTTTGCTTGCTTAAAAAAAAATCTAGTTATGGGCTTGGCTGGTTGGTCTAATGAGTAAAAAATTGATTTTAAAAAAATGGATTGTTTTTTGTTGTTTTTTTTCTCTGTCTGGTTGTTGTAGGCTTGGATGGTCAGTCTAATATGTCAAAAATCGATTCCTTTAAATTTCGACTGCTCTCTCTCTGTGTCCTATTTTAGTTTCTAAAAATATCTCAATTTTTATCAGTTACTTTCCTGCTACGTGTCTTTAAGGGTGCTTTTAGTTTTAATATGTAAATTTTCCATTGACTTTTCTGGTTAGTCTTTCAACAGCGAAAACGCAACTTTCGTTATGGTTGGTCATACGTTTAAACAAATTAACAAGGGTAAAATAAGTTATGATTGCTTGGATTTCATGTCTTTTTAAAAATGTCCATTGTTTTACACATTATGGTGACAATAAAATCACAACTGTCTTTCTATCTAATTTCGCGAAAAAATACGTGTTATGATATTTCAGATATATAATGCAAAAACCACATAATTATTTAGTTGATGTTCACTTTTGAATTTATATCCCCTATCTCCCGTTCTGACCATTAATTTATGTTTGGGTTTATTTTCTTATAAACAATAAACGAGGTCTTATCAAAGGTACACAACTCCTGGCCAGTATCAGATATACAGTTAATTTTGTCCCCCTTGTAACACGTAATTTGCCTGTATATGTGGATCGGTGGTCTAGAGGTAACGCGCCTGTCTAGAAAGCGAAAAGTCCGGGTCTGAAGTGTGCGGCGGTTCGTACCCCGTTTGGACCGGAAAATTTTCCCCCATCCATTAGACCATGAGTGGTGGTCTGGGCGCTAGTCTTTCGGATGAGACGATAAACCGAGGTCCCGTGTGTTACACGTAATTATTTAGCGCACGTAAAAGAACCCACGGCAACAAGAGAGTTGTCCCTGGCAAAATTCATAGAAAAAAGCCACTCTGATAGGGAAACAAAATACAGTTGCAGACATGAAAAAGAAAAAAATGGGTGGCGCTGCGCTTGTGGCGACGCGCTCTCCCGCTCTCACCGGAGAGAGCAGCCCGAATTTCACGGAGAGAAATCTGCCGTGACTTAAAGTGGTATGAAATGAAATCTGAGCGCTTTGATTTGTTGCTTTACAAGATTCAGCGCTATATAAATTCCATACATTATTATTATTATATATATGTTTTTTTACGTGTGTAGCTCAAGTATCACTGATGTGAAAGCCAGTGTTCTTGTTTACTGTTTAAGATTTAACTCGCTAACACCATCCAGGAGTCTTTCTTTCATATTTTTCCTTCTTCCTTTTCTCTCTTTATTTCTTTCCCTTTTTTGGGGGGTCTTTCTTTCACCTCGAAGTCTTTCTTTTTTCTTCCTGTTTTTTCTTCTCTCATTCTTTCTTTTTCTCTATTTCTTCTTCCTTTTGCCCCCCCCCCCCCCCCCCCCCCCCCCCCCCTCTTCTCTCTTATTCAAATCGTTATCATTATTGTAA
>CM054137.1:18357299-18392299 GCA_028751875.1 Rapana venosa | reverse complement strand
ACCATCACTATCAACATTAAGACCTTCAAAAGCAAAATAATAATAAATAATAATTATTAATTATTATTATTGTTATTATTATAATGTAATATAATAATAAAATAAATATATAATAATAATAATAATAATAACAAACAACAACAAAAAAAATAATAATAATAATAATATACTAAAACAAAAAACCCACCCCAACCCCTCCAGTATAAAAGCCATGACAATCAACCAAAAGACCACCACCACCTCCATCACCACCACCACCACCCCACAGCCCAGGTCGAATCCCTCGAGAAAAAAAGAAAGCATTAATATTTGGGAGTGGCCTAGCGGTCAAGGGCAATCAATCCGTCAGGGGTAATCGAAAGACTCTCCCTGGTCGGAAATTACAAATCGCTTATACCCCGATTAGCTTTCTTCCGGCGGAAGTCAATTGCTTCCGCTTAAGTGCGTCACCTCCAGTTTGTGACGTCATCAAAGGTGTATGTTTTACACTTTTTTCGTTTTCATTGTTGTGTGTGTTGGGCATATGTGGTGTCAGAGTGGCAATGACATAATGTTGAATCCTCTTGAAGTCATGTGAGATATATAACGTCACAATAAATTCACGTTAGAATAATACAGTCGCGAAATTCTAAAGAAAGCATCCACTCTCGTGGGGAAACACATAAGCATGCAGTCATGCAGGAAATTTTATTTTCTGAAAGGGGTGGCGCTGCTCTTGTGGCGAAACGCTCTTGACTGAAACAGCACCCGAGTTTCACACAACCCAGCGTGACTGAAATAATCTATCTAACTATCTGTCTGTCTGTCTGTCTGTCTGTCTGTCTGTCTGTCTGTCTGTCTATCTATCTATCTATCTGTCTGTCTATATGTGTGTCTACCTGTCTGTCTATATGTTTTTCTATCTATCTATCCATCCATCCATCCATTTACCTATCTATCTATCTATCTTTCTATCATTGTCCTGTCTACCAAAAACCTTGCATAATTAAAACTACAAAAACTGTACATTTTACATAAATATTGGTTGGCTTTTTTAGCGATCAAGAAATTAAAATGCATATAACCAGCGATGTTATGTCAAATCTGACTTCACTAGAATTAAACGTATACATGTGATGGTAATGTAAAGGTTGTACAGCTATATGAGATGGAACTCAATGACTTCACACGTGGAAGCCAGAATAAAAGCAAGAGAGATTTTAGACAGGCAGAGAAAATGATAGAAAAAGAGTGATAGAAAAGGGGAGATTTTTTAGTGCACAGATTTTCTAGAATGTAAGGATGACATTTATACTGAAAAAGACCCCAACATGCATATACGTGCACACACATAATTATACGTCTGCATAAACAAACAGGCACACACCAATGTGTCACACACACATACACACACACGCGCGCGCGCGCGCAACGCACTCTCACACACATTATATGCACGAGCACACATCCCCAAGCATACACATATCACAACACACACACATAACACACACTACACACACTACTCACACGCACAACGCAACACAACACACACACACCACAACACAACACACCACAACACACAACACACCACAACACAAAACACACACGCACGCACGCACACACACACGCGCGCATACACACACACACACTCACTCACACAAACACCACACCACACCACACCACAACACAACACCACATAACACACACACACACCCACACCACACCACACCACACACACACAACAACACACCACACACACACACCACGTATTGCCACACCCAACAATCCCCGTCCGATCGCCATATGGCTCAGCACGAAAAATGTCGCCCTTAAAACTCTCCCGTTTGTGAACGAGCTAAAGTTACCACCGCTCCCTCCTTCTCTTTAATGACAGAGTAGGCACGCTTGATTTTGGGAATAACATTTCTGCTGGGTGTTTTTGGAAACAGACGGTGAGAGAAGCTGTACCGTGTAATTTTCCTCAATGGAGGGGATTTGGCCTTCAAAGCGCAAGGCATTAACAGAACTTTTCGGAATTGTAGAGGCAAGATTTAGATGAACAATGATGTTTCCACAACAGAGTCATCCATATGGTTGTCGAGATTTTACTTGAAGGAAAGGGTATGTTTGGTAGAAGGGAAGGGTGGGTGTAGGATATGTGTGTGTGTTGTGAGGGGGGATGTTTTTTTGTGTGTGTGTATGTGTGTTGTGTGTGTGTGTGTGTGGGGGGGTGTGGGTGTGGGTGTTGGGGGGGGGGGGGGGGGGGGTGTTGGGTGTGGGTGCATGTTGATGTGTGCGTGGTGATGTGGTATGGTGTGGTGTGGTGTGGTGCGTGGTGTATGTGTGTATGGTATGGTATGGTATGGTTGGTATGGTTATGGCGTGTGTGTCTGTGTGTGGAATGGTATGGTATGGTATGGTATGGCATGGTATGGCATGGTATGGTATGGTATGGAATGATATGGAATGGTATGTGTCGCACTGCTTTTTTGTTGTGCTTGCATTTTGTGGTGCTGCATTCTGTTGTATTTTCTTCTGTTACATTCTGAATTCTATTTTTTCCTAAGATTCTTTTTTGGACTATAGTAAAATCAGTTTTGCTTGATTATTATTTCTTTGTTTGGACTTTTTGGTTAACAATTTGCGCTCTATGTAATGCTCTCTAGTCACAATTTAAAAGAAAGAAATGTTTTCCTTCTGCTTTCTTACGAGCGCTAGATGCATGCTGAACAAAGAACATTAATTTATGATTTCATTGTAATAAATGACATCTGGATTTCCATTCAAAGACACTGAAAAATGTCCCTCTCTAACGATTAGTCTATTGCGTATGATTTATTTTTCAAGTAGTTATTATTTTTTTTATACCACTTTGGCAGATTTCTCTGCGTGAAATTCGGGCTGCTCTCCCTGGGGGAGAGCGCGTCACCACAAGAGCAGCGCCACCCATTATGCCTAATTCTCTAGCTATTGTACCACAGTTTTGCTTATTAGGTTTTTTTTGGCCTTGTTTATTTTGGTGTCACGTTTAAATCAGTTGTAGCTTTTCTTTCAAAAGACGATTTCAACAAAACCGAGAAAGGTAGTAAGTTCGTTTGTTACAATTGGAATTGTACTGAAAAGAATAAATGTTGTCATAATTATAAATGCATGCCTACTAGCTACCAAAGTACGAATTTATTTGCTTGTTACAAGCTGTTTGCTTGTTGTTGTTCTCGACATTAGTTTGTACGGGATGTATGTTTGTTTCTGAATAAAGACCTATCTAAAAGGAACACGTTTCTTTAAAAATTAATCGAAGATAATAAACTAAGGATAAATCGTCAATGGGACTTTTCATAGACAAACTGACAAACCATTTAATGCCGGACTTAATCTTGTCTATTTATATTTATTTTAATTATTTTTAATGTATTATATTATTGAATATCTCTTTCACATTGTTGTGGGGCAATGTAAAGAAAAAAAAGCATGACGTAAATGACACTGGCATAACACTCACATACACACTCACACCAAACCACCCAACAAACCATTCAACCAAAAGCTTATGGTTCGAAAGCAGTGAAGCACAAAATGAGGGTTGTTTTTTTACAAAATGTCTTTTTGTTTTCAATGTTCGCGCTTTGAATAGGGCCTAACTGGTGTAACTTGGCTCAAAATAGGGAATATATGCATGATATTTTCTTTTGTGAAAAAAGAAAAGGCGTTATCATTAACTTTTTCAGACTTTGGTTCGAGGCATTCATTGGTAAATGTGGTGTCTATTTTTTAGTTTGCCTTTTTATGGCGAGTGCAATATGCCTTCTGCAGACACAACAACCGTTAAGGACGATAACGATAACGAAACGATAACGAAAGTTTATTTACAGATCGTAATAGATTACGCATGCTGACTTTTTTCATCAAGCAAACAGGTAAGCACATGCAATTATTTTGTTTAAAAAATATTCAAAAATGAAAAAGGAAATACGAAAACCAAAGGGAGAAAAGGAGAGAAGCAGCAGAAAGAAGGAAAATACCAAATCACAAACAAAGAAATAGACTGAGAGCAAGAAGAACAATCAACAAATCCAGGACCCACAAAACAGGAGGAAAATAGGTTGTGTGTGTGTGTGTGTGTGTGTGTTAGGTGGCTATCCAAAGTAATGACTGAAGGTGTACTCTCATACTACACAGATGTTTGGAATGATATTTGATGTTCGTCAGTTCCACTCATCTTAATGAGGTCAAAACCAAAATGTCTACAAATGTACTTTTTGGTTGGTAAATTAGAGGCAAAACATACATTTCATAATCTCTCTCTCTCTCTCTCTCTCTCTCTCTCTCTCTCTCTCTTCTCTCTCTCCACACACACACACACACACACACACACATAAAAAGCAAATAAAATGTAAATAAAAAGCTTCAAAAAAGCAAAATCCACGCCCTCACGATCAACATGCTCATACAAACAACCAAGTCTAAGTACCTAACTTCGTGTGTGTGTGTGTGTGTGTGTGCGTATCTATGTGTTCTTTCAAACTAGGTAATGAGGCTAGGGAGGCACCAAACATGGTTACTTACTATACATGCTAGAATTGAAACATAAATGTATGCGTAGTAAAAAAACATTTTAAAAAATATTAATAAAAAATGTTCTTTGAAAAAAAAATAGTTTGCCGTGTTTAAATCTGTTAATAATATTTCAAAAATGGAAAAGAACATGTTCTATTCCAAATTTTAAACACCTTTCACAGATTAACAGACGGGATTGTGCCCACCTTGCTAGAAAATATTTCCCTACGTTGTCACCTAGTTAATAGCATTACCAAAAAAGCACAGGGAAGTTAATCAACGGCTGTCACCCTATCTACTGATCTTATGTACACACTTTTAAAAAATGCAGACGTTCCACCACCTTCTCTCCTTTACCCCCTTCAAGGAAAAAAAAATTGGTGTGGGGAGTAGGCATATTTTAAAAGGAAATATGTGAAGGGGTTGGGGGTGGGGAGGTATGAAGGGGCAGGAGGGAACAGGGGAGCAAGGGGATGAAGATAATCAACTTTTTGTCCTCCTGTCACTGTTTTTGCCGAGCGACCCCTGACC
Organism: Rapana venosa; assembly: GCA_028751875.1. Lineage (NCBI taxonomy): Eukaryota > Metazoa > Mollusca > Gastropoda > Neogastropoda > Muricidae > Rapana > Rapana venosa. The sequence goes on along the minus strand of CM054137.1, from coordinate 18,387,232 downwards.
CCATTTGTTGCGGACCTGCTATCAGTGCCGCCATCTTGCTGGCAATCGCAGCAGCGGGTCCTTCGCCAACACAAAAGACCGCACAGAAAAGGACATGAAGCGTAGCGTCTCAGGTTGCCGTGTTGTCACAAGATACAACAGACGCTGATAAATCATTCCTCCTTCCTCCCCACCCCCTTCCTGTCTCTCTCTCTCTCATTCTCTCCTTCGTCACGTTAGGCCTAGCGCGTGCGTACCTTTAGCAACGTAGCTCTACTAGGCAGGCCCTAGCCTAGCCTAGCCTAGCCGACCCTTTCCCAAACCAGGCTAGCCTAGAGCGATGCTGGCCAGAGATAGGGTAATTTCCTGGAGCTGGGTGATAGCATCGTTTCTTTCCCTAGCCTAGCTAGGCTAGCATTAATTGTTAACGAGCGATTCGCCTGAGTCTGTCTGTCAGTCTGTCTGTCAGTCTGTCTGCCTGCCTGCTGCAGTGCTCTTGTCGTCACGTCCCTCCCCTTCCACCCTACCTCCCACCCTCTCGTTCTCTGGCTCCACCATCCTGTCACAATGGCTTTTGGGGGGGGGGGGGGGGGGGGGGGGGGGGGAGGAAACTATCAAGGTGATTTACCTGAGCAGCCTACCTGTTCAACGGTTCGTGGGCAGCTGCAAAATTACTAGTTTTTTTGTGTTATGTTTGCACGCGCGCATGTGTGTGTACGATATATTACCATCAATGTTTTAAAGCGTCACGTTCTACACACCAAGATCCTGTTCCAGTCTTGTGACGGCTTTGTATCGACATATGCTAAACGGCGGGAGATTCAATTCGGCAGTAGCCTAATAATAACAGTCTAGTCTCAGGGCTGAAGAGGACCCTGACTCCACCAGACTAGCCTGTGACGTGTGGGAGGGTTTGAACAATGACTTCAGGTGTCATACATCACTGTGTTGTAAGCCCGCTGACTGTGGCCACGTCTTGAAATATTGAGTCGTGAGATTAAAGGGAGGGGGTGAGGGAGACCCTTATCCTTGACTTTTAAAATAGGAGTGTTAGACGTGATTGACTATCACAGCATGAAATCATGAAAAGAAAGGCGAAACATAACAGAAGAGATGATAAATAAAGGCATGGCGATGAAGCGTATGATTAAAACAAGTTAACAGTGTCCTCTGTTAGAAATGAGCTGGCATTTGCTTTGTCAGTGAGATGATATCCCTAGTGTAGAATTCAATGGCTGACTAAGAATGAGTGACTTTGCATATGGCCAGAACTTTCTTTATTGGTATTCCTTTCAACATGAAAAAAATGTCTTCAATCAAAATTTAGATTTTAGTAGAAAGGTCAGTGGACCTGGGTGCTTTCTGACGCCACATAATCTTGATTACAGAACTCTGCGGATCTTAATTAAAGCTCCTCCATGGGGAGCCAGGTGGGTTTCAGTATAAATAGCACTTCCACCTTCTGGAGATTCTTTGCAAGGAGTTCCCTCTTTTCTGTCTCCCTTTTTGTTTCTGCCTTGTTCCTTTTCTTGCTGTAACCCCCTTCTTGTCTGTTGTCTGCCTTCTTGGTCCATTTACCTACCTTTTTACCACAAAGACTTTTAAAAAAACCCAAATCTCACCCACGCCCACGTCGGATGCGAAGGGCCTGTCTTGTCAGGCGCTTAACGGCAGCGCGACGCATTTTCGCTCATAATTATGACAGACAACAATAGTTGCTGTCTGAGTGTTCGACGGCGAAGAAGAACTAAATCTAAGTTACCGAAGAGGGAATAAAAAAACAACAACAAAAAAACATCAACAACCAGGGGAAAAAAAACCAACAGAAAAGAACCGCCCCTCCACCACCCAACAAAATAAAAACAAAAAGAAAATAGTATTTGATGGGATAAAAAAAAAATCGCCCGAAAAAATCAAAAGCAAAACAAAACAAATGCACACACACACACACACCAAAAATGTTGACATTCAAGTACTCCCCAAATTTAAAAAAAAAAATTCCTTACCAAAAAATATAAAATAAATGACTAGATAGATAAACATTCAAGTAAATAGATTAAAAAAAAAAAACCACTACAAGTCAGTGTCGGGCAGGTAACACATCATTTAGTGCTTGAAAAATTCAACTTTATACAACTGTCATTTCTCGACTGAAAATTACACCGAAAAGCAAACAAGCTAAGAACAGAATAGATTTCAAATGTCAATAGAGTAAGACAGAGGAATTAGATCATTATATTATTCTGTTTGCAAGTGAACATTATGCTATACTTACGAACGATGTCGGCTTTTAAGTCTGTCAAAAAGAGAAAATAAGCTTTCGAGACCAGAAGATCGTACTTAAAGCGTTTGTATGACCTAACTCATCATCTCATCTCATCTGCTCCCATAACCCCCTCCAGGGTCATAGGGGCACTGCAGTGATGAACGTTGCACCAGTTGGCTCCATTTGCGGCGATTGTGGCCTGGGTTGTGGAGAAGCTCTTCCCGGTCCATTCAGTGACGTTGTCTGCCCATTTCTTCTTCTTCGGCCTGCCTCGCCTTCTCTTTTCCTGCACTGTTCCCTGCAGTATGGTTCTGGACAGCCCATCTGATGTTGTCACATGTCCATCCCATCTGAGCTTCCTTTTCTTGACTGTGGTCAGCAGGTCTTCGTACTGTTTTACTTGTTTGGGTGATGGTTTGTCGGACTTCTTCGTTGGTAATGTGGTCCGTGTATGAAATGCCAAGGAGTCTTCTGGGGCATCTCATCTCCAAATCCTGGATCTTTCTTTGTAGATCTGCATTCAATGTCCAGGATACGCATGCATACAGATGATTATGTGGAGATGACCAATGCATGCAGTAGCTTGACCTTGGTCCTCAGAGAGATGTTTCGGTCTTTCCAGATGGTCTTGAGCTTCGCCATTGCTGCTACTGTTTGTGCAGCCCTTGCGAGGATTTCGGTCTTTGAACCTTCTTCAGTTATAATAGCTCCAAGGTACTGGAAGTGATATACAACCTCAAGTTCTTTTCCTTACTAGTATCGGTTAAAAACCAATATGTCAATTATTTTGTTTGTTTGTTTTTGTTTTGTTGTTATTGTTTCTTTGTTTGTTTGTTTTTAGTTTGTAACATTATTAAGAAATGTAAATGTGCACTATCATAGTCTTTCATGCGCCCAGCAGGGAGATGGGGGGGGGGGGGGGGGGGGGGGGGGGGGAGGGGGAGCTAGGTTCTTGCAATCTGTAGTTTTAAAAAAACAAACCCTGCATTATATTTATATTGGTATAATACGATTAGAAATTATTGCCTATTCAGATTAATGATAACACATAGAGAGCAGTTCAGGATAAATCTATTACTTGGTTGTGTCACCTATACACAAATATTTTTTTCTTTATTATGACTCTACTTTAAGAAAAAAAAAACACTGGACAACAAATACACAAGCAAACAAAGAAGCAAAGCAAAAGCAAAACAATATTTATGAATAAACGAATATATGACAATATTAATAAAGCAAATGATTGCATAAGTAGATGAACAAATCGTTTTTTACGTTCCCCGATTAGAACGCCGAGGTTGAGATTGGCTCAATACTAAAAAGAAAAGGTAAAGGTGTCCGTAACCTATGTGGTCGTAGGGGAGCGAGGCCTCAGAGACTTGTCTTCTCTAGGGACCAGCATATTGAGAGCGGCGCCCATCTCTCCCTCGCTGCTTTACCTTCCCTGACCCTAAAGAGGGCAGGTACTCATTTACAGCTGGGTGAACTGGGGGACTGTACTGAAGCCAAGGCGCGTAAACGGTCATCCATGCTAGAGTGATAACCACGATGGACGGTGCTTAACTTGGCTGGGGGAAAGCGAGTGTTCCGACCACTGAGCTATCCTGTCCCCTTCAATACTACATGATTATACGACCACTTACCTATTATTAAGGTAGCCGCATTTCAATTTCAGGGGGTGATGTCTAAACAAGACACCAAAGCAAGCAAGCGCGTGTGCGTGCGTGTGCGTGCGTTGTCATCCGTTTCTAATGGCACGCAGTGGCCTACTCTTCCATAATGTGGAAAGGGTTTCAACGTGTACGCAAGATGCTCTGCATGTGTTTATACACGGGACCTCGGTTTACAACATCATGCGAAGAACTTAGAAAATGATATAGTCACAGTATAATGAAATTACATGCTGAAAATTTAATAAAATGCATTCAAAAGGGCTAGAGCCCTGTGCAACGAAAATCTACATTGTAATGACATACAGGCAGTACAACATTCAGAGAAACAAACTGAATATAACTGTAGTTGTCACAGACAATAGTACAAGAGTGTATAAAAATGGCAGGTTGATTCATCTGCCTTCAGTTTCAAATTGTCTGTGGAAAAGTTGGGTTTAAAAAACACAACATTTTGGAGAGTATACTCAAGTGCTTGTTTCAAACAAGTTCTGATCCAAGTTTTTACATAATTGATACACTGTGTATAGCTTCATCTCTGAATTTAATGGATTTTTAGACTGTCATGTATGTGTTTAATATGCAGGTACGATGGGTTAAAAAACAATTTCTGCAATGACATGGCTTCTAACCTTACTCATAAGAATTGTTTATATTAGTTTACTGTGGTTCAGAAAAGTTACATGCCTCCCCTCTCTCTTGTCTGCTGTCTGTCTCGGGCCCTAAGTTTCCGTTGTCCCCTCCTGTATTAATACTGATAACAAATTCTTACCAACGCATTATCCCCTTTCATTAACTCAGTTTTTCTGTTTTATGTGCATTATTCAATTGCTGATTTTATTTGGGTTTTTTTTTAGCTGATAATTTACTAACAGTAAATGTGCAATTTTGATCAGATGTACAGTCAAGGGAGATTGATTTTAGTGTAAATTGTAAGATTATTGTTAAACTGTGTTTTTCATTAGACTTACTTACATTGCTTTTGTGATCAGTTCTCTACCGTAACAAATCAAAGAACACGGTAAGTAAGCTTCATGCTTGATTGAACTTTTAGCCACAGATCTCATATTCTACACAAAACATGTTCATAATTACAGATGTATTTATAATGACCAGGTTCTTTACTTACAAGACAACATTGACGTAAAGCTCGGCTGCGCTGTTACAGGTAAAAGACTCCATACCCTGAAACCTTCAGACGTGGATGTCGGATATACAGGACATACGGGAGTGACACTGGTGGCAGGTCAGATCAGTTCCTGACACCATCCATCACCACGCTGCGCTGGCCTCATTGCTGAAAGGCAACGACTGTGATGCACATGAATTAGTACATTTCATACAGTCATCAGTAACAATAATGGTGTATACAATCCTTAACTTCTAAACACAAATGTTTGCCAAGATTTTTCTTTAAAATAAAAAAAAGTACAGCGATTTTGTCTCAGATAAATGTGTTGTGTTTTAAGTATAAAGAAACAAACAAACGATAGAAAACAAGAAAATAATAGAATAATACAATTTAGAAGAAGAACACACACAACTTACCCATGCTTATAATGCGCTTTGAGCAGTATAAAATTGCTTAATGAAAGGCACAAAAAACACATAGAATGCTGTCGTTTTTATCATCAAACAAAACATAATAAAAACATAAGCAAAACTTGACAAAAAAAACAACAACAAAACAAAACATCTTGAATCTTTCCAATCCGGATAGTCTACACGAGACAAAAAGACTCAGCTAGACAGCAGTTTGCTTGCGTAATCATTCTCAAGGTAATGCAAAACACAGGGAAAACCCCAACCCTCCCCCCCCCCACAAAAAAAGAAGAAAAAAAAAAAAGAAAACCAAAAACAAAATAGAAAAAGCAAACTCGTTTTCATAACTGTACCCTCTGAAGAAAACTCAACTGTTCGTTGAGGGCAGCTGCACACAGGAACTTAAAAGAATGAAATGATTTTAGAAGAACTATTGCAGCTTGAGCCGATACTTTAAGTATAATGAAATGTATCGATGGATTAGAAAAGATAACAAACAAACTTTAGACACCACAACATTACCACCCACTCCCACCCACCAACTTCCCAAAATGTCTGTACCCTTATTGCTATTTTCCTGTTATCTCCTCTTTTCTTTGTATTTTATTTGTTTTTCTTACCCTCGTTATTTAAAAGAAAAAATTCGAGTTGGTCAGGGGGCCTTTGTTACTATTGCTGGGTTTGTTTGGATTTTTTTTTTGCAGGGAGAGAAGGGGTTGGTTGGTGTTTTGGGGGCTTTTTGGTGGGTTTTTTTTTTTTTTTTTTTTTTTTTTTTACATATTAAGAGTTTGGGGTGGAGTTTTTTGGTGCTCTCTCTCTAATTAAGTTATTTATATTGACATTGTTTTATAAACGTACACATTGCAAAGCAAGTGACATTTTTGCATTGATGCTGATTGTACGGGATAAAGCTTTCCAACTATTTGTAATTTCTATCATTGAATTGTATAGGCCCTTAGCAGTTTTTGTTTTAAGGAATGTCTGAAACACTTGGAAGTAAAGATCATCGTCATTTGTCTCTGTTTGTCGGTCTTGTTTGTCTAGCTGTCTGTCTAACTGTCTGCCTAACTGTGTCTGTTTGTCTGTCTTTCTGCCTGTCTGTCTGTGTCTCTTCGAGGACTGGACGCAGAAAAGCGTGTAATGCTTCATCCATTACTCTCAGAAAAAAGAAATACTGTTCGTTCATTCGTTCTTTTCCTTCTGCTGCCCACCCATCTTCTTTCCCCTTTAAATGAATAGCTTCAAAAGTCTCAACACATTAAAAAGCCATGTCAACTCTCCTCTCTCCCCTCACTCTCTCTCTCCTTCTAAAGGGCTGTGGCCTATACGAATAAATGTCTGCTTTCCACTCTGTTTGTCTGTATGTATGTCTGTATCTCTGTCTGTCTGTCTCTCTCTCTCCATCCCTCCCCACTCTCTTCTTCTAAAGGGCTGTGGCTTTTCTGGAAAAAAGTCTGCGTCTCTGTCTGTCTGTTCCTGTCGTGTCTGTCTGTCTCTGTCTGTCTGTCTCTCTCTCTCTCTCTCTCTCTCTCTCTCTTCTCTTCTCTCTCTCTCTCTCCCCTTCTATCTCTCTCTTCCCTTTAACGAGCTTGCTTATGAATAAACGTTTGCATCTGCACGCGTGCGCGCGCCCGCGTGTGTGTAGCATTCTCTCTCTCACTCACTCTCCTCCTTCTCCACCTCTCTCCTCCACCTCACACCCCTCCTCCACCCTCCTCTCCTCCCTCCTCCAACCACCCCCCCCCCCACCCCCTCCTCCCCACCTCCTCCTCCACACCCCTCCATTCCCCTCCTCCCCCCCCCCCCCCCCCACCCACCACACACACACACCAAACTCGTTGCGTGAGGGCAGTCACGGTGTTGGCGGCTGGCGTAACGACCAGAAACTTGCACAGGATCCCGGCCCCCCTACCCAGTTCTCTCATTAACCACCTCCACCTCTAAGCTAACTGTTACCCCGTATAGGCCTAGTAGTGCCTAGTAGGCCTAGTAGTACTCGTCTCACCCCAGTCTCCAGGCTGGCTCCTCTCAGCTGTCTTGATGGAAATTTCGGATGTGCTCGGGAGAGTTAGAACGTCATTGCTCCGTCACGCTTAGTGCCCGTCTGTCTCCGCTAGGCGGCGCTCCAACGATTGCTTCCAGGTCAAGGTTCACTTCCTGTGACGGCCCTGTGTGGTTGTTGTTTTTTTTGTGTTGGTGGTTGGGGTTGGGGTGGGGATGGGGGTGGGGGATGGGGGTTGTATGTGTTTTCCACATTTTGGAGCGTCCTGAGGTTTTTTGTTGATGTTGTTTTGGTTTTTTTTAAGTTGGGGTAATGATTATTTGTTGTAGAAGCGGTTTTGTGTGTTTCTCTCTCTCTCTCTCTCTCTCTCTCTCTCTCTCTCTCTCTCTCTCTCTCTCTCTCTCTCTCTCTCTCTCTCTTTCTCTCTCTGGCTGTCTGTCTGTCTGTCTCTCTCTGTGTATATGTGCTGGGAGAGAGGGGGAGGGGGGGGGGGGGGGGGTTGTATGTGTGCGTGTCTGTCTGTCTGTCTGTGTATGTTGCAATATTTCTCGTCTCTGTCTCTGTAAATCAGTTTTACTTGTTTTTTTCCGTCTGTTCATTCCATGGTCTGTCTGTCTTTGTTAATTGTATTCCTGTTTCTCTCTCTCTCTCTCTCTCTCTCTCTCTCTCTCTCTCTCTCTCTCTCTCTCTCTCTCTCTCACTCTCTACTGTGAGACTGTATAAGTGTTGGGTTATTATTAAGATGTATCCCTACGGGCGGGGACTGGATGTAAAAAAGCACATGAGTGCTTATTCATTATCCTCGAAATAAAAGAATTTGTCATTGTCATTGTCATTGTCTCTCTCTCTCTCTCTCTCTCTCTCTCTCTCTCTCTCTCTCTCTCTCTCTCTCTCTCTCTCTCTCTCTCTCTCTCTCTCTCTCTCTCTCTCCGTGTCTATGTCTTTGTCTGCCTCTGTCTCGGGTACGTGTACATGCATGTAGTGTGTGTGTGTGTGTGTGTGTGTGTGTGTGTGTGTGTGTGTGTGTGTGTGTGTGTGTGTGTGTGTGTGTGTGTGTGCATTCATAATCATAATGTATATTCTTTTCTCCAAAGCGCAATGAAAGAAAGTATCTTTATTAAAATTTACCTGCAAACATGGGCGTCCAAAATATCAAAGTCATTGTTATCCTAAGAAGTAATAGTTTTGATATTATAGTATTTTTATTGGCAATAATTCTTCAGTACCTTAAGGAAAAGGTCACTTACAGGACAAGTCAATTCTCTCTTTAGACCTAAAGAAGAATATTATTAATGTGATCAAGATTTTTTTTTTAAAGAAGAAGAAAAAATGCAGGACCACACTCGCAGTCTGTACGGAAAATAACCAGAGCGCAGATGATTTATAAACCACACTGTACTTGTCCATAAAATGTGTGTGTGCGTGCATGCGTGTGTGTGTGTTATGTGTGTGCGTGCGTGTGCGCTCGCGCACGTGTATGTTTGTGTGTGTGTGTGTGTGTGTGTGTGTATGTATGCTCACGCGTGCATCCACAGATATACGTGTGTGTTTTAGGATAGATAACACATGTATTTCTGCCAACAGACTGACTTCATTACGGAGGCGTTAAAACGCACATCTGTTTTGTAAGGGTGAACCGCACACAGCGATTTGATGACATATTAAAGAGCATGGCTGCAGTGAAGCTTGTTACCAACAGTTCCATCATCATCTTTCCCCCACCAGTGCTTTCCGTGCAGTTGCTGCCAGACCGAATTGCGCTTACTGAAACTAGAGACACTTTATAGGAAACGGTCTCCACTTGCTAAACCGAATTACAGTCTCTGAAACAAGAAGCATTGGATGAGAAGTTTGTCTCCACTTTACTTTTGGGGTGGTAAAGGATATATTCGTATGTAGGAGAAGGAGGCACCGTGGTCGAGTGGTTTAGGCGGTCAACTCGTGATTCAGAGGTCGCGGGTTCGATCCCCGCTCGGATCGGGGTTGTGTCCTTGGGAAAGACACTTTACTCCTATTTTCCTCACTCCACCTAGGTGTACAAGTGGGTACCAGCTCTGCTGGGGAAGTATCTGGCGACAGACTAGCGTCCTGTCACAGGGGTGGTGAAAAACCATCAGTTCGCTTAACGCTACAGAAACCGGGATAAGCTCCGGCTCTATGGGCCTTCTGGCTCGAAAGAACATACTTCGTATGTAGGAAGCAAATAAGTTATAGGTTTTCAACAATGCATATTCAAAAAACGTGGCGACCTTCACCATGGGTTAAAAACGGTCGCATAGGCAAGAATCTCACCTTCGGTGAAGTCTGGGGCTCTATCCAAGACACCCACTAAAAGTGATGCATCAATGAAATATGTTGCCTTACTTCTTTCTTCTTTTCCTTTTTGTTGCTCTTTTCTCTGTGTGCTTCTTGTCTCTGTTCTCCTTGTGTTTCGAAAATTTGCATTTTGAGCGCATGTGTGTGTAAGTAGGAGGGAGGGAGGAGAGAGAGAGAGAGAGAGAGAGAAGGAGAAGAGAGAGAGAGAGAGAGAGAGAGAGAGAGAGAGAGGGAGAGAGAGACAGAGACAGAGACAGAGACAGAGACAGAGAGACACAGAACATTTTTTTTGAACAATTTTTATTTTTCAGAGGGTGATAGATTAAGCATTACATTGCTTTTTTTACATCCAGCCCTCGGAAAAAAGAAGAGATAAATAATAAGGAAAAAATGTGCATAATGACAGAATTGCATAGACAGAGAGATAGAGAGAGAGACAGACAGAGAGATAGAGAGAGACAGAGAGAGAGACAGAGAGCGACAGAGAAAGACAGAGTATTCTCAAAAGATGGAAGGTTTAGATATCAATAAAAATTCTTTTGGATCGATGATACAAATAAGTAAAGTTTCCATAGAGCACTCTGAAATAAATGACATCAAACATCATAAATAAACAGTCTACTTTTAGATCACTCCACCTCCACAAAATACGCGACAAAACCTCGGTATAACAGGCCTCACAAAGTCTGTTCAGAAAACATCAACACCACCGTATGTTTAAAAGCTGCACCACCCACAGTACTGATGCGAAATTAATGGCAAATTATGTGAGAAAGTTTATTGCTGTGTACCAAAAATATCATCAGCATTCCTTTAACCAGAAGAGCTTCTCCTCTCAGCTGTCAGATTGTATTGCACTCACGGAAACGGGAGACACTCAGAGGGAAATGTTAGGTGTTGCTGTTTAAGAGATATAAAAATAAATCTTGAATGTCAGAAAAACAAAGTGTGTGTGTGTGTGTGAGAGTGAGTGTCTGTGTATATGTGTGTGTGCATGCATGTGTTCTCACACACACCTGTGTTAGTGAGTGAGTGAGTGAGTGAATGTATGTGTGTGATCAGCCTCATCACAACATATGGTTTAACATTCATATAACACACCACAAAATGTCTATTAAAAAAACATCAACATCACCTTATGTTTAAAAGCTATACCGCCCATCATAGTTATGTGATATTAATGACAAAAGTTTGTGAGAAAGTTTATTGTTGTGTACCAAAAATGTCATCACCCTCCCTTACCGTGAAAGCATTTCCTATCAGCTGACAGATTGTATTGCACTCACAGAAACAGGATACACTGGCACAGAAATTGACTGTGCTGCTTTCAAGAGGTTTCAAACCAATGCACTTCAGGAAAAAAAATCTACAAAATTTGAAAGTGAGTTTGTGTGTGTGAGTGTGTGTGTGTGAGTGTGTGTGTGTGGTGTGTGTGTGTGTGTGTGTGTGTGTGTGTAGGAGTGTATGTGTGCGTGTACGTGTGTGTATGTGTGTATGTGTGAGTGCGTGTGTGTGTATAAATGTGTGTGAGGTCAGGCTCATCACAAGATGTGGCAATACTTCCACATAACACACTACAGAATATCTTTTGAGAAAACGTCTGTTTTACCTTATGTTTATAAGCAATACCACACACTGTACTGATGCGATATAAATGACAAAGTTTGTGAGAAAGTTTATTGCTGTGTACCAAAAATATCATCAGCATTCCTTTAACCAGAAGAGCTTCTCCTCTCAGCTGTCAGATTGTATTGCACTCACAGAAACGGGAGACACTCAGAGGGAAATTTTATGTGTGGCTGTTTAAGAGATTTGAAGGCACTGCACTTCGGGAAAAAAAACCACAATATTTAAAAGCCTCTGTATGTGTGAATGCGCACGCACGCCTGCATGTGTGTATGTATCTGCAGGCATGTGTGTGTGCAAGCATGTGTGTGAGTGTTTGTGTGTGTGTGTTTTCACTCACTTCACAACATAAGGCAACACCTTCAAATAACACGCCACACAAAGTCTATTCAGAAAACATCAACATCACCTTATGTTTAAAAGCTATACCGCCCAGCGTACTGATGTGATATTAATGACAAAGTTTGTGAGAAAGTTTATTGTTGTGTACCAAAAGTGTCATTCACCCTCCTTTACCGTGAAGAGCATTTCCTATCAGCTGACAGATTGTATTGCACTCACAGAAACAGAAGACACCTGGCACAGAAATTTACTGTGCTGCTTTTCAAGAGGTTTCAAACCAATGCACTTCAGAAAAAAATCTACAAAATTTGAAAGTGAGTGTGAGTGAGTGTGTGTGTGTGTGTGTGTGTGTGTGTGTGTGTGTGTGTGTGTGTGTGTGTGTGTGTGTGTGAGTGTGTGAGTGTGTGTGTGAGATAGGCGTGCGTGTGTGTATGTATGTGTATGAGGTCAGGCTCATCACAAGATGTGGCAAAACATAACACACTACAGAATGTCTATTCAGAAAACATCAGCATCACCTTATGTTTAAAAGCTATAGCACCCACTGTACTAATGCGATTTTAATGACAAAGTGTGTGAGAAAGTTTATTGCTGTGTACCAAAAATATCATCAGCATTCCTTTAACCAGAAGAGCTTCTCCTCTCAGCTGTCAGATTGTATTGCACTCACAGAAACGGGAAATACTCAGAGGAAATTTTTGTGTGGCTGTTTAAGAGGTATGGAAAACTTGACTGTCAGAAAAAGCAAAGTGTGTGTATGTGTGTGCGCGCGCGCACATGTGTGTATGTGTATGTGTGTCTTTTTAACCTCTTCACACACTGTACCCAAAACCTCACCCCAAAATACGATAAAATGTCTATTCAGAAAATATCAACATTCCCTTGTGTTTAAAAGCTATACCACCCATCAAGTGATGTGATATTAATGACACAATTTGTGAGAAAGTTTATTGCTGTGCACCAAAAAATATCATCACCCTCCCTAATCCTGAAGAGCTTTTCCTATCAGCTGTCAGATTGTATTGCACTCAAAGAAACAGGAGACACTCAGAAAATTTTATGTGCTGCTGTTTAAGAGGTTTGACAGCATCGCACCTCAAAAAGAAATAAAATGAAAAGGTGCGGGTGTGTTTTCATCTTCATGGCTTTGTGTAAAAAGAACTTTGACATAACACACCATACAAAGTCTATCATAAAAACATCAGCATCACCTTATGTTTAAAAGCTATACCACCCACTGTACTGATGCAATATTAATGACAAAGTTTATGAGAAAGCTTTTGCTGTGTACCAAAAGTATCATCAGTGTTTCTTTAAACAGAAAAGCTTTTCCTCCCAGCTGTCAGATTGCATTGCACTCAAATAAACGGGAGATACTCCAGGAAAGCTTTATGTGTGGCTGCTTAAGAGATATTAAAAAAAGCTTGAATGTCAGAAAAGAGAGAGAGAGAGAAAGAGAGAGAGAGAGAGAGAGAGAGAGAAGAGAGAGAGAGAGAGAGAGAGAGAGAGTGTTGTGTGTTTGTGGGTATGTGTGTGTGTTTACAACCTCTTCAGACAATGTACCTAAACCCTCACAAAAACGCAATAAAATGTCTATTCAGAAAACATCAGCATCACCTTATGTTTCAAAGCTGTACCACCCATCATAGTGAAGTGATATTAATGACACAATTTGTGAAAACGTTTTATTGCTGTGTACCAAAAATATCAACACCCTCCCACTATTGTGAAGAGATTTTCATCTCTGCTGTCAGACTGTGTTGAACTCACAGAAACGGGAGACGGTGGGAAATGTTATCTGCAGCTGTTTAAGAGGTTTTATAGCATCCCACCTCAAAGAAATAAAATCAAAAGGTGTGTGTGTGTGTGTTTGTGTATGTGTATGTGCGCACTCACGCGCGCGTGTGTGCGTGTGCTTGTGTGTGTGTGTTTGCCTGTGCATGTGTGTGCGTGAATGTGTCTGTATGTGTGTGTGCACATGCAAACGTGTGTATATATATAATTATATAATATATATATAATAAATAATATATATATTGATATATATATATATAGTTAGTGTGTGTGTGTGTGTGTGTGTGTGTGTGTGTGTGGTGTGTGTGTTTGTGTGTGTGTGTCTGTTTGTATATGTATGGATGTGTTTAGTGTTCATCTTCATCATTTTATATGACAAAACTTTGACATAACACACCATACAAAGTATATGATAAAAAAAAAGCATCAACACCACCTTAGGTTTAAAAGCTGCACCACCCATCATACTGATGTGATATTAATGACAAAGTTTGTGAGAAAGTTTACTGCTGTGTACCAAAACTATCATCAGTATTCCTTTAACCAGAAAAGCTTTTCATCTCAGCTGTCAGATTGTATTGCACTCACAGAATCAGGAGACACTCAGAAGGAATTTTATGTGTGGTTGTTTTAGAGATTGGAAGGCACTGCACTTCGAATAAAAACACACAAAATTTGAAAGTGTGGGTGTGTGTTAGTGTGTTTGCGTGTTAGTGTTTGAGTGTGTGTGTGTGTGTCTATTCACGTGCATGTGTGTATGTATGTGAGTGCTCCGCATCATCACAATATGTGGCAAAGATTCCACATAACACGCCACAAAATGTCTATTCATAAAACATCAGCATCACCTTATGTTTAGAAGGCGTACTATCCATGAAAGTAATACAACATTAATGATGCAGTTTGTGAGAAGCTTTACTGCTCTGTGCTAGATATATCATCAGCATCCCTTTACCTGAAGAGTTTTTCATTTCACTTGTAAAATTTTATAGGAAATTGTATGCACCATTGTTCAAGAAATTTCATAGCATTGTACCTCAGAAAGAAGCAAAGCTAAATTGTATTTGGGCATATGTGTGTGTTTGCGTTCGCGCGCGCGTGCGTACACACACACACACACACACACTCACTCACTTAAATGGCAATAAAATATTCTGAATCTGAATCTGAATCTGAATCTTAATCTGAAACTAAATCTGAATCTCACATTCATGTGTCTATGTATGTGTGAGTTCAGCCTCATTATAATATGTGGCAAAGTTTCCACATAACTTGCCACAAAATGTCTATTCAGAAGACATTAGCATCACCTTATGTTTAGAAAGCGTACCACCCATGAAACTAATCTTGTAGGTCAGGTTAGAGGTCTCCTCTGCTACTGGCAACCATGTAAGCCAGTACTACCTGTGTCAGGTGGGTAGATGGAGCTCATCAGTCTGGGAAGACACGTCATCTAGGAGGAGAAAACTTTCAAACCGCTGCTGCCTTGCGGCCATACCTACTCATAGGAAAGGCTTCTGGAGTCAACCCTGAGGAAAAATCCAGAGTGGAGTCCCCCAAGGCAGTCTGAGGCTGTATGCAGCAATGTTCTGGCAACTCCTGCAATGGCACTGGAACCGTGCCTATTGGCGATTGCCTTTTCAATAGACCATTCCAGCAATGTGGGAGGGGGGGGGGGGGGGGGGGGTGTTGCTGCACGTGTAACAGCTTGCCCTCCATACTGACTTACCCAGGCTTTGCGCTCTGGAGAGGTCACTCCCACCTAGTATGCAATGCCATAGTCTTCCAGACTGACGGCTGCCAATCCAGTATGTGTGTGTTCAGCCTCATTATGATATGTGGCAAAGATTCCAACATAACACGCCACAAAATGTCTATTCAGAAAACATTAGCATCGCCTTATGTTTAGAAGGCGTACCCCCCCTGACACTAATGTGACATTAATGATGCTGTGTGTGAGAAGCTTTACTGCTGGGTACTAGAAACATCATCAGCATCCCTTTACCAGAAGAGTTTTTTTTTTTAATCTGTTTTCCGGATTGCATTGTACTCACAGAAATAGGAGACTCTCAGAGAGAAATGTTATGTGCTGCTGTTAAAGACAAATAAAAATATTGCATGTCAGAAACACAAAGTTAATGTGTGTGTGTTCATCTTCTCATCATTTTGTGTGACAAAACTTCGACATAACACGCCATACAAAGTCTACTATAAAAAAGCATCAACAACACCTTATGTTTAAACACTGTACCACCCACCGTACTGATGCGATATTAATGACAGACTTTGTGGGAAAGTTTATTGCTGTGTACCAAAAATATCATCAGCATTCCTTTAACCAGAAGAGCTTCTCCTCTCAGCTGTCAGATTGTATTGCACTCACAGAAACGGGAGACACTCAGAGGGAAATTTTATGTGTGGCTGTTTGAGAGGTATGGTAGCACTGCACCTCAGAAAAACAAAGTTAAAAGGTGTGTGTGTCTGTTTGTGTGTGTATGTGTGCCTGCCTGCCTGCCTGCCTGCGTGTGCATGTGCGTGTGTGGTCTACAAATAAATGTCTGAAACATATGTTGTTTATGATGCAGAACGAATTGGTGTTCTGCAGAAACAGACTAGTTTCGGCTGAACAACAAAGGCAAACAAGTTTCGTAATGCGTGTTTAAACTGATATTCTTGTTTCGTTATTTTTCTTACTTTCATCAACGTCGAAAGGTTTTTGGTTTTATGTCTTTGCTGTGTTGTTTCTGAATACTTGCTTGTGTCTGCATTGAGCATTGTCTTTGGCTTTAAAAAAAATAGTTAAAGCTAATATAGTTTGAATCATCGCTTGTCAATGTTTTCAAAATATGGTAGTATTGTCATTGATGTGGTGTCCTTGTGACTACGGTTTTATGTAGTTCATGCCGTTGTTGCTATTTATTACTGATAATCAGTTATTGATGTAGCTGTAGCCACAATTATATAACGGAGCTCGTTTTGTGATGGAGACACTGAGATATCGAGGAAAATACAGTGAAAAGAAAAAAGGACTAAGTTATAAACTATTTTTTTTCTTTTTCTTTGATTTCAACTATGGCCTCAGGCCAAAAGCTGTGTCAGCTATTGATGTCAGCCAATTGCCAAGGCCTACACCAAACTGTTGTTATGTTGTTAAATGTTGTGTTGAGATTGCATTCAGTCGTGACAAGCTCTTAACATAACAACCTGCACTCTCCTTTGTGAAAGGAGAAAAAAAAACTTCTGAAGTCAGAGTATGGCTGCCCATGTTGCGAGGTGCTTGAAAAGAGTCATACACGCAAGCTTCTCATCCGGCGTACTTCCTATCTCACAGAGATTTCCAGGTGGGATGAGTGAGTCAGAGTGCATGTTCTGGGTGACCCCCAGGGTGTAATGCTGGGGAACGCACAATAACAACAACAATCTATATTGTTGGACTGCAATGACGACGATGATAATGCTGACAATAATATGGTGGTGGTGGTGGTGGTGGTGGGGTGGTGGTGGTGGTGTGGGGTGGTTGGTGGTGGTGGTGGTGGTAATGGTGAGGGGGGGGGGGGGAGGATGAGACGACGACGATGACTTGAACGAGGAACAGGTAATGTGGAGAAAAGAAAAGAGTAGGAGAGAATGACTGAAAAGAGGAAAACTATAGTGATGATGATGATGATGATGATGATGATGATGATGATGATGATGATGATGATGATGATGATGATGACGACGACGACGACAACGACGACGACGATGATGATGATGACGACGACGACGACGATGACGACGATGGCAATGACGACGACGACGATGATGACGATTACGACGACGACGATGATGACGATGATGATGTCGACGACAATGACGACGACGATGATGATGACGACGACGACGACGATGATGACGATGATGATCATGTCGACAATTATGACGACGACGATGAGAGTAGTGTCATTTTCATGATGATGACGATGATCAGCGGCAATGCTAGTGATGTTTTTTTGTTGTTGTTTTTTAATGTGGAAAGTTAGGCAGGCTGTGGAGGCAGAGACACTGACCGTTGAACCACAAAGACCAGCAGCAACAGTTGACAGGGTGATGCTGATGAGGAAGATGGTTCAACATAATAATAATTATCACTGAAAATGCCCACTTCTTCAACAGAAAAAAAATATATAAAAAAATAAAATAAAATGAGTTTAAAGGTGGCCTCGTTTGTTTGTCTCTGTCCCGTAGTCTCTGTTTTTCTTCTCCCATCATCGCACAGACACACAGATACAGGCACACACGCACACACACACACACCACAACACACACACACACACACACACACACACACACAACACGCACACACACACACACACAAGCGCGCGCACACACATACATTTTTGAAAATGTATAATTCACTCTCTTACCCCTTCTCTCTCCCTTCTCCCTTCTCTCTGTCTCTGCCTGTCTGTTTGTCTCACACACAAAAACACACAACACACACACACACACACACACACACAAACACACACACACACACCACCTCACCCCCCCCCCCCATCCCACACACAAACACACACAGAGTGCTTTTAAATCTTTCTCTCCTCCCCCTCACTCTCGTACCCCTCTGTCTGTCTGTCTGTCTGTCTGTCTGTCTGTCTCTCTCTCTCTCTCTCTCTCTCTCTCTCTCTCTCTCTCCTCTCCTCTCTCTCTCTCTCTCTCTCCTCTCTCTCTCTCTCTCTCTCCTCCCCACCCTTCTCTCTCTCTTCTCTTCTCTTCTCTTCTCTCTCTTTGTGAACCCTTCCATTAAAGCTAGGAGATTGCAGTCCCACAAAAACGCATGAGCTTAAAATGTTTTTACCAGCGTGGTGAAACCCAATAGTTTCCCCGTAATATTAGGTACTTTCCCACGTTTTCACCTTACCTCAAGTGCTCACGCAAAAGTAAAAGAAAGCATACTGTGTTTTTTTTTATTTAAAAAATAAATTCCTATTTGGTTCGTCTAGGAAGGTGTCTTTTTAATCGTTTATTTTCATTTTGTTGTTTATCTGTTTTTCTTTTTCTTCATCCTTTTCTCATTTCAGTCTGTTCTTTCTATTTTTTGTGTGATTTTAATTGCCTTTTGCTTTTGTCTTAAAGGTATAATGTAAAAGTGTTTTCATAACCTATGAGGTCGTTGGGGAGCGAGGCGTCAGAGACCTCAGCTTCTCCAGGGGCCAGCATATTGAGGGCGGTGCCCATCTCCTCTCCCTCGCTGCTTTACCTTCCCTGACCCTGAAAAGGACAGGTACCCCTTTACAGATGGGGGAACTGGGGGACTGTACTGAAGCCGAGGCACGCTAACGATCACTTATCCACTTGGTAACCGCGGTCATTGCTGCTTAACCTTAGCTTGAGAAAAGCGAGTGCTCTGACCACTGAGCTATCCCGTACCCCAAGCTGCTTTTGCCTTAGGGGATGATAACAAGTATCATACATACAATAAAGATGGAATGATTTGAAAAGGATGAGATTAGGAGTTTGGGGAAAGGGAAAAACGGTAAAATTCATGTGTGTGTGTGTGTGTGTGTCTTGTGTGTGTGTGTCTGTGTGTGTGTGTGTTTGTGTGTGTGTGTGTGTGTGTGTGTGTGTGTGTGTGTGTGTGTGTGTGTGTGTGTGTATGTGTGTGTGTGTGTGTGTGTGTGTGTGTGTGTGTGTGTGCTCTTGATATACAGCTATTATGGTGTCTCTGATTTTATGGCATGTAACTTCGGTAACTATTTACTGTGTTTGCTTGCGAACAGACTGAAGCAAGAAAGCAAAAAACAAATAGAAACAGAGAAAAACAAAAACAACCAAAATCAAAATTCAAACTAAACAAGCAGGGGAGGAAAAGTACACCATCTGCATATCCAAACAAGCCAAAATAAAAACAAAGCAATAACAACAACAAAAGAAAAACACACACAAAAACAATAAACCCGGACATGAAACAAAGCAAAACAGAAAAACATCAGCAAAAACGAAAGAAGCCAACCAAAACCACCCTGAAGTATGAATAAAAGAACAGAATCAGGCCTAGCCCTACTCCCAGAAGTACACCTTTAGACCAAAGTCAAACCTGAGCAGCCGGCGTGGGTGGCAGAGAGAGAGAGAGAAGGAACGTGTTGGAGGCCTCTTTGAAGTCAAACAGCAGAGGCAGACAGAACACTTAGGAACTTGTTCAACACTGCCATGTTCCCGGCTAAAGAGGAACGGAAAGTTGAGAGGAGGACGTACCCTCAATCCTTTTGAAGTCGGGCTAAAGGTAGCTTCTTGTTGTTGTTCTTCTTGTTCTTGTTGTTGTTGTTCTTGTTGTTGTTGTTGCTATTGTTGTTGTTGCTGTTCTTCTTCATCTTCTTCTTCTTCTTGTTCTTCTTCTTGTTCTTGTTGTTGTTCTTTTTCTCCTCCTCCTTCCTCCTCCTCCTCCTCCTCCTTCTCCTCTTCCTTCTTCTTCTTGTTCTTCTTCTTGTTCTTCTTCTTGTTCTTCTTCTTCTTCTTCTTCTTCTTCTCCTCCTCCTCCTCCTCCTCCTCCTCCTCCTCCTCCTCTTTATTCTTCTTCCTCTCCTCCTCCTCCTCCTCTCCTCCTCCTCTCCTCCTCCTCCTCCTTCTTCTTCTCCTCCTCCTTCTCCTCATCCTTCTTCTTTCTTTCTTTCTTTCTTTCTTTATTTCTTTCTACTTCGAACTCTCAGACCCGCAATTATTGTCTGTCATATACACGAAAATGCGTTGCGCTGCTTTTAAGCGCCTGACAAGTCAGGCCCAGCGCATACGACTTCGGTGTGGGAGAGAATTGTTCTATCTGTTAAGCCTTTCTGGGGAATAAAAAGGCAGGAGGTGGATGAAGAAGATAGAAAATAAACACAAAGGAGGTGCGACACGAAGAAAAGGAAAACAAGCAGAAACAAAGAGAGGGATAGAAAAGAGGCATATCGAAGCGCAGAAGTTCCAGAAGGTGGGCTAAAGGTAACGACATTAGTGATACAATATGATGGGTTTTTTTTTTTCCATCTAAGGGGGTGGATGGGGGAGTTAAGCTCTGCAATGGGTAAACATTGTAGAGTTCATGTATGCAAGACTTTTCAGTGCAGTGGAATTTCCCTTTGATATAATATGGATGGATGACGACACCGTTTACCAGACTTCAGGAGGATTGAACATATCCCAGAAGGGGGTAGTTAGCTTGCTGGGGGTAGTGTAAGTATTTTATTTTTATTTATTCTTGTATATCGAGGATAATAGAATAAGCACTTATGTGCTTTTTTCACATCTAGTCCCTGAGTGCATGCGGTTTTTGTAAATTCTGTCATCCGTCACCACCGGCACACAATGGCCTACTCTTACGAAAAGCGGAATAGGACTTAACGTGAGCGCAAGATGTTTCTGCGGGCGTTCGCACGCAGGACCTAGGTTTAAAGTCTCATCCGAAGGACTTTTGGGGAGAGTGGAGTCTGCACTGATGTTAACTCCAGGGGAAAATATCCCCTTGAACGGGAATCGAGCCCGGGTCGTTAGATTGCGAGTGCAATGTTCTAGCCACTAGGCACGGAGAACAACCAAAATAATAATAAAATAAAAAAAATAACTGCGGAAAACCCCGCTGGGACTCTAACATAATCAAAGTGCTTATTCCATTATCCTCAAAATAAAAGAATGAAAAATAAAATGAAATTTAAAAAGAAAAGAAAAGAAGTTAATCAAGAAGAGAAGAAGGCAAGGGGTGACACAGACATGCTTCGACAATGTGAATGATTTTTTATGGTTGAGAATGATCGATTTAAAAGAGTTTAGGGAATATGAAGGAGTAGAAGGATTGTCTGACTTGTTGACTGACTGCGAAACTGATTGATGGATTGTTAAATTGATTGTTTTACTCATGGCTTGATCGAAAGAAGGATTCACACACACAATATACACACAGACTCACACAGACAGACACACACAGACATACACACACACACAAATGAACGCGTGCGCGCACGGACACGTACACAAAATCAATCAATCAAAGAATCAAATTCTTTTATTTCGAGGATATAAAATTATAATGAATAAACACTCACATACTATATTACATCTAGTCCATACACAGACAGACAGACATACGGACGGACTGGCACACACACACTCACTCACATACACAAACACACACACACACACACTCACACACACACTCACACACACACACATTCACACACACACACTCACACACACACTCACACACACACACATTCACACACACACACACTCACACACACACTCACACACACACACTCACACACACACACACACACACACACACACACACACACACTCACACACACACACACTCACACTCACACACACTCACACACACACACACACACACACACACCACTCACACTCACACACACACACACACACACGCACACACACTCACACACACTCACACACACACACTCACACACACTCACACACACTCACACACACACACTCACACACACACTCACACACACACACACACTCACACTCACACACTCACACACACAACCACACTCACACACATCACACACACACACACACACACACACACACACTGAAAAATCGAGAGACAGGAACAGACCAGCAACCAAAGGTCTTGCAACCATTGACGTTTACGGCGCCTAGTTTCCAAAGCGCCACCGGGGACACCAAACGAATCGACAGTCTTCCTTGTTGTGATAGACACACACACATACACACACACACACAACACAACACACACACACACACACGCACACACACACACACACGCATGCACACATACACACACACACACGCACACACACACACATCCCACACACACACACACACATACATCTCCCCCCCCCCCCCCTACCCCACACACACACGCATGCACACACATCCCCCAACACACACACACGCACACACACACACATCCTCCCTCTCCACACAGACACACCACACACACACATGCAGCACACACACACACCGCGCGCGCGCGCGCACACACACACACACACACACACACAAACACACACGTCCCCGACACACACACACACACACACACACACACACACACACACACACACACGTCTCCCCCCTTTCCCTCCCACATATCTCCCCCCCCCCTCCACACACACGCGCACGCACACACTGACTGCCTCCCCCCCCCCCACACACACACGTCTCTCCCCCCCCCACCACACAACACGCACCACACACACACACGTCTCCCACCCCCACCACACACAGACACAACACACGACACACACACAGACTCCCCACGCACAACTCCACCCACCGTCTCCTCCCCCCCTCCCCCCCCCCCACACACACAACGCACATGTCCCGCCCCCCCCCCCCCCCCCTCCCTCAACACACACACACACACAGATCTCCGTCACGCCTATTCTTTCACACAGGGATTATTCATGGGTGTGTTTTACCACGCGCAAGTTTCTCTCTCTCTCTCTGTCTCTCTTTCTCTGTCTCTCTATCCCCCCCCCCCTCCCACCCGACGACTGTCTCCTCCCCTCTCTCTCCTCCCTCTTTCTCCTCTCCCCTCCTCTCTCTCTTTCTCTCTGTGTGCCCCAAAGATACAACAACGCGCCTCCACCCCACCCTTCTAACCCTACTCCCCACCCAACCCCAACCCCACCCACCCCCCTCTTCGATCCTCGTTCTATCTTCCACCCACCCCATCCCACCCCTACCTACCCCTCTGCCCCCTTAATGCGCAAAGCAGCTAATGATTCTCAGTCCCGATACCCTACCTCTCAGAGTAAACGTTGCAGCCAAAATGATAAACAAGCAAACCTGCCCCTATGGATCTCCTCTTTCACTCCTACCCCCCCCCCCCCCCCCCCCCACCCCTCTCTCCTTTGTCTCTCTCTCTGTCTCAGTCTGTCTGTCTGTCTGTGTGTCTCTGTCTCTCTATGTCTCTGTCTCTCTCTGTTTCTCTCTGTCTCTGCTCTCTGTCTCTCTTCTCTCCTATCTCTCTCCCTATCTCTCTCTCTCCTTTCTTTCCTCTCTTCTCTCTCTCTCTCTCTCTCTCTCTATCTCTCTCTTTCTCCTATCTCTCTCTGTCTCTCTCTAGGTCCTCCTCTCTTCTCATCTCTCTCATCTCTCTCCTCTCTCATCTCCTCTCTCTCTCTCTCCTCTCCTCTCTCTCTCTTCAAACCCACCTCGGAAGATCCCTCGCCCTCCTCTACTTCCTTCTCCTTCCTCTACCCCTCAACGCACACACGCACACGCGCGTGCGTGCACGGCGCACACACACTCACGCGGACACACAATAAATCACAAACATAGACAGTCCACACACACACACTTCCCCCACCCCCCACCATCTACCCCCTCACACACATATCCACCCTCTCCACCACCCCCACCCCTTTCCATACACACATACATACACACACATCCTTCCACCTACTCACCCCCAAAACACACACACACACACATACACACACATCCCTCCACCTACCCACCCCCCAAAACACACACACACACACATGCCCCCCATCCACCACCTCCACCCTCTACTCCCCCACCCCAACACACACACACCACACACACACACACACACACACACACACAACACACACACACACACACACACACATCACACACCACACATAAAGACATGGACAGCGCTTATTAGGACCTAAAAGGAAGAGTCCAATTTCATGGCAGTTGACTAGGGTAATTAGCGCACGGTGTTAAATCCGTAAGGTAAATGTTCGATAGAACAGCTATGACGCGGTTGACAGCTAGGAAGAAGGTCTCCAACGGTGGTCAGCTGTCTAAAATAAAAGGGGGGAAAAAAGGGGGGAGAGGAGGGGGAGAGGGGAGGGGGGGGAGAGGGGGGGTTGAAAAATCAACACAGCTCATCGAAATCTGATCGCACCTGGGATGACGTGAACAAACGGGGGAAGCTTTGCCTCTAACTCTGGACACTGGATCTGCAATGGCATATTTGCTGGCATTGGGGAAGGAGGGAGGAGAGAGAGAGAGAGGGGAGGGAGAGAGGGGTAGAGGGAGAGAGGGGGGGGAGGGAGAGAGAAGGAGGGGGGGAGAGAGAGGGGGGGAGGAAGAGAGAGGGGGGGAGAGAGAGGGAGAGAGAGAGGGGGGGAAGAAGAAAGAGAGAGAGAGGGAGAGAGAGAGAGGGGGAAGAGAGAGGGGGAAAGAGGAGAGGAGAGAGGGGGAGAGAGAGGAGAGAGAAGGGAGGGAGAGAGAGAAGAGAGGGGGGAGAGAGAAGAGGAGAAGAGAGGGAGAAGGGGAGAGGAGAGAGAGGGAGAGAAGAGAGAGGGAGGGGAGAGGAGGGGAGAAAGAGAGGAGAGGGAGAGGGAGGAGAGGAGATGAGAGTGAGAGTTGGTGTGACGCGCAAAGGAGTAGGAGGAGGGAGGGGAGGGTGGGGGGAGGGGATGGGCGACTTTGATTAGAGTTTGCTGACTGACTAGTATCGACATGCTTCTGTGTCTTTTTTCTTAAAGGTTTTTTTAGTGTTGAGGTGTGAGGGTGAGGGTGGTGGTGGTGGGGGTGGGTGGTTGTTTGGTTGCGTGAGTGAATGAGTGAGTGAAAATGTGTGGTGTGTTCTGATTTTGTGTTTGTTTTGTTTTGTTTTTGTTTTGTTTGTGTGATGTGTGCGTGTGTGCGCGCGCGTGTGTATGTGTGTGTGCATGTGAGAGAGAGAGACAGACAGTCAGAGACAGAGAAAGACGGAGACAGAATGGAGAGACAGACAGACATATAGGCAGATCCATGTTTTTATCATCATCATTATTATTATTATTATTATTATTATTATTATTATTATTAACTCCTCCTTTTCCTCAGGTTGCATTACATAACACAAGTCAACAAACAATGACAACAGCTCATCAGAAAATAAGCACTATCAACAGTAGAACGGCAACAACAACAACAACAACCATTACAAGCATACGAACACTAACATCTATAAGAATCACAGTTATGATAACATTATGAGCCACAACCACAAAAAGCCACAAAATAGAGACAAGACAATACTGCTTTCATTATGTATCAAACAATTTTTTTCTTCAACTGGCCCACAAGACATGCTAAAGACTAATATCATTATGCTAAGCATCAGTCATTATTATCACATTATGCATGAAAATAAACAAGACATGCGGATAATCATAATAATGATAAACGCGCCATTTAAATTACCATTAAAAATCTAACGGGAACAAATTGCACACATTTCAATAGAAATAGGGAAAAGGAAGAAAATGATGAACATGCAATGCAGGTTTTTCATATTAGCATAAAATATAGAAACTCCCACTAAAAATTATTATTTTAGGATTATAATGTGTGGAAAAACAGAAAAAGAAAAAAAGAGAAGGAAAATAACCCAACATTAAGATTTTTAAAAAAATAAAGAAAGAAATAAACACATCATCTACACATGTAAGTAAGTAAATGAATTTCTGCATAGATAGATAAATGAATGAATCAATAAATAAATTAAGGAATACATAAATAGATAGATAGATAATAAATAAATAAAACCATCAATCAAACAAAATTAAATGATACCTTTAAAACCGAAACATTTCATTCACAAACATTGCCAGTCTCAGAAGCAAAAAAAATCGGCATTTCATACTGTTGTCATTTAATTCGCACACAGTCCAAATCATGTCTCAAAGACAACTCATGGAAGACCCTCTGAGAGGGAACAGACTCAAGACATGCGCCAACCAATGACTGCACGAGGCAGCTTGAGTATCGGTATTACCCGATACCCCATTGAAACCGATTTCAGTTTACCGCTTTGGGCTTCCTCTCCACTCTCAGTCCTCGTGCGCACGTGAGGCCTCCACGTCTTTTCACTGCTTGCTTGGGGGGCTAAGTGTCCCTCCAGTGTTGGAGACCTTGCAAGCTGAGACGCCTCTCTGCATTGAGACGGTAATAGGACCATGGATCTGTTCAGCCTCTGCCCTGCTAAAATCGTAATTCACTCATTAATTTTTAGAATGAGGACTAGGAATTTAATCAGGGTTTGGCATAGGAAGCACGAGGACAAGAGACAAGGAGAGAGAGAGAGGAGAGGAGAGAGAGAGGGGGGGGGGAGGGGGGGGGGGGAGGTGGGGGGGTGGGGGGAGGGGGGGGATTTGGAGGAATCAAGGAGATTGATTTCTTTTTGTTTGAGAATGAGATTCGACACCCACCCAATCTTGAATGATTTGAACTTGGTGATGACCTTCTTGAAACCAGAATAACTTCGTTCATTATTGAGAATTGCCTAGATCCTAATTTTGGTAGAGTAAAATTGTTGGTATATGTGCTTTCACTTGTGAACAAGTATAATGTGTTGTTGTTGTTGGTGGTGGTGGTGGTGGTGGAAGTGGTGTAGGCGCAGCGCGGCAGCGGCGGTGGTAGTGGTGGTGTGGTTGTGTGTGTGTGTGTTGTGTGTGTGTGTGTGTGTGTGTGTGTGTGTGTGTGTGTGTGTGTGTGTGTGTGTGTGTGTGTGTGCTCACAAGAAAAAGAGACACACTGACGGACAGACAGGCAGAAACAGAGATGGAGAAAGACTCTTAGTGAGAGATAGAGACAGAAGATGGGAGAAATAAAGACAAACAGTCACATAATCAGACAGACGTAATACAGCATAAAGATAGAAACAGCAAACTCTGCAACCAATCCAAGCAGCCTCTAGTGAACTGACGAAAGTGTTCATTCTTATAGCTTCACTCTGACAAGAACATACCCCCTACACACACATTTCAGACACAGACCCTGACTTGCTGTCATGTCCACTGAACTCAAAGGACAGATGCTGTGTACAGACAAGCTAGGAAGATACTTTTGAGGTCTGGCAAAAATCCTACATCCCTCCTCCATGCCTCTCCAGTTTACTCTTCCAGTGTGAGCTACAGACGTTGGATAGGCACGTGTGATAGGGGTTTGAGAGCAGACGAGGCACAAGGTCCCTATCATCCTGTACAACACAGTCTTAATCCTCCTCTTGGCCCAGATATCTGTATCCAATGGTCGTGTGGCATATGAATCACTGTGTCCTTTCTGTGTCTGTCTGGTAAGTTAGATGTTTGATCATTCTTCTGACGCTTCCGCGTTTGCCACATGCATTGCAACCAAGTCCTTTTGAAGGAAAGGGAGTAGAGGTTTTTCAGGATTGTTTGGGCAATACTATTATTTTGCTATCCACCAATTAAATGTAGTGGTTTACATTTTAAATCAGATATTGATCTATTTTGGGGGTTCTTCAGCTAGAGTTCCAAGCTTGTTATCAATGGTGAGATTTTGCGTTTGCCATCATTATTGTTCACAAGTAAGGTAGCCACATTGTGACTTCAAAAATGATGTCTAAACATACCAGCGTGCATGCATTTTTATGACATTTTTATCATCCACTCCTACCAGCAGGCACTAGCCTACTCTTCCAAAAGGCAGAACGGGTTTCAACATGTGTGCAGATGTTCTGTATGCGTTCACACACATAGCCGTGGGTGATATTTTCATCTGGAGATTCAAGACAGTGGATCTGGCACTGATTTTATTTAACTCCAGGGGATAAAAGTTGCATTGAACGGGTGCCTCAGTGGTGGCTCGATCCCAGGCTGTCAGGTCATGCACACAACGCTCTTACCACAGACAGAGGGGAGCTTGTGAAATCAGGAGAATTAATGTCTTCCAGTTTAGGGAGGCAATTTGACACCTGTCCAGACAAACAGACAGATGACAGACAAACAAACAAATAAACAAACAGTCAATTAATCAGAGCAACTAACAGATAGACAGGGGCAAAAACAAACCTCTAAAATTCTGCTTTCCTTATTAACCAGACCCACTCTGAGGTTCTTTTTGACGAGAAAGCTACCCATACCCATGTGTTTGAAAAACGAACCCTGACTTTCCATGCTAGTGAACACATTCAAGCAGCAGGATACTGCCAAGGTCTGCCAGTAACTCTGCCTGAGTCTCATCTCTCCTCTGTGCCTATCCATAGGGAGTTTAACGTGAGCTGCAATACTTTGCTGGGCACGCATGATAGGGGTTTGAGAGCAGACCAGGCACAAGGTCCCTATCATCCTGTACAACACAGTCTTAATCCTTCTCTTGGCCCAGAAATCTGTATCCACTGGTCATGTTGAGTATGAATTGCTTTTCCTATCCTCCCAGTGTTCATTGGGTCATTCAGAACTGTCACTACTCTTGGTGACTTTTTCTTTGCATTTTGCTGTGAATAATGCAATCCTCTTTTTATCAGGAGGAAGGAATAATTTTGCAGTGATGTTAAATGGATTGTTTCATAAAAATTATACATATATATATGGAACCATTTGCTTTGATAGTACTCCATAAGCCATAGTTAAAAAAGAACAGAATATGTTGTATTTCCAGTGAATTAAACTGATTCTGAAATCACTTATTGGTTTAATCTCTGTTGCAGTGACCACTGGTTTCGACAATGTTTATCTTTATCACTGCCAAAAAACTCGGAATAAAAGAATAAAAAATAACACACACACACAAACACACACACACACGTGTGCGTGTTCCTTTGATGCAGAACAGGTTCAGGCATGAGTTAATCAATGAGAACTGATGGCAGCTGAGTATTCGGCATTACAGGATATCTCACTGGAACCGATTTCAGTTTACGGGTTTGGGTTTCCACTTCAGTCAAAGGCCTTGTGCGCACGTGTGTGTGTGTCTCCCTTGTTTGCCTGCTTTCTGGGTGCAGAGTGTCCCTCCAGTGTTGGAGACCTTGCAAGCTGAGACGTCTTCCTGCATTGAGACGGTAATAGGACCATGGATCTGTTCAGCCTCTGCCCTGCTAAAATCGTAATTCACTCATTAATTTTTAGAACGAGGACTAGAAATTTGATCAGGGTTTGGCATAGGAAGCACGAGAGAGAGAGAGAGAGAGAGAGAGAGAGAGAGAGAGAGAGAGAGAGAGAGAGAGAGAGAGAGAGAGAGAGAGAGAGAGAGAGAGAGAGAGAGAGAGGGTGGTTGAGCAATCAGGTATTGATTTTCCTCCTTCTTAGGCAAGAGATTTGACACCCGGCCAGTTTAAAGGATTTGAACTTCATGCTTTCCCTCTGGAAGACAAAATAACTTCGTTTACAGTTAAAAGCCCATGGGTCCATTTTTGAGGGGTTGGTAAAACTGTTGGCATTTGTGAGTAGGCTTCTGAATGCTGCACACGCACACGTGTGTGTGTGTGTTTGTGTGTGTGTGTGTTATTTTTATTCTTTTATTCCGAGGATAATGGAATAAGCACTCATGTGTATGTGTGCGTGCGTGCGTGCGTGCGTGCGCGTGTGTGTGTTTGTGTGTGTGTGTGCGTGTATTGTGTGTGTTGTATGTTGTGTGTGTAAATGAATTATGAACGTGTAAGTGCTGTTTTGTTTGATTA
>CM054137.1:18304799-18349799 GCA_028751875.1 Rapana venosa | reverse complement strand
TCCAGCCTTGCTACTCTTCAGTTGGACAACAAAGAAAAAAGAAGAAAATCATCAGGAAGCAGGGATTTGTATTATTGTCTGTTCATTGGGAAAGTGTTGTATTTTGCTTTGTTTTTTATTTTGTTTTGCTTTTGTTTTGATTTGGATTTTTTGTCTTGTCTTGGGGTGTTTATTTATTTGTATTGCATGCATGATTCTTATATCTGACCTTCCCCTTGCTGAAGGACTTGCTTTCTTTAAAACGTATCCTAATAACACTACCATTCCACTGCAATGACACACTCTTTGCCAAGCCACCTCGGTAAGAACTAAACAGATATGACTGACACAGAAGTGAAACAGAAGTGGAAAATGTGAGTGTGTGTGGGTGTGTACATATTTGTGCACACGTTTGTGAGAAAGATAGAGAAATAGAAACAGACAGTCAGATGGACAAAAGCATACAGAGAAAGAGACAGAAGTTGAGAGAGACACAGACACAGAAATATAGACAGAGACATAAACAGAAAGGGTGCACTCACAGCCCCGTTAACAGGTGATGCACTCTCCCAAAACAAGGCAAGTACCAGCAGAAATGATAACTCCACAGAAACCCTCTGTCCCGTCATTTTGCTCCCAGCCCCCATAAAAGCTTTCTCTGTGCTATCCTCTTTCTTGGCTATGTTATTTTGCTGAACAAAAATATAACGCAAAACTACGGAATAAGTTATCAGTGAGGCGAAGGAAGGGCCATGAAAATAGAGAAGATCCAGTCAACGCCCCCTGATATGGCCCCAGTTCTGTTTTTTTCTCATACCATCAATGCAGGTTGTGCATGTCAGGGAGAGAGGAAGAGCTGTATATGAAAGGGAAAAAACTTTTGGACTGTCAAAAGACAGTGGGAAAGATTAGCAGAGTATGGTGAAGGTTGAGATATCATAGATATCTCTCTGGGAGGAGGAGGCAGTTAGGTCAGGGTGCTGGTTTATGGTGATCTTGAGCAGTGATGTTATGCATGTGTGATTTAGGAGTCTGAGGTTCTTTGACTCATCTGCCTGTTGAAGATGTTCAGCATGGCGGTGTTTTTTTTTAGTTATGCTCTTGTTGAACTTCGAATTTTGCTACTTCCCCTTTCTTTTTTTAACGTTCATATTTACTTTTCATTGTCACTTTTTTGTATGGAGTCCACTTATGACATTTCTAATGCAAGCTCTTGCAGTACTAATATTGCTCACACACTCTCACACACACAACAACAACAACACACATGCACAACCACACCACACACTCACAATGTTTCTTATCACTTGCACACACAAAAATCAGACAGAGGATCAAACTCATGCCACTACCGATCCCATTCGAATCCTAATTCATTTTATATCTTTTCAAAAACTAAATAGAACCCCTGTATCTCATCATCAAACAAGCTATCTAGGAAGCGGTGTCAAAGAACATGCAATTTCCTGATGACACAATAAGGTTGCTTGATATGACGGCAGAGGAGAAAGTGTCACAAAAACGATGAAATGGTGGAATAGCTGGTATGGGGTGAGGCAGCAGAGATGGGCCAGAAAACAGCCATTCAAGCCTGGCATGACCGCTTGATACAGATATCTCAAATGATGGAGGGAATTATAGCTTGTTGCACAGGATGATAGGGGACCTCTGTGCTTCCTGTTTAAAAGAGAAAACAGTATCGTCCGTGCTGTGGTGGCTCTGCTGCTGCTGCTGCTGCTGCTGCTCACGTAAGGATGGTGATGGAGACACAGGGAGGAAGGTGATACAGTTTGCTGCCAGGATCTTTGGCCATAGTTTGCTTCCAACAGTTTTCATGCCCGTCTGTGTTGTTAACAGCATGAGCGCTGCATTAAAGAAAGCATTCTTGTTTGTGTGAATGTTAAAGAATGAGGAAAAGATGTATGTTGGTAAGAAGGTTTGCCAGTCACTCTGCTTCTTTTGATGTGTATGTCTGCAAAGTGTCTTTCTGTGTCCCTTTGTTAGTTTATGCTTATTTGCAAATCTCTCAGTTTCTTCTCTCTAAGTATGCATGTCATCAAAACAGCCACTCCCTAGTTGTATTTCACGATCTTCTCATTTCACTGGAGACATGAAAGCACAGTTCCATGTTTACTCAACCCATTCATTCTTTGCACCCAACCTCTTAACAGGCCACTTTGGGGCCCTAGCAACATCAGAACTGTGTGCTTTATCGCTGACATATCTGTAACATAATAGTGTTAAAACAGCTTCATAGGAGGGTTTCAAAGTCTTCAGTGCCTTGTTAACATACAGAGCAACAGCTCAGTTGCAAAGAACACTGACTGACTGCAGACTTTACCATCCAGACCAGATTACAAGTTTAGCATAGCCAGAGAATGCAGATGAAGGTGAAGAAAACGAACAAAGAGCACAGTCCACTTTTTTCAGGTTTAAGAAAAAAAGAAAGAGAGCGTGAGAAGTTCAAACTTTTATCATCTCCCTCCTTGCTTCACGTTCTTCCTCCCACTGTATTTTCATCCTTCAAGTTTGAATCAAAACTACTAAATCTGTTCAGGGTGACGGAAAGTGAAGTAGCACTCAGGGTATTCCGGGTTGTTTTCTTAATGGAGAAAAGGATGAGTTCGAAGTTTCCTGGAAATGAATACGCATTGCAAGAACGATTTAAAGGGTTTTGGTTACATGGCCGGCATGTTGAAGATGAACAATGAAAGGGAATCTTCATTCCTCATGAACGCTTGATGCTGAGAATCTAGGATAGTGGAGAGAATGGCAGTCAGGTTGTCCAGACAAATGGGAACCTTGTACAAAGGAAATCACTAAAAAAAAAAAACTACCCGTAAACACCAGGATTGCTCACAATAGAACTTCTGCCTTGCTACTCTTCAGATGGACAACAAAGAAAAAAGAAGAAAATCATCAGGAAGCAGGGATTTGTATTATTGTCAGTTCATTGGGAATGTGTTGTATTTTGCTTTGTTTTTTATATTGTTTTGCTTTTGTTTTGATTTGGATTTTTGGTCTTGTCTTGGGGTGTTTATTTATTTGTATTGCATGCATGATTCTTATATCTGACCTTCCCCATGTTGAAGGACTTGCTTTCTTTAAAACTTATCCTAATGACACTACCATTCCACCGCAATGACACACCCTTTGTCAAACCACCGCTGTAAGAACTAAATAGATATGACTGACACAGAAGTGAAACAGAAGTGGAAAATGTGAGTGTTTGTGGGTGTGCACATATTTGTGCACACGTTTGTGAGAAAGATAGAGAAATAGAAACAGACAGACAAATGGACAAAAGCATACAGAGAAAGAGACAGAAGTTGAGAGAGACACAGACACAGAAATATAGACAGAGACATAAACAGAAAGAGGTGCACTCACAGCCAGTTAAACAGGTGATGCACTCTCACAGACAAGGCTAATACCAGCAGAAGTGATACCTCCAAAGAAACCCTCTGTCCCCTCATTTCGCTCCTAGCCCCCATAAAAGCTTTCTCTGTGCTATCCTCTTTCTTGGCTATGTTATTTTGCTGAGCAAAAATATAACGCAAAACTACGGAATAAGTTATCAGTGAGGCGAAGGAAGGGCCATGAAAATAGAGAATATCCAGTCAACGCCCCCTGATATGGCCCCAGTTCTGTTTTCTCTCATACCATCAATGCAGGTTGTGCATGTCAGGGAGAGAGGCAGAGCTCTCTATATGAAAGGGAAAAAACTGTTGGACTGTCAAAAGACAGTGGGAAAGATTAGCAGAGTGTGGTGAAAGTTGAGATATCATAGATATCTCTCTGGGAGGAAGAGGCAGTTAGGTCAAGGTGCTGGTTTATGGTGACCTTGTGCAGTGATATCATGCACGTGTGATTTAGGAGTCTGAGGTTCTTTGACTCATCTGCCCGTTGAAGATGTTCAGTATGATGTTTTTTAGTTATGCTCTTGTTGAACTTCCATTTTTGCTACTTCACCTCTCTTCTTTTAAAATCCATATTTACTTTTCAATATCACTTTCTTGCTTAGAGTCCACTTATGAAATTTCTAATGTAAGCTCTGGCAGTACTGATATTGCTCACACACAAACACACAACAACAGCAACAACAACAACACACACAACTACACCACACACTCACACTAATTCTCATCACTTGCACACACACAAAAATCAGACAGAGGATCAAACTCATGCCACTACCCATCCCATTTCAATCCTAATTCTTTTTATGTCTTTTCAAAAACTAAAACAGAACCCCTGTATCTCATCATCAAACAAGCTAACTAGGAAGCAGTGTCAAAGAACATGCAATTTACTGATGACAACAATAAGATTGCTTGATATGAGGGCAGAGGAGAAAGTGTCACAAAAACGATGAAATGCTGGAATAGCTGGTATGGGGTGAGGTAGCAGAGATGGGCCTGAAAACAGCCATTCACGCCTTGCATGACCGCTTGATATAGATATCTCAGATGATGGAGAGGATTATAGCTTGTTGCACAGGATGATAGGGGACCTCTGTGCTTCCTGTTTAAAAGAGAAAACAGTATCGTCCGTGCTGTGGTGGCTCTGCTGCTGCTGCTGCTGCTGCTGCTCACGTAAGGATGGTGATGGAGACACAGGGAGGAAGATGATACAGTTTGCTGTCAGAGCTTCAGAGATAGATTGCTTCCGACAGTCTTTAAGTCGTCTGTGTTGTTAACAGCATGAGCGCTGCATTAAAAAAAGCATTCTTGTTCGGATGAACGTTAAAGACTGAGAAAAATATAGGTTCGTAATCAGGTGCTGAGATTGTTTTCTAATTGTTCTGTTTCTTTTGATATGTTTGTCTGCAAAGTCTTTCTCTGTCCCTTTGTTAGTTTATGTTTATTTGCAAATCTCTCTGTTTCTTCCGTATAAGTATGCATATCATCAAAATAGCCACTCCCTAGTTGTATTTCATGATCTTCTAATTTTACTGGAGACATGAAAGCACAGTTCAATGTTTACTCAATCCCGTTCGTTCTTTACACCTAACCTCTTAAAAGGCCACTTTGGTGCCCCAGCAACATCAGAACTGTGTGCTTTATCGCCAGCATATCTGTAACATAATAATGTTAAAACAGCTCCACAGGAGGGTTTCAAAGTCTTCAGTGTCTTGTTAACATACAGAGCAACAGCTCAGTTGCAAAGAACACTGACTGACTGCAGACTTTACCATCCAGACCAGATTACAAGTTTAGCATAGCCAGAGAATGCAGATGAAGGTGAAGAAAAAGAACAAAGAGCACAGTCCACTGTTTTCAGTTTTAAGAAAAAAAGAAAGACAGCGTGAGAAGTTCAAAGTTTTATCATCTCCCTCCTTGCTTCACGTTCTTTGTCCCACTGGATTTTCATCCTTCAAGTTTGAATCAAAACTACTAAATCTGTTCAGAGTGACGGAAAGGGAAGTAGCACTCAGGGTATTCCGGGTTGTTTTCTTA
Organism: Rapana venosa; assembly: GCA_028751875.1. Classification (NCBI taxonomy): domain Eukaryota; kingdom Metazoa; phylum Mollusca; class Gastropoda; order Neogastropoda; family Muricidae; genus Rapana; species Rapana venosa. The sequence continues at coordinate 18,344,361 of CM054137.1, read as the reverse complement.
ATGGAGAAAAGGATGAGTTCGAAGCTTCCTGGAAATGAATACGCATTGCAAGAACGATGTAAAGGATTTCGGTTACATGGCCGGCATGTTGAAGATAAACAATGAAAGGAAATCTTCATTCCTCATGAACGCTTGATGCTGAGAATCTAGGATAGTGGGGAGAATGGCAGTCAGGTTGTCCAGACAAATGGGAACTTTATACAAAGGAAATCACTAAAAAACACCCACACCAAAGCACTAGAATTGCTCACAATAGAACTCCAGCCTTGCTACTCTTCAGGTGGACAACAACGAAAAAAGAAGAAAATCATCAGTACGCAGGGATTTGTATTGTTGTCAGTTCATTGGGAAAGTGTTGTATTTTGCTTTGTTTTTTTATTTGTTTTGCTTTTGTTTTGATTTGGGTTTTTTGGTTTTTATCTTGGGTGTTATTTATTTGTATTGCATGCATGATTCTTATTTCTGACCTGTCCAGTGCTGTCTGGCTTTCTTTCTTTAAAGTGTATCCTAATGACACTACCATTCCACCACAATGACACACTCTTTGTCAAGCCAAGGCGGTAGGAACAAAACAGATATGACTGACACAGAAGTAAAACAGAAGTGGAAAGTGTGAGTGTTTGTAGGTGTGCACATACCTGTGCACACGTTTGTGAGAGAGAAAGAGAAATAGAAACAGACAGACAGTTGGACAAAAACATACGGAAAAAGAGACAGAAGTTGAGAGACACAGACACAGAAATATAAACAGAGACATAAACAGAAAGAGGTGCACTCACAACCAGTTCAACAGGTGATGCACTCTCACAGACAAGGCAAGTACCAGCAGAAGCGATAACTCCACAGAAACCCTCTGTTCCCGCATTTTGCTCCTAGCCCCCATAAAAGCTTTCTCTGTGCCATCCTCTTTCTTGGCTATGTTATTTTGCTTAGCAAAATATCGAGCAAAACTACGCAATAAGTTATCAGTGAGGCGAAGGAAGGGCTAAGAAAATAGAGAAGATCCAGTGAACGCCCCCTGATATGGCCCCAGTTCTGTTTTCTTTCATACCATCAATGCAGGTTGTGGATGTCAGGGAGAGAGGAAGAGCTCTATATGAAAAGGGAACAAAACTGTTGCACTGTCAAAGGACAGTGGGAAAGATTGGCAGAGTATGGTGAAGGTTGAGATATCATAGATATCTCTCTGGGAGGAGGAGGCAGTTAGGTCAGGGTGCTAGTTTATGGTGATCTTGTGCAGTGATATCATGCACGTATGATTTAGGAGTCTGAGGTTCTTTGACTCATCTGCCTGTTGAAGATGTTCAGTATGGCGGTTTTTTTAGTTATGGTCTTGTTGAACTTCGAATTTTGCTACTTCACCTTTCTTTTTTTAACGTGCATATTTGCTTTTCATTGTCACTTTTTTGTATGGAGTCCACTTATGACATTTCTAATGTAAGCTCTTGCAGTACTGATATTGCTCACACACTCTCACACACACACAAGAACAACAACAACACACACGCACAACCACACCACACACTCACAATGTTTCTCATCACTTGCACACACAAAAATCAGACAGAGGATCAAACTCATGCCACTACCCATCCCCATTCCTATCCTAATTCATTTTATATCTTTTCAAAAACTAAACAGAACCTCCGTATCTCATCATCAAACAAGCTAACTAGGAAGCGGTGTCAAAGAACATGCAATTTCCTGATGAAACAGTAAGGTTGCCTGATATGAGGGCAGAGGGAGAAAGTGTCACAAAAACGATGAAATGCTGGAATAGCTGGTATGGGGTGAGGCAGCATAGATGGGCCAGAAAACAGTCATTCACGCCTCGCATGACCGCTTGATACAGATATCTCAGATGATGGAGAGGATCATAGCTTGTTGCACAGGATGATAGGGGACCTCTGTGCTTCCTGTTTAAAAGAGAAAACAGTATCGTCCGTGCTGTGGTGGCTCTGCTGCTGCTGCTGCTGCTGCTGCTGCTGCTGCTGCTCACGTAAGGATGGTGATGGAGACACAGGGAGGAAGATGATACAGCTTGCTGCCAGAGCTTCAGAGATAGATTGCTTCCGACAGTCTTCATGTCGTCTGTGTTGTTAACAGCATGAGTGCTGCATTAAAGAAAGCATTCTTGTTTGGATGAATGTTAAAGAATGAGGAAAAGACGAATGTTGGTAAGAAGGTTTGCCAGTTACTCTGCTTCGTTTGATGTGTATGTCTGCAAAGTGTCTTTCTGTGTGCCTTTGTTAGTTTATGCTTATTTTCAAATTTCTCAGTGTCTTCTTTCTAAGTATGTGTATCATCAAAACAGCCACTCCGTCGTTGTATTTAATGATCTTCTCATTTCACTGGAGACATGGAAAGCGCAGTTCCATGTTTGCTCAATCCCGTTCGTTCTTTGCACCCAGCCTCTTGAAAGGCCACTTTGGTGCCCCAGCAACATCACAACTCTGTGCTTTATCGCTGACATATCTGTAACATAATAGTGTTAAAACAGCTTCACATGTTAGGAGGGTTTCAAAGTCTTCAGTGACTTGTTAACATACAGAGCAACAGCTCAGTTGCAAAGAACACTGACTGACTGCAGACTTTACCATCCAGACCAGATCAAAACTTAAGCATAGCCAGAGAATGCAGAAGAAGGTGAAGAAAAAAACCCAAAGAACACTGTCCACTGTTTTCAGTTTTAAGAAAAAAAGAAAGAGAGCGTGAGAAGTTCAAACCTATATCATCAACCTCCTTGCTTCACGTTCTTTGTCCCACTGGATTTTCATCCTTCAAGTTTGAATCAAAACTACTAAATCTGTTCAGAGTAACGGAAAGGGAAGTAGCACTCAAGGTATTCAGGGTTGTTTTCTTAATGGAGAAAAGGATGAGTTGGAAGCTTGCTGGAAATGAATACCCTTTGCAAGAACGATGTAAAGGGTTTCGGTTACATGGCCGGCATGTTGAAGATGAACAATGAAAGGGAATCTTCATTCCTCATGAACGCTTGATGCTGAGAATCTAAGGCAGTGGAGAGAATGGCTGTCAGGTTGTCCAGACAAATGGGAACCATGTACACAGGAAGTCACTAAAAAAAAAAACTACCCGTAAACACCAGAATTGCTCATAATAGAACTCCATCCTTGCTACTCTTCGGCTGGACAACAAAGAAAAAAGAAGAAAATCATCAGGAAGAGGGGATTTGTATTATTGTCAGTTCATTGGGAAAGTGTAGTATTTTGCTTTGGTTTTTATTTTGTTTTGCTTTTGTTTTGCTTTGGATTTTTTGTCTTGTCTTGGGGTGTTTATTTATTTGTATTGCATGCATGATTCTTATATCTGACCTTCGCCATGCTGAAGGACTTGCTTTCTTTAAAACTTATCCTAATGACACTACCATTCCAACACAATGACACACTCTTTGCCAAGCCACCGCTGTAAGAACTAAACAGATATAATTGACACAGAAGTGAAACAGAAGTGGAAAAAGTGAGTGTTTGTGCGTGTACACATATTTGTGCACACGTTTGTGAGAAAGATAGAGAAATAGAAACAGACAGACAGATGGACAAAAGCATACAGAGAAAGAGACAGAAGTTGAGAGAGACACAGACAAAGAAATATAGACAGAGACATAAACAGTAAGAGGTGCACTCACAACCAGTTAAACAGGTGATGCACTCTCACAGACAAGGCAAGTACCAGCAGAAGTGATATTTCCACAGAAACTCTCTGTCCCGTCATTTCGCTCCTAGCCCCCATAAAAGCTTTCTCTGTGCCATCCTCTTTCTTGGCTATGTTATTTTGCTTAGCAAAATATCGAGCAAAAACACGCAATAAGTTATCAGTGACGTGAAGGAAGGGCCATGAAAATAGAGAAGATCCAGTCAACGCCCCCTGATATGGCCCCAGTTCTGTTTTCTTTCATGCCATCAATGCAGGTTGTGGATGTCAGGGAGAGAGGAAGAGCTCTATATGAAAGGGAAAAAACTGTTGCACTGTCAAAAGACAGTGGGAAAGATTAGCAGAGTATGATGAAGGTTGAGATATCACAGATATCTCTCTGGGAGGAAGAGGCAAATAGGTCAGGGTGCTGGTTTATGGTGATCTTGAGCAGTGATATCATGCACGTGTGATTTAGGAGTCTGAGGTTCTTTGACTCGTCTGCCTGTTGAAGATGTTCAGCATGGCGTTTTTTATGTTATGCTCTTGTTGAACTTTGATTTTTGCTACTTCACCTTCCTTTTTCAAAATCAATATTTACTTTCCAATGTCCCTTTCTTGAATAGAGTCCACTTAGGACATTTCTAATGTAAGCCCTAGCAGTACTGATATTGCTCACACACTCACACCCACACACAACAACAACAACACGCACACACAACCACACAACACACTCACACTAATTCTCATAACTTGCACACACAAAATTCAGACAGAGGATCAAACTCATGCCACTACCCATCCCATTCCGATCCTAATTATTTTTATATCTTGTCAAAAAGTAAACAGAACCACTGTATCTCATCATCAAACAAGCAAACTAGGGAACAGCGTCAAAGAACATGCAATTTCCTGATGATACAGTAAGGTTGCTTGGTATGAGGCCAGAGAAGAAAGTGTCAAAAGAACGATGAAATGCTGGAATAGCTGGTATGGGGTGAGGCAGCAGAGATGGGCCAGAAAACAGCCATTCACGCCTTGCATGACCGCTTGATACAGATATCTCAAATGATGGAGAGGATCATAGCTTGTTGCACAGGATGATAGGGGACCTCTGTGCTTCCTGTTTAAAAGAGAAAACAGTATCGTCCGTGCCATAGTGGCTCTGCTGCTGCTGCTGCTCACATAAGGATGGTGATGGAGACACAGGGAGGAAGATCATACAGTTTGCTGCCAGAGCTTCAGAGATAGATTGCTTCCGACAGTCTTCATGTCGTTTGTGTTGTTAACAGCATGAGCGCTGCATTAAAGAAAGGATTCTTGTTTGGATGAATGTTAAAGAATGAGGAAAAGATGCATGTTGGTAAGAAGGTTTGCCAGTCACTCTGCTTCTTTTGATGTGTATGTCTGCAAAGTGTCTTTCTGTGTCCCTTTGTTAGTTTATGCTTATTTGCAAATCTCTCAGTTTCTTCTCTCTAAGTATGCATGTCATCAAAACAGCCACTCCCTAGTTGTATTTCACGATCTTCTCATTTCACTGGAGACATGAAAGCACAGTTCCATGATTACTCAACCCATTCATTCTTTGCATCCAGGCTCTTAAAAGGCCACTTTGGTGCCCCAGCAATATCAGAACTGTGTGCTTTATCGCTGACATATCTGTAACATAATAGTGTTAAAACAGCTTTACACGTTAGGAGGGTTTCAAAGTCTTCAGTGCCTTGTTAACATACAGAGCAACAGCTCAGTTGCAAAGAACACTGACTGACTCCAGACCAGATCACAAGTTTAGCATAGCCAGAGAATGCAGATGAAGGAGAAGAAAAAGAACAAAGAACACTGTCCACCGTTTTCAGCTTTAAGAAACAAGAAAGGGAACGTGAGAAGTTCAAAGTTTTATCATCTCCAACCATGCCCCAAGTTCTTTCTCCCACTGGATCTTCATTCTTCAAGTTTGAATCAAAACTCCTAAATCTCTTCAGAGTGACGGAAAGGGAAGTAGCACTCAGGGTATTCCGGTTTTTTTTAATGGTGAAAAGGATGAGTTGGAAGCTTGCAGGAAATGAATACGCATTTCAAGAACGATTGAAAGGGTTTAGGTTACATGGCCGGCATGTTGAAGATGAACAATGAAAGGTAATCTTCATTCATCATCAACACTTGATGCTGAGAATCTAGGGTAGTGGAGAGAATGGCAGTCAGGGTGACCAGAAAAATGGGGGACCTTGTGCCAAGAAAATTGCTGAAAACAAACACCCCCTCCCCCCCAATCTGTATCGCTCTCAATAGAATTTTGGCCTTGCTTCTCATTAGATGGGCAAAAAAGAAAATATGAGGCAAGGACTTTATCATTTTCAGACCATTGATTAAATGTATTTTTCAGTTTGGGTTTTACAATGGTTTTGGTTTCTGTTTTTCATATTTGTTTGCTGTGTATGTATGTTCTTCTGTCCTGTCCTTTACAGTTTTCATTTTCCCATCGAAATAAAGTCTGATGACAACAGCACTCTACTGCAGTGACACAAACATTTGTAAAACCAAGTTTACTGGAAGATAGCAGGTATGACTGACAGAGTTGGAAGCAGTGGTTGTGATTGTGTGTGTATGTGTGTGTGCATGTGTGCACGCGCGCATGCGTGTGTGTATGTGTGTGTGAGAGAGAGAACCACATGGACAGAGACAGAGACAGAAGCAGAAGCTGAGAGAGAGACAGAGATGGACAAAGAAGCTGAGAATAAAAGAGGCAAAGAGAAACAGACAGAGACAGAGACAGACAGAGAAACATTGACATAGGCATAAACAGAAAGAGGCGTACTCATAGCCAGTTAAACAGGTGATGCACCCTCACAGACAAAGCAAGTACCAGCAGAGGTGATAACTCCACAGAAACCCTCTGTCCCCGCATTTTGCTCCTAGGCCCCCTAAAAAGCTTTCTCTGTGCTATCCTCTTTCTTGACTATATTATTTTGCTCAGCAAAATATCGCTCAAACTGGGCAAAAAGTTATCAGTAAGGGCCATGAAAATAGAGAAGATCCAGTCAACGCCCCTTGATATGGCCCCAGTTCTGTTTTCTTTCATACCATCAATGCAGGTTGTGCATGTCAGGAATAGAGGAAGAGTTCTATGTGAAAGGGAAAGAAGCCAAAACTGTTGGACTGTCAAAGAACAGTGGAAAAGATAAGTGGAGTGTGGTGAAGGGTTTAGATATTAATCTCTCTGCTAGGAAGATGTATCTAGGTCAGCGTGTTGGTTTATGGTGATCTTGTGTGGTGATATTATGCACGTGCGATTTAGGAGTCTGAGGTTACAAGAATCATATATATAATAATAATAATAATAATAATAATAATAATAAATGGAACTTATATAGCGCTATATCTTGCAAAGACAAATCAAAGCGCATGCATTCAACCTAATCTTACACAGTCATGCAATCAATGATAAATAATCAAAAGTTTAAACAAACAGATATTTACAAACATGGTGCGATGCAGACAAAATCTATGAAATAAAATTTCGATAGTCAAATGTTTTTTCAAAAGCACACATACACTCGCACAGCCGTATACTTTAGCAGGGTGATAGAACATGGGTTAGATATGAAACAGAGGGGGAAGTCTTAGTTTGAAATAAATATGTCTTGAGGCTGGATTTAAAAGTGTCATAACTAGGTTTCTGGCGAAGAGAGAGAGGAAGATTGTTCCAGATGGATGGACCAAAAATAGAGAAAGAGCGGCGGCCAACAGTGGATTGGTTGAATCTAGGTATTCGTAGGCACAAGGTATCTGCAGTAGAGCGGAGGGAACGTGAAGAGTGTACAGGTTAAGACATTCACATAGGTAGGAGGGTGCAGTTTTGTAGAGACATTTGTAAACAGAGGGTACTGATCTTATAATCTACTCTCTGTGGCACAGGCAGCCATGGAGAGATCGCAAGAGAGGGTAATGTGCTCAGATTTTTTTCTTTCTGAGAACTAGTCGCTGCGGAGTTTTGTATACGTTGAAGGGAGTGGATAGATGTTGCTGGCAGACCAGCTAAAAGAGAATTGCAATAGTCCAGACGTGAGAGAATGAGAGAAGTGACAAGTTTGGCTGTTGCATCAGTGGACAGGTACTTTCGAATTGCACTAATACGCCGTAATTGATAGTAGCACGACTGACAGGTCTGGATGATGAATTTTTTCATAGAGAGTGTGTTGTCGATAACGACACCTAGATATTTCACGGAAGTGGATAGAGGGACTGATGTATTGCCGAGTTCTATTGAAATTGTTGTAATGGAAGAGAGTTTGTGTTTGGTCCCTACAAGCATGGCTTCGGTTTTATCTGCGTTTAACTGTAACTTTTTTGTATCATCCAGTTTGGATATCTTGAAAGCAGTAGGCCATCTTGTCAAGAGAGAAGGCAGATTTTCAGGTGTAACACTACTTTGAATCTGAGAGTCATCCTGCATAAAAGTGATGTTGATATGATGACGGTTTATTATATGTGATAGTGGAGCAGTATAGAGAGTGAAAAGAACAGGGCCGAGAACTGATCCCTGCGGACACCACATTCCAGTTTGGCAGGTATTGACTGTATCTTGTTTACTGCGACTGTCTGGAATCGGTCAGTGAGGTATGAACTGAACCAGGAGAGGGCTGTGCCATAACACCGAATGTTTTTTGAAGACGGGAGAGAAGAATTGAATGGTCAATAGTGTCGAAGGCTGCAGATAAGTCGAGTAGAGTGAGAAGGGAGATTTCCCCCGAGTCAGAAGCAAGTAGAAGTGTATTTAGGGTATGGACTAGGGTATTCAGTGCTATGGTTGACGCGATAGGCAACTGAAACTCAGGAAGAAGACTGTTGGAGAGGAAGGTGGTTATTGACTGTTTTAGAACTACTTTTTCAAGGACTTTAGAGATGAAAGGTAGATTGGAAACAGGTCTATAATTCTTCAGAATGTTAGGGTCAAGGTCATGCTTTTTGAGTAGAGGTGTAACTATTGCAGTTTTGAGAGATGATGGAACATTCCTGAAACAAGAGATGAATTCACTATTTTCGTGATAGCAGTATAAGTTGTGGTAGCACTGTACATAAAGAGAAGCAGGTATGGATCTAGGTCCATGATTTTATAGTCATTTCTTTCAGAATTGTCGTAATTTATTTTCTCACTTGTTGAACGAAAGAAAAGGAGAGGAGTACCAGAAATTGGGGATCAGAACTGCAGCTGGAAAGGAGTCTGATCCAATCTGGAACGGATGCTACGGTTTTGTCAGAAAAGATGCAGAAAATATAGAAGGAAGTTCAGAGTGGTTGTGGATGGAAGGCAGAGGGCTTGCCTTCACAGATCCAAGAAGAGTAGATGTGAGGAAAAGAGAGATTTCATAGACGTGGCATTAAGAACTTGAGAAGAGTAGTACTTTGTTTTTTCTGAAAGAATTAAAGATTTGACTTTGTTGATTTGTTTTCGGAAGAGCTGTTTGTTTGATTTCCGTTTTTGTTTTTCGCCACTGCCGCTCTAGCTGCCTGCGTTTGCGCTTTGCAACCAGGATGTCGTGGGTGTACCATGGTGCACAGGCCTGTCAGGCAGGAGACGGTCAGTGGGAGGTGCATGCTCATCAAGCAGTTGGCTGAGAACAGTATTGTAGTTTTTTCGAGGGTCAGTGTTATCAGAGGTTAGTGATAGGCGCTCAGCAGCTTGTGCAGAGAAAGTTTTAAATGTCTATAAGCCTTGAGATTGCGACGGTGACACATTTCTTCTTTCTGATAGGTTTTGCAATGTTGAGGGAGAAAAGAACAGCAGAATGATCAAGAGTAGTTCATCATGATAGATACAGATAAACCAAATCTTGTGATACATCTGTAATGAGCCAGTCTAAGATATGTCCTGATCTGTGTGTTGCTTCAGTTACCAGCTGTGAAAGAGAGTGGTTGGACGAAGAAAGAGAAAGACGTTTGACATCAGGAGAAGACGGGTTGTCGAAGTGGAAGTTAAAGTCACCGAGAATAATAAGCTTTCTGGGAGAGAGGCTGTAGTGATCTAGGAGTGACTGATACTCTTGATGGAAGATGGACGATGTCAGATTATTCCTACGGCTTGGAGGTGGACGGTAAAGACAGCAGAAAGTAATAGAGTGGCCAGTGTGTTGAGGTTGAGTTCACAGACTTCGAAGGATTCAGGGAGAAAGGAAGGGAGTGACAGAAAGAAAGAGCAGGTTCAAGTGTATCTTTATAAACGACGGCAATGCCACCTCCACGGAGGGTCGGGGAAAGAAAGAGTTTTATAACCAGGTGGTGTCAGTTGTTTTTATCTTAGGTTCGTGACCATGTGGTTTTAAACCAGTTTCTGTGAGAAAGGTGATATCAATATTCCGGTCAGAGATAAAGTCAGAAATTAGGTCAGCTTTACCATCTGGACAGACAGATTGCACATTGAACAAGCACAAGTGAAGAAGATTTGTGGGAGGCAGAGAGGTTGATGATGTTGTGGTGAGTTAGGATAATTGTCAAGGAAGAGGATGAAGGTGATGGTAGGAGATGTGGAGAGTGGTAAGCATCAAAAATTTAGATGAGAGTCAGGTGTGGCGGATTGTGAAAGAATGGCCAGTTTTAACATTGCAGTTTCATGTACACCATTGTCCACATTGCAATCAGAACATGTTTTGTCAGAGTCATAAACAAAAGCAGAGGCATCAGAGGGAAGGAAGCGTGTTGTCGTTGGTTACAGTGGTAGCGGCGGCAGTGACGTCAGAAGTGAGGCAGAGACGGAACCATGGACCGTAGGCGATGAAGTCTGCCGGCACGTGTACCTCGTCTCGTTTTGCGGGCGGCTGATTCCTAAGTTAAAATATTTGTTTTAGTCTGTTTGATATGGGGTAAAGCCCATGTGGGAGCAAAGCTCTTATTCTGCAGCTGTTGTTGTCATTCAGTGGAAGAAAGAAATCTGGGTGGTTGAATGGAGAAGGTTTGAATTCGTGTTTCACGTGCAATTGTTGATGCAGCAGCAGGGATACACTGAAATGGGTCACCAGGACCACACAGTCAGTTGAACACTAGTCATGAAGACAATGAAATTTTGAAAAATGTATCCGAAAATGAAAAATTATATATTAAAGTAATTCAAAATTCAAGCAATATCACAGAAAACCATTCTAACCAGTCTAAGCACAGTGACACCACAAACACGTAGATGTAAAACTTATCTTGCAGAACGGAAGAAAAACACACAAAAAACGCTCTCAAACTCAGACGAACACACCGTGCTGCCGTCAGGCGCAAAGGCAAAAATATATATACCTTTTGAAGATCTCAGCATAATATTTTTATTTGTGTTCCTGTCCAACTTTGTTTTTATACTGCATATTTTAACCCACAAAACATATCAAAACTAACCAAGAATCATAAAAAACAAAGACCAGAGAGATTAGTGGAAACAGACAGATGTTAAGCCATCCAAAAGGTTGGTCTTGAATCGATTGTACTGTGATCAACCGTTGTATACCAATTATGTGTAATTGATTCTCTATGACCTCTCTGGTTTGAATTCTTTGTTTTCATAGATGTGGTTGCTAAAAGCTCGTTCCCACACATGGAGAAATGAGAAGCGCTCTGATCAAGATGCTTGAATACCTTTACTCTTAATCTGCTTGCAATGCAAAAAACAAGCTGCTCTATCAACCTAATCATTAACAAAGATAAGTTTACCCTCAGGATGTCATCAACTTCTTTTGGATGGGGACACAATTCCTTACACTTAACTTTCTGTGGTGAACACATTGTGCCATTTCTAAAAACTTTCCTAAGAGAGGGTCTATTTTTGTGCCTGTACTTAGTCTTTTTTTAGCCTAATCTCTAACAACCTAAACGTTTAGTATCTATCATTCATACCTTCACAATAAAATGATACAGCCGTGATTGAACAAAATTAAAGCTTCATGAAAGACAGAGATGGTTTTAACATTTGTCATGTTACAAAGGGGAGCAAAACCTTGCCTCTGGCATAAAAAAACTAAATATTTCTCATGGAATCTATTTCGAGAAGGAAGCTAGCAGAGACACCTGCACCCAATGCCCGTTTTTCTATTCTGGTCCCTTCTTTCTCTTTACAGTTTCATCTAAATTCTGCTCAGGAAACAAGATGGGGCACAGTGCCCTGAGATATGACATTTCCTGATGGAAGAGTCAGATTACAAGAGGGAAAGGAGGAAGTATTGCACGTGTGATTGCAGCTTTGAACAGACCCCAAAAGCACTGTGAAGATTAGGGGGGAAAAAGGACAGGGCAATAATTATATACCCTGCACGACTGTTTGATACAGATATCGGGACATGTGGAGGAGGTTACCAATGTGTTGCATAGGATGATAGGAAACTTGGGCCTAGTGTTTTCAACAACAACAACAACAACAACAAAAAAGTATCATCCCTGCTGACATGAAAGCCGATGATCACGTTGAACAGACAGCAGAGAGAAGAGCACAAAAAATAGGAGTCACAGAGTGATGGGGTTTATATCAAAGCAACTGCAGCGGATTTTTTCCCTGGCCTCCCTACTTGTGTGTACTTATAAAAAATATAAATGATGAAAGGCTGCTTCTTTGCTTTTATAGGAGAATAATTTTGCTCCTTAGAGAGCATTGGATTGGTATACTTTTGCTGGCTTGCAAGGAAGATGAACAAAAGCCCTGTATGATAAAATTGCACCCCAAAATGGTTTATAACTGTTATAAAACCCCTAAATCTTTTTCCACTGCAAGTCATCAAATACGTTTCTGTATTAGATACATTTTCCCACCTGTAAACACTTTAAAACATTTCTTGAAAATGAAATGACTGTGTCAATGTTTGCTTTTTTGTGGTTATTGTGTATGTCCATTCTGCTTACTAAGCCAACAGCAGTGACAGGCAATAAGATTGATTTGTACTTCACTTTCTGTATAACAATAGCTTTATTAAAACACCCTCACCCAAACTGAAAATGTCTCCTGAGAGACGCTATAGTTAAGTGAATATGACCGTTTGACTTTAATCCCGTGAGTCCATGAAGTCATGGGTTTGAATCTTGGTGGTAACTTCTGATGAATTTAAGGTGGACTTTTTTTTACGACCTTACAGACAACTTCAAGTGCATACCTGCCAGTGCCTTAATTGGCTTCACATACATACAGATGCAGAAGATCAAATATGAACATTAATGATCTCGTAGCCCATGTTAGCATCCGGCGAGTTATGGAAATATGAACATACCCAGCATGCACACTGTACAGTGAAATGAGCTGCTCTGAAGCCAGAATGTGTTGGCTGAGGCCAGCAGTAGACATATTGCAAAATCACAAGCACAAAAAAGACCAGGCACCACACACCCCACCCAGTAAAGAAATGCATAGTAGAGAGAGAAGAGAAAGGTCTCATTTTAAAAAATATTTTACTGGCGACCACAACAACTTGAGAATCTAAGAATCTTTGCATTCCTATGGTATTTTTGCGATAACTAACAAAAAAGAAGAAGAAGAAGAATTTTTCATTCAGGCTCACTACCACATATTTTTCGTCCATTTCCCTTCTTTATTCTGCCTCCAGACCTCAATCAAAATCCATGCATCTACTCAGAGAAGCACCACCATCATCTCCAATATGCAATTTCCTGATGAAAGAGTCAGGTTACAGCAGAAAAACAAGAACGTTCATTCTTTTCAAGAACGATTACAGGCTTAAACTGCCCAAATAGCACCACTGCATCAGTGAGGGGAAGAGACAGGACGATTCGTATCCTACACGATTGCTTGCTACGGAGATCTGTGCCTGCAGAGAGGATTATGACTGTGCTGCATAGAATGATAGGGAGGGAGGATGGACCTTGTAGCCTAGCCTCGGTTTACCAGAATGGTTTCGCTTGTGCTGATGGCAAAGCCACTGATCACGTTGTGGATGCAACAGACAGGGAAGAAAAAAGATGAGACGCAGACTGGGTTACTGCCAGACCATTTGCTGTAGATTCGTTCTTCTTGTTTTTGTCAGGCTTTCTCTATCATAAGACCATGAGAGTCACACTTAATATATCACTCTGAATATGTGTGTGACAGCAGTTTTGTATGTTTTGTCATCCATTCCCACCAGCAGACAAAGACCTAAAGGCAGAACATGGTTTAATGCATGTGCAAAATGTTCTAGGCACGTTTGCACATGGGAACTAAGTTTATAGTCTCATCCCAAAGACTTTCAGGAAACTGGAGTGGGCACTGATGTTAACTCTAGAAGAGAAACAATGTTAATGTAAGCTTTGGCAGTACTAATACTATATGCATACACACACACACAACCACACACACAAATACTTGCTTTCCATATCCTGAAAAAAATTAACAGGCAGGGGATTAAATCCACCCCACCATTCACAGTCCTATCCTAATTCATTTCATATCTTTTCAAAATCTAAACCAGAACCACTGCATCCAATCATCAAACAAGCTAACTAGGAAGCGATATCAAAGAACATGCAATTTCCTGATGACTACACGTGGTCAGCTTGCGTGATATGAGGCCAGAGGAGAAAGAGTCAAAAGAACGTTGAAATGCCGTAATGGCTGGTATGTGGTGAGGCAGCAGAGATGGGCCAGAAAACAGCCATTCACGCCTCGCATGACCGCTTGATACAGATATCTCAGATGATGGAGAGGATCATAGCTTGTTGCACAGGATGATAGGGGACCTCTGTGCTTCCTGTTTAAAAGAGAAAACAGTATCGTCCGTGCTGTGGTGGCTCTGCTGCTGCTGCTGCTGCTCACGTAAGGATGGTGATGGAGACACAGGGAGGAAGGTGATACAGTTTGCTGCCAGGATCTTTGGCCATAGTTTGCTTCCAACAGTTTTCATGCCCGTCTGTGTTGTTAACAGCATGAGCGCTGCATTAAAAAAAGCATTCTTGTTTGTGTGAATGTTAAAGAATGAGGAAAAGATGTATGTTGGTAAGAAGGTTTGCCAGTCACTCTGCTTCTTTTGATGTGTATGTCTGCAAAGTGTCTTTCTGTGTCCCTTTGTTAGTTTATGCTTATTTGCAAATCTCTCAGTTTCTTCTCTCTAAGTATGCATGTCATCAAAACAGCCACTCCCTAGTTGTATTTCACGATCTTCTCATTTCACTGGAGACATGAAAGCACAGTTCCATGATTACTCAACCCATTCATTCTTTGCACCCAACCTCTTAACAGGCCACTTTGGTGCCCTAGCAACATCAGAACTGTGTGCTTTATCGCTGACATATCTGTAACATAATAGTGTTAAAACAGCTTCATAGGAGGGTTTCAAAGTCTTCAGTGCCTTGTTAACATACAGAGCAACAGCTCAGTTGCAAAGAACACTGACTGACTGCAGACTTTACCATCCAGACCAGATTACAAAGTTTAGCATAGCCAGAGAATGCAGATGAAGGTGAAGAAAAAGAACAAAGAGCACAGTCCACTGTTTTCAGGTTTAAGAAAAAAAGAAAGAGAGCGTGAGAAGTTAAAAGTTTTATCATCTCCCTCCTTGCTTCACATTCTTTTGTCCCACTGGATTTTCATCCTTCAAGTTTGAATCAAAACTACTAAATCTGTTCAGAGTGACGGAAAGGGAAGTAGCACTCAGGGTATTCTGGGTTGTTTTCTTAATGGAGAAAACGATGAGTTGAAAGCTTGCTGGAAATGAATACGCATTGCAAGAACGATGTAAAGGGTTTTGCTTACATGGCCGGCATGTTGAAGATGAACAATGAAAGGAAATCTTCATTCCTCATGAACGCTTGATGCTGAGAATCTAGGGTAGTAAAGAGAATAGCAGTCAGGTTGTCCAGACAAATGGGAACCTTATACAAAGGAAATTAGTATAAAAAAAATCCAACACCCGTAAACACCAGAATTGCTCACAATAGAACTTCATCCTTGCTACTCTTCAGGTGGAAAACAAAGAAAAAATAAAATAATCAGGAAGCAGGGATTTGTATTATTGTCAGTTCATTGGGAAAGTGTTGTATTTTGCTTTGTTTTTTATTTTTTTTTGCTTTTGGTTTGATTTGGTTTTTTTGTCTTATATTGGGGTGTTTATTTATTTGTATTGCATGCATGATTCTTATTTCTGACCTTTCCCATGCTGTCTGGCTTTCTTTCTTTAAAACGTATCCTAATGACACTACCATTCCACTGCAATGACACACTCTTTGTCAAGCCAAGGCTGTAGGAACTAAACAGATATGACTGACACAGAAGTAAATCAGAAGTGGAAAGTGTGTGTGTGTGTGCACATTATGTGTGTACACGTGTGTGTGAGAGAGAGAAAGATAGAGACAGACAGACAGATGGACGAAAGCATACAGAGAAAGAGACAGAAGTTGAGAGAGACAAAGACACAGAAATATAGACAGAGACATAAACAGAAAGAGGTGCACTCACAGCCGGTTAAACAGGTGATGCACTCTCAAAGACAAGGCAAGTACCAGCAGAAGCGATAACTCCACAGAAACCCTCTGTCCCGTCATTTTGCTCCTAGCCCCCATAAAAGCTTTCTCTGTGCCATCCTCTTTCTTGGCTATGTTATTTTGCTGAGCAAAAATATAACGCAAAACTACGGAATAAGTTATCAGTGAGGCGAAGGAAGGGCCATGAAAATAGAGAAGATCCAGTCAACGCCCCCTGATATGGCCCCAGTTCTGTTTTCTTTCATACCATCAATGCAGGTTGTGCATGTCAGGGAGAGATGAAGAGCTCTATATGAAAGGGAAAATACTGTTGGACTGTCAAAGGAGAGTGGGAAAGATTTTCAGAGTATGGTGAAGGTTCAGATATCACAGATATCTGTCTGGGAGGAAGAGGCAGTTAGGTCAGGGTGCTGGTTTATGGTGATCTTGTGCAGTGATATTATGCACGTGTGATTAAGGAGTTTGAGGTTCTTTGACTCATCTACCTGTTGAAGATGTTCAGCGTGATTTTTTTTAGTTATGCTCTTGTTGAACTTCCATTTTTTTCTATTCACCTTTCTTTTTTTAAAGTCCATATTTACTTTCCATTGTCACTTTTTTTCTATATAGTGCACTTATGACATTTCTAATGTAAGCTCTGGCGGTACTGATCTTGCTCACACACACACACACACACACACACACACACACACACAACCACACACACAACCATACCACACACTCACACTGTTTCTCATCACTTGCACACACAAACATAAGACAGAGGATCAAGCTCATGCCACTACCAATCCCATTCCAATCCTAATTCAGTTCATATCTTTCAAAAACTAAACAGAGCCACTGAATCTTATCATCAAACAAGCTAACTAGGAAGCGGTGTCAAAGAACATACAAAAAAAAGAGATGGTTTTAACATTTGTCATGTTATAAAGGGGAGCAAGACCTTGCCTCCGGCATAAAAAAAAACCTAAATATTTCCCATAGAATCTATTACGAGAAAGAAGCTAGCAGAGAAAGAAACGTGTATGCCACCTGCACCCAATGCCCGTTTTTCTATTCTGGTCCCTTCTTTCTCTTTACAGTTTCATCCAAATTCTGCTCAGGAAACAAGATGGGGCACAGTGCCCTGAGACATGACATTTCCTGATGGAAGAGTCAGATTACAAGAGGGAAAGGAGGAAGTATTGCACGTGTGATTGCAGCTTTGAACAGACCCCAAAAGCACTGTGAAGATTAGAGGGGGAAAAAGGACAGGGCAATAATTATATACCTTGCACGACTGTTTGATACAGATATCAGGACATGTGGAGAAGGTACCAATGTGTTGCACAGGATGATAGGAAACTTGTGCCTAGTGTTTTCAGCAACAACAAAAAAGTATCATCCGTGCTGATATGAAAGCTGCTGATCACGTTGAACAGACAACAGTGAGAAGAGCAATAAAACGAGAAGTCACAGAAAGATGGGGTTTATATCAAAGCAATTGCGGGCGATTTTTTCCCCTGGCCTCCCTACTTGTGTGTACTTTATAAAATTATGAATGATCAAAGGCTGCTTCTTTGTTTTTTAGGAGAATACGTTTTGCTCCTTAGAGAACGTTGGATTGGTATACTTTTGCTAGCTTGCAAGGGAAGATGAAAAAAGCTCTGTACGATAAAATTGCACAAAAAAATGGTTTATAACTGTTATAAAACCCCTCACTCTTTCTCTACTGCAAGTCATCAAATACTTTTTCTGTATTAGATACATTTTTCCACCTGTAAACACTTTAAAACATTTCTTGAAATTGAAATGACTATGTCTATCTTTGCTTTTTTGTTGTAATTGTGTATTTCCATTCTGCTTACTAAGCCAACAGCAGTGACAAGCAATAAGATTGATTTGTATTTCACTTTCTGTATAACAATAGCTTTATTAAAACACCCTCACAAAAACTGAAAATGTCTCCTGACAGACGCTATAGTTAAGTGAATATGACCGTTGGACTTTAATCCCGTGAGTCCATGGTCATGGGTTTGAATCTTGGTGGCAACTTCTGGTGAATTTAAGGTAGACTCTTTTATGATCTTCCAGTCAACTTCAAGTGCACACCTGCCAGTGCCTTAATTCGCTTCATGTACATACAAATGCAAAAGATCAAATATGCACATTAATGATATTGTAGGTCATGTCAGCATCCAGCGAGCTAGGGAAACATGAACATACCCAGCATGGACACTGTACAGTGAAATGAGCTGCTCTGAAGCCAAAATGTGTTGGCTGAGGCCAGCAGTAGACATATTGCAAAATCACAAGCACAGAGAAGACCAGGCACTACACACCCCATCCAGTAAAGAAATCCAGAGAAGAGAGAGAAGAGAAAGGTCTCATTCTTAAAAATATTTTACTGGTGACCACGACAACTTGAGAATCTAAGAATCTTTACATTCCTTTGGTATTTTGCGATAACTAACAAACAAAGAAGAAGAAGAAGAATTTTTCATTCAGTCCCACTACCACATATTTTTCGTCCATTTACCTTCTTTACTCTGCCTCCAGACCTCAATCAAAATCCATGCATCTTCTCAGAGAAGCACCACCATCATCTCCAATATGCAATTTCCTTATGAAAGAGTCAGGTTACAGCAGAAAAACAAGAAAGTTCATTCTTTTCAAGAGCGATTATAGGTTTAAACTTCCCAAATAGCACCACTGCATCAGTGAGGGGAAGAGACAAGACGATTCGTATCCTACACGATCGCTTGGTATGGATATCTGTGCCTGCAGAGAGGATTATGACTGTGCTGCATAGAATGATAGGGAGGGAGGAACGGACCTTGTAGATTACCCCCCCCCCCTCCACCTCCGCCTTTACCAGAATGGTTTCGCTCGTGCTGATGGCAAAGCCACTGGTCACGTTGTAGAGGCAACAGACAGGGAAGAAAAAAAGATGAGACGCAGACTGGGTTACTGTCGGACTATTTGCTGTAGATTCTTTTTTTTCATTCTTCTTCTTCTTGTTGGGTGTTCCCTTTCTTGATACCATGAGAGTCACACTGAATATGTGTCACTGAATATGCATGTGAAAGCAGGGTTTTTTTTTAACATTTTGTCATTCATTCTTACTGACACACAAAGGCCTACCGATCCAAAGGTAGAACAAAGTTTATTGTGTGCGCAAAATGTTGTGTGTGCATGTGCACATAGGACCTCAGTTTGTCGATTCATCCCAGGGACTTTCATGGAACTTGATTTAGCATTGATGTTAGCTCTAGAAGAAAAAATCCCTCTGGACGTGTGTCCTAGTGGTGGTTCGAACTTTGGGCTCAAAACCGGGCCACCAGATCACAAGCACAATGCTCTAACCACCAGGCTGTCCCATCAAATCTTCAGAGAAAGATAGATATAGATAGATAGATAGATAGATAGATAGATAGATAGATAGATAGATAGATGGATAGATAGAAAGGTAGATAGATAGATAGATAGATAGATAGATAGATAGATAGATGGATAGATAGATAGATAGATAGATAGATAGATAGATAGATAGATAGATAGATAGATAGATAGATAGATAGATAGATAGATAGATAGATAGATAGATAGATAGATAGATAGATAGATAGATAGATAGATGTATCCATATTTAGTGAAAAGAGGAAACTCTTCTGTATGAAACGAGGCTGTGTACGTTTGAACAAGAATTCTATGGAAGAAACACACAAACTACATCCCTATGTTTGCATGTCACTGTTAAGAAAGGCGTCTCCATACATTTAGCTCAGCATATTTTCTAGGCTTCCACGCATGGAGTAAAAGTGACCAATAGGAAGAAAAAATGTTTTGCAAATCAATGTCTGTGGTATGATTAGGTGAACATGTGAGTTTTGTTGAGCTGCAAGCTGTAATCTTGTCACATTGAGAGAAGATGCACAAAAACACCATGTCAAATGTTGAAATACTTTTACTATTTACAGTACAACGTCAATAAGTCATCATCCACAAAGGCCCTTTGTTTAAAGAAAAAAGGTGACAATGACACTAGTTCTCACTGGCCCCTATCACCTCCTCCACACCAGCTTTGCTTTTGCCCTCCACCTCTTACAGCTGGCAGTGACTGAGGCTTCTCCACTCTGCACAGTTGATGTTGCAGCTCTGTTGCCTGTGTGCTTTGCCAGCCCTGTTTGTTCTTGTGCCCGCTTCTCTCTCATGGCCAACACCACCACAGCAACACTGAGCACTTGTGCTCCCTCACGCTCCCCTGTAACACAACACCTCTGCAGGCGTGCAGTGTTCAGAGGGAACAGGACAGCAAGCTTTAGACTTAAGAAGAAGCTCTTGTGCTCACATATTTTGGTGCTTTGATGTATGGTGATGTCGATAAGTTGTAAATACGAGAAAAGAGAGAGAAGAGAGAGAGAGAGAGAGAGAAGAGAGAGAGAGAGAGAGAGAGAGAGAAGAGAGAGAGAGAGAGAGAGAGAGAGAGAGAGAGAGAGAGAGAGACAAAAAGACACACGCAGATAGAGACAAAGACAGTTAGAGGTAGAAAGAGATAAAGAGATATGGAGAAAGACAGAGATGTAATTATAGAAAGAGAAAAGGGTAAGTGTCCATTATAAGAAAAATAGTAAATTGCTTTATTATGATAAAGGGCTTATAGGGTTAGGCAAAAAGCTCCATAGAAACATCCATACATTAGGATGTTACTATTTACAACTGTCAGTCATATATTTATCTTAGAATGTTTTGATTTACACATATTTAAGAACAAATACCTAATAAGAGAAAACTACATTTTTCAAATTAATGCTTGTGGTATGAGTAAGTGACAATTACAGTCTTGTTTTGATGTAAGCGGTAACCTTGTCACACTCAGACAAGATATAGAAAGAAAACACATTTTGAATATTGACATATTTTCACCATTTCTACTACAATGTCAACAAGTCATCATCCACAAAGAAACTTTATTTTAAAAAATGACAATGACCTTCTTTTCCACTGGCTCCCATCACCTCCTCCACACCAGCTTTGCTTTGCCCCCCACCACCTCTTACAGCTGGCAGTGACTGAGGCTTCTCCACTCTGCACAGTTGATGTTGCAGCTCTGTTGCCTGTGTGCTTTGCCAGCCCTGTTTGTTCTTGTGCCCGCTTCTCTCTCATGGCCAACACCACCACAGCAACACTGAGCACTTGTGCTCCCTCATGCTCCCCTGTAACACAACACCTCTGCAGGCGTGCAGTGTTCAGCAGGAACAGGACAGCAAGCTTTAGACTTAAGAAGAAGCTCCTGTGCACACAGATTTTGGTGTTGTGATATAAGGTGATGTGGATAAGTTGTAAATATGAGAGAGAAAGAAAGAAAGAAAGAAAGAAAGAAAGAGAGAGAGAGAGAGAGAGAGAGAGAGAAGAGAGAGAGAGAGAGAGAGAGAAGAGAGAGAGAGAGAGAATAAAAAGACACACGCAGATAGAGACAAAGACAGATAGAGGTAGAAAGAGATAAAGAGATATGGAGAAAGACAGAGATGTAATTACAGAAAGAGAAAAAGGTAAGTGTCCATTGTAAGAAAAATAGTAAATTGCTTTATTATGATAAAGGGCTTATAAGTTTAGACAAAAGCTCCATAGAAACATCCGTACATTAGCGTGTAACTATTTGCAAATGTCAGTCATATATTTATCTTGGAATGTTTTGATTTACACAAATTGAGAACAAATACCTAATGAGAGGAAACTACATTTTGCAAATTAATGCCTGTGGTATGAGTAAGTAAAAATTACAGTCTTGTTTTGATGTAAGCGGTGACCTTGTCACACTCAGACAGAATATAGAAGGAAAAAAAACACATTTTGAATATTGACATATTTTCACCATTTCTACTACAATGTCAACAAGTTATCATTCACAAAGACCCTTTAGTAAAGGAGGTAAAGGAGTCCCATAACCTATAAGGTCGTAGGGGAGCGAGGCATCAGAGACCTCACTTCTCTAGGGCCAGCATATTGAGGGCGGCGCCCATCTCCTCTCCCTCGCTGCTTTACCTTCCCTGACCCTAAAGAGGGCAGGTACCCATTTACAGCTGGGTGAACTGGGGGAACTGTACTGAAGCCAAGGCGTGCAAACGGTCACCCATCCAACTGGTAACCACACTCGATGTTGCTTAACTTGGCTGGGGGAAAGCGAGTGCTCCGACCACTGAGCTATCCCGTCCCCTTTATAAAACAAAAATGACAATGACCTTCTTTTCCACTGGCCCCCCTCACCTCCTCCACACCAGCTTTGCTTTCCCCCCCACCTCTTACAGCTGGCAGTGACTGAGGTTTCTCCACTCTGCACTGTTGATGTTGCAGCTCTGTTGCCTGTGTGCTGTGACAGCCCTGTTTGTTCTTGTGCCTGCTTCTCTCTCATGGCCAACACCACCACAGCAACACTGAGCACTTGTGCTCCCTCACGCTCCCCTGTAACACAACACCTCTGCAGGCGTGCAGTGTTCAGAGGGAACAGGACAGCAAGCTTTAGACTTAAGAAGAAGCTTGTGCACACACATTTTGGTGTTCTAGTATAAGGGTGATGTGGATAAGTTATAAATATGAGAGAGAGAGTCAGAGAGAGAGAGAAACACAGATAGACAGAAAGACACATACAGATAGAGACAGAGACAGATAGAGGTAAACAGAGATATAGAGATATGGAGAGAGACAGAGACACATAAAAATAGAAAAAGGTAAGTGTCCCTAGTCAGTAAAATAGTAAATTACTTTATTATGATAAAGGGCTTATAAGTTCAGACAAGAGCTCCATAGAAACATTCATACATTTGCATGTAACTATTTGCAAATGTCAGTCACATATTTATCTTAGAATGTTTTGATTTACACATATTTAAGAACAAATACCTAATAAGAGAAAACTACATTTTTCAAATTAATGCTTGTGGTATGAGTAAGTGACAATTACAGTCTTGTTTTGATGTAAGCGGTGACTTTGTCACACTCAGAGAGAATATAGAAGAAAAAAACCACATTTTGAATATTGACATATTTTCACCATTTCTACTACAATGTCAACAAGTCATCATCCACAAAGACTCTTCATAAAACAAAAAATGACAATGACCTTCTATTCCACCTGTTCCCCTCACCTCCTCCACTCCAGCTTTGCTTCCCCCCCCCCCCCCCCCTCACCTCTTGCAGCTGGCAGTGACTGAGGCTTCTCCACTCTGCACAGTTGATGTTGCAGCTCTGTTGCCTGTGTGCTGTGCCAGCCCTGTTTGTTCTTGTGCCCGCTCCTCTCTCATGGCCAACACCACC
This sequence comes from Rapana venosa, assembly GCA_028751875.1. Classification (NCBI taxonomy): domain Eukaryota; kingdom Metazoa; phylum Mollusca; class Gastropoda; order Neogastropoda; family Muricidae; genus Rapana; species Rapana venosa. The sequence continues at coordinate 18,320,988 of CM054137.1, read as the reverse complement.
ACAGCAACACTGAGCACTTGTGCTCCCTCACGCTCCCCTGTAACACAACACCTCTGCAGGCGTGCAGTGTTCAGAGGGAACAGGACAACAAGCTTTAGACTTAAGAAGAAGCTCTTGTGCTCACATATTTTGGTGTTCTGGTATAAGGGTGATGAGGATGAGTGGGTAGTGTGTTAGAAAGAGAGAGAAGGGGGGGGGGGGGGTGGCAGTGGGAGAGAGAGGGGAAAATGAAATGAAAAAAGTTTTAAGAGAGAGAGACAGAGATAGAAAAAAGATGGAGAGAGGGAAATGAAATGCAAATAGTTTTAAGAGAGAGAGCAGGACAAAGAGAGAAAGAAAGAAAGAAAGAGAGAGAGAGAGAGAGAGAGAGAGAGAGAAGAGAGAGAGAGAGAGAGAGAAGAGAGAGAGAGCGATGAACGAGGGAGCGAGCGAGCGAGAGAGAGAGACAGACAGACAGACAGATAGAGAGACAGAGAGACAGAGAGAGAGGCAGGCAGACAGACAGAGAGAGAAAGAGAATCAAAAGTCTAGCAGTTGAGTGGTAGGAAAGAAAATACTTCTGAAGGCAACAATGTATGCGATAACCTTTCTTTAAAATTGTGCCTTGGCCTAGCAATGGGAAGGGCAATGAATTCAGTCTGAAGAGCACTGTCTGCAATTATTTTTCAATTTCTGAAAAGAGAAGGCTGGAAGACGGAAGATAAACACAAAGACGCCTACGAATACTTTATCATCCCCCCAAAACACGAAAATTCGCGTGGGTTACAAGCGTATCTTAAGTCTGGGATACAGGAGTAAACTAGTAAACCTCTATCACATAAAACAGCACATATCAATATTAGAATCTCAGACAAACCATTTCGTTTAATTGCAAAAATAAATAAATAAATAAATATCAGCGCTAACCCCCCATAAGCACACTTGAAAACACGGACACACACACACATCAGCACATGCATCCACACACGTGAAAGCATCATCCTTTTATTCTACTTCTACTTCTTCCCGTCCCCCTCCCCTTACCTTCCCCTTCCCCCATCCCCGTGCTCTCAACCTGAGAGCAGAAATCTCAGCCATCTTCCTATTAGATAATGAGCACAGACCAACACCTGAGGGTTTTCTATTTCCTGATGAAAGTGGGGGATCCAATTCTATATATGGAACCAAGGAAGTGTTACACACACGTACACACGCATGCGTGCACGCACGCACACACACATGCACGCACGCACGCTGGCACACACCCATCCCCTTCCACCCCTCCATGCCTCACCACCACCACCACCACCACCACACATACATTGACAAGCATCAAAAACGAATTAATCTGGATGACATATGAAGACAGAACAATTTACTTCAGTCTAGTAAAAGCAGAAGTCATAGGAAGATTAATTCATCTTAATATTCCCATTTCTCTGAATGATAAGAAAACAAAAGCAAGACAAATCGTAGGACATATTTTCCATACTTTTTTCACACGGCACCCCATTTAATTCTATTCACACTTCAGGTGGATGCAAAAGACAGCATAAACAGCCAGAAGAGAAGGTGCAATACAAGCTGTCCTTCCTGTGCCATACAGGCTTCAACAAAAATGTCCAGAGAAAAAGGAAGAGATCAATCTTCCAGATAAATGTCCGCTGTGGTACGGTGGGGCAGCTCTCTATTGAAGCAGCACTCACATCACAAACAGCCTGCATCCCCATTCATCAGTGAATGCCATAACTTCTGTGCTTTAAAAAAAGCGAAAAATAAAGCTGGGTAGCCTTCATTTATTATACGCCTACGTCAATGTCAGTGTGAGTAATAAACGTGTCTGGGAAAACTTGAGTAGTGTCCCGTTTCCCACCCATTAATCTTATAATTGTATGATGATGTTCTAAAATGGGAGTAAAAGTTAAAGGGTGAGAAGGGAGACTGGACAGAAAGTGGAAATGGGACAAAGACAGAAACTAAAAAATTGAGGTACAGACAGATATCACAACTACACACACACACACACACGCACGCACGCACGCACACACACTCACACACAAACACATATGTGTGAGCGTGCAAGCAAAAAATTAATCAACATGCATGACAAATAAAGACAGCACATGTTATCTCAGGACCATAAAAGCAGAAGTCATAGAAAGATTATATATCCAACTGTTCCCGTTTCTCTCAGTGATAAGAAAATAAAATCATGACAAAACATAGAGCTTATTAATTTTTCCATACTTTTTTTTCACACTGCAGCCCATCTCATTCTGTTCATACCTCAAGGGGGATGCAGAGACAGCATAAAACAGCCAGAAGAGAAGATATGCCAAAAGCTTCTCTTCCAGTGGCATACATGCTTCAACAAATATGTCATAAGAAAAAAGGAAGGGATAAATCTTCAAGATAGATGTACGCTATAGTACCGTTGGCCAGCTCCCTATTGTAACAGCACTCACATCACAAACAGCCTACATCCTCATTAATCTTTGAATGCCATAACTTCTGTGCTGAAAACAAATTCCTGAACCTTAACCAATTTTTCTCCAACTTCAATGTCAGGGTGAGTATAAATGCGTGTGGGGAAACTAGTGTAGTGTCTGGTTTCCTATCTATTTATTGTTGGTGACGTTCTAAAATGGGCCCAGGAATATATAAAGGTTAAAGGATAAGAGAGGAGTCCAGATAATAGAGAGAAAGAGAAAATGAGACAGGGAGACAGACACACAGATAGAAGCAGAGAGACAAAGAGAAAGGTAAACAAAGACACTGATAGAGAGGAAGAGTGAACAGAGACAAAAAAGAGACTAGGACAAAGACAGAAGCCATAACTGCCTGCACACACACATACACACAGAACGCTCGCAAGCATGCACGCACACACTCACACACACTCACACACACACAGAGGCATGAACGATTTATCAACATGTATCACAAATAATGGCTAAATAGTTTATCTCAGGACATTAAAAGCAGAAACCCTATCAAGTTTAATACATACACATGTTCTCATTTCTTAAAAGAAGAACAAAAAAAGGAAATTCATCAGACATACTTTTCATACAGTTTTATTTTTTTACACCTCAGCCCATTGATTTTTCCCCTATTTCAGTGGGGATGCAGAAGAGAGCATAAAAGAGCCCAAAGAGAAGGTATGACAAAGGCTGCTCTTCCTGGCATGCATGCTTCAACACAATCTTCAAGATAGATGTCTGCTGTGCTACCATGGGGGCCCAGCTCTCTATTGAAGCAGCACTCACACCACAAACAGCCCACATCCTCATTAATCACTGAATGCCATAACTTCCAGTGCTAGGAGTGGAGTGAAAACAAATTCCTGAACCTTCGTTTATTTTTCTCCATCTTCATTGTCAGTTTGAGTAATAAACGCGTCTGGGCAAACTTGTGTAGTGTCTGGTTTCCTACCTATTTATTTATGGTTATGTTCTGAAGTGGGAGTAAAAGTTAAGGGGTGAGAGGAGGGGGGGGGGGGGGGGGGGCAGATAAGAGAGAGTGGGAGACAGACACACAAATGGAGACTTACAGATAGAGGCAGAGAGTCAAAGATCAAGGCAGACAAAGACACTGAGAGAAAGGAAGAGTGAGACAGAGACAAAAGACAGAGGCAAAGACAGAAGCCACAACCACCTGAGTTCGCACGCACGCACGCGCGCGCGCGCACTCACACACACACACACACACACACACACAACACACACACACACACACACGCACGCACTCACACATTCACACACAAGCACAAGCACATGACAAACAAACAAACTTGTTTTTTGTGAAAGGGTAATGCTTTTAATAACTGATGAGTTTCCAGCCCAGTGTCAGTGCAAGGGAACGTTCCCAGTGGATCTCAGAGGGTGAAAAATTGAAAGGCTGTCGTCACATGATACCTGCCTCCAATACTATGTCCTTGCAGGAGCTCTCCCTTTCCTCTGAGATCAGTTGACTGGGTCTGTGGGCAAAGTGGCATGGCACTTGCATAGCCTGAAAGTTTTGGTTTATGGAGAAGTGTTTGTGTGTATATTTTGATTTTTAAATAGTTTGTTCCTCGTGGATTGTTGCGCTTTAGCAAAGAAAGGAAGCTTGTGAGCTAAGTTTTTCGTGTGTGCGTTATTTTTTGTTTAATGTTTTTAAATACATCTTTTTAGACGTTGAGAAAGAAGGAAATTTGTGAAGCCGAAACTTGTTTATAGCAGAGGAGAAGTCGACAAATGTTGATGGCTTATTCCATAATTTGATGTTTTTGTTGTGGGTTTGAAAATTGCAGTTGTTTTTGTTATTGCTGCTGCTGTTGCTGTTGTCATTATCATTGTCGTTGTTTTCAGTGCCTGAACAGTTACTGCATTTTGTATTTGTTTGAAGTAGCTCTCAGTGCATTATTAGAAAAACAGATAAAGAGAAAGAAGGCACTTGTAGCTTATCTTGCACCATTATTTTGTGGACTTCTGGTTGGTGTCAACACTTTTTTTGTTCCATTTGTTTAGTTTTTGTCACGGGCCACTGAGTCATGTGTCATATTCGACAAACGAAAAAACATACTTTTTGTAGTTTAGCTGCAGTGCTCATCATAACTTGCCTACACCCAGTCATCTTCACCAGCATCTAGTGATCTGCCCTACTGACTAAATTGCATCTTCATGATAACAATTATAAACTCCAAGGTCCTGCTTATCAGATGTTATGGCACAATTGTCATCAGCAAACAACCACACTCCATTCCTGTGTCTCCCGTTTTCCAGGGCTGACCTGACTTCGCCATACTTTGTCCATACTAAGTGACTGGACTCTCTTGCCCCTTGTTGGTCTCGGCACTGATGCACTTTGCTTGGCTCGTGTCCAGTTCCACTTTTGACGAGGCGATGATAGAAGAAGACAAACGCAGTGAGATAGAGTCTATCTGCCCTCCTAGACAGTGTCTTGCTTTTGCTATATTGCTGCTGTGAAAAGAAGACAGCTATCCATTTATCTTCTTTGCTTGTTCATCCCTTTCCTTACCCCCAGTTCCATCTGTCTGGAGAACGTGGTGATCTTCTGGGTGTCAGAATATTTTGACGGCGTTAGACTGCACATTGTTGGCGGTAGATTTTTCAGCCCGTGTGGGGGTTTTTTTGTTTTTTTGTTTTTTTTTTGGGGTACCCCTTTTCTTGTTTGGTCTTTTTTTAAACATGTGGAGTGTTTGAAACCCTGAAAAGGCTAATTTCTTTTTACGGTGTAATTTTTTTTTAGTGAAATTGGTGGCCGGATAATTGAATTGCTCTTTGTTTTAACATTTATAATCATTTTTTCATTGCTTGTGGATGCGCCTGTTGTCTGCATGGGTGTGACTGCCTACTGTATGTGTGCGGCAGCCTTGCAATTGTGTGCATGGGTAGGTGAGGGGGGTTTGTATTTTTTGGTGTTTGTGTGTGGTGGGTGTGTGGGGGGGGGGGGGGGGGGGGGGGGGGGGGGGGGTTTTGGGGGGGGGTTTGTGTGTGTGAATTTTTAAAAGATTGAAAGTTTTACTTTTTTTGAGAAATGTTTTTTTTTATGTTTTATTGTGCTAAAAAAAAGGTTTCCAACCACGTTTTTCCTGGGAAATAAAAAAATTTTAAAATTAGTATTCGGAAGTTTTTTTTTCCCATCTCTGGTATGTTCATGCCCTGGGCATTGCTATCTTAATGGGTTGTGTTTTCTACTTAAAATTATGACTTTTAATTTTCTGTGGCCCAAAACCAAAAAAAACCCCGAAATGTAAGTCATTTTGCTATATAAAAAAAAATAATTTTTGTTAACCGCTCCTGTATTTTGTCTATTTTCGATTACCTCAAGTGAATAAAAATTACTTTTCACACCTACTCACACGATTTAAAACAAGGGGAAAACGGGGAAAAAAATATACAAAATGCTCACACGGGAGGTGAAAAAGCACATATTGCTTATTCCTTTATCCTCAAAATTAAAGAATCAAAATTAAAAAATAATAAAATAATAATAATAATAAAAATAAAATAATAATAATAATAAAAATAATAAAAAAAAATAAAGGGAAATTTTTAATCGCTATACTTGCAAAGACAAACAAAGCGCTGCTTTTGACCAAATCTTAACAAAACATACAACGAAGACAAATAATCAATATACCAAAATCATGAAATAAAATTTTGCAATAGTCAAATGTTTTTTAAAAAAGCACACAAAAAACCCCCACACCAAACACAACATGGGCATAAACTTTAGCAGGGGTTTGGACATGGGTTAGTGAAGGGTGGGATAGTTCTATAGAACGGGGAGGGGGAAATTGGTCGAAAAAAATATGCTTGAAAAACAAAAAAAATTTAAAAAAAAGCGCTTGGCACCGTAACACACAGACTAAAAAAACACAGCACACATTAAAAAAAAAAAAAAAAAAACAACAAAAAAATTTCCCTCCTCCCCCCCCGCCCCCCCCCCCCCCCCCAAAAAAAAAAAAAAAAATTTTTCCAGACCTCTGTCCTCCATTTTTTCTGCCCCCAGCCGGGGGTCTCCTTTTTCCCCCCGGGGGAAACTGGAAAGCGAGTCTTTTTGACATTTCCCTCCTAAATCCCCCAAAAACCACCTCCCCTTTCCCTTTGGGAAATTACCCCCTCTTTTCTTTTTTTTTTTTTTTCCCTACCGCCATTTCCCTGTCCTTTTGTTTCCTTTTTTTCTCTTTCCCTTTTTCTCTTTCTTTCTTTCTCTTTTCCCTTTTTTCCCTCTCTTCTTCTCCTTTCTTTTTCTTTTTCTCCCCCTTTTTTTTTCTTTCCCCACTCTCTTGCTTCTTCTTCTTTCTCCTTTCTTTTTCCCTTCTTTCCCCCTTTCTCTCTTTTTTGTGTCTCTCTTTCTCGTCCCCTCTCCTCCCCTTTTTTTTTCTCTCTCTTTTTTTTTCTTTTTGTTGTTTTGGGGATGTTTTTTTGAAAAAAGGGATTTCCCTTTGTTTTTTTCTGTGTGAAGAAATTTAATTTATTGGTTATTTTTAGAATTCCCTACGGGCGGGCTGGGTGTAAAAAAGCACATGATGCTTATTATTTCCCGAAAAAAAAAGAATTTGTCATTGTCATTGCTTGTCTCTCTCTCTCTCTCCTTCTCTCTCTCTCTGCTGCCTGTCTGTCTGTCTTTTTTAGCCTCTCTCCCACTCTCCCTTCTCCTCGCTCTCTCTCCTGTTCTGTCGTCTGTCTCTCTCTTCTCTCTCTCCTTTCTTCTTCCCTCTCTTCTCTCTCTTTTTTCTCTCTCCTCCTCCTCCCTCCCTTTCTGGCTGATTTTTTTTCTCCCATTCTCGGCAAGAAAAAACCGACAGGGCAAAAAAGGTGAGGGGGAAAAAGTGTTTTTGTGTTAAACGTCCCTTTACCCATTCAAAATGACGCCCTTGTAATACAGTCAGGCCTCATTTCTTTCTGCTGGGGGAAAGGAATGGGAAAACAGCAAAGCAAGGCGCCATTTGTGTAGATTGTGTAGTGAAGGGGGGGGGGAAAAAGGAGGTCTCAGTGTCGGGTGGGGTTGTGGGGTTTCAGTTTGGGGACTGTGATAATAGGGGAGTAATGATGAACTTTGGGGTCCTTGCATGCATCTTCCATGATCCCCTAGTGTGAATATTTTTTGCATGTTTGGTACATCCCTGTACGCATATCATCTTACTGCTTAACAATTACCCACGTGTTACTTCCTGTTTTTTTTACCTACCTACCATCTAAACAACCCACCTACAAAGGGGTACCAGAGATTACTGAAAAACATGCATAATACCTCATGCACACCCCTCACCACCCTCAACACAAACCCACCCACACACACACCCCAACCCCAAAGCAGCACGCACGCACACCACACACCCACACACACAACACACAAGTTAGCAACAAGAAAAACCATTTAACACAACCCCTTGCTTCATGAAATTTTTTCCGGAAAGGGAGGTAAGTGAAAGGAAGATGAAAACAAAAGAAAATTTAAAAAAAAAAAAAAATACAAAGGATGATAGGTCATTCTGGGAAAGCACATCACCAAGTGAATGGAAGGGGGGGCACGAATACACTTCAACATGATTGGGATTTTTGTATACAAAGGCCCGCATCTCTGAAGCCAAGATTCCAACTAACCGATAACTTTTTTAAAACTCATTGAAAGCCTTCACTTATCTTTAAAAAAAAAATTGAACAAGAACAAAGTGCTGAACTTTCTTAATTTTTCACACACACACACTACACCCAAACATAAAACATTACCAACCCCCCCCCCACCACACACCCCCACCCCACCACAGCACAAACTTTCACCCACTACGAACTCCCCCCCCCCCCCCACCCCCACAACCAAACACCACACACACCCACAAAACCCCCACACACACAGTGTTTCACACAGTAAAAAAAACTTTTTGGTGAAAAAGATGCGCTTTTATACAATAACTGATGAGTTCCAACAAGTTTACTGTGCACAGCATCCCCACTGGGGGCTCAGCGGTAAAATATTTTAACCGTTTCCGTTATTGATACCGAATGCAGCCCTTTCTTTTGCAAAAGGTTGTGAAATGTGGTTGGGTGATAAGTGTGGTGTTGTTGTTTGGGTTGTGTTTATTGGGGTTGGGTGGGAGAGATTTGTTTTGTGTTTTTGTGTGTGTTTGGGTGGTGTGTGTGTGTGTGGTGTGTGTGGTGTGTGGTGGGTTTGTGTGGTGTGTGTGTGGTGTGTGTGTTTGGGGTGTGTTTTTAATGTTTTTTTGAAGGGTGTTTGTGTATTATGATGCAGGGATGTGTGGTTTTGTTTTTGGATTGTTTCGTGTGTAGTGTGGGGGGGGAGAGAGATCGTTTTTGTGTGTGTTGGGGTGTGTTGTGGTTGGTGTGTGGTGGTGTGTGGTGGTGTGTGTGTGTGTGGGTGTGTGTGTGTGTGTGTGTGTGTGCTTGTGTGGTTTGTTTTTATAGGGGTGTGTGTTTATGTATGTATGCATGTGTATGTGTGTGTTGTGTGTGTTTGTGTTGTGTTGTGTGTGTGAGAGACTCGTTTGTGTGTGTGTGTGAGAGAGAGAAACTCGTGTGTGTGTGTGTGTGTGTGTGTGTGTGTGTGTGTGTGTGTGTGTGTGTGTGTGTGTGTGTGTGTGTGGTGTGTGTGGTGTGTGTGTGTGTGTGTGTGTGTGTGTGACTCAGTGTATGTGTGTGAGTGCGTGCGTGCGTGCGTGTGTGGGTATGTTGTGTGTGTGTCTTGTGTGTGTATGTGTGCGTGTGCCTCTGAGATCAATCGATTCTCGTCTGTGGGCGTTTTGTGTATATACAAGCCTGAAAGTTTCCATCAGTCTTGAAATCGTTGTTTTTCTTTTAAAATGCTATTGCTACTTGCTGTTTGCTTTCAGATGAAAAAAGGAAATCCATGACTTCGAAAAGTTGTGTGTACTGCTATTGCTCTTTGCTGTTTGCTTGCAGATTTAAAAAAAAGAGTCTCTAAGTTCAGAAAGTAGTGTGTGACAGAGAATGAAGAAACAATCGTTTTGTCTAAAGTAACTTCTCGCTGTTTTTGTGTGTGTGTTTTCCATGTTGATATTCCTCTTGTTGGGTTTTTATATAGCAGAGTAATGTTGTTGGTGTTGGAGTGGTTTGTTGTTGTTGCTGCTGTTGTTGCTGCTGATGCTGCTGCTGCTGTTGCTGCTGCTGCTGCTGCTGCTGTTGCTGTTGCTGTTGTTTTTATTGTGGCTGCTGTTGATGCTATTCCTGTCTCCATTACGGTCATGATCCTCGTTGCTTTCACTGCACGTTTAATGTTCCTTCAGTGCCAGTCTTCATTGCATTTATCAGTATATCTAACTCTTTAAAGAAAAGGAACAGCCAAGCAGATAGAGCTTTGAGATTGTGATCTTACAGCCTGGGTTGAGGCCACCACTGAGGCATCAATCCATTTGAGGGGATATTGTACCCTGGAGTTTTAATCAGTTTCCACTCTAATCCCCCAAAAGTCCTTCAGATAAGACTGTAAGCTTTCTGTCATTATTCATTGTTATATTATTATTTTCCCTGAAGTAAGAATACAGCTAACTTATTGGTGGGCAAATATGCAAAAATCTTATCAATGGCAAACCTAGGAGCTCTAGCTAAGGAACAAAAACAAAATTAATCATTGTTTCCATTCAAATTTTAATAACTGTGTCATGTTGGCTCGATGCTGAAGAAAATAAAACCACGCATCTTTACATGTCTACACACAGATCATGCAGCGTTTCCAAGAAGTAAGTGATGACAGACAGATGTTTCTTCCTTCCTTCCTTCCATAATTCCCACATATACAGACTGGCCTCATTACAAGCGGGAGATGACGGAGCGATAACACAATCCATATAGACAACAGGAGTGCTATTTTGACATTTCCTCAACTCCCGGCCAGAACAACAACACTCCCTTCACTTCAGAGAAACAAATATCCTACCCTGTTTCTTTGTTCCAGCTGGCAGTGATATCCCTCTGTCTCTGTCTGTCTGTCTGGCTGGCTGGCTGGCTCTGTCTGTATGTCTCTGTCTCTGTCTGTCTGTCTGTCTGTCTCTGTCTTTCTCTGTCTCTCTCTCTGTCTCTCTCTCTGTCTCTCTGTCTCTCTCTCTATTTCTCTCTCTCTCTTCTAAGGGGTCATGGCTTTTATGAATATAAAATAAACGCTTCTCTCTCCTCTTCCTCTCTCTCCTCCGCCCCCCCCCCCCCCCCTCATCTCTCTTTCTCTCTCTCTCTCTCTCTCTCTCTCTCTCTCTCTCTCTCTCTCTCCTCTCTCTCTCTCTCTCTCTCTCTCTCCTCTCCTAAAGGACCATAATTTTTTTAATAAATAAACATATCTCTCTTACTCTCTCTCTTCTAAGGGTACATGGTTTTTATGAATAAACTTATCTCTCCCCTCCCTCCCTCTATCCCCCCCTCTCTCTCTCTATTATAAGGGGTCATGCCTTTTATGAATATAAATAAACAGTTCTCTCTCTCTCTCTCTCTCTCTCTCTCCTCTCTCTCTCTCTCTTTCTAAGAGTTCATGCCTTTTATGAATAAACATTCTCTCTCTCTCTCTCTCTCTTCTCTCTCTCTCTCTCTCTCTCTCCTCTCCTCTCTCTCTCTCTCTCTCTCTTTGTGATTTAATCTCTCTTCTCTTGGCAGAAAGAGCCCTGTAGAGACAAGAGTTGAGGTGTAAAAGCAAGCTGTTATGTCATGTGTTAATTTAACAGATTTCATATCCATTTCAAAATGGCGCCCATGTAAAATAACTGACGGTGAACATGACTGCCTGTGTCTGACACGAATTCCCCAAAAATGTGAGAAGTCATGGGTGGGCAGTTTTCACAGACTGTGTGCAGAGATAGGAGGAAGGAAAGGTCAGTGTCATCAGTGTCCATCTGTCTCCCCCTTTGGAATGAGTGTGCATATGTACTTGCATATTACATATCGATAGATAGATAGATAGATACATAGATAGATACATAGATAGATACATAGATAGATAGATAGATAGATAGATAGATAGATAGATAGATAGATAGATAGACAGATAGACAGATAGACAGACAGATAGACAGAAAAACAGACAGAAAAGCAGAAAGATAGATATATAGATAGATAGATAGATAGATAGATAGATAGATAGATAGATAGATAGATAGATAGATAGATAGATAGATAGATAGACAGATAGATAGACAGATAGATAGACAGATAGGTAGGTAGCTAGATAGATACATACATACATACATACATACATACATACATACATACATACATACATACATACATACATACACGCAAGCATGCATGCATGCATACATACATACATACATACATACATACATAGGTAGATACATACATGCATATATACATACATACATACATATATACATACATATATACATACATACATATGAAAAGATATACATCCATGTCCGCTTGCTTTCATGCACAACAGATGAGGAATAAAAGGTTTAATCTTTCCTGTATTTAAGCAGTCGGAAAAGAGATCCCATACATTGTCATCATATAAGTTATATTCAAACTGAGCACTGATTAGACAAGCTAGATCATTTGACAACTGTATTCATGGCTCAATTTGTCATATCCCTCTGATTTGCTATCTTTCTATTGATGTCCCTGTTTCGTATCTTTTTTCTTATCTTTCTCTTTTCAGAGATAATTACACAGAGACAAAGATAGGTCTGTAAGACACAGACTGACAGAGACAGACAGAAACAAAGTCAAAGACAGAGACAGAGACATATAGACTGAGTGACAGAGAGAGAGGGAGATAGAGAGAGAGACAGAAAGACAGACAGAGAGACAGAGAGACAGAGAGACAGACAATAGACAGACAGACAGAGAATGATAGGCAGACAGACAGACAGAGAAAGACAGACAGACAGACAGAAACAAACACACACACAAAGAGAGCATAGTCCCATTTACACATACTATCAGGCCCCCCAAAAAAGTCACACACAAAACCGACTTATCTTCTAAAAATGTTACGTTAGTGCTTTGCTATTCAATAATTGATGAGCTTCCTGCCGAGTGCTACAGTGTCACAGAGCTGCCACTGGGTCTCAGCAGGTGAAACATTGAACAGTTGTTGTCACATGATACCTGCCTGCTTTCCTGCCGTTTTTCCAGTCACTTTTTATTTCCCCGGAGATCAATGGATTCCGTCAATGGGCAGAGCGCTTGCTGTCCGTACAGCCTGAAGGTTGTTTTGTATTAGGATGAAAAGTTGCTATTTGGTTTTGAAGACCTTTTTTGTCTGCAGGGTTGTTTAGTGATAAAAACAAATAGGAGTGTTAAAAACCTGTGTAAGACATAAAGGGGATGTAAAGGGGTTGGGTAAACACCGTTGGCTCAAGAGTTTATTTCTTTCGTTAAGATTTTTTTCTCTCAAAGTCCAATTGCATTTCAGTGAGGATGGTAAGTGTGTGTGGTGTGTGTGTGTGTGTGTGTGTGTGTGTGTGTGTGTGTGTTGTGTGTGTGTGTGTGTGTGTGTGTGTGTGTGTGTGTGTGTGTGTGTGTGTGTGTGTGTGTATGTGTGTGTGTGTGTAGTGTATGTGGTGTGTAGTGAGTGTGTGTGTGTGTGTAGTGTAGTGTAGTGTAGTGTGTGTGTGTAGTGAGTGTAGTGTGTATGTGTTGTGTGTGGAGAGAGAGAGAGGAGAGAGAGAGAAGAGAGAGAGAGAGAGAGAGAGAGAGAGAGAGAGAGAGAGAGACATTGAACATTCTTTTACGTCAGAAAGAAAGCAAACAACAACAGCAAAACAGCAGCAGCAAGAAGAGGCCTCAAAATAATACATTTACAAGCAAGGGCACCTTTAACGGTGTTTATTGTTCTGAAGTCTTCAGTGATGCCCCAACAGTCTACTAGACTACTAAATACGTGAAGGTAACGGATTTTTCTTAGGGAAAAGTGGATCCAGAGGAAAAGAATTACCCAAAATGTAACTGTCTTAGATAAAGAAATTATCACAGACACGGCACAGTTTTTGAAATCCGCATCATCCAAATACAACTTAAAATCACATCTTGTAAACCCTTCAAAAACAAGCCTTATCTGCAAATTTCACGTCGTGATCATTCTAAGATATGGAGGAAACTCTCATCAACCTTATCAATTACCGTTTTGTAATTTATCTCGCTGTCTCTTGAAAAAAACAGCCACTGCAACCAAATCTGTCTGGCCTTCAATGACCTACGGTTGGCTTGGATTGGAAAATGATGACTCGAGGGACGTTTGGCTGCAACGGTCACGGAACTTGCCTGCACCCGCTTATCTGGACCAGCATCTACTGATGCTGCCCTGCTGACTGATCTGCATCTTGATGAGGAGGAGCACCATCCCCACATGCCTCCCTCTATCAGATAGTAGGGTCCACTGTCAGCGACAACAGCACTACAGTTCTGTCTCCCGTTTTGCAGGGCTGACCTGACGTGGCCCTACTTTGCCACGCTAACTCATTGGATTGTCTGCCCCTTGTGGGCTCCAGCACTGCGCTTTGGCTAGCATCTCATTCAACTCTGGATGCTGGATTGATAATGGAGAACAAATGCGGTAAGGTGGCGGTGTATTTTTTCTCTTTGGCCGTCACTGGCTCGTGATAGATGGCTGCAGTTGAGGGCAGACGCTCTCCATCTTCCTGACTTGTCACCCCAAGGCCTGTGTCTGGAGAACAGGATATGTCTCCTGGGTGTTAAAAATAGTTTGTTGGTGTCAGGCCTTTGTCCTTTCCTATGATTGTTTTTTTGTGATTGTGGACTCCCTTTCAGGAGACTCCTTGGCATTTCATACATGGACCACACTACCAACAATGAAGTCCTACAAACCATCACCCAACAAGTAAAGCACAGTCAAGAAAAGGAAGCTCAGATGGTACGGACATGTGACTAGATCAGATGGGCTGTCCAAAACCATACTGCAGGGAACAGTGCAGGGGAAGAGAAGACGAGGCAGACAGAGGAAGAAATGGGCAGACAACATCAATGAATGGACAGGGAAGAGCTTCTCCACAACCCAGGCACTTGCACACAACCGCCACAAATGGAGCCAGCTGGTGCAACGTTCGTCAATGCAGTGCCCCTACGACCCCGGAGGGGGTTATGGGAGCAGATGAGATGATATGAGAGGACTCCCTCTCCCTCTCTTGTGCATGGCCATCTTCATCTTGTATGTTTTGACAGGAAGAAATGGTGGAGTTTTGTTTGAGATTCCAAGCTCATGACAATCGAAAATGAAGTATTGCTACCTGAGACACGGAAGATAAAAGAATTATGTCGTACACTTTGTGTTGTTTTGTTTTTGTTTATGGTTTTTGATTGGTTGGTTGTTTGGGATCTTCTTTTTTCTTTTTTTTTTGTGATGTTTTGTGTTGGTGTATTTTGGTTTTGTTTGTATGTTCATTTTGTTGGGGGGGGGGGGGGGGGATCTTTTTGCTATCGTTCTTTGAGTGTTTGTTACTTATGTGCATTTAAAGAGAAAGTTTTAACTGGGGTTTTTGTCTAACCCAAGATATGTATGAATACTTTGAAATCAAATTAAAATACATATAAAAAATCATCGACTAGAATACATGAATATTTGACTGAAAAGGGCTACCTCATTTATTGCTTGCCAATGTTGCTCAAATATTTGATTGTTTTAAAACAGATCAATGAAAAACCTTTACATTCTTCACTCTTTACTACATTGCAAGTTTGCAAGATTTGAACTCTGCAACTGTATGACCATTCCAATTAAAAGTTCACTGCACTGCCATATACTGGTGTCCACCACAACTTACAATCCTCCTTATACTGCTATGACTGTTACATGTTTTACAAACAGTTTCTGGAATAACTGAATCTGCACATCATATGCCAATGACGTTAAGTTCAAAAGAAGAAAGTGATGACAGACATATAGTCTCTCCTAGATATAAATGTTCACACTGATCTCATTGCTACTCGAGATACCAGAGCAACAACACATTCCAAGCACAAACTGAGTGTTCTTTTGACATGTTCTCAATTCCAGACCAGAACAACAGACTTCCTGTGCTATGAAGAATGTTATAGTGTGCACTTTGCGCACTATAATGTTTGAACTACAATACCCCTTTTCCTTACCCTCCCTCCCCCCCCCCCCCCCCCCCCCCCCCCCCCCCCCCCCCTTCTAAAAAGAACTGTTCAGCTTGGTTAGACTTCATGATTTGCTTAGTTGAGCAATTCCAAAGACAAAGTTAGGTTTCTTTGACAACCTAACAGTGTTACAGTGTTGTGTCCAAACAAACAACTTCTCGGTCTGTTTGGATGCCTGTGGTTGTGGGCTGAGGATTCTTTTAATCCACTTGAGACTTTAGCTAGGGAGGCCCATTGGGGTCTGTGTTGGTGGCCGGCGCCTGCCGGGCCCTTTTCTTCCTTTTGGTGTCCAGCATGTCTCGTGAGTGAGTTTGGAGCATTGGCAACTAATCCATGTGTGAATTCTCACTTCTCTTAGCTTAGGTGTCCTTGAGTGTCTCAGTGGACTGGGAAGCCTGGTAAACAAGTGAGGCCTAGGTACTGTTGCACCATCCCTCACCTGAAGTGTCCAACATGTCTCCCTGAGCTAGAAGACTTGGCAACTTAATTGTGATGGTATAGGTAAGTGTTATTACACATAGACCTATAGTCCTAGAGCTAGCCCCCCCCCCCTCCCCCCAGATTCCATCTCATTAACAGTCCCTTTGTTGGCTACATCAGAG
>CM054137.1:18254799-18297299 GCA_028751875.1 Rapana venosa | reverse complement strand
AGGGATCTTTTCCTGAGCCCCATCAAGTGCCGATTACTCCCTCTAAAGTCTTCGTAAGATGTAGCGTTCTGTCCTATTCTTGTTATATTATTTATTTTCCTGAAGTAAGATGCAGCTACTAATGGTGGGCAATAGCAAACCTTCATCAAGGAAACCTAGGAGTAAGGAACAAAACCAAATTAATCAGGGGTTCCTTTCAATTTATAACTGTGTCTGTGTCTCAATGCTGGAAAATAAAACCGCTCCTCTACGTCTACACCGATCGTGCACCCGTTTACAGAAGGAAGCGTGACAGACAGGCCTTCCTTCCTTCCTTCCTAATCCCACATATACGACTGGTCTCATACAAGCGGGGATGGCAGCGATACGCAATCCTAGGGGACAACGGAGTGCTTTTTGAATTCCTCAACTCCCGGCCAAAAACCAACACCCTGCGTTTCCCAGAGAAACAAAATCCTACCCTGTTTCTTTGTCCAGCTGCCAGTCATCCCTCTGTCTCTGCTGTCTTGTCGATGATGTCCTTTGTCTGGCTCGTCTGATGCCCTCTCTCTGATGTCTTTCCTCTTCAAGGGTCATGGCTTTATGATATAAATAAAGCTCTCTTTCTCTCCCTCTCTCCCCCTCCCCCCCCCCCCCCCCCCCCCCCCCCCCCCCCCCCCCCTCCCCCCCCCCACTCTTCTCTCCAAAGGGCCATAAGTTTTATAAATAAATATCTTTCACTCTTTCTCTTCTCTCTTTCTCTCACTCTCTTTCTAAGGGTAATGTTTTTATGAATAAACTTCTCTCTCCTCCTCCCTTCCTCCCCCCTCCCCCCCCCCCTCTCTTTTTAAAAGGGTTCGTGGCTTTTATGAATGAACTTATCTCTCCCCTCCCTCCCTCTTCTCTCTCTTCTCTTTCTCTCTCTTTTCTCTCTCTCTCTCTCTCTCTCTTCTCCCCTCTCTCTCTCTCTTCTCCTCTCTTTTTAAGAGTTCATGCCTTTTATGAATAACACCTTCTCTCTCTCTCTTCTCTCTCTCTTCTCTCCTCTCTTTTTTCTCTCTCCTTCTCCCCTCTTCTCTCTCTTCTCTCTGATTTAATCTCTGTTCTCTTGGCCGAAAGAGCCCTGTAGAGACAAGAGTTGAGGTGTAAAAGCAAGCTGGCGCCCGTGTAAAATGACTGACGGTGAACATGACTTCCTGTGTCTGACACGAATTCCCCAAAAATGTGAGAAGTCATGGGTGGGCAGTTTTGACAGACTGTGTGCAGAGATAGGAAGAAGGAAAGGTCAGTGTCATCAGTGTCGGGGGTGGGGAGTGTGTGGTTTAGCTGGAGACTGTCAGGGTATGCCAGCATAAGTTCTTGCATGCATCCATCTGTCTCCCCCTTTGGAATGAATGTGTATATGTACTTACATACTACATATAGATAGATAGATAGATAGATAGATACATACATACATACATACATACATACATACATACATACATACATACATACATACATACATTACATACAAATAATTTTTACATCATCTCATCGCACCGTGACCTTGGGCGGTCGTGGGGGAGACATGAAAGCGGGGTGCCGTGGTAAGCTCCTCCATCCATCTCGGTCCTCGGCTCTGGCGCAGTAGTCCCGAGTTTCATCTGGTCCATTCTCTGTGTTGTCCATCCATGATTGTTCTGTCTTCCCCTCCTTCTGCCACTTCGAGTGTTCCCTGCAGTACTTTTTGGGCAAAGTGTTGTGGGGGTGACGTGGCCGAACCATGTCAGCTTTTTCTTCTTGCGAGGGTGGGGAAGGGGGTTTCCTGTGGACTGCCAGCCGTGTTATTTGACTCTTGACAAATTCATTGGTCTTTCGTTCTTCCAGGATGCCCAGTAGTTTTCTATGGCATTTTGTTTCAAATTTGACTGGATTCGCTTTGCTGTTTCAGCAGTCAATGTCCAGGTTTCATTTCCCGTACAGCAGGATCGACTGAATTAGGGCTTTGTAGAGCTTTAGTTTTGATTGGGGAAATGATCTCTTTTACTTTCCATAGGTGGTGAGTTTTGTCATGGAGATTGTTCCCATGGCTATTCTGATTTTGATTTCTGTCGCCGATCGCCCGTCCTTTGTGAGTGTAGCGCCGAGGTATTTTAAAAGGTTCTACCTCTCCAGTTGTGGCCGTTCATGTAAATTTTAGCGGTGGCATTGTCGTGCTGTTCACAAGTACTTTACTTTTCTCCGAGCTCACTCCATCCCATATGCTCCAGCTTGTTCTCAAGTCTGGTCGTAAGATCTTGCAGCTCTGTGTTATCCGCCCATGAGGTCAATGTCATCGGCAAACGTAAGTTGGTTGAGGGGTCTCCCCGCCAAGGGAGAGGGTTTGGGTGGAAGTAATGGAGGGTCTCTCTATAATGTTTTCCAAGAACAGATTGAACAGGACTGGAGATAACAGGCACCCTTGTCGGACCCCAACTGTGGTTTTGAATTTGTCTCCGACCTGATTGTTCAGGGGACTGCACTGCTTGCAGTGTTGTATAGTGTTTGAATAGTTTGCACTAGTCCTTCTTCAATGCCATACTTCTGAGGACCTGCCACAGGCCTTCGTGCCATCCTCTGTCGAAAGCCTTCTTGAAGGTCGATGAAGTTGTGGAACAGGTCTCTCTGATGTTAAAGATGTTTTTCTACCCTGATGTGGCATTTTAAAAATCTGTTCGATTGTGCTCTGCCTGCCTGAACCCAGCTTGTTCCTCTGCAAGGTGTTCTTCTGCCTCCTTCTTGAGTCGATTTCAAATAACTTTGAGGCTGATCTTGGGCGTGGCTGTGAGGGCTGATTGTTCTATAGTTTTGGCATTGGCGTAAATTCCCCTTTTGGGCAGGGGGTATGATGAGTGTTGTGTCCCTTCTGTTGGCCCACTGTTTTTTTCTCCAAATCTTCTGAAGATAGCTTTTACTATGTGATGACTGTTTCGCCCCCATGTTGAGCAAGCTCTGCTGGTATATTGTCTGCTCTGGGGACTTTCTACTGGTAAGTGCGGATGGCTTCTTCACTTTTCCCCCGTTTTAGGTATGGCGGGGGGGCTCTTGATGTTGCTGCCTTTTCTATTATGCTCTTGTCAGGTTGTATTGGGTATTTGGGTACAGTTCTTGACAATATTCAGACCACCTGTTCAATGCAGCTGAGATTTCTGTGAGGGGGTTTTCCCGGAGCTGTCTTCAATGGACTGATGATTTGGTTTGAAGTGGTTTTGTGAGTTTCTTCAGGGTGTCGTATGCCTTTTTACCGTTGCCCCCCTTTCATGTTTTTTCGATTCTCACCATTGATCACTGATCAAATTCTCTCTGGCCTTTAACATTGGACTTCTTCACGAGATTGTTGGCCTCCCGGTATTCTTTAGGGTTGGAAGACCTGGTTGGTTTCAGTGCTCTTCTTGTATCGCAGAGGTCCAAGATGTCATTGGTAGTCCCTTGGCTGGTGTTTATTCCTCTGCGACCGAAGTACCTCTTGCTGTTTCTCGGATCTGCTCATTGAAGTTGTTGGTGAGGTCATTGATGTCATTGTCCAGGAGGGTTATGCCGCCCAAAACGTCCGCCAAGCTTAGCTTGGAAGAACTCCTCGACATTGGATCTTTCAGTTTGTCCACGTCAAATTTGATACGTGGGTTTGCAGGCTGTTTGTTTTCTTCAGCTTCATTTTGAATACCAGCAGCACAGGTCGTGGTCGTGCCTATGTCAGCTCCGGGTAGGTTTTGTTCTGGCTCTGTTGATGCTGGATTGAGGCCGTGGTGTTAAGTAAAATCTTTTGGTTAGGATCTTGCCGTTTGGGCATGCCAGGTTGTCCTCCTTGATGTTGTGGGGTAGAGGGTATTGGCAATGGGAAGTCTGTGGGTGGCAGGCAAACTCCAGCAGACGTAGTCCCCTGTCGTTGGTTCTTCCCAGTTCCAAATGACCAATGTTCCGGCCCCTGGGTTGTAAGAGTCAGGGACCTATTTGGCGTTTAAAAATCCCCTTGGATGATGATGATGTCCTTCTTGGGTATTTTCTTAATGGTCACTTCAAGATCTTCATTAAAATTCTTTTTACTCCTTTTATCTGTATGGTCAGATGATGGTGCATAGATTTGTATGATGGTGATGTTCTTGGGCTTGGCCAACACCCGGATGCTGATAATCCCGCTGGAAGCCGGTGTACAGTGATAATGCACCCCATACTTCCTTTCTGACCAAAAAATGCCACTCCATGGGTTTGGGGTGTTTCTTTTTGGCCACTGTACCCGATCTTGTTGCCTTCTTCAGTCATGTCATCACCAAATTCCCGTCCTCTCACTTTTTCTAGTCCAATTTAAAGTCCCATTTATAGCGGTAAGCTCATTCTCGTTCTTTTAATTTTTCGCACTGGTAGAGTGTACGGACGTTCCATTTTACAAAGGTGATTTGTTCTTAGGGGCTTAAGTATGTTTAACTCCAGTAGCTGACTTTTTCACTTCCACCTGGTTGTTGATCAAAGGAAAGCGCGGTCGTTGGTAACTGGGCCTCGACCGATCCGGTATCATTTTGGCTTTGCATTTGTCTTTCATGTTTTTTCTGTGGGCTTAGGATATTCCTTGGTGGCGCCAATCTCCTCTCCAAGTCTCCATATGTTTTGGGTTTTTTCTATTGGGGTTTCCTCCCCCACATGCGACAGGTTGTACTGGGTTACATGGATACCAGTAGCAGTAGCAGAGAACTTCTCTGACTGACCTGATCCCATATATTGTCATCATATAAATTATATTCAAACTGAGCACTGATTACACAAGCTAGATCATTTGACAACTGCATTCATGGCTCAATTTGTCATATACCCTTCTAATTCGCTATCTTTCTGTCGATGTCCCTGTTTCGTATCTCTTTTCTTATCTTCTCTGTTCAGAGATAATTATACAGAGACAAAGATAGGCCAGTAAGACACAGACTGACAGAGACAGACAGAAACAAAGTCAAAGACAGAGACAGACAGAAACAAAGTGAAAGGCTGAGACAGAGACATATAGACTTTGTTCTTTCCTTTTTTAATTCTTTTATATCGATGATAATGGAATAAGCACTTATCTGCTTATTTACATCTAGTCCCCGTGTGTGTGCGGTTTTGTAAATTCTGTCATCTGCTTCCACCGGCACACAATGGCCTACTTTTACGAAAAGCGGAACAGGATTAAATATGTGCGCAAGATGTTCTGCGTGCGTTCGCACACGGGGCCTCGGTTTATACTCTCATCCGAAGGATTAGTGGACAGCGAGAGAGAGGATGAGAGGGGGGCGGTGGGGGGGGGGGGGGGGGGGGGACGACAGACAGACAGACGGACAGGGAGGCAGGACAGGGCAGGGCAGACCAGACAGACAGGACAGAGAAAAACAGACAGACAGAGAGACAGAAACAAACACACACACACACACACAAAGAGAGCATAGTCCCATTTACACATACTATCAGGCACCCCCCAAAAAGTCACACAAGAAAACGACTTGTCTTCTAAAAATGTTACGTTAGTGCTTTGCTATTCAATAATTGATGAGCTTCCTGCCGAGTGCTACAGTGTCACAGAGCTGCCACTGGGTCTCAGCAGGTGAAACATTGAACAGTTGTTGTCACATGATACCTGCCTGCTTTCCTGCCGTTTTTCCAGTCACTTTTTATTTCCCCGGAGATCAATGGATTCCGTCAATGGGCAGAGCGCTTGCTGTCCGTACAGCCTGAAGGTTGTTTTGTATTAGGATGAAAAGTTGCTATTTGGTTTTGAAGACCTTTTTTGTCTGTAGGGTTGTTTAGTGATAAAAACAAAATAGGACTGTTAAAAACTGTGTGTTACATAAAGGGGTTGGGTAAACACCGTTGGTTCAAGATTTTATTTCTTTCATTAAGATTTTTTTTTCTCAAAGTCTAATTGCATTTCAGTGAAGATGGTAAATGTGTGTGTTTTTTGTGTGTTGGTGTTTTTGTGGGGTGGTTGTTGTTAGTGGTGTGTGTGTGTTGTGTGTGTGTGGTGTGTGTGTGTGTGTGTGTGTGTGTGTGTAGTTGTGTGTGTGTGAGTGTGTTAGTGTAGTGTGTGTGCGTGTGTAGTGAGTGTTTGTGTGTATGGGGCGTGTGTGTTTTTGAGATTGAGAGGAGGAGAGAGAGGGGAGAGAGGGAGATTTTGGTGAGAGAGGAGTGAGAGGAGAGAGAGAGAGATATTGAACATTCTTTTACGTCAGAAAGAAAGCAAACAACAGCAAAACAGCAGCAGCAAGAAGAGGCCTCAAAATAATACATTTACAAGCAAGGGCACCTTTAACGGTGTTTATTGTTCTGAAGTCTTCAGTGATGCCCCAATAGTCTACTGGACTACTAAATACGTGAAGGTAACGGATTTTTCTTAGGGAAAAGTGGATCCAGAGGAAAAGAATTACCCAAAATGTAACTGTCTTAGATAAAGAAATTATCATAGACACGGCACAGTTTTTGAAATCCGCATCATCCAAATACAACTTAAAATCACATCTTGTTGTAAACCCTTCAAAAACAAGCCTTATCTGCAAATTTCACGTCGTGATCATTCTAAGATATGGAGGAAACTCTCATCAACTTTATCAATTACCGTTTTGTTATTTATCTCGCTGTCTCTTGAAAAAACAGCCACTGCAACCAAATCTGTCTGGCCTTCAATGACCTACGGTTGGCTTGGATTGGAAAATGATGACTCGAGGGACGTTTGGCTGCAACAGTCACGGAACTTGCCTGCACCCGCTTATCTTGACCAGCATCTACTGATGCTGCCCTGCTGACTGACCTGCATCTTGATGAGGATCAGCAGCATCCCCACATGCCTCCCTCTATCAGATAGTAGGGTCCACTGTCAGCGACATCAGCACTACAGTTCTGTCTCCCGTTTTGCAGGGCTGACCTGACGTGGCCCTACTTTGCCACGCTAACTCATTGGATTGTCTGCCCCTAGTGGGCTCCAGCACTGCGCTTTGGCTGGCATCTCATTTCACTCTGGATGCTGGATTGATAATGGAGAACAAATGCAGTGAGATGGGTGTGTATTTTCTCTCTTTGACTGTCACTGGCTTGTGATAGATGGCTGCAGTTGAAGGCAGACGCTCTCCATCTTCCTGTCTTGTCACCCCAAGGCCTGTGTCTGGAGAACAGGATATGTCTCCTGGGTGTTCAACATAGTTTGTTGGTGTCAGGCCTTTGTCCTTCCCTATGATTGTGTTTTGTTGTTGTGGACTCCACCTCCCTGTCTTGCGCATGGCCACCTTCATCTTGTATGTTTTGACAGGAAGACATGGTGGAGTCTTGTTGGAGATTCCAAGCTCACGTGAATCGAAAATGAAGCTTTGCTACCTGAGACCCGGAAGATAAAAGAATTATGTCGCACATTTTGTTTTGTGTTGTTTTGTTTTTGTTTATGGTTTTTGTTTGGTTGGTTGTTTGGGGTCTTATTTTTGCTTGTTTTGTTTTGGGATATTTTGTGTTGGTGTATTTTGGTTTTGTTTGTGTGTTCATTTTGTTTGAGGCGGGGGGGGGGGGGGGGGGGGGTCTTTCTGCTGTTGTTCTTTGAGTGTTTGTTACTTATGTGCATTTAAAGAGAAAGTTTTAACTGAGGTTTTTGTCTAACCCAAAATATGTATGAATATTTTGAAATGAAATTAAAATATGTAAAAAAAAATCATCAACTAGAATACATGAATATTTGGCTGAAAAGGGCTACCTCATTTATTGATTGCCAATATAGCTAAAAGATTTGATTTTTTTAAACAGATCAATGAAAAACCTTTACATTCTTTACTCTATACTACATTGCAAGTTTGCAAGATTTGAACTCTGCAACTGTATGACCATTCCAATTAAAAGTTCACTGCACTGCCATATACTGGTGTCCACCACAACTTACAATCCTCCTTATACTGTTATGAATATTACATGCTTTACAAACAGTTTCTGGAATAGTTGACTCTGTACATCATATGCCAATGAAGTCGATTTCAAAAGAAGAAAGTGATGGCAGACAGATAGTCTATCCTAGAATTAAATGTTCACACTGATCTCATTGCTACTGGAAGACAACGCAGCAAAGGTTGGACTCAAGCTGAATGGACAGAAGTGCAAAGCCATGAAAGTAAACAGCAGGAACATTGAGGGTCTGAGGGTTGGAGATCAGGAAGTTGAAGAGGTGGAGAACTTCACCTATCTCGGAGCAAACGTCACCAAAGACGGAGGAGGAACAGCAGACGTCAAGAAGAGAGTAGCACTGGCCAGTGTGCAGATGAAACGATTATCCAACATCTGGCAAATGGGAGACATCGGCAGAAAAACCAAAGCATCCCTTTTCAAGAGCCTTGTTTTGTCAGTTCTTCTCTACGGATGTGAGACCTTGAAATTAACGAAAGGAGAAGAAGAGAAACTAGACATTTTCCAAACCAAATGTCTGAGGAGGATCTTTAAGATCCGATGGCAAGAACACATTTCCAACAAGACAGTCTTGGAAATAGCAGGAGCAGAAAAAAATCAGCCAGGAGATTAGAAGACGGAGATGGAACTGGATCGGACATGTCCTAGGAAAGGACAGGAGTGACGACTGTGCTGTTGCCCACGGATGGACACCTGAAGGGAGAAGGAAAAGGGAACGCCCAAAAACAACATGGCGACGAATGGTAGAAGTAGAGCGGAACGGCGCAGGCTGGAACACGTAGAACGCCACACGACGCACAGCTGCAGACCGGAACCAGTGGAGGAATGATGTTCAAGCCTTGTGTGCCTCCTGGCACAGAGAGAATTAAGGTAAGGTAAGGTCATTGCTACTGGAGATACCAGAGCGACAAAACATTCCAAGCACAGAGTGTTCTTTTGAAATGTTCTCAATTCCAGGCCAGAACAACAGACTTCCTGTGCTATAAAGAAACAAATACTCTGGCTTTTTCTCTATCTTCACCAGCAATCATTCGCTCGTTCTCTCTGCATTTGTCTCCCCTCTCCTATGTTGAAAGAGTATGCCAGGACACAAAGTAAAACGAAATAAAAGCTGTTTTTCTTGTGTTGATCTCTGTGTTATCCCATGAGAAATGGCGCCTATATAATGACTGACAGTGGACACGACTTTCTGTTTCTGAAAGGAATACAGAAAATGTGAGAAGTCATGGGCAGTTTACACAGATTGTGTGCAGAGATAGGAGGAAGGAAAGGTCAGTGTCAACAGTGTCAGGGGTGTGGAGACTGTGGTATGTCAGCATGTGAACTGAGAGTCTTGCATATATCTATGTATCTTCCCCATTGTAATGAATGTACATAATTATGTATATACATACATATATATACAATCATTCAGGCTTAGCCATAGTAAGTTTCTTCAGACAAAGTGATTGCTTTTTCAAAAACTATGAAAGCTACATATGATTTTGTATTTAATGAGGAGAGAGAAAACCAGACCGACAGACAGACAGAGAGACAGAAACAGACAGACAGACAGACAGACAGACAGATAATCACACACTCTCTCTCTCCACACACACACACACACACACACACACACACACACACACACACACACACACACACACACACAACGCACGCACACACACACACACACTCACACACACAAAGGAATACATAGAAAACAAACACAGGGAGACAAAATAAGACCTAATATCACTAAGAGTGAGCAAACGTTAAATTGAATACAACAACGATAAAATAAGACAGAGAAAACACAGCAGTCCAACTTTCACTCACATAGATTCAGAAAAAGTCACATGCATACACAAAAAGTTAAACCATCTTTTTGAAAAGATAGCCCTGTGGTATTCAATTAGTGATGAGTTTCCAACCGAGTGCCACTGTGACATTGTGTCCCCTTTGGCTTTCAGCAGGTGAAAAATTGAACATTGTCGTTACATGATACCTGCCTGCAGTCCTGCGCTGTTTTGCAATAGCTTTTCATTTCCTCTGAGATTAGTTTGTTTTGTCAATGGGCAGTGTGCCTGCGTCTATACAGGCTGAAACTGTCCCCTTTTGTGCAAGTATTAAAGACATTTGGTGTTTGAGTTTGCCTCAATTCCAACAGAAACAAGTATGTGAGTCTCAGACGTTGTGTATTGGAGAAAATGGTACAAGAATGAGATGAACAAGCAATTGCTGAAAGTGTTTCTTAATTGGTTTGCCTCGGTTTTTTAATGAACCTTAAGTTTTATTTATTCATTTATTCATTGATCTATCTATTTATTAATTTACTCTTTTCTTTTGAGGATAATGCAAGAACCACTCATGTGCTTTTTTACATTTAGTCCCCATGTGTATTCAATTTTGTAAATTTTGTCATTCGTTCCCACCGGCACACAATGGCCTCCTCTTTTAATTAGCGGAACATATACCAACGTTTGCGCAAGACATTCTGCGTGCGTTGGCAATCTGGACCTCGGTGTATAGTCTCATTCGAAGGACTTCAGTATGGTAAGGTTGTTGCTGTTGCTGTTGCTGCTGCTGGTGGTGTTTTTGTTGTTGTCGTTGTTGGGATCTTTGTTAGGTTTGGTTTTGTTGATGTTTCATCATCGCTGTTGTTGTTTTTACTGTTTGAATGATGTTGTATTCATGTTTTTGTGCGGTTTTTTTGTGTGTGGTTTTTAAAAAATTAATTTGGCAATTTTATATGTTCAGTCCAAAAAATAGTATAATCTTTTTCTTGTGCAATTGCAAATTTTGTTTGCTGTGAGTGTCTTTCTGTTTGTTTCTGTGTCTGTTTTACTTTGTCAGGTTTTCAGTAATTTATCTTTCTCTTTAAAAAAATAAGCAAATAAACCCTTCAGATTACGGTTTTTTTACATTGTCAACTGTATGGGGTTTATTTTGGTTTTTAAATAAATCATACATTAAATTTCAATTGTGAACGATAACAGTAACAGGAGGGAGGGAACTTAACGAGTGACATTCTGAAAACAAGTGTATAGGATAAAAAATACTGTTCATAACTGAACAAGGTATGTGTGCTATTGAAATCCATAATACTCCATGTATGCAATGATACATGTGCAAATACTGAATTTTACTGTTAAAAGATCTTGCAATTTATTACTCCCAATATAAAAAGCCCTTATTGTTACAAGCAAAATCAGCAAACAAAAAAATAGTCTAAAAATACACTTAGAAGTGAAGCGGATGTTTAACTCGCTTTATAATCCAAAGTGGGATCGAAATAACGCAGACATAAGGATGTGCAATCAAAGAGCTAAAGCAAAATCCGTAGAACGTAAAAAACATACGAAAAATACCAAGTCTCGTACATTTTGTAAAGTATATTATCCCATAACCAGGCAAAGCGTATAATTGCTGCAGTTCATTTGTGAGAGGGTCACTTGATCTATTGATACTGAACCGTTCCGCCACATTTCTTAACTGCAAAAATTGCGTGTCTATAAAGCTATTCCAAATAAACCAAATCAACTGACCTGCAATCCCAGCATATCCCTTGAATAATGTACTTTTCGCCAGAACAATAAATGGTAAAAAGATTTAAAGTTTGGCTGCCACGTCACGGAACTTGTCCTGCACCCGCTTATCTTGACCAGCATTACTGAATGCAGCTGCTTTGATGTTGCTCTTGATGACGTAGCATCATCCCCAAATGCCTCCCTCTATCAGATAGTGGGTCCACTGTCTGCAACAGACTAAGTTTGTATCCGTATTTGCAGAGGCTGCTGCATGGCTCACGTTTGCACGTAAGCTCATGGATTGTCTCCGTTGTGGGCTTCAGCACTGCGCTTTGGCTGGGATCTTCATTACTAACTCTGTGTGCCTGGATTGATAATGGAGTAACAAATGCGTGATGATGGGTGTGATTTATCATCTTTCTGTCAGGCTTTGATAGATGGCTGCGTTGAGGGCAAACGCTCCATTCTTTTTACAAACACTAGGCATTGCTGACATAAGGATTTTCTTGGGTGTTAATAGTTGAGGTGAGGTAAAGCCATTGTCCGTTACAGATATGTTGCAGTTTTGTGATTGTGGATCCCTCTCTGTCTTCCAAGGCATCTCACTTGTATGTTTTGCAGCGACAGTGGGTGTTGCGTCCAAGCCACGGAATCAAATGACCTTTACATGAGAGGAAGATAAAAAAAGTCTACATTTTTTGTTTGTGTTTTGTTATATAGGTTTTTGTTTGGTTAGTTTGGTTTGGGTCATAATTGCTAAGATTGCATTGTAGGATGTATAGCAGTTGGTGAACTTTTGGTTTGTTTGAAGAAGTTCATTTTGTTTAGATCATTTTCTTCGTCTTTTTAAAGATTACTGTGCTTTTAAAAGGAAATTTTGAATGGGTTTTTTCCAAGAAGTGAATATTTGTGACAATCAACATTACAAAATTTAAAAATAAACGTATACATGATACCTGGCTGAAAGGCTACCTGCTTTTGCATAGCCAATTTCCATAAATATTTGATTTTTTCAAACAGATCATGCATACCTTTACATTCTTCACTTGTTACTACTTGAAGTTTGCAAGATTTGACCTGCAAGACCTTCCAATTAAACACAGTATGGAGTCCACAACGTATCAAGACCCCACATGTTATGACTGTTAATGTTTACAACATCGGAAGAACTGACTCTGTAAATTTCAATGGTGCCTCGAGTTTCAAAGAAAAAGTGTTTCACAGTCATCTATCTAGAATTAATGTTTCACTTCTATTCTTATGAGATAATGCACCACCACTTTTCAAGCACAATCTGAGTTTCTTTTGACATTTTTCATTATTCCCAGGCACAAAAATGGCTTCTTTGTATTAAAGCGAAACATATCCCAACTGGCCTTACTTCTTCCCCTGGGCAATCTGGCTCGGTTTTTTATGTCTCCCCTCTCGAAGGTTAAAGGTAGGGCCAGGACAGTTGAATGTTGCTGTTCTTTTGGTAGTGGTGTTTTTGTTGTTGTCGTTTGTTGGACCCTTTTGTTATTTAAGTTTCTGTTGATGTTTCACATCGTGTTGCTGATGATTTTATGGAAGGAAAGGTGTGTATCAGTGTCAGTGTTGAATGTGTATTCAGATTTGCTTGGGTTCTTTATTACGTATTTCCATTTGTATGATGTTTAATTCTTTTAGGCTTGGTATGTAGCTCTTGATAAATGTTGCTGTTTCAAAAACTGAATAATTTGATTTTTGTATTTGGAAGAAACAGTGACTGCTGAGGCGAAGGACGAGACATAGACAGCGATTCTGACGTTTTTCTCTCTTCCATTCGACAACAAACACATAACTAATCAAACCACTACACAAAAGATTAAAAAAAACGGAGACAAATAAACCACTTCAGAAACTGAAAAATTAATTGTATATTTTCAACGTAATGCGGTACACAGGATTATCTATAATTGAATCAATCATACAAACAAATTCAAATTTTTTCACAAAGAAAGCCCAGGGGATTCAACAAGTGACGAGTTCGCCCGATGACTGGAAACCCTTTGGCCAACGGAAAAAAAAACATGTAGATAATGAACAATGCCTGCAGTCTGCTGTTTGAATAGTATTTTATTCCCATAGAGATGTTTGTTTTGCAAACAGGAGTGTGTAGCATCATTACGAATTTTACTGATGCCCAATTATTAAAGACATTTGGCTGTTGAGTATAGCTCATTCCAAAGAAACAATAAAGTGAAATACTCAGACGTTTTTATGGAAAAATGGTATCAAGAATGTAAAAGCAATTGCTGAATGTTCGTATGATTGCCTGGGGTTTTTTATGACCTATTTCTTTTCCCCATTATTTTTTATGAATTTGCGGATTTATCTATCATATATTATTTTCTTCAAGGATAATAAGATACACTGCATGCCGTTTTACCATCAATGTACCACGTGTATCAGTTTGTAACATGTTGTTCCGTCCACGGTCACGGCATCTCTTCCAATTGCGGAACTTGACCAACGTTGTGTGCGTCTCTGCTGCTTGGCATCTGGATTGGTTATCATATCCCCATCTCGGGACTATCAGTATGGTAGGGTTCTGTGTGTTGGATGCCTATTCTGCTCTTTGTTGTTGCGGTGGACCCTTGTTAGTTTGGCTTTGTATGTCTAACATCATTGTGTTGTTGTTTTTACTGTTTGTGCATGGTATTCATGTTTATGCGGTTTGTTTGTGTTTGATTTTTAAACAAATTTTGGAATGATATGGTTCAGTCCAAAATAGTAATTTTTTTGTCTTGCATTTTGTTTTGTGTGTCTTTGTTCCTGTTTGGGCTGTTTTACTTTGTCAGGTTTCAGTATATCTTTCTTAAAAAATGCCAAATCTTCAATCGGTTTTCTTTTGTCACGTATGTGTGTCTGGTTTTGAATACAAATATATTTCTCAATGCGTGTTTCAACCATAAGATTGTTGAAAAGTGACAGACCTTGTACATTGCTAAGAGTATGTGTTTTGTATGCATATACTCCACTGCATGCCTGTCGCTACAATGGTGCATAACTGTTTTTATGTTAGAAGATATTGAGTTTTTATCACAAAAAAGCCCATTTGAACAGCAAAAATCAGCAACAAAAAAAGCTAAAAAATTCCTAGAGTAAGGTTGTTTAAGATGTTTCATATCAAGGGGATCCGAAAAAAATGGTTTATTGTGACAATCAAGAGCAAGAAATAGCAGAATATGAAAAAGCATATACGAATTAGAATAAAGATTATTTTAGAAGTTATTTATATATACATGATAAGTAACTTGTCTGCATGTTATTGTGAGAGGGGTATCGTTTTTGCATGAACGTTCCTTAGTTTGTTAATAAATGTGCATTTAAAGTCACAATTTAACTGAGTTTTTGCTTGCTAAATCCCAAGCTTATGTATGAATTACTTTTGCAAATGACAATTAATAGGGTAAAAAAAAAGTCATCAACTGAGATCCCAGAATATTTGTGCTGAATGCTTTGAGGGAGCCCCCCAACCTCTTTATTGTTGTCCATGTCAGCTAAAAATAGTTTGTCTTTTGGTAACAGACAGGGAAGCAACCTATACATTGGATTTCTGCCTTGTCTACATTGCAAGTTTGGGCATGATTTTCAACTCTGCATTGAAAGGGAACCAATCAATTAATATTCATTTGGCTGCACTACTTGGTGATGCTCATTTCAACGTAAACGCCTCCTATCTTTCTGTTGTTACAATGTTTGAGAAACGGGTTTTTTGGGTAACTGGATTGTATCATTTGCCAATGGTGTCGAGTTGATTTGGAAATCTTGATTGGCAGGCCATGCAGTCTATCTGATAAATGTTCACGGGATCTTTGGGGGGTTTTGGAGACAACGCAGCAATCGGTATGACCTTGCTGACTGGACACGGCAAGATAAAGAATCTGCAGGAATTTGGGGTTTTTGATGGGTTTGAGATCGGGTGGTTGAATTGGTGGTTACTTTCTGTTTTGTTTGGGCACCATTAGTGGGGATTTGGTTTGTATGTGTGTTCAGATTGAGGTAGGGGAGTGGAGCGAACTTTTTGTCCAATCTGGATGTTGTTGACTTATGGCAGAAAAGCAATTTTATCTTTTTTTCAAAGATAGGTAGGGAAACCTGAAATTAAAAAGTAAAAGAAAACAGACATCCAACTAGAAGTCTGAGAAGGTCTTGGCTGGAAGAAAAGGGCTCCACATTATATCTTGGAATATGGGGCAGAAAAATTGATATTAAAGACAATGGAAAACTGGATTACTTTCCTATAAATGCAGTTTGCGATGTGTGATTGCCACTGTATGGACACCAAGGGAAAGTCAATGAAACGCCCAAACAACCAAATTGCGATCTTAATGTTAGAAGTAGATGTTTTACGCAGGTGGAAGCACTGACTCTTACATCGTAACCCACAAAACTAGCAGTTCAAACCAGGAAGGAATGATGCAAGCCTTTGATAGCCTCCTGCACAAGGAATTAAGGTAATGTAAGGTCATTGCTACTGGAGATACCAGAGCGACAAAACTTTCCAAGCACAAACTGAGTGTTCTTTTGACATGTTCTCAATTCCAGGCCAGAACAACATACTTCCTGTGCTATAAAGAAACATATACTCTGGCCTTTTCTCTATCTTCACCAGCAATCATTCGCTCGTTCTCTCTGCATTTGTCTCCCCTCTCCTTTGTTGAAAGAGCATGCCAGGACACAAAGTAAAACGAAATAGAAGCTGTTTTTCTTGTGTTGATATCTGTGTTACCCCATGTGAAATGGCGCCAGTATAATGACTGACAGTGTACATGGCTTTCTGTTTCTGAAAGGAATACAGAAAATGTGAGAAGTAATGGGCAGTTTACACAGATTGTGTGCAGAGATGGACGGAAGGAAAGGTCAGTGTCATCAGTGTCAGGGGTGTGGAGACTGTGGTATGTCAGCATATGAACTGGGAGTCTTGCATATATGTATGTATCTTCCCCATTGTAATGTATGTACATAATTATGTACATACATACATATACACAATCATTCAGGCTTGACCATAGTAAGTTTATTCATATAAAGTGATTGCTTTTTCAAAAACTATGAAAGTTTCATATGGTTTTTTTATTTAATGGAGGAAAAAAGAGAAAAGCAGCAGACAGACAGACAGACACACACAAGACAAAAACACACACCTCTCCCTCGACTCTCTCTTCTCCCCACCTCCTCTCTCTCTTACAAAACACACAACGCGCGCGCGCGCGCGCGCGCGCACCACACACACACACACACACACAGAGGAATACATAGAAAACAAACACAGGGAGACAAAATAAGACCTAATATCACTAAGAGTGAGCAAACGTTAAATTGAATACAACAACGATAAAATAAATCAGAGAACACACAGCAGTCCAACTTTCACTCACATAGATTCAGAAAAAGTCACATGCACACACAAAGTTAAACCATCTTTTTAAAATGATAGCCCTGTGCTAGTCAATAAGTGATGAGTTTCCAACCCAGTGCCACTGTGACATTGTGTCCCCTTTGGCTTTCAGCAGGTGAAAAATGGAACATTGTCGTTACATGATACCTGCCTGCAGTCCTGCGCTGTTTTGCAATAGCTTTTCATTTCCTCTGAGATTAGTTTGTTTTGTCAATGGGCAGTGTGCCTGCGTCCATACAGGCTGAAACTTTGCCCTTTGATGTAAGTATTACCAGTCATTTGGTGTTTGAGTGTCTCTCAATTCCAAAAGAAAAATTATGAGTCTCAGACGTTGTGTATTGGAGAAAAATGGTACCAGAATGAGATAAACGAGCAATTGCTGAGTGTTTCTTAATTGATTTGCCTCGGTTTTTTAATGAACCTTAAGTTTTATTTATTCATTTATTCATTGATCTACCTATTTATTAATTTGCTCTTTTCTTTCGAGGATAATGCAAGAACCACTCATGTGCTTTATTTTACATTTAGTCCCCGTGTGTATTTCTATTTGTAAATGTTGTCATTCGTTCCCACCGGCACACAATGGCCTCCTCTTTTAATTAGCGGAACATATACCAACGTTTGCGCAAGACATTCTGCGTGCGTTGGCAATCTGGACCTCGGTTTTTAGTCTCATTCGAAGGACTTCAGTATGGTAAGGTTGTTGCTGTTGCTGTTGCTGCTGCCGGTGGTGTTTTTGTTGTTGTCGTTGTTGGGATCTTTGTTAGGTTTAGTTTTGTTGATGTTTCATCATCGCTGTTGTTGATGTTTTTACTGTTTGAATGGTGTTGTATTCATATTTTTGTGCATTCGTTTCTTTTCTTTTTCTTTTTTTGTTGTTGTTTTTTTTTTAATCGATTTGGCAATTTGATATGTGCAGTCAAAAAACCGTATAATTCTTTTCTTGTGTATTTGCAATTTTTTTTTTGCTGAGTGTTTATCTGTTTCTTTGTCTGTTTTTGTTTGTCAGGTTTTGAAAAATTTATCTTTCTCTTTAAAAAAAAGAAGCAAATAAACCCTTCAGAACACGATTTTTACTTTTTCAACTGTATGTGTGTACACAAGATTTTTAATTGAACAAACATATAAACTAATCAAAATAAGCAACGATAACAGTAACAAGATCAACAACTGAAAGAGTGACAATACTGAAAACAACACTGACAAAAACAAACAACTGTAGATAACTGAAAAAAAGTGTATGTGTGCTATTTGTATGTAATGTACTCCATAGGATGTTATGACTACAATATGCAATACTAAATTTTTACTGTTAAAAGATATTAAATTTTTACTCACAAAAAGCCCAAATTATAACAGCAAAATACCAGCAACCAAAAAAGAAGGAAAACCGAGAAAGAAAAAAACAAACGGAAAAACTGCCAAGACAGTCACATTTTAGAAAGTAATGTATCATCCATAAACCATGTAAAAGCGCAACTTGCTGCAGATCGTTCGTGAGAGCCTTCATTACGAGATATTACGTGAACTGTTCCCCACTTTCTTAACTGCAATATTGCGATCTATAATGCTATTACCAAATAAACCAATCACTGCTGCAAAACCTTGCTTCCCTTGAATAATGTACTTTTCCCCATGAAAAAATAAATGGTAAAAAAATATGAAGTTTGGCTGCAACGGTCACGGAACTTGCCTGCACCCGCTTATCTTGACCAGCATCTACTGATGCTGCCCTGCTGACTGATCTGCATCTTGATGAGGAGGACCACCATCCCCACATGCCTCCCTCTATCAGATAGTAGGGTCCACTGTCAGCGACAACAGCACTACAGTTCTGTCTCCCGTTTTGCAGGGCTGACCTGACGTGGCCCTACCTTGCCACGCTAACTCATTGGATTGTCTGCCCCTTGTGGGCTCCAGCACTGCGCTTTGGCTGGCATCTCATTCCACTCTGGATGCTGGATTGATAATGGAGAACAAATGCGGTGAGATGGGGCTGTATTTTCTCTCTGTGGCCGTCACTGACTTGTGATAGATGGCTGCAGTTGAGGGCAGACGCTCTCCATCTTCCTGTCTTGTCACCCCAAGGCCTGTGTCTGGAGAACAGGATATGTCCTCTGGGTGTTCAACATAGTTTGTTGGTGTCAGGCCTTTGTCCTTCCCTATGCTTGTGTTTTGGTGATTGTGGACTCCACCTCCCTGTCTTGCGCATGGCCATCTTCATCTTGTATATTTTGACTGGAAGACTTGGTGGAGTCTTGGAGATTCCAAGCTCACGAGAATCGGAAATGAAGCCTTGCTACCTGAGACACGGAAGATAAAAGAATTCTGTCGTACATTTTGTTTTGTGTTGTTTTGTTTTTGTTTATGGTTTTTGTTTGGTTGGTTGTTTGGGGTCTTATTTTTGCTTGTTTTGTTTTGGGATATTTTGTGTTGGTGTATTTTGGTTTTGTTTGTGTGTTCATTTTGTTGGGGGGAGGGATCTTTTTGCTGTCGTTCTTTGAGTGTTTGTTATTTATGTGCATTTAAAGAGAAAGTTTTAACTGGGGTTTTTTTCTAACCCAAGATATGTATGAATACTTCGAAATGAAATTAAAATATGTAAAAAAAAAATCATCAACTAGAATACATGAATATTTGGCTGAAAAGGGCTACCTCATTTATTGCTTGCCAATATAGCTAAAATATTTGATTTTTGTAAACAGATCAATGAAAAACCTTTACATTCTTTACTCTATACTACATTGCAAGTTTGCAAGATTTGAACTCTGCAACTGTATGACCATTCCAATTAAAAGTTCACTGCACTGCCATATACTGGTGTCCACCACAACGTACAATCCTCCTTATACTGTTATGAATGTTACATGTTTTACAAACAGTTTCTGGAATAACTGACTCTGTACATCATATGCCAATGAAGTCGAGTTCAAAAGAAGAAAGTGATGGCAGACAGATAGTCTATCCTAGAATTAAATGTTCACACTGATCTCATTGCTACTGGAGGACAACGCAGCAAAGGTTGGACTCAAGCTGAATGGACAGAAGTGCAAAGCCATGAAAGTAAACGGCAGGAATATTGAGGGTCTGAGGGTTGGAGATCAGGAAGTTGAAGAGGTGGAGAACTTCACCTATCTCGGAGCAAACGTCACCAAAGACGGAGGAGAAACAGCAGACGTCAAGAAGAGAGTAGCACTGGCCAGTGCGCAGACGAAACGATTGTCCAACATCTGGCAAATGGGAGACATCGGCAGAAAAACCAAAGTATCCCTTTTCAAGAGCTCTACGGATGTGAGACCTGGAAATTAACGAAAGGAGAAGAAGAGAAACTAGACATTTTCCAAACCAAATGTCTGAGGAGGATCTTCAAGATCCGATGGCAAGAACACATTGCCAACAAGACAGTCTTAGAAATAGCAGGAGCAGAAAAAATCAGCCAGGAGATTAGAAGACGGAGATGGAACTGGATCGGACATGTCCTAAGAAAGGACAGGAGTGACGACTGTGCTGTTGCCCTCGGTTGGACACCTGAAGGGAGAAGGAAAAGGGGACGCCCAAAAACAACATGGTGACGAATGGTAGAAGTAGAGCGGAACGGCGCAGGCTGGAGCACGTGGAACGCCGCACGACGCACAGCTGCAGACCGGAACCAGTGGAGGAATGATGTTCAAGCCTTGTGTGCCTCCTGGCACAGAGAGAATTAAGGTAAGGTAAGGTCATTGCTACTGGAGATACCAGAGCGACAAAACATTCCAAGCACAAACTGAGTGTTCTTTTGACATGTTCTCAATTCCAGACCAGAACAACAGACTTCCTGTGCTATGAAGAAACAAATACTCTGGCCTTTACTCTATCTTCACCAGCAATCATTCGCTCGTTCTCTCTGCATTTGTCTCCCCTCTCTTTTGTTGAAAGTGTATGCCAGGACACAAAGTAAAACGAAATAGAAGCTGTTTTTCTTGTGTTGATATCTGTGTTACCCCATGTGAAATGGCGCCAGTATAATGACTGACAGTGTACATGGCTTTCTGTTTCTGAAAGGAATACAGAAAATGTGAGAAGTAATGGGCAGTTTACACAGATTGTGTGCAGAGATAGGAGGAAGGAAAGGTCAGTGTCATCAGTGTCAGGGGTGTAGAGACTGAGGTATGTCAGCATATGAACTGGGAGTCTTGCATATATGTATGTATCTTCCCCATTGTAACGAATGTACATAATTATGTACATACATACATATATACAATCATTCAGGCTTGACCATAGTAAATTTATTCATATAAAGTGATTGCTTTTTCAAAAACTATGAAAGTTTCATATGATTTTTTTATTTAATGAGGAGAGAGAGAAACAGACAGACAGACAGAGACAGACAGACACACACAGACAGATAATCACACACTCTCTCTCTCCTACACACACACACACACACACACACACACGCAAGCACACACACACACACACACACAACACACACACACACACACACACACACACACACACACACACACACACACAGAGGAATACATAGAAAACAAACACAGGGAGACAAAATAAGACCTAAAATCACTAAGAATGAGCAAACATTAAATTGAATACAACAACGATAAAATAAAACAGAGAAAACACAGCAGTCCAACTTTCACTCTCATAGATTCAGAAAAAGTCACATGCACACACAAAGTTAAACCATCTTTTTGAAAAGATAGCCCTGTGCTAGTCAATAAGTGATGAGTTTCCAACCCAGTGCCACTGTGACATTGTGTCCCCTTTGGCTTTTAGCAGGTGAAAAATGGAACATTGTCGTTACGTGATACCTGCCTGCAGTCCTGCGCTGTTTTGCAATAGCTTTTCATTTCCTCTGAGATGAGTTTGTTTTGTCAATGAGCAGTGTGCCTGCGTCCATACAGGATGAAACTTTCTCCTTTTGTGCAAGTATTAAAGACATTTGGTTTTTGAGTTTGTCTCATTTCCAACAGAAAATTTATATGAGTCTCAGACATTGTGTATTGGAGAAAAATGGTACAAGAATGAGATGAACAAGCAATTGCTGGAAATGTTTCTTATTTTGATTTGCTTCGGGTTTTTTATGAACCTTAAGTTTTACTTTTTAAAGATTAATTTATCTATTTATTTATTACATTACTCTTTACTTTTGAGGATAATAGAAGAACCACTCTTGTGGGTTTTTTACATTTAGTCCCCGTGTGTATTCAATTTGTAAATTTTGTCATCCGTTCCCACCGGCACACAATGACCTCCTCTTCCAATTAGCGAAACATATACCAACATGTGCGTAAGATGTTCTGCGTGCGTTGACAATCTTGACCTCGGTTCTTAGTCTCATTCGAAGGACTTAAGTACGGTAAGGTTGTTGATGTTGCTGTTGCTGGTGGTATTTTGTTGTTGTCGTTGTTGGGATCTTTGTTAGGTTTAGTTTTGTTGATGTTTCATCTCCGCTGTTGTTGTTTATACTGTATGAATGGTGTTGTATTCATATTTTCGTGCGTTCGTTTTCTTTTTTTTCTTTTTCATTTTATCCATTTGGCAATTTGATATGTTAAATCAAAATATTATATAATGCTTTTCTTGTCCATTTGCGTTTTTGTTGGGTTTTTTTTACTGTGAGTGTTTATCTGTTTGTTTGTCTCTTTTTCTTTGACAGGTTTTCATAAATGTATCTTTCTCTCTAGAAAAAAAGCAAATAAACCCTTCAGAATACGATTTTCACTTTTTCAACTTTATGTGTGTACACAGGATTATCAAATGAACAAACATATAAACAAATCAAAATAAGCAACGAAAACAGTAACAAGAGCAACAACTGAAAGAGGACAATATTGAAAACAACAGTGACAAAAACAAACAACAACTGTAGATAACTGAAAAAAGTGTATGTGTGCTATTTGTATGTAATGTACACCACTGCATGTTATGACTACAAGATGCAAAACTGAATTTTTGCTGTTAAAAGATACTAAATGTTTACTCAGAAAAAGCCCAAATACCAACAGCAAATTATTGACAACAAAACAAAGAAGCCTCAAAATAATACACACAGAAGTGAAGGCATGCTTAAGATCAGCTTTCATAATCCAAAGTGGGATCAGAAAAGAAAAGTACATAAGGTGTGACAATCAAAGAGCAAAGAAGAAAACCAAGAAAGAAAAAACAAACGAAAAAACTACCAAGACAGTCACATTTTAGAAAGTATATTATCACCCATAAACCATGGAAAAGCGTAACTTGCTGCAGATCATTCGTGAGAGGGGTCATTACGATATATTACATGAACCGTTCCCCACTTTCTTAACTGCAATATTGCGATTTACAACGCTATTACCAAATAAACCAGTGACTCCTGCAAAACCCAGCTTGCCTTGAATAATATACTTTTCCCCAAGAACAAATAAATGGTAAAAAAGATGAAGTTTGGCTGCAACGGTCACGGAACTTGCCTGCACCCGCTTATCTTGACCAGCATCTACTGATGCTGCCCTGCTGACTGATCTGCATCTTGATGAGGAGGAGCATCATCCCCACATGCCTCCCTCTATCAGATAGTAGGGTCCACTGTCAGCGACAACAGCACTACAGTTCTGCCTCCCGTTTTGCAGGGCTGACCTGACGTGGCCCTACTTTGCCACGCTAACTCATTGGATTGCCTGCCCCTTGTGGGCTCCAGCACTGCGCTTTGGCTGGCATCTCATTCCACTCTGGATGCTGGATTGATCATGGAGAACAAATGCGGTGAGATGGGTGTGTATTTTCTCTCTTTGGCCGTCACTGGCTTGTGATAGATGGCTGCAGTTGAGGGCAGACGCTCTCCATCTTCCTGTCTTGTCACCCCAAGGCCTGTGTCTGGAGAACAGGATATGTCTCCTTGGTGTTCAAAATAGTTTGTTGATGTCAGGCCTTTGTCCTTGTCTATGATTGTGTTTGTGATTGTGGACTCCCTCTCTCCACGTCTTGTACATGGCCGTCTTCATCCCTTGTGTTGTGACTGGAACAAAATAGTGGAGTTTTGTTTGAGATTGCAGCCTCATGAGAATAAAAAATGAAGCTTTCTGTCGCTTTGCGCATGGAAGAGAACAGGATTATGTCGCACTTTTTGTTTTGTTTTGCTATTTTGACATTTTCTCAATACTTGACCAGAACAACACACTCCCTGTGCCGTGAAAAAACAAATACTCTGACCTTTTCTTTATCTTCACCAGTGATCTCTCGTTGTTTCTCTCTGATTCTGTCTCCCCTACCTTATATAGAGCTTGCAAGAACAAAAGGTAAAATGAAATAGCTGTTACTCTTGTGTTGATATGTTTTATCCCATTTGAAATGGCGCCAGTGTAATGACTGACAGTGAATATGCCTTTCTGTTTCTGAAAGGAATACCAAACTAATGTGGGAAGTCATGGGCAGTTTTCACAGCTTGTGTGCAGAGATAGGAGGAAGGAAAGGTCAGTGTCATCAATGTCAGGGGTATGGAGTGTGTGGTTTAGCTGGAGACTGTGGTATGTCAGCATATGAACTTGGATTCTTACATGCATAATTATATGTACCTTCTCTATTGTCATGAATGTGCATATGCACGTATAATAATAATGTATGGAATTTATAGAGCGCTGAATCTTGTAAAGCAACAAATCAAAGCGCTCAGATGATTTTCTATTTTTTGTTTTTATTATCATTATTTTTTATGCGTGTGTATGCGGTTTTTTATTTTATTTTGTCATCTGTTCCCACCAGCACACAATGGCCTACTCTTTTGAACAGCGGAACAGGATTTAACGTGTTCTCAAGATGTTCTGCATGCGTTCGCACACGGGGCCTCGGTTTATAGTCTCATCCGGACTTTATATACTGTATGGACACGTATATACTGTACACATATATACAATCAATAACAATTTTCCATAGTACGCTTCATCAGAGTCGAATGGTTTTTCAAAAACTATGAAAGCTACATATGATTTTCGATTTGAGGAGGACTTTGTGTGTGTGTGTGTGTGTGTGTGTGTGTGTGTGTGTGTGTGTGTGTGTGTGTGTGTGTGTGTGTGTGTGTGTGTGTGTGTGTGTGTGTGTGTGTGTGTGTTGTGTGTGGTTGTGTGTATGTGTGTGTGTGTGTGTGTGTGTGTGTGTGTGTGTGTGTGTGTGTGTACGTGTATGTGTGTGTGAGAGAGGGAGAGAGAGAGAGAGAGAGAGAGAGAGAGAGAGGGTGTGTGTGTGTGTGTGTGTGTGTGTGTGTGTGTGTGTGTGTGTGTGTGTGTGTGTGTGTGTGTGTGTGTGTGTGTGTGTGTGTGTGTGTGTGTGTGTGTGTGTGTGTGTGTGTGTGTGTGTGTGTGTGTGTTAGTTACAGAGAGAGAGAGAGAATGAGAGAGAGAGAGAAACAGACAGACAGACAGTAATAGCCACATATACAAACACACACATATACAAAAACACGCACACACACACACACAGAGGAATAGATAGAAAATAACACAGAGAAAGCACAGTAGCCCACCTTCCAACCATATACAGTCTGAAAAAGTCATACACACACACACACACACACACACACACACACACACACACAAACAAACACTCATACACACACAAAGATAAATCGTCTTTTTGAAAAGATAGCCCTGTGGTATTCAATAAGTGATGAGTTTCCAACCGAGTGTCACTGTGACATTGTGTCCCCTTTGGCTTTCAGCAGGTGAAAAATGGAACATTGTCGTTACATGATACCTGCCTGCAGTCCTGCGCTGTTTTGCAATAGCTTTTCATTTCCTCTGAGATTAGTTTGTTTTGTTAATGGGCAGTGTGCCTGCGTCCCTACAGGCTGAAACTTTGCCCTTTGATGTAAGTATTACAGTCATTTGGTGTTTGAGTGTCCCTCAATTCCAAAAGAAAAATTATATGAGTCTCAGACGTTGTGTATTGGAGAAAAATGGTACCAGAATGAGATAAACGAGCAATTGCTGAGTGTTTCTTAATTGATTTGCCTCGGTTTTTTAATGAACCTTAAGTTTTATTTATTCATTTATTCATTGATCTATCTATTTATTAAATTGCTCTTTTCTTTCGAGGATAATGCAAGAACCACTCATGTGCTTTATTTTACATTTAGTCCCCGTGTGTATTTCTATTTGTAAATGTTGTCATTCGTTCCCACCGGCACACAATGGCCTCTTCTTTTAATTAGCGGAACATATACCAACGTTTGCGCAAGACATTCTGCGTGCGTTGGCAATCTGGACCTCGGTTTTTAGTCTCATTCGAAGGACTTCAGTATGGTAAGGTTGTTGCTGTTGCTGTTGCTGCTGCTGGTGGTGTTTTTGTTGTTGTCGTTGTTGGGATCTTTGTTAGGTTTGGTTTTGTTGATGTTTCATCATCGCTGTTGTTGATGTTTTTACTGTTTGAATGGTGTTGTATTCATATTTTTGTGCATTCGTTTCTTTTCTTTTTCTTTTTTTGTTGTTTTTTTTTTTTAAATCGATTTGGCAATTTGATATGTGCAGTCAAAAAACCGTATAATGCTTTTCTTGTGTATTTGCAATTTTTTTTTTGCTGAGTGTTTATCTGTTTCTTTGTCTGTTTTTCTTTGTCAGGTTTTGAGAAATTTATCTTTCTCTTTTAAAAAAAGAAGCAAATAAACCCTTCAGAACACGATTTTTACTTTTTCAACTGTATGTGTGTACACAGGATTATTAATTGAACAAACATATAAACTAATCAAAATAAGCAACGATAACAGTAACAAGATCAACAACTGAAAGAGTGACAATACTGAAAACAACACTGACAAAAACAAACAACTGTAGATAACTGAAACAAGTTTATGTGTGCTATTTGTATGTAATGTACTCCACTGAATGTTACGACTACAATATGCAAAACTGAATTATTACTGTTAAAAGATACTAAATGTTTACTCAGAAAAAGCCCAAATAGCAACAGCAAATTATTGACAACAAAACAAAGAAGCCTCAAAATAATACACACAGAAGTGAAGGCATGCTTAAGATCAGCTTTCATAATCAAAAGTTGGATCAGAAAAAAAACACCACTTAAGGTGTGACAATCAAAGAGCAACAACAAAAAACCAAGAAAGAAAAAGACAAACAGAAACACTGCCAAGACAGTCACATTTTAGAAAGTATAATATCACTCATAAACCATGTAAAAGCGTAACTTACTGCAGATCATTCATGAGAGCCTTCATTATAAGATGTTACGTGAACTGTTCCCCACTTTCTTACCTGCAATATTGCAATCTGTCTCACTGTTACCAAATAAACCAATCACTGCTGCAAAACATTGCTTCCCTTGAATAATGTACTTTTCCCCATGAACAAATAAATGGTAACAAAAGATAAAGTTTGGCTGCAACGGTCACGGAACCTGCCTGCACCCGCTTATCTTGACCAGCATCTACTGATGCTGCCCTGCTGACTGATCTGCATCTTGATGAGGAGGA
Organism: Rapana venosa; assembly: GCA_028751875.1. Taxonomy (NCBI): domain Eukaryota; kingdom Metazoa; phylum Mollusca; class Gastropoda; order Neogastropoda; family Muricidae; genus Rapana; species Rapana venosa. Next base: position 18,270,013 of record CM054137.1, on the reverse strand, counting down.
GCAGCATCCCCACATGCCTCCCTCTATCAGATAGTAGGGTCCACTGTCAGCGACAACAGCACTACAGTTCTGTCTCCCGTTTTGCAGGGCTGACCTGACGTGGCCCTACTTTGCCACGCTAACTCATTGGATTGTCTGCCCCTTGTGGGCTCAAACACTGCGCTTTGGCTGGCATCTCATTCCACTCTGGATGCTGGATTGATAATGGAGAACAAATGCGGTGAGATGGGGCTGTATTTTCTCTCTGTGGCCGTCACTGACTTGTGATAGATGGCTGCAGTTGAGGGCAGACGCTCTCCATCTTCCTGTCTTGTCACCCCAAGGCCTGTGTCTGGAGAACAGGATATGTCCTCTGGGTGTTCAACATAGTTTGTTGGTGTCAGGCCTTTGTCCTTTGGCATGATTGGTGGTGGTGGTGGTGGGTTTTTGAGGGCGTTGTTGTGTTTGGACTCATTGTGCTTGAGTGGTGTCACATTAATATTTTGTGTTTTTTCCGGAAGAAATATTACCGCTTTGTTTAGGGTTCCTAGCTCATGATAAGTGACGATAAATCGTTTCTCCATGTGACGCAGGTAATTACAGAGTTGTGTTAGTTATTTGACTCTTTGAGTTCTGTTTTGTTTTATTTTGTTTTAAGTTTTGTCTTTTTTTTATATACACTTAATCGTAAATCATGTTCATTGTTACTTTTTCAATGCTTAACACAGGTCAAATATAAATTCTGGAAACCAAATATGTTAATATCATTTGCTTAGTAATAAGCATTATCAGACCCCCAAAAATCATGTGTATGCGTATATATTCTCAAATTTGTTGATAGATTGAATTGAGAAGCACAAAAATTATACACAGACAAACAGTGTGAGATATACGCCTATCTGATATTATATGGGTTCTGCTGAGCTGATGTGGTTTGCTTTACACAATGCAGAGCCTTGAGAGAGAAGAAATACATATACAAACATGGACATATGACCTGAACTATCAAATCCCCAAACGATAAGATTATGACAGGTGACGTTGAATCCACTCGAACGATACAAGCGTGTAGATGTCTATTTAAAAAATAACAGATTTTACAATGTGTGCGTTTGCCGCTCTCAAAAGAACCTAAATCTCCCCCATGGGGATTCCGGGGAGGGGGGATGGGGGAGGGGGGGGGGGTCCTGTTAGTATAAATACCATCCCCACATTCTGGAAATTCTGTGCTAGAAAGTTCCTCTTTTCTATTAAGAGATTTGTTTCTGCTTTTTTCCTCGCGCTGGGACTGCACGGCGTAGAGGCGCGTCTCCCGGGTGGCGGATGGGAGATTGCACCGTGGACCAACGCAGTCTAAGGGAAGGCCACCCTGACAGAAAACCACTGGCCCTCTAAGTATGGGGGTTGGGCAGAAGGCCGACTACCTACTCCCGGAAAAAACCTTAAGTTACAGAAACTATAAACATCACTTCGATTCAAGCCCTGGGGGGAGCGGGGATCGCCGGTACTGGCATCATGACGACGATGGGTGAAAGCCTACGGGAAGCTCACCGTCCGACAAGGTCCTTTGCAAGCCCCAAAAATAACCTTAACATCGGACACTGGAATGTTAGAACCATGTACAGAGGAGGTGCAGCAGCACAGATCGCGAGGGAGATGACAGAATACCAACTGCACATTCTCGGAATCAGCGAGTGCAGGTGGACAGGAGCTTGAAAAATTAAGCTAGCATCAGGACAGACAGTGATATACAGTGGAGACGAACAACTACACGAAGGAGGAGTCGCCGTCATGATGAGCCAGGACACAGTGAAGTCTCTCATGGAATGGACACCAGTCAACAAGAGGATCATCACAGCAAGATTCTACTCCAAATACAGACGGATGACAGTCATACAAGTGTACGCACCACACAACGAGAAGGAAGACCAGGAAAAGGAGCATTTCTACCAACAACTCCAGGAAACAGTGGACGGGTGCAACAAGAATGACATCATCATCATCATGGGAGACTTAAACGCAAAAGTGGGAAATGACAATACTGGATACGAAAGGACAATGGGTACTCATGGACTTGGGAGACAGAACGACAATGGAGAGAGACTATGCGAGTTTAGCCAGCTGAATGGACAAGTTATCACAGGAACTCTATTCCCACACAAAGACATTCACAAAGCAACATGGACATCAGCGGACGGAAGAGTGAAAAACCAAATTGATCACCTATTGATCAGCGGACAGTGGAGATCATCAGTACAAGATTGCCGAGTACAGAGGGGAGCAGATGCCAATAGCGACCACTACCTGGTGAAGACGAGGATCAAGTTACGACTCTGCTCACGCAGAAACAACAACAAAACCAAGACAAGACTGGCCGTTGAACGACTGAAGGACGAAGATATAAGGAAGAAGTTCTGCAACGCAGTGAAGACCAAGCTCGAAGAGAACAGAACCGAAACTGAAGATGTAGAAGAGGTGTGGGAACATCAGAAGAACGCCTACATCAAATCAGCAGAAGAGGTGCTTGGCTACAGAAAGGGGAAGAGCAAGACATGGATCAGTGAGAACAGCTGGAAACTGATTGATGAGAGGAAGCGCATCAAGATCAGAATCAATAGTACACACTCGGAGAGGATACAGAACAGAATGAAGGAAGCATACAAGGAAAAATTCAAGGAGGTGAAAAGAAGCGTACGAGAGGACAAAAGGAGATGCGTATATGCGTGCGTAAAAATAAGTTTTTATGTCTTCTAGTCAATGGGTTTAAAATTGTGTTCACAATTGATGTTTGTGCGCATGCGCGCGTGTGTGTGGTGTGTGTGTGTGTGTGTGTGTGTGGTGACATTTTATTTGAAAACCAATATGAAATATAGCTTTTGTGTCTTTGATATATTTGATGAGTATCAATCTGCCTGTCAGTATTGTAATTGCCCTTCATGGGATGATTAAAGTGTTTTTGACTTTGACTTTGACTTGACTTTGACTGGATGTCAGAAAAAGCAGAGAGAGCACAGAATGCAGCAGAGAATGGGAGACAGAAAGAACTGTACAGCATTGTGAAACAGCTCACCAACCAAGGCACTAGACCAGTAGCAGCAGTGAAGAATAAGAACGGGGAGCTGCTAAAGAATCAAGAGGCCAGGCTGAGGAGATAGAGAGAACACTTCCAGAAAGTTCTCAACAGGGATGCACCGAATGAACCACCACAAGATGACCAGGGGGAGGTGGAAGAACTAGACATCTCAGCAGAAGAACCAACCATCCATGAAATCAAGAAAGCACTGAAGACCCTCAGGAACGGAAAAGCACCAGGAGCAGACCAGATCACAGCAGAGATGCTAAAAGCAGACATTGAACAGACCGGCAAAGAACTGAAACGGATCTTTGACCTCGTATGGGAAAAGGAGACAGTACCAACACAGTGGACGAAAGGACTCATATGCAAGATTCCAAAGAAAGGAAATCTTTAGGAGTGTGGAAACTGGCGTGGGATTACACTACTACCCTTGGCCAGTAAGGTGCTCAGCAAGATCCTCATCAACAGAATACAAGAGGGAGTAGACACATCTCTCAGAAAGGAACAAGCTGGATTTCGGAAGGGGAGGGGAACTGTCGGCCAAATATTTATACTCAGGAACATCATGGAACAAGTCAACGAATGGAATGCGACACTGTACATACACTTCATTGACTTTGAAAAGGCCTTTGACTCCATACAGCGAGACAGTCTCTGGATCATCATGCGTCAGTATCGAATCCCACAGAAACTCATCCAGATGGTCAAGACAATGTACGAGGACTTTCAGTGCTCCGTCATTGTTGACAACGAAACAACAGACTGGTTCCCAGTGATAACCGGGGTGAAACAGGGATGCTGCATGTCAGGATTCCTCTTCCTTCTCGTGATAGACTGGGTGATGAGAAAAACAGTGGAAGACGAGAGAACTGGGATAAGATGGGACTTCATGAACATGCTAGAAGACCTTGACTTTGCAGATGACATCGCCCTCCTTTCATCAACCATGAACCATCTACAATACAAAACTACAAGACTGGAAGACAACGCAGCAAAGGTTGGACTCAAGCTGAATGGACAGAAGTGCAAAGCCATGACAGTAAACAGCAGGAACATCGACAGTCTGAGGGTTGGAGATCAGGAAGTTGAAGAGGTGGAGAACTTCACCTATCTCGGAGCAAACGTCACCAAAGACGAGGAGGAAACAGCAGACGTCAGAAGAGAGTAGCACTGGCCAGTGCGCAGATGAAACGATTGTCCAACATCTGGCAAATGGAGACATCGGCAGAAAAACCAAGCATCCCTTTCAAGAGCCTTGTTTTGTCAGTTCTTCTCTAAGGATGTGAGACCTGGAAATTAACGAAAGGAGAAGAAGAGAAACTAGACATTTTCCAAACCAAATGTCTGAGGAGGATCTTCAAGATCCGATGGCAAGAACACGTTTCCAACAAGACAGTCTTGGAAATAGCAGGAGCAGAAAAAAGCAGCCAGGAGATTAGAAGACGGAGATGGAACTGGATCGGACATGTCCTAAGAAAGGACAGGAGTGACGACTGTGCTGTTGCCCTCGGATGGACACCTGAAGGGAGAAGGAAAAGGGGACGCTCAAAAACAACATCGCGACGAATGGTAGAAGTAGAGCGGAACGGCGCAGGCTGGAACACGTGGAACGCCTCACGACGCACAGCTGCAGACCGGAACCAGTGGAGGAATGATGTTCGAGCCTTGTGTGCCTCCTGGCACAGAGAGAATTAAGGTTAAGGTAAGGTTCTGCTTTTTTGCTTTTCTTTCTGTCACCTCCTTCTTGTCTTTTTTCTGTCTTCTTGGTCCATTCTTTTGCCATTTTTCCCAGAAAGACTTAAAAGATAACAATTCTCTATTATGCCGCAGTAGGATACGCTGGGCCTGACTTGTCAGGTGTTTAACGGCAGTGTGACGCATGTTTGCTCCTATAACAGACAACATTAGTTGCTGTCTTAGCGTTCGGTGAAAAATAAGAACCCATATTTTTATATTGTAGAATGTAAGATCTGTAGCCCAACTTTTTGATTGATATCAACAAATCGTTGTTTAGAATAAGGGGGTTTTGTTGGTGAAAAGAACCCCACTGTTAATGTTATTCAGTCTTGCAAAAAAGGATATATATATCTATATATATATATATATATCTATATATATCTCTCTCTATCTTATCTATATATACATATATATATATATATATATATATATATATACAACAGAAACGTCTTTGACCTTTCTTCAGATCAAAGGAAGATCTTAAAGTTTTTCACCATTGATTGATTAAAAGTTTTCGAATATAATTTTTAATCCTCACCTGTGAATTTCAGATGATTCCAAGTTAAAGCTCCTACCATAGATATTTGGCCATCCAGACTTACAATCCTCTTTCTACTGTCATGGAAAGCTGAAGAGGGAGACCAGAAGAACAAAAAGTGCAAATGAAAAATATGGCTTTTCTAGAATTTCAATAAAAGCTACGAAAAACGAAGACTTGGGGGTGGAAGGAAACAAAAGACAAGACATGCTTCAGTCAATTAGAAAAAGCAATCATAAACTAGTCACATATGCCTCAGAAATAAGTTTAACTTCCATGCGTCCCCCCCTCCCCCTCCCCCCCGTCTATTTTGTTTGATTTCTGTTTTCATCTTCATCTTAATATCCCATCATTGACGTTTTCTTCCCATCCAAATCCCCATCATATTCCACTCGTAGAATGGTGATCTTGGAGCATACTTTATAAGCTCATGATTTCTATTCAGAGTTGACTCTATACATAATTGCAAAGACCACGTATACTCAAAAAAACGAAGGTCTGGCATACAGATGTTCTATGCTTAGACAGTTCCTATACGTATTGACGTTATTATCATTAAGGACACAATGGGGTGGGGGGGTGGGGGGGGGGGGGGGGGTTGCGAAGAGAGAGAGAGAGAGAGGAGAGAGAGAGAGAGAGAGAGAGCGAGCGAGCGAGCGACAGACAGACAGACAGACAGACAGACATAGAGACATAGAGAGACACAGAGAGAGAGCACAATCCAAATACAAACAGAATGCTATTTTGACATGTTCTCTACTCCCAGAAAGAACAACAGACTTCTCAGACAATGAAGACATAAATACTGTGGCCTTCTCTCTATCCTGCGATCTCTATCTGATCTTATCTCTGTTCTCTTGGCGGAAAGAGCGTGCTGGGACGACAGGTGGGGAGAAAAGGAAGCTGGTTTCCTCGTGTTACCGTGCGTTACATGGCATTCACATTGGCGCCATTGTTATGACTGACGATGACAGTTACCAGAAATTATCTCTTCTGTCAATGAATTCGAGAAATGCGCGTGCACGCGCACACGCACGCAGACACACACATAAAGACGCACGCACACACACACACACACACACACACACAAGTCTCCCCCTCCCTCTCTCTCTCTCTCTTACAAACACACAGACACACACATACACACACACAAGCACACACACACACACACACACACACTTCGCATAATTATTGATCTTAAGCTAAATGTGTTTGCAGCAAAGTAGACAAGGGCTATCTGCCACAAAGAAGAGCAGATAGGTTAAAAATGTTCTTTAAAAATGCGTATGAAAATAAGTGGCTAATGAATCTTTGTGCCTTATGTTCTTTGGGGATCCTTTTTTCTATCTAAAGGATGCAAGGGAGATCATACAGTCTGTGTCCAGCCAATGGGTCAATTTTAGCTGGATAGCAATATATATTATATACATGTGTGTGTTTTTATTCTATGTTCATATATTTTTAATATATATATATATATATATATATATATATATATATATATATATATATATATATATATATATATATATATATTTTATATATATATATATACATGTGTGTTTTTTTTATTCATACAGTAGTCATACAGTATTCATACAGTTTTTATTCATACAGTATATATATACATATATATATGGGTGTGTGTGTGAGTGGGTGAGTGAGTGTGGGTGTGAAAGGCAAAACAGTTTGGTTTAAATAAGGTTTATTCATTAATAAGCATGAAGCAAGCATAGCATGATGAACGTAATCAGCACAGCAACAACAAGCAAGTAGCTTATGTTGTGCTCAAGTACAACATCAACATTCACATGGCGACTTATGATTCACACAATGACCAAAATAGTTGATAGGACATAACAAATCTGCGTGTGACTTGGCGGAGAGATGGAGATGGGTGGATTTGAGAACAGTAGGGCAGGAACGTCACAAAAGATGAGGTAGCGAAGAAAAAAAGTTAAAAAATAAAGAACTCGGTATTTCATGCTGTTATATATAGTTGTCGGTGGAGAGAAAATAGTATCTGTCATGTATACTGATGCCTAGTCACCTCGACATGGAGTAAAACCAACGGCATAAATCCTAAATGAGACCTGTATTGAAATACTATCTCTCACCTTAACAGCTCATGGCATTCACCCACTGCTACCTCTTGCTTTATTTGCTAATTACAAACTAAAACAACAATGGTAATAATAAGAGCTATCAAAAAATCTTGCAAAAATAACCAGTTTTCAAAAGAACCAGAGTATTACAACTCTGCTGACAGGCGTACATGAAACAGGTCAGATGTTCCTGGTCACTTGTAATGCTTCACCCAACAACAACCTATGACAAACTATCAGACGAAGTCTTGAAATCTCAGCAAGTTCCTCTACTTCCCCTACAAAAGGAACCAGACAAACCAGTCCCTAGTTTTGATTGAATGCTACTTTGTGATAATCTCGTTGTCGATCTTTGTCTGTGGAAAAAGAGCCAAAGCAAAGTCAGGAGGGTAGCAGTGCAGTGACAGCACTTGTGCCGCATGCAAGTGATGATGGACTGCCCCTGAACAAAGAGATGTCTAGCAGCCAATATGATGACACTTGCCTGCACTCACCTATCTTTACTAGCATCTAGCGATGCTTGCCGTGCGTGCTCAGTAAATTCAGTCTTGATTGTAAGGAGTATCGTTGCCCCAAGCCTCTGCTTATCATATGTCAAGGGTCGTTTGTCGGTGATGATGACACTACATTTCTTTTTCTCTCCAGTGCTGATCTCTTTTCACACTTGGTCATGCTGTTTCCTTGAATTCCATGCCCTCTGCGAGTCGCAGTATAGAGTTCTGACTTAAAATGGGTACTGATAGAAAACCAACTGAGTAAGATGGAACGTAGTTCTCTCATTGATCGACATTTTCTTCAAATATATTGTCAACGGATGCAATCACTCTGTGTTTTCCCTCAACCTTATTCTTCCCCATTAGAACTGAGACACCCTCAGCTCCCAGTCTTGAGAATGGAGGTGTGCTCTGAGAACAACAGCCGTTTTACTGGTGTCAAACATTTGATTTTGTTATGGACTGTTTTGTTTTTCAAGCTTTCTGCTTTTCTTCTTATATTCGGCATTAATTGATGTTTACTCTCAAAGAATTTCTTGCATGATAACTGAAAATAAAGCCCTGTAAGCAGGTGGATAATAGAAAATACAGACGTGTACATAGTATCTGTAATGGATTTGTTTACAATAATCTCTCAGATCATCCACCAAATGCAATAATTATTTTGATTTCCCTAATCCCCATGAAAATGAGAAAATACCATGTTTGAATGGCTGCCGTCTTGTGGTCTACCTGAATGAACTCCATCCTTTCCCGTTGAAAGAGCTGAAGCAAAACCAGCAAGGTTGTGGTGACAGCACTCTGGATACAGACAGGAAAGTGATCATGGAGCATCTTGAAATAACATGGAATGCAGTAAGCCACCTTTTTCAAATCATCTATTGACTCTACCCTGCCAACTTAATGGAGTTTTTATTATGAGGAGTATCATCTCTAAAAGCCGCTGCTGCTCAGATATCAAAGTCGATTGGCATGAAGGACGACACTAAATTTCTCCCTCCTTTCCCCATCAGTGACTGGCTCCTAGCTCGCTGGCCATGCTGGTTGATTGAATTCTCTGCCCTCTGTGAATTGCAGCACAGCAGTTTGGCTTGTAGATGATCCACAATGGTGATGCTGAGATTGATAGCAGAAAACAAATTGGGGGAAGATGGGGTCTGCTGTCTTGTTCTGGCTCTTCCTTGCTTGCAGTGTAGTGCAGCAGCTGCAAAAAAGAAGATGGAATCAGATTGTGTGTTTAGTCAGCCCAGTGCTCCCCATGAGAATAAAATGGGTGTTCGGAGTGCAATAGAGGTTTTGTCGGCGTCAGATATTGCATCTTCTCCATGATTGTGTTCTGTGCTTTCCCATTGCCTGTCTATGCCCTCCAGACTCTCAATACAAAGCTGTGGTTACTTTGCTGCCAGAGTTAGAAGGACCACAGTGCTTGGTCTGGGATTTGTGATTTCAAACTAAATTAATGTGTAAGTCACCTTGCGCCTATGGTCAGAAGGCTTGTACTGGGGTAGGTTGATTATTTTCAACACATTGCTCATGACTTCTACTAGACATGTTCCTAACTCCAGTATATCATTTCTCACTTTGAAAGCAAGGAAAGTTGGGGGGGTGGGGTGGGGGGGGTTGTTAACATCAGACAAAAGTGATAGAATGAACACACTTGTGCACTCATCTAACTCAGGCAGAAAAGGCAATAGACAAGCAAGTTTTCAGTTTGATTGACTGCCAGCCTACGATCAATGTGACCACCTAGCTTTTCCTGTTCAAAACAGCTGAAGCCAAAGCTAGCACAGCCAGCTGCACTGACAGCTCTTGGGCCACAGAGAGAAAAGTGATGATGGACAGCCCCTCCATAACGCCTCGTCTGGCGGCCAATGTAACGACACTGGCCTGCACTGGCCTATCTTCGCCAGCATCTATTGGCGCTGCCCCGCTAACTAAATTGAATCACGGTTATGAGAAATATCATCTCCCCAGCCACCGCCTATCAGATGATGAGGGTCAATTGTCAGCGATGATGACACTAAATTTCCCCTCTCCTTTTCTCCAACACTGACCTTCTCCTACTCCTCTTGGCCATGCCAGCTGATGGAATTCCCTGCCTGCCCTCTGCGCGTGTCTGGAGAACCCTTCAGTGTGCGATTGATCTAAACAGAAAAAACAACAACTGGACTCTGGCACCAATAGTAGAAAACAAAATTGGATAGGATGACTTTTTTGTCTTTTGACCGGCACTTGCTCCCAAAGTATGGCTGCAAGTGCAAACAATATTTCGTTAATCTTAGTTTCGAGTCACCCTCGCCCTTTCCCTTGGAGACTAGAATGGATGTTTTTGGTGTGATAGGGGTTTTGCTTGTGTCAAATATTTCACCTTTTCCATGATAGCGTTCAGTTTTCTGAATCTTTTTCACTTTGCTTGGTGGCTAGCATGGAAAATCTGTACTTTTTTGTTGTTGCCAGAGTTACAAAAGATGCTTGTACTTGATCTCACCTTCTGAGAATGAAAAACAAGAGTGTCTGTCAGCTTGTGATTTGTGGTCAAAAGATTCCTTCTGAAATGGGGTTGACATTCTTAACAAACTGCACAGCCTTGCTAGATAAGCTAGAAGCTAGACCCTATAGGAATGTGACTTTAAATAACCAATAACTGAGCAAGAAAAAAAATAGACCTTGATCAAAATAACTCAGTTATTTTTTAAAGTTGCAAATATATCAAGCAGATAGATATAGAGAGATACAGATTTTATCAACCTTTTCTTTTTGCTGTTCCTCATTTTCCTTGGGAATTGAATTGATAACCTTTGTGCTACAGGGGTTTTGATGATGTCTGACATTATGATTTTATTATAGGTGTTTTGCGAACTTTTGAGCTTGAACTCCATTTCCTGCTGTAATGCTGATGGTCTACGTCTATCATAGATTGCTGGGAAAGTGAAAAGTAACGAATGTGAAAGGAAGAAATGTAGGAATCTTATAAGTGTAAAATGCTATTTCCACTGACATGATGGGAGTGCTAGGAGAGAAGCAAACTTGAGAGGGTGGTGCTGAATGAAGATGGTAAAGGGCCATAACAATAAAAAAAAAAATTATGAGCTACGAGCGCATGCTCATAAGCAAACCATAAACACAGCACGCTGCCATACAGAAAAACACTTGCTTTAAAATGATTTTTTTTAAAATAGAAACAAAGTGATCAAGCTCTTTGTATTTTGATTTTCCTGTTCTGACAAAACAGATATGCTATATCATTTAGTATTCCGTCTAAATAGAAAAGTACAGATTGATGGTTCAGATGAGGGTGAAATTGTGACTGTGATGTTCTAACAAAGAGGTACACTTGTATCTGGGAATGCAGAGCCCTGTGGTCTCACATTTGGTGTTGAGAAGGTTGTTTACAATCTAACATTACTCATCTTATTGCAGAATTTCTCCCTATAACTAAGGAAAAAGGAATGGAAAGCACAACAATGCTAAACAGTACTCGTATCCTTTGCCAAAATATACCAACGATGACAATAGCAAGAGGATCACCAACAGAAAGGCTATTAATTAAATACTAACAGAAAAATGCCACGATTTTACTCTAATATAGGGCATAAGCATGTGCTGATAGGTGCTTGTCAAACAATTCAGGGGCACACTTAGTCGTGTTCACTGCCTGACAACAATCTGTCACAGACTAGCAGCCAAAACTCGGGCAGAGGGGCTTCAGTTTCGCGCTCTTCCCACCCTTCCTGCAGGAAAGACACTGAATGAACTAGTTCCCAGTCTGAGTGGCGGCCATCTTGTGATCTGTCTGACCATTGATATCTCACCAAAAAAAAGACCTGAAGAAAAAGCCAGCAAAGCAGCCCAGAGATCCTTCAGGCAGCAGACAGCCAAATGGTGATGGACTATTCTGAAACAAGGGGAAATCCGGCAGCAAGGAGAATGACACTTGCCTGCACCCACTTATCTTCCCCAGCATCTATTGACGCCGCCCTGGCAACAAAAGTGAGTCATGACTGCGAGGAGTATCCCTCCCCTCCCCAAGCTGCTGCTTATCAGATTATCAGGGTCAATTGTCAGTGATGATGACACTACATTTTCATCTGCCTTTTCCCCAAGCGCTAGCCTCTTCCTGCCACGCTTGGTCATGCTGTCTCCCTGAAATCTGCTCCCTTCGCGAGGTGCAGCGCCACATGATGGCTAGCAGTTCTCAGTCTTCCTTGTCCTCCTCCTTCTCGTCCTTTGTTTCTTCTATCCTCTGCCCCCTCTCCCCCACTGATGGCTGGTACTTGGTTCACAACGCTGATGGTGCCACTGTTAGCAGAGAACAAATCGGGGCAAGATAGCATCGGTTTTCTCTCCTGGACTATCATTCGCTTCCGATCGCAAACGGGTGCAATCGACCTTGAGTTTTTTGGCGCCCTAACTCTTCCCTGGAGAACAGATAGAATGCTGTTGGTGTGATTCAGGTTTTGCTGGTGTCAAATTTTCCAGCTTCTCTATGATTATTTTCTCTCCTTTCTGATTCCCTGCCTACACCCTTAGTCTTATCACTAAAAAGAATACTTGAATATATTTTAGCAGGATGGCTCCATATTATGATTATGTTTAACATCTTTGACCACTTTTTTGAGAATCAAGCATTATTCTTGCAATTGTTTGCAGTAAAAAAAAAAAACCCACAACAACAACAGTTAAATAGACATAAAGCAAGTATTAGTTTAACCTTACCAACTTTGTTTATGAACACTGCCATGTTACGTAAACTAAGATTGATTATCAATAGCGTTATCCTTTCAGAAGCTGCTTATTACATTAGAAGGACTGCTTATCGATAATAAGCAATGATGTACTAAATTTCTAGCTCCCTTTCCACATACTGACCTGGTTTTTACTTTCCTGTTCTCCTCCTGCTCTATTTCGTCATGCTGATTGGGATATCTCATCTTTTCAAGCTACGCTCTCAATAGTGTTTTTATCCAATATTTTAACACTAGCACAAAGAGTAGAGAACGCAATAAGAGTGAGCTGAGTCTATTTTACTCTCTTTTATTTTTATTTCCATCTGATACTTTATGGTATTCAAAGACATAAATTATCAGTATGCCTTTTCAATCATTTTTTCTATTCAAAATCAAATCTGGTCCACAGTCTATCGTTTGGATTTCCAGTGCTGGTTGACTCATTTAAGAATGAGGGAAAGATGCTAAAATACAGAGGCATTTACAAAGTGCTATACATTCTCAGCGATAATGCTATATCATTTGCAGAAATTATCTTTTACATTCTCAGCGATAACGCTATATCAGTTGCAGAAATTATCTTTTATTTTCATGGAGAAATTGTTGGTGATGTTAGATTGGTTAAAAAAAAATACTATGCATTGGTCTAAGGTGTATGATTCTTTTTTATTTCTACGTTTCTTTGTTTTTTAAGTGTCAATGAATTTATGTGTGTACATCAAATTGCTGTGAATAGGCTAAAGAAGAAGAAATGAACGAGTTGCATATTTTATTGAAACATTATAGTACCGTCAAGTATTCTTCTTTGTTGTTTTCTTTTTTTTAATCATTAAAACTCCCTTTCCTGTTCTAAATACAACGATTCTGCATCTACAGTTGCAAGATGTGATAACTAGAAAATGACTAACCAAACATCAATTTAAAAATAAAAATGCTTTGACCGAAAAAGAAATACAATTTCGATAAGTGAGAAAATGTAGCTGTACACAGCAACTAATCTGATAGAGTGAGCTCCCTTTTCCATCCTTCCTGCTTTGCCTGGAAAGGAACAATTTGCTAATGTGACTGACTCCCATCTCCTGATCTATCTCACCCTCTATCTCTTCCTGTAAAAAATAAATAAAAGAGCTGAAGGCCTAGCCAAAGTCCAGCGAGGCAATAGTGATAGATCCTGATCACAGACATGGAAGCGAGGATGAACTTTTCTAGAACCCAAAACAAGAAGTCTGGCAGGAAAAATGTAATGACACTCGCCGGCGCGCGCTAACCTATCTTCACCAGCATCTCTTGACGCTGCCCTTGCCGAGAACATTGAGCCTTGATTATGAGAAGTATCATCGCCCCAAGCCGTGGCTTATCAGATACTAAGGGTCAATTGTCAGTGATGATGACACTAAATTTCTATCCTCTCCTTTCCCCAGAGCTGCCCTGCTACTGGCACTGTGGGCCATGCGAGCTAATTGAATCCTCGGCTCTCTGTGAGTTACACAAGCACCATGCTCTGTGCTTGTGCTAGGGATTCGCCCCCCAACGTGTCGATGTTGGCACTGATAGCTGAGAACAAATTGGGTTAAGATGGGATCTAGTGCCTCTTTTTGACTGTCACTTGCTTCCAATTTATTGCCAACAGATGCAATCAATCATCGTTTTTGACTCATCCCTATCTCTCTCTCTCCCTCCCCCGTCTCCGTCCTTAGAGAATAAAATGTGAGGGGCTGAGAGTGTGATAGAGGTTTTGTTGGTGTCAGATAGTTCACCTTCTTCATGATGGCATTCTGTGTTGTCTGATTTCCTGCCCCATGCCCTGAAGACCGCCATTACAGACCTTTAGCCTTGTTGTCTTTCTTTTCACTGTGTCAAAGTTATGGACGACAGATGTACTAGGGGATACCAGCAGTCAAGACAATTCCCAGAAAAGTGAACTTGATATTTTGAGCAATCTAATGGTGCAGTCTTGAAAAGAAATGTCTGTAATAACTATTTAAATGTGAGTTGTTCTTTTAATAGAAACATAAGAGAGGGAGAGACAGACAGACAGATTGACCAAAGGAAGACACAAAAAATGGCAGAATCAGACAGACAGACAGACAAGCAAACAAAGCTAGAAAAGACAGACAGATTTAGAGACAGACATAGACGCAGACAGAGATACTGACAGACACAACCAGGCAAACAAACAGAGTGATATGCAATTTTTTTTTTTAAAACAAGCTCGCACATGAAGAGCTAGAAGACGAAAAGAAGACAGCTATACAGAATACAAACGGATGGATCAGATACTTGCATATCTTTTCATGTCAACAGTACACCTCTCTCTCTCTCTCTCCTCTCTCTCTCTCTCTCTCTCTCTCCTCCTCTCTCTCTCTCTCTCTTTCTCCAAGACAAACCCAGCAATCAATCAGTCCTCACAACGACTGCCTTATAAAGGAGAGAGTTTAGGGGAAGGGGGTGAAGTCAGCAAGGACATACAGAACCAAGAAGTGTTATTGGACATACAGACATACATACATACATACATACATACATACAGACAGACAGACAGACAGACAGACAGACAG
>CM054137.1:18224799-18247299 GCA_028751875.1 Rapana venosa | reverse complement strand
TCAGTCAGTCAATCAGACAGACAGATAGACAGACAGAGACAAAGAGACAGGGAAAGACAGACTGGCAGGGAGAGACAGACAGACAACCAGCCAGCCAGTTAGCCAGTCAGTCAGACAGACAGACAGACAGACAGACAGACTGAGAGACAGAAGGAGGGAGAGAGGAACCAAAATGGGCAGCGGAATAAGATGGGAGGCTTGGATGGTGGAGGTCTCTCTCTCTGTCTCTCTCTCTCTCTCTCTCTCTCTCTCTCTCTCTCTCTCTCTCTCTCTCTCTCTCTCTCTCTCTCTCTCTCTCTGTCATGTTGCTGATGGATGGATGTATCATCAGCGCCTCAACAGGCAGACACACAGCAGCAGGGATGCTGCATGCTGCTGCCGCATCTTCAGCTTTTGAGAGAGGAGATGGAGCATGCATAGTTAAGACTGTCATGTCCCCTCTGTGTGTCTGTGTGTGTGTGGGGGGGGGGGGGGTATGGGTGTGTGTGTGGGGGGGGGGGTGATGTGTGGGTGTGGGTGTGGTGGAGTGGGGGAGGGGTGAATGGGTGGGTGTGTGGATGGGTGTGTGATGTGTGTGTGTGAGGGGTGTGGGTGGGTGTGTGTGTGGGTGTGTGTGGTGTGTGTGTGTGTGTGTGTGTGTGTGTGTGTGTGTGTGTGTGTGTGTGTGTGTGTGTGTGTGTGTGTGTGTGTGTGTGTGTGTGTGTGTGTGTGCATCTTCAGCTTCAGAGAGAGGTGATGCAGCATGCATAGTTAGACTGTCCCCTCTGTGTGTGTGGGGGGGGAGAGGTGTATGTGTGTGTGTGTGTGTGTGTGTGTGTGTGTGGTGTGTGTGAGGGGTGGGGTGGAGTGGGGGAGGGGTGAATGGGTGGGTGGGTGGATGGGTGTGTGATGTGTGTGTGTGAGTGTGTATGTGTGATGTGTGGGTGTGTGTGTGTGTGTGTGTGTGAGGGTGGGGTGGGGTGGGGTGGGTGAAGGGTGAATGGGTGGGTGGGGTGGTGGTGTGTGATGTGTGTGAGTGTGTATGTGTGATGTGTGGGTGTGTGGGTGGGGTGGTGTGTTGGTGGGTGTAAGTGGTGTGTGTGTGTGTGAGGGGAGGGGGGGGGGTGTAAGTGTGTCTGTTTTTGTGTCTATGTGTGTTTGTGTGTGTGCAATTGTGTTTCTTCATTTTTTTTTTTATTTCGAGAATAATGGAATAAGCATTCGAGTGCTTTTTCACATCTAGTCCCAGTCAGTATGCAGTTTTGTAACTTTTGTCATCAGTTTCCGACAGCACACAATGGCCTACTCTTCTGAAAAGCGTGACAGGTTTTAACGTGTGTGAAAGATGTTCTGCGTGCGTTCACACACAGGACCTCGGTTTATAGTCTCATCCGAAGGACTCTAGGGGTAAGTGGAGTCGGCACTGATGTTAACTCCAGGGGAAAATATCGTCTTGAACCGGATTCGAACCCGTGTGTATGTGTGCGTGCGTGCGTGCTTTCGTGCACGTGCGTGCGCACGTGTGTACGTGTGTATGTACACCAGAAACAACGGAACCATATCAGATATTCAGCATAGAAATGAAAACATGAAGATACAGCTCTACATGCACACGCAAACCAAACATGTAAAAAAAAACCCGCACTTTTCTCAATTTCTAAAATCTAAATGCAAGCCTTATTATCATATTGACCAACGCCTATATATTAACGAAAAAGATAACAACAAAAATGGACTTTAGTCTTATATCCCTATCTTTCAAAGCGAATTAGCCATTACTTTAAGGAATTTTATTTGTAGATTTCAGCGTTTTAAACAAGCCAAGAGACCATCCTTCACAGCCTTTTGGGCAGCAAAAAAGCAGAAATTATTTTGAAGAAAAAAGGGGGAAAAATAATTATCATTTTCTAATGACAGACGCCAGGCTCTAGAGTATGAAGAGAAAGATTTTCGCTAGATTTTGTGGCTAAAAACGTTTTAAAAATAAACAAAAACAATCGTTGTTGCTCTAAATTCTTGAGAGAAAATGGCAAAATATTCAAAGGAAAATTTCTAAAGCGCATTCTTTCATTGTTGTAGGTATTTGGGGTAAAAAGACAAGAAAACCAATACAAATAGACCTTTATTGCTCAAACATCGGTGATCTATCACTTATAATAAAATGGTACATGCACGTTACTCACGCTAACACGAATGCATGCGTATATATGCACACACATGCACACACGCGAGCACGCACACACACACACACACACACGCGCGCGCGCGCGCGTGCGCGCATACACACACTCTCCCTCCCTCTCTCTCTCTCTCTCTGACAGAGGCAAAAGGACAGGGATACAGACAGACACAGAGAAGGAGATAGGCACACACACACACACACACACACACTCTCTCTCTCTCTCTCTCTCTCTCTCTCTCTCTCTCTCTCTCTCTGACAGACAGGCAGAAGAACAGAGAGACAGACAGACACAGAGAAGGAGATAGGCACAGAGAAAGAGAGAGAACACGTTTTAATGAAACTTTAACTGCTGTCCCAAGCTCTCTCTCTCTCTCTCCTCTCTCTCTCTCTCTCTCTCTCTCTCTCTCTCTCTCTCTCTCTCTCTCTCTTTTAAACACACACACACACATACACACACACGCACGCACACACACACACATCCTACCACTAACGCAACAAGGCTATGCAAACATGATATAGGACTGACAATACCGTGATAATGAATAATGCCTGTACAACTAACTGTGCATTACGGCCGTTCTCTGGCCAGAGTTTGAAGTTGTGTGTCAAGCAGTGTCCTCCTATGCAGTATTCAAGGATGAGGCTCTAAATTGCGGTTATACGATACTGTGTTAATGATGGCTGCAAAAAAAAAAATGAAATACTAATAAAAACGAAGAGCTTGTGTGTTTGCTGGGCTGATGAATGGCTGAGAAAGAGAGAGAGAGGGGGAAGAGAAGGGAAGGGAGAGAGAGGATGGGAGGGGGGGGGGGGGGGGTGGCAGGAAGAGAGAGAGACACAGAGAGAGAGAGACAGACAGACAGACAGAGAGGAAGAGAGAGAGATATAGAGGGAGGCAGAGACGGTGTGTGTGTGTGTGTGTGTGTGTTGTGTGCGTGAGGGGGTTTATGCGTGTGTTGGATGTGTTGTGAGTGTGTGTTATGTGTGTATGACGTGGTGGGGTGGGGGTGGGCAGACATCAATGTACTATAAAGGAATGTCACACACGCGCACACACGCAACTGCTAGTGCACAAATGCCAACACATGAATCAACGCGGTTACTGTGTTTATACACGATCATACACATGCAAACGCGTTTGCGCACGCGCGCGAACACACACACACATGCGTGAACACATGCACGCATGCACACACACATATACACACACTCACACACACATACACACACGCAAACACACGAAAAGTCGCGAACATTATGTGCATTACGCACACATAAGTATACAACGTGGCACGCGCGCGTACACACACACACACCACACCACACACATACACACAACATACACCACACCATACAAACACATAATGACCCCCCCCCCCTCCCCCCTTCAAACACACATACAGACCCCTCGGATGAGACTATAAACCGAGGTCCCGAGTGCGAACGCACGTAGAACATCTTGCGCACACGTTAAATCCTGTTCCGCTTTTCGTAAGAGTAGGCCATTGTGTGCCGGTGGGAACAGATGACAGAATTCACAAATCTGCATACACACGGGGACTGGATGTAAAAAAAAGCACATAAGTGCTTATTCCATTATCCTCGATATAAAAGAATGAATTAAAATAAATAAAGAAAATACCCTCTCACACACCTTCTCACGCATATACCACCACCACCCACCCAAGCATCACACACCCTCCCCCCCCCCAATACACACACATAAACAAACATAAAAAAACCCTCACACACACACCTTCCCACATCACCACCCCCCACCCCCCCCCCCCCCCCCCCCCCCCCCCCCCCACACACACACCCTCCCCCCCCCCTCCCCCCCTACACACACACACACATACATACAACACACCCTATCCCTCACCCCTACACACACACACACACACACACCACACACACACCACACCCCTCACACACACACCCCCTCCCCCCCCCCCTCCTTCCCCCCCACCCCCCCCCCCCCCCCCCCCCCACACACACACACATTATTCTTTCATACGTATCCAGACGCCGACTAACCTGGCAGACAGTAGTATTTCTAGCTTAAATCAGACAATGGTTATTTGCCACAAAAGGAGGGAGAGCAGACGGCCAAAGGGAGATAACTGCTCACAGCGTGAGAGAGGATGGCGAGAGGAACGATGGGGGAAAAAATGGCCGGTTTAAAACCCCTGGCTGGCTGAGCATCTGTTTTGAAATGGGCTAGAAGCCGTATATAATCGAAAGGCTGGAAGAAACTATAAAAATATAAAACATAAAAGGAAGGTGAAAAATAATTCACTCTTTTGAGGATTGGGCGTTACACATGAAGAGAAGTATGGTGCCTGGGCTTTCCGTACAACATCATCATCGTCGTCGTCGTCGTCGTCATCTACATCATCGTCGTCGTCGTCGTCATCGTCGTCATCATCGTCGTCGTCGTCGTCATCATTATCATCTTCAGCAGCAGCAGCAGCTGCTGCACCACCACCACCATCGTCATCATCATTATCATCAGCAGCAGCAGCAGCATTATAATCATCACCATCATCATCATCAACAACATTATTATTATTATTATTATTATTATTGTTATCATCATCTCATCATCATTACTATTAATTATTATCATAATTGTTATTATTGTCATTATCATTTTCATCAAAATAATCATTATCATCCTCATAATCATCATCATCATCACCACCACCACCATGTTGATGATGACGACTTTATTGTTTACCTTTTTTTACAGTGACCTATGCTAAACTCCTACGTTGTAAACAGCTAGTCCTATACAGTTTTTTCAGAGTTAATATTCACTAACGTCACCGCTCTGATACAGCCTTTCTTCTTTTTTTTTTTTTTTTTTTTTTTTTTTTTTTTTTTTTTTTTTTTTGCTGCCTCATCTTCTGTGACGTCCCCCGTCCTACTGTTCCCACGCCGCTCGTTCCAATCTCCCCACCACAGCCATACCCAGATTTGTTATGTCTCATCCTCAGGGTCGGAAGTCCACAGGGAGCCCATCACTATCAGGCCGCCGTGGGGCCACCAGCCAGAGGAGCCCTGCACTGCTGCTGGGTCACTTTGGTGGTGTTCAGTGGTGCCTGTTCTGAGCTAACATACGCAGGACACCACCTACTAAGCCCCCTACTAACGACAGTATTAGCTCAGTCGCGGAGCCAGACTGAGTGAGTTGCCCACCCGAGGTGGCAACCACCACAACGTCCCTCAACGACCGTCCCCCGCAAACCTCCGACCCCAAAGGCGTTGACACAAACTCACCACAGGCACAGAAGTGTACGGGGAACCGAATCTAAGGTCACCATGAGACCAGAGAAATCAGGACACCCGAATCAGAGGCAATTTTTTTAATTGCATGATGACAATGAGGATGACGTAATTATGCTGCTGTGGAAGTGCATATGCTTTGAGACTACTTGACAGGGTTGTACTCTACGCTTACTATCATAATATATCCCGGGGTCAACCAGGCCCGAGAGATACAGACACCTGCAGTGTTGGTCAGGTAATTTGAGCAACACTCTCAAACTCGCATCCGTTAAGTGGATGAAGCTCGACTGTGTGGTCCCAGTCTTCCCACTGAGCCCACAGCACACTCACTTTGGGTAGGAGCCGGCCGGAGTCCGAAAAATCCCTATGACTCTTATGGGATTCGAACCCGCGACCTTCCAGTCCGTAACCCAAGGCGCTAACCACTGCGCCATGGCGGCTGGTCCCTTTCTTCTTTTTAGTCGCTTCTGGGATTGGGCTTATCCCTTTTAACTTTGATTACTCTTGACCTTGAGATCAACTACTACTACTGTTCAAGTGAGGTGCAGTTGACAAGAAAGTGCTAGGCACTTACAAACGCCTGGACCTTTGGAGGATAGTCCATTCCTCAGGGATTGCCTCTGACAAGGAGGAAACCCCGTAGTGACCACAAGGACACTTGCCTGCATCTGCCGTTCTTCAACAGCATCTTGTTTTTATCTTCATTAATTCTGTTTCTCGGCTAGAGCTCCGAGGTTCACCAATTTTGAGATTATTTTTTGTTTTTTGGCGTAGGCGGACCGTTTTTGCCCACAATAATATGAAGGTAGCTGCATTCCGATTTGGGGATCAACGGTAGCTGAGAATGAAACCTGAAATCCATATGAAGCCTGAAATCCATTGCTTATCAAACACATATAAGATCAACTTTTCTTTCTCTATCTTTTTTCCAGCATTGGCATGACTCTGCTCTTTTACTGTAATGACACTTTTTGTTTTATCTCTTCTCCCTTTTGAAAGTTGCAACGGTCCAGTTGGACATTAATGTATTTTGTACCAAGTTTAATGCCAAGATTATAGTCAAAGCACTTGGTATACCGTAAGAGTCTGTTTTCTGTTTTATACTGTTCGTTGTGTGCATTATTATATTGTTGCAGTGGCCAGAGACACGATTGTAGTGCCGTTAAGTGGATTCCTTGTCGCTAACTGGAATAAGACCTTCTTCTTCTTCTTCTTCTTCTTCTTCTTCTTCTTCGCATTTTGCTTCGTATTCTTCTTTGAATTCTTCCGTATTCTTCGTCGTCGAACGCTCAGACAGCAATTACTGCCTGTCATTTGACCAAAAATGCTTTGCACTGAGGTTATGCGCCTTCTTCTTCTTTCTTCTTCTTCTTCTTTCTTCTTCTTCTTCTTCTTCTTCTTCTTCTCTTCTTCTTCTTCTTCTTCGTCTTCTTCACTGAACACTCAGACAGCAACGCTTGCTGTCTGTCCCATGAGCGAACATGCGTTGTACTGCTTCAGGCCCAACGCATCCAAGTTCGGCGTGTGAAACGTTCAGCTGTGCTAACCCCGGTCAAACATAACTTAAATTCATCTTTAAATCTGCTTAGCACATCAAATTCTATCAACACACATGAAAACACGAGCCAAAATGATGGCAATATAAAGATATCACATCATTTAAGTCAAGGCTGTGAACGTAAAACCAGTACTCCCTAACTTTTCCAGGAAAATCTGTTTTGTTTTTTCCCCTGATTCGCCCACTCACAAAGACACCGAGAATGATCAGATTTGAAGTAGTTTGTCTTACGATTTGCAGTCTGGGCATTGGCAGGTCACCTGGTGAAGGAAAGGAGAAGCTGGGGGGGGGGGGGGGAGGGGGGGTACCCCACAGAAGAGTTCCTGACCCGGGCAGGAGTTCTCTCCCATCTCCGTTGAACCTGTTCACTTTACGACACGCAAGGAGGAAGAAGTTCTCATCTCCCTCGAAGCTGTCCACTTTACGACAAGAACCCCTTTACGACACAGCACACGATCGCTCTTCTTTTTTATGTCCTCTTTCGGACAGGCGCTTGGAGACAGCAGAGGTCCTCTGGGTGCGATAGAGGCTCTGTTCACATCAGATAGTCCTCCCTCTTCAGGACCGTGTCCTACGCTGTCTGTCTGTCTGTCTGTCTGTCTCTCTCTGTCTGTCTCTCTCTCTCTGTCTCTCTCTCTCTCTGTCTCTCTGTCTCTGTCTCTCTCTCTTTCTCTTTCTCTGTCTATCTCTGTCTCTCTGTCTCTCTCTCTGTGTCTCTGTGTCTCTCTGTCTCTGTCTCTGTCTCTGTCTCTCTCTCTCTCTCTCTCTCTCTCTCTCTCTCTTCTCTTCTCTGTCTATCTGCCTCTCTCTGTCTATGTCTCTCGTCTCTGTCTGTCTCTCTCTCTCTCTCTCTCTCTCTCTCTCTCTTTCTTTCTTTCTTTCTCTCTCTCTCCCTCTCTGAACAATGCTTGTTCAAAATCTCTGGAGGTTAGCGTGCGAGAGTTACAAATGATTTTGTCGTGGTGTTAACCTTGTGAGAATTGAAAATATAATTTTCTGCCAGCTTCTGGCCTGAAGATAAAAGGCTTCTGTTCATGTGCATTTGTTATTTTCCACACTTCACACAGGTTCAGACAAAAAGAAAAAACAGAAAAAAAACAAAAGAAAACCTTTGGTGAGGATACATAATGCAGGGGGGGAAATATGGAGAAAAAAATCCGTAAAATGCGATAGTTGAATGAGAAATATTTCTTAAAGAGGAAAAATAAAGAGGAAATAGGTTTCTAAAGAAGAGAAAAGCATAATTTTCTGTTTGAAATATCCTTTTGTAAGCCCAAAGAATACACCATCAGTACTACGTTCTTTCTCAAGATGCAGTCTCAACTGCTTTCTCCCAGAGAAAGAAGAGATCAGTTTTTACTTTACACGATTACCATTTCATGTGGGTGTTTCTCCTCTCTCATTTTTTAAAAACCAAAGACTGTAAAAATGGCTGCAGCAGAAGAATGAAAGGCAGAGGTAAGGGCTTTGACTTGTAGACAGGCAAATCACGATGGACTGTGACTGGCTGACAATAAACGTGACAATAGCTATGACACTCACCGGCACCTGCTATCTCCACCAGCATCTATGGATGCTGCCCTGTTCATTAAATCAAGCCTTCATCATGACAGGTATCACTCACAAAGGTCATTGGTTTATCAGATGTCACGGATCATTGGCCACAGCCGACATTGTTCACTTTTTCTTGCTTTCACCAGCATGCCCGGATTTGCCTTATTGTGCAGTTCTAACGAATTCAATAGAGCGTCCTGACCAACTTGTAACACTATCATTTGGAGCCCTCACCACTCAGTAGTTCTGATGCTGGAACTGATAGACAAGAACAAACTGATTTTTTTTACCATTTTTTTTACATTGTATTTGATACCATTTGAAGTCAGGGCAAATTTCTCTGCATGAAATTCGGACTGCTATCACGGGGGAGAGCGCGTCGCCACAAGAGCAGTGCCGCTCTTTTTTTCCTTCTTTTTCCTGTCTGCAACTGTATTTGTTTCCTTATCAGAGTAGCTTTTTTCTACAGAATTTTGCCAGGGACAACTCTCTTGTTGCGGTGGGGTTTTTTTTACGTGTGCTAAATAATAAAAATTATTGTGTGTACCAAACAGGACCTGGGTTTATTGTCTCATCCAAAAGACAGAGATAAGATAAGGTTTTAACAACCTCCGTTGACTTCACACGCTTGCTACAGGTTCAAAAGATGTCAGCATCCTTCGTCCTTCCCTCCAGGCCATTACTCTTCCTTTTTCTCTGTCTCCCTTCAGCCCCCGGCAGGAGAAGGGAATGGGCCCTCAGAGTGTGATAGAGGTTCTGTTGCTGTCAGATATTTCACCCTCTCCATGATTGTTTTTCCCACTTTCTGAGCTCCGCCCCTGCCCCCAACACCACTGTTCGCAGCCTCTGGTGAAGTGGGTGCAAGGGTCAGACCTGGTCTTGTGCCTGGCCCGAGCCTGACTCTCTGAGGATCGACTGGAAAGAAAGGGATTTTGGTTTCTTTTTGAGCAGAAGATGAAATAAGGTTGATTTTTTTCCTCTTACTGTCACACACGGTCTGAGGAGAAGGTGACTGATACATGATATGATAAAAATGGGGACTATAACCAACAAATTCTTTTGTGGAATAATAGAAGATACTTGTTAAAATGGACATTTATCCTAACAAACAAACAAACTTAACCAAATAATCTATAATTCCTTGTGACACTCTGGTTGACATCCATTATTACTTTTGAAGATGGGACAGATAGCAACACACACACACACACACACACACACACGCACACACACAAACCAAACTGGGATAAGATAAGAGTTTTATTTCCATCATTGACTGTCACATGCCTTGCAATACATCACTACCAAGACGTAGTTAAACTTCTTCTTCTCCCTTCTCCAGAACCATTACTCTTCTGTTTTCTTGCCTTTGGGTTCACAGCCTGGACAGACACAATGGGTCCTCAGAGTGTGATAGAGGTTCTGTTCCTGTCAGATGGTTCACCCTCTCCATGCTTGTCTTCCACACTTTCTGATCCTTTGCTTGTGTCATGGGGCGCCGCCTTCAGAAATCCTTGGTGATTTGGAGGCAAGGATTACATATGCTTTCTGTAGCACGTGGTGCTATCCTTCTGAGAATTGAAAATAAAGTTTTCTGTTTCCCTGTGACCTAACGATAAACGATTTTTGATGAAGTGAATGGATTACAATGTCCCACCATCTCTGGAGAACGTGAAAGACCTGATTTGATACATTTGTCACTTTTTACTTCCACAACAAACTGGACATGATTTTTCTGTGGTAACTTTGAGGGGGTTCCAATTGACATCGATGTGACTATTCTTCTTCTCCCTAAAAGTATATACAAATGACTCTAGCGTAGGAGGCAGAGATGAGGACTAGCTGTGATCTGTAAATTATGATAAAGTGTGTCTGGCTGATAATTGACAGCCTGAAGGTGACTGTAAAGACACTAGCCTGCACCTCTCGATCTTCACTACCATCTATTGATGTTACCATACTCACTAAAGTGAGCCTTGGTCATGCATGATCTGATTTTTTCCTAATGCCAGACATTATGAAATAGAATGAGCGCAGTTCTGTTAACGCTATAATTTTTATTTCATGCACAGAGCCTGTTCCCACAATTACTGTGCTAGGAAATTTGATTTTGCATCACTTTCATTCAGGGGACAGTTTATCCTAATGGGTAGAGCGTTGAGATCATGATCTGACTTCCCGGGTTCGAGCTACCACAAAAAGGGCCCCCCATATGAGGGGATTTTCCCATGGAGTTTAACATCTGTGCTGATTACACTCTACTGAAACTCCCTCGGATGAGACTAAATGGATGTCATGTGTGCGAACGCAGGTAGACCATTTTGCAGACACGTTAATACCTGTTCTTTTAGATAAGTAAGGCTATATGTGTTGTTGGGAGTGCATGACCAAATTTACAAAAGCGCATCCACACAGGGACTGGATGTAAATAAAAAGCACAATAGTGCTTACTCCATTATCCTCGAAATAAAAGAATGAATAAAAACAATAAAGGAAACATAACGGGTGTTCTTGTCCTTCCGTGTCTCCAAGCTCTGCGTGAAGAACAGAATGGGCGAGGTGAATTCTACAGAGGTTCTGTTCGTGTCAGACATTTCACCCTCTCCCTGATTGATTTTCCCACTTCTGACTCCTGGCTAAAGGCTCCCCTAGCACTGCTGTTTGCAAATCTCTTAGGGATTGGAGTGCGAGAATTACAAATGAATTTTTCGCGATGTCAAACCTTCTGAGAATTGAAAATAGAGTTTTCTGTCTTGTTTTGGACCTCAAGATAAACGGCTTCCGTTGAAAGGAATGGGTTGTTTTCGACACTTCACGGATTCCCGTGAGGATTTGACAGTTATTCGATCTGATACACATTTAACGGGGACAAACAAATCACATTGTAAAGTGACAGAAGGTGTTGATTGAATTGAAACTAGGAATATTCCTCATAGAACCAAATTTTACGGGAAAAAAGCAAAAAGCCATGGTTTCAGTTCTACTTTTTAAAACACAGCTCCTAAGAACAGACATTAAGCAAGTTGTTTGCTTTGTTTTGCTTTGTTTTGTTTTGTTTTGATTTTTACTTTTCTTGGTTTGCATTCTTTACTCCTTTTATAACAGGGAATTGGACAAGAATGAAGTCGCTCTTAGTGACAATCATTGATACTCCTCCTCCTCCTCCTCCTCCTCCTCCTACTACTACTACTACCACTACTAATTCTATACTACGGCTACTTCTACAACTACTACTACTATTTCGACAATGATCCCATCCATACATTTTATGTAAACTATGTTTACAATGTTGGCTAATTCTTTGCAAGGTTTTCTGTGTTTGCTGACACCAAAAAAAGTTTATATGCGTCAGTTTTTTTCTCAGATTCACCGATTTGAGAGAAAAAAACAGATAAACAAATGAAACTGACCCAATTTTTCCTAGGAAGATTTTTTAAAAATACGCGCCATTTTAAGGTCGCTAGGCTGATATCCTTCGCTATTCAATATCTTTGATGAACTGAAGAACTGTAGCTGGCACAGCTCTACAGCAGAAACAGGGGAACAGGGCAAACATTTCGTTGTTGATGCTGCTCAGCTAGAACTCCAAGGTTCACCAATGGTGATGACATTTTGCATATGTGACCGGTTTTGCCCACCATGAAGGTAGGTGCATTTCAACTTCAGGGATGCATGCTGGGAATGTTCCTGTTTCCATACCCCCTGGCGAATGCTGGCTTGAATTGCAGGATCTTTAATGTACATATTTGATCTTTTGTATGCATATATATATAAATAAGTATATATATATATATATATGAATATATATATATATATATATATATATATATATATATATATATATATATATATATATATATATATGAAGGGAATTGAGGCACTGGCAGGTCTGCACTTGTAGTTGAACCGGGAGATCGTTAAAAAAAATAAAACAACCCTCAATTCACCAGACACCGCTGAGATTCGAACCCACGACTTCATGGACCGGTGCTGAGATTCGAAGTCAAAGGGCCTTAACCACTCGGCCAAAGCGACCGTCAAAGGGAAATGAAACAAGACCTCTTCACCACACCTCACACTGGACCACCCCCTACGAAACCCTATACCTTTGAGTCTAACCATTCCTGACATTCTTCCAGTCCCTTATGGCTCAACACCTTAGCCTGATTATAAATGCCACCCTACTCTCTTCCTTTTGTCTTCTTCATTGCCCACTGCACAGGTTTTCCAGCCCTCTCTGTAGGCCCTAAGCCTATATAGGCAGGTCTAAGGTGCTTTGTCTATGGCCCAGACCTCAGTGTCAGTGTTACCCCTAGTCTGTGTGTGCCAATGTAAATGGCCTCGTATAAACGTCTTGACCACGAGGATCTGTTAGTTGCTTGTGGTGTTCAGTTTCTGAGGGTGGTATGTGTGCCTGTGTGTGTGGGAAGGGGGGGGGGGGAGGAAGGGGGAAGGGGAGTTGGAGGGTGATGGTGGTGGGTAGAGATGAGGGGCAGAGAAGGGGTGATGGATGCTACAACGTGGGGAGATAGCCTGTAAGTGTTGGTGGGTTGGGTATTTTTTGCATCTGAAACATTTCTGTCATAGTGGGTAGGCTGATAGGTTTGAGGAAAGGGACAATTCTTTAATGTGTGTGTATGTGTTGTGTGTGTGTTTGGTGTGTACCTGTGTGACTTGTGTGTGTGCCTATCTGTTGTCTATGTGTAGTCTGTGTTGTGTTGTGTTGTGTGTGTATGTGTGTGTGTCTGTGTGTGTTTGAATAGTGTTGGATTGTTGTTCTTGTTGTGTGTTGTTGTTGTTACGTCGCTGCGAAGTGTTGCTAGTTTTGTTGCTGTCTAGTTAGCATTAGTTTATCCTTGCCTTGTTTCTCTCTCTCTCTCTCTCTCTCTCTCTCTCTCTCTCTCTCTCTCTCTCTCTCTCTCTCTCTCTATGCGCGCGTACATGCATGCCTGCATGCATGCTGCTTGCGTGCGTGCATGTGCTGTACAGACTATCCACAAGTCTCAAAATCTTGTTATCATAGCCTTTGATGAATCAGACAACGAAAATCGGCAATTTCCTGAACCTTAGGCACTTTGAAAGCCTGTCCCTCACACCCCACCCCTCTTCCGTTTGCACCCCGACCCTCATTGTCGGCTAGCTTTTAATCACAGCTCTGCCTAATTGGCCGACCCACTTCTCGCCATTTTTGACAAAAAGGGGCGGAGTTTGCACCCGTATTTCGAATCCCACATCGAGACCAACACCGTTTGTCAATGTTCACTAAATTACCTCCCTTCCCACACCTCGTCGCTATCTCGGGTCGATCACATTAAAAGGCACAAAGCCTGTTATCTATTTCCTCCAGGGAAAGGGGGAAAAAATAACTCGGAGAAAGTGCCTGAGGAGAGAGGGGGGTGTGTGGGTGGGTGGGTGGGAGAGGGCTAATGTAAGGGTTAATTAATTTAACGGCTTTAAAGGATGTTTGGAACAATAATGGTGGTGAAGTCAGTAGCAATTGCTCACTGACATCTCCAGCCTTTAGGTAAAAAAACCAAAAGCGTTCATAGTTTAGACATGTTGTAGTTGTAAAGTCTGTTGTAGTAACCATTTCTTCAAATGCTGATAATTGATACATACAGACCTAGGGTAAAACCAACAATAACAACAACAAACTTTGGAAAGATTATTATTTGTGATGTGTTTTTGATTTGTGGGAAATACTATGGATTTGTGGGGGGAAATTTAAAGGGGGCCATAAAGATTCTAAAAAATAAAGACAGGGCATGGGTGAACCTTGTCATTAATTTAGACGTAAGTTGACTTCTCCTTTGACTTCTTGAGCTGTTGTCTACCCACTGCACTGAATTTTTCAGGCTGTGCAGTAATAGTAGTACTTTCGTTTATCGTTTTTTAAAAGCTGTGATATTAGACGAGTTTCAGGCAGAATATTAGACAAGCCAAATCCGGTGGATTCCGTCTGTGTGTGTGTGTGTGTTCTTCTGCCTTCATCTTCTCAGACACACTACAACCACACACGCACGACAACAGACAACACACACAGTTATTGGTAAGTCAAACAGACGAAACAAAGAGACAAAAACAAACAGAAACAAGAAGCACATTTTTATTTTTTAAAAAGGACGGAAAGAAGCACAGCTAAAGCATAGAAGTGACAGGACCACCCTCTCAGTCCTATCAGACAGACAGACAGACAGACAGAAGGCAATCGGACCATCTCCTCCTCCTCCTCCTCCTCCTCCTGTCTAGCCTCGCATCGCTCCGTCAGCTTTCTCAGCAAGGCATCTATCCTATCTCCCAGCCACCCAGCAGCTCCAGGGCATAGATCTAGTAGGCCTAGGCCCTAGTTCTGCCTGCCTGCCTGCCTGCCTGCCAACCGACCAGCGCCCCTCACAACTCATGTTTCACGGAGGTGCAAGAATGCATTCGTGGCTTGCCGAAAGATAAACACATCTATGTGCCTCTTCTTCTTTTTTTTGCCAGTTTCCCAGTAAGGCTAACCTACTAGGCTTAGTATAGTAGTGTAAGTAGCCATTTGCATAGTGCTCTGCCAGCCCAAATCCTCTGATAATTATGGAACATTTGTATTTTGGGGCGAGCACGAGTGTTGGTGCGTACATGCATGTCAGGTGGGTTTTTTTTAGTTAGTTTTTGTTTTGTTGTTTGTTGTTGTTTTGTTGTTGTTGTTTTTTTTGGGGGGTGGGGGTTGGTGGGGGTGGGGGGAGGGTGTGTGTGAAAAATATCTTAGATGAAATATACGATTGTGTTTGGGGTTTTGGTTTTATTTTGCTTTTTGTTCGTTTCTCGACTAGATCTTTTAAGTTCAGCCATGGTGAGATATTGTATAAGCGACTGTTTTGGCTCACCATTGAAGATAGCCATATTCGGATTTCGGGAATAAATATACACGTTTAGAATGAGCGATTCTACACATAACCTTGATGGAAAGATGTAGAATTGCACACTTATGTATTTATGCAAGTTGTATGTGTGTATGCGCATTTGTAGGCATGCACGCTTATATGCAACTGCACATGCAATTGAGCGCGCATGCATGAACGCTCTGGTGTGTGTGTGCACACACACACACACACACGCACACATGTACACACACATACACGCACGCATGCGCGCACAGACACATACACACACAGAGAGTGAAAATAAAACAAATCTCCAGATTGACATTAGGAACGGGTCAGCTCTTTGTGTGTGTGTGTGTGTGTGTGTGTGTGTGTGTGTGTGTGTGTGTGTATGCGTGCGTGCTTGCCCGCGCGCATGGCAAAGGCCAGACAGGGGAAAAGGCGCGAATAGCCAGCCTATCTGCCACCCCATGAGATAAAGGTGTCGTGTTTTATATATATTTATAAATTCTCTTTGTCTCTCCCCTCTTTTCATATCACTCAGTAATCTATCACGTTTGTCTAATATCTTTCTGCCTGAATTTATAACTTTCTCCTTCTTTGTCTCTTTGTCTGTCTTGATTTCTCTTTATATGTCTGTCTACCTGTCAGCCTGTCTGTCTGTCTACCTGTCTGAGAGTGATTATTCAAATAGTTGCTGCTTAACCAATTTACCTGCTTCATAACTTCACAGAAAGAGATAAGTGATTACATACAGCCATGAATAAGTAAATAAAAAAGTAAACAGATAAAATTGATGAATAGATAATGAATGATTAGAATGATTGATTGTGTGCATGAATGAATGAATAAATGAATGAATAAAGGAAAGATGAGAAAGAAAGACAGAAAGAAAAAAGAAAGAAAGAAAAAAGAAAGAAAGAAAGAAGAAAGAAAGAAAAGAAAGAAGAAGAAGAAAGAAAGAAAAAGTTTTTTTATACGAGAGTAACACACACACACACACAAACACAGAGATAGAGAGAGAGAGACAGACAGACAGACAGACAGAGAGAAAGAGAGAGAGAGAGGAGAGAGAGAGAGAGAGAGAGAGAAGAGAGAAGAGAGAGAGAGAGAAGAGAGAGAAAGGGGGGGGGGGGACAACAAAACAAACAAACAGACAAACAGACATTAAGATTTTGAAAACAGAAAAGGTACAACCAGAAGCAGAGGAGGAGGAGGAGAAGAATAGGAAGAAGAAGAAGAAGAAGAAGAAGAAGAAGAAGAAGAAGAAGAAGAAGAAGAAGAAGAAGAAGAAGAAGAACAACAACAACAACAACAACAACAACAGCAACAACAACAACAACAGCAACAACCACAGCAACAACAACAACAACAATAACAAGATGAAGAAGAAGACAAGAACAAGAAC
Source organism: Rapana venosa (assembly GCA_028751875.1). NCBI lineage: Eukaryota > Metazoa > Mollusca > Gastropoda > Neogastropoda > Muricidae > Rapana > Rapana venosa. Next base: position 18,230,464 of record CM054137.1, on the reverse strand, counting down.
AAGAACACAACAACAACAACAACAAGACCAACAACAACAACAAGAACAACAAGAACAAGAACAACAAGACCCCACCACCACCACCACCAACAACAGCAACAAAAAGGAGGAGGAGGAGGATGGGGAGCTCCTCAATCATCAAACTAACCTGCCACTTCTTGTCTGTCAGAAGACAGCATCCCACAGGCGGGCGATCACAGAATAGGCTAGCCGGCAGCGTGGATAAGAGAGGAAGGGGAGGGGAGGAGGAGGAGGAGGAAGGGAGGAGGAGGGAAGAAGAGGAGGAGGAGGCGGAGGAGGAGGAGAAGGAGGAGGAGGGGGATGTGGTCTAGAGGTGGATCGGTGGTCTAGAGGTAACGCGCCTGTCTAGAATGCAAAAAGTCCGGGTCGGGTGTGTGCGTGGTTCGTACCCCGTTTGGGCCCGAAATTTTCCCCCATCCATTAGACCATGAGTGGTGGTCTGGGCGCTAGTCTTTCGGATGAGACGATAAATCGAGGTCCCGTGTGTTACACAACATTTTCAGCGCACGTAAAGGAACCCACGGCAACAAGAGAGTTGACCCTGGCAAAATTCTTAGAAAAAAGTCACTCTGATAGGGAAACAAATACAGTTGCAGACCAAAAGAAAAAAAAAGAGAAAAAAAAGGTAGCGCTGCTCTTGTGGCGACGCGCTCTCCCCGGGGAGAGCAGCCCGAATTTTACGCAGAGAAATCTCGTGACTTAAAGTGGTATAACATAAATAAAATTTAAAATGTGGAGGAGGAGGGGAAGGAGGAGGAGGAGGAGGAGGAGGAGGAGGGGGAGGAGGGGGAGGAAGAGGAGGAGGAGGAGGAGGGGGAGGAGGAGGAGGAGAAGGAGGGGGAGGAGAAGGAGGAGGAAGAGGAGGAGGAGGAGGGGGGAGGAGGGGGAGGAGGGGGAGGAGGAGAAGGAGAAAGAGGAGGAAGAAGAGGAGGAAGAGGAGGGGGAGGAGGAGGAGAGGGGGAGGAAGAAGAGGAGGAAGAGGAAGAGGAGGAGGAAGAGGTGTAGGAGGAGGAGGAGGAAGAGGAGGAGATGGTGGTGGAGGAGGAGGAGGGGAGAGGGAGGTGGAGGAAGAGGAGGAGGAGGGGGGGAGGAGGAGGAAGAGGAGGAGGAGGGGGAGGAGGAGGAGGAAGAGGAGGAGGAGGAGAAGGAGGAAGAGGATCAACACCAAACGCCACACATCACACACCACACATCACGCACCACACATCACGCACCACACATCACGCACCACACATCACACACACACACACACCACAGCCAGCTGCTGCAGCCGTGGAGGTCCTCCTGATGTATCAGCCTCTGAAGTGGTTCCCAGCAGGGAGGCTTCCAGCAAAGCTGCTGTAGTAAGTAGTGCCGATGCTGCTGCTGCTGCTGCTGCTGCTGCTGATGCTGCTGCTGATGATGATGATGATGACGATAGTCATCAGTTAGTCGCTTATTTAGATGAGTGGAGGTTTTGAGCTGCTGAGTTTTGTGTGTCTGTGTATGTGTGTGTTTTATTTATTTATTTAATTTATTCTTTTATATCTAGGATAATGGAATAAGCACTTATGTGCTTTCTTACATCCAGTCCCCGTGTGTATGCGGTTTTGTAAAGTCTGTCATCTGTTCCCACCGTGTGTGTGTGTGTGTGTGTGTGTGTGTGTGTGTGTGTGTGTGTGTGTGTGTGTGTGTGTGTGTGTGTGTGTGTGTGTGGTTAGAGAAGCCAAGCAAAACACACAAACACACACGCGCGTGCGCACACGCACGCATGCACACACGCGCACGCATGCACACACGCACACACACACACACATACCACACCACACCAAACATGTATGTATGTATGTACCATTCTATGCATGTATGCGCATTTGTATTCATGCACTCACACACATACATACAAACAAACACACATACACACACACACACTCACACACACACACACACACACACACACACACACACACACACACACAAACTGAAAGGACGTACAGAGTAGCTAAATTTTGACTTCACTACACGGGTTGTTTTTTTGGTTTATTATTGTTGTTGTTTTTTGTTTTGTTTTTTGGGGGGTTGTTTTCTTGTTGTTTTTTTTGTTTCTTTGTTTGGGTTTTTTTGTTTGGTTGGTTGGTTTTTGTTTGGTTGTTGTTGTTGTTGTTTGTTTTTGTTTTGTTTTTTGTTGTTTTGTTGTTGTTGTTTTTTGGGGGGTGGGGGTGGGGTCGTCGTTTACTAGCACAAAGCGAAAGTAATAAATGGATGATACTGACTAGGAACGGGTAGGGAACTGTGAAAACTAGGGGTTCGATACGTCAGTCAAGCAGAGATGGTGGCGGTTTGGGCCTGCAAAGTTTGAGCTTTTAGCTAGCTTGATGCCAGACAGGAGATTGATTATATGCTCTCATAAATAAATTCTGCGCTCATGCCTAACAGTCATTTTAAATACCGTTTTATAACCTAGTTGGGTGTTTTTTTGTAGCATGAGGTTGTATCTTTCCGGTAATTGGATACAAAATTCTCCCGTGTGGAAGTGCGGCGGGAGGAGAGGGAGGTGGGGGAGCTGTCAGTCTTAATAGCATCCCTACCTTCTGGAAACTGTGTGCTAGGAATTCCTTCTTTTCTATCCCTCTCTTTGTTTCTGTGTTGTTGCTTTTCTTCCTGTCACTTCCTTCTTGTCCGTTTTCTGCCTTCTTGGTCCATTTTCCTGCCTTTTTTTCCCCAGAAAAACGTAAAAGATAGCTATTCTCTCCTACAGCGAAGTTGGATGGTGCTGAGCCTTGACTTGTCAGGCGCTTAACGGCAGTGCAGCACAGTGTAATTTTTTGCTGATTATAGGACAGGCAACAATATTTGCAGTCTGAGCGTTTGGCAAGGAATAAGAAGAAGACAGACAGAAGGACAGAAACACAGAGGCAGACAAAGGCAGAGAGATTAAAAAAGAAAATAAGAAATACGACGGCAGTGTCCAAAAAGTTGCTAACATGGCATATGCTTTTAGTTTTTTGTTTTTGGTCGCGTGTGAGATTGTGTGTGTATGTGTTGTGGTGTGTTGTGGTGTGTGTGTGTGTGTGTGTGTGTGTGTGTGTGTGTGTGTGTGTGTGTGTGTTGTGTGTGTGTGTGTGTGTGTGTGTGTGCGTGCGTGTGCGTGCGTGTGTGTGTGTGTTTTCTTTTTTTTCCATGTTCCTTTTTTTCTTTTGGAGTTAGTTTTATTACTACTGGTTATGGTGATAATGTTGTTAGATTATATTGATCAAGTTGTTTTTTTGTTCCTAGAAAGATGGCTTGATGGGGAAAAAAAAGCAAATGCATTGCTTATTCAATGTACCATCTGGAAATAAAAATCTAACTTGACTTGACTTGATTTGATGTTCAATGAAGGTTGACAAAAAGGAATCAGTTCAGTTGTTATGGCCAAGATCTACCCACCCTTGTCACAACATCGCCTTAAAGGCTTCCTGATTCTACATGTACCCTGGACCAAGACCAATATTTGTTGTTCCACTTTTCTTTCTTCGTCATCGAACGTTCAGACGGCAGCTATTGTTGTCTGACATATTTACGAGCAAAATTATATTGCGCTGCATGCCATTAAGCACCTGACAAGTCAGGCTCAGCGCATTTGACATTAATGTGGGACAGATAATTGTAATCTTTTAAGGCTTTCTAGGGAAGAAAAAAAAAAGGCAGCTGAATGTCCCAAGAAGGCAGAGAGTAGACAAGAAGGAGGTTACAGGAAGAAAAGGAACAAGGCAGAAAAACAGAGAGGGATAGAAAAGAGAGAACTCCTAGCACAGAGATTCCAGAAGGTGGGGACGCCATTGATACTGACAGCATCCCCCCACCCTCTCAAGCACCTCCACGCGTAGGGGGAAGGGGGTGCTTCATTTAATACTGAATTTAAAAAAATAATAGCAAAAGAATAAACAAGGAAAGAAAGGATTGATCTTCAGCCTGGCCAATGGTAAGCAACAACAGAGTTCAGGCTGTGCCAAAGCGTCAAGTGGAACGTCCCAAAGTGGTTGTTGTCCTAAACTGGACAGGCTCAACAGAGATAAGAACTCCTCCACCAGTGTGGAAACTTCTTCCTGTGGAAACTGTGACCTTCTCCTTTTCTTCACCAGGTGGGCTGCCAATACACACAGATTGCAAATCGCAAGACAAACGATTCCAAACCTGACCATTCGTGTTGTCTCTGTGAGCATACAAATTTGGTAAATGAACAGATTTTTTTCCCAAGGAAATTAAGGAGTTTTATGTTCTCAGTCAGGACTTGGTTTTAATTTCTTTTATTTATTTTTATTGCCAATTTTGGAAGGGGGAAGGGTCGTGTTTTCACGTGCATTGATGTAAAACGATGCGCTCATAAGTAGTATAAAATCCATTTAAAGTTACTTTTTGACTGGGTTCCTGCAGTCTTAAACGTCTTCACCCAGTTAAAAGGTATTTATTTATTTATTTTTTATATCGAGGATAATGGAATAAGCACTCATGTGCCTTTTTATATCCAGCCCCCGTGTGAATGCGGTTTTGTAAATTCTGTCATCTGTTCCCACCGGCACACAATGGCCTACTCTTACGAAAAGCGGGACAGGATTTAACGTGTGCGCAGGATGTTCTGCGTGCATTGGGACACGGGACCTCGGTTTATAGTCTCATCCGAAGGACTTTTGGGGAAAATGGAGTCTGCACTGATGTTAACTCAGAGGAAAATATCACCTTGAACGGGAATCGAACCCGGGTCTTCAGATTGCGAGCCCAACGTTCTAACCACTAGGCTATCCCGCCCCCCTCCCTCCTGTCCGTAAGGTCAAGGTGTCCCATAACCTATGTTGTCGTAGGGGAGCGAGGCGTTAGAGACCTCAGCTTCTCAAGGGGCCAGCATATTGTGGTGGTTCCCATCTCCTCTCCCTCACTGCTTTACCTTTCCTGATCCTAAAGAAGCAGGTACCCATTTACAGCTGGGTGAACTGGGGAACTGTACTGAAACCAAGGTGCGCAAACGGTCACCCATCGGAGTGGTAACCACGCTCGATGCTGATTAACATTGGCTGGGGGAGAGCGAGTGCTCTGACCACTGCGCTATCCCGTCCCAGTTAGCAACTAATAAACCGTTAAGGACACTGCAGACGCCTTTCCAAATCACAATCCATCATCTCCTAATAAAATCTCAAGTACTTTTGCTATACAGGAAGAAACTCCTCTCCACGTGGTGATTATTTTCGGAAGTAAAATGTGTGTGTAGAGGGGGGGGGGGGGGGGGGGGGGGAGGGGTGCGTGCGCGCGCGCGCGCGTGTGTGTGAGTGTATGTGTGTATGTGCGCGCGCGCGCGCGTACGTGCGTGTATGTGTGTGTGTGTGTGTACATGCGTACGCGCGTGTGTGCATGCGTGCGTCCTCGCATGCATGCGTGCGCGCGTGCGTGCTTGTTTGTGTTTTTGTTTTGTTTTGGTTTTTTATAACGAGGATAATGGAATAAGCACTCATGTGCTTTTTTACATCTAGTCCCCGTGTGTATGCGGTTTTGTTAATTCTGTCATCTCTTCCCATCTGTTCCGTGCGGGCATGCATGCCTCCGTGCATGCTTTAGTGTGTGTATGCATGCGTACGCGTGTATGTGCATGCGTGCGTCGTGCGTGCGTGCGTGCGTGCGTGCGTGCGTGCGC